>OZ026628.1:41305255-41555866 GCA_964020975.1 Hermodice carunculata | reverse complement strand
CGGACGGATGGATGGATGGATGGATGGACAAATTAATGCCAGACACTGGATGACTGAGCCTCCTTAAAACTCAGTTTGACTAGCAAGTCAGCTGAGCTATGATTCAAAGCAAAAGATCCCAAAAGAAACAAAAGCAGAATTATTGGACAAATGAAAGCAAGTTGTATACCCTTTTACAAGACATTAATGCTAACAAAAAAAGTGAATATTATTAATTAATGCATGAAGAAACACATCCCAATTACAAAGATATGCGGGCTCACAAAGACAAACATGGCTAAACTAAATATACACTAACATACACCGATGAACATGTCTGAAATAAATAGACTCTTATTACACTTAATTATCAAACAACTGTACCCATTACCAGTGTCATCTTAAAACTAACATTTCTAGGCAGGTATTAATGGCATTTGAAAAACACGTACAAAGTCCATAAACACTGAATGTGCACCAATGGTAGTATCTGAAACTGAACTGTATTGGCCAAACACTGAAAATTAACCCCAAGGCCAGTCTTATCAATTCATTGGACAATAATGAGCACTAAATGTACCTTAAACTATACAGGGATAATCTAAAACCGGGTCACTCTCTAAATCATGACGGGGACAAACCATCTCCCTGACCTGGTAGGAATACAACAGTTTCAACCTAGTTTGGGATAATAGATTGTTCTTTCCCCACATAGAAAAGCCCACACTTCATATCAAACTGCCCAACCAAACGGCAATAAATATTTGTGGTTAAATCATATTTCCATCAAACACCTATGTAGCAAAACCTTCTTTCTATGGAAATGATGAAGTGCACATTTAGTTTTAGTAACCCGCAAATGAGCAACATATTCAGCACCACTCGTTTCTACAAGTCATTTAATTCAAAATATTATAACAAAGAAAATACTTCACAGCTGAAAGATTTTAACATTTAAAACATTTTATAAGCAAATGACAGTGTAAAAAGTCCGGGAAAAATGCAACAGTAAAAATTACCAGGAAAACCAAATAAATGGTAAAACGCCTTAAATTCAAATGACATTATGTATACATATATATATATATATATATATATATATATATATATATATATATATATATATATATATATATATATATATATATATATATATATATATATATATATATATATATATATATATATATATATTTATTTATTTATTTATTTATTTGTATTATTGAAATAAAATTAATAAAACCCTAAAAACGTGCGAGGTATTCTGAATAGAAAATACCTTTTAACATTTCTGAAAACAAAAGAAAGAAACATCCTATAGAAGACCTAGAACAACGCCTTGAAATCATAAACGAGTCATAAAGTCAAGGTCAAAAGAAAGAAAAGTTTTATAATAAATTTAGAATCCTCAATGAAAAACATTATTACCAAGACAAAAAGGTTACACAATACAAATGAATTTTTTTTGTTATGCATTGGAAGTATGTGGCCCTTTTTGACCAATTTTCTACATGCACAAGCCGTGAGCAAATTAATAACAGCAATAGCATTGCCCCTGTTAATCAGTAGAAAAAACTAAGATCACAGAATACATTACACCAATAATTTAAGAAGTTTAAAGAAATAAATTAAAATACCTCATCATTGCAAAGAGAACTTCTGGTCCTTTCTGAAACTATGGACATGTCTCGCAGGCCCATGCTGAAACTGACCACAGTACATATAATTGATAAATACAAATAACTCAACAGAAGAAAAAAAGTCAGAATATCAGTCCAAGTCCCGGTGGCCAGGGATTGGTATCACTGAAGAGGTGTGTCATTACATACATTGATATATAAACTGGAATATATATTTCGTCACATGTCCTTGGAACTGAGACATCAAGTACTGACCCATTCGACCGTAAAATTCAGCATCAACAATTGAATAACCGTATGGGTATTCAACTTTAATCATTCATAAACTCTTATCCATGACGTATGTTATGTTTGTGGTACATACAGGCACATTTGGTGCCAATGTCGCTTATGGGCTCCTCCTTTGAGGCATATTGTACACACGCACAAAGAAGAGTTAGTCTTACAGCACAGTTCACATTTATACACTGGCAGTCTCATTTCATCACCACCCCAATAACAGTAGCTGCCATCAAATGCTGCACCTCTCCCTTCTGATGATGTTGACAAATCAGATTGAGTGTCTTGATTGTCATCGAGAACTTCCAGTTCCGTGCAGTATTTATGAATATCTGCACAGATGGGACTAACATGTTGTAAATGGTGGCCTAGGAAAAAAGGAAAGGAAAGGGATAAAACTAGAGAAAATGATTTGCTGCATAACAAATCAGTGTGTGCATCTTGAAAGCTTTTAGATGCGTACCACTCCATAACATAGGAGTAAAAGTTGGAATGGCACATCTATCTATTATAGCTTTAAAGTAATTCAATATTTAAAATTTTCAATTGTGTTTTTTAGTATAACTTTAATTGCTACAACTTTTGTTTTTAATTCATTAGATTCGCAATGTTCAACAACCCCCTAGCAGAAGTTGGAATGACATAGCTATCTATTATAGTTTTGAAGATATTCAAGATTGAAAATTTCGAACACTAGTAATTAGCATAATTAAAATCGCTACAACCTTTGGTTTAGATTCATTACATGCGCAATGGTCAATAGCTGCCTAGTAGAAGTTGAAATGACATCTCTCTCTATAATAATTTTGAAGATATTAAAGATTAAAAATTTCAAATGCTGCCAATAAGCATAATTTAAATTGCTACAACTTTTGTTTTATATTAATTAGATGCGCAATGGTCAATAACCCTGTCGCAGAAGTTGGAATGACATGTCTATCTATTATAGTTTTGAGGATATTCAAGTTTAAAAATTTTAAGCTGCTAATTAGCATAATTTAAATTGCTACAACTTTTGCTTTAGATTCATTAGATGTGCAATGGTAAATGACCCTTAATAGTTTTGAAGCTATTCAACTTTTGAAGTTTCGAATGCTGCTAATTAGTATAATTTAAATTGCTACAACTTTTGTTTTAAATTCATTAGATGTGCAATGGTAAATAAGCCTCTAGCAGAAGATAAAATTATATCTCTATTATACCTTTGAGGATACTCAAGATTTTAAATTTCTAGTGCCCCTAATTTTAAACACCTTCATTCCTCTGTATAAAAAGGTCAAACTCCTTGTATGGAGGTGCAGTCATGCCACGTTTCGGGTTTCTATGTATAATAACATCAAAAGAAGGGCGTTGGACAAATTCACTGGTAAGAAAGAAAGAAAGAAAGAAAGAAAGAAAGAAAGAAGGAAGGAAGGAAGGAGAGAGAAAGAAAGAAAGAAAGAAAGAAAGAAAGAAAGAAAGAAAGAAAGAAAGAAAGAAAAGTGTGTGTTGATACACACACTTTAAAATAGATAAGGGGGAGGAAACCATGGTTATCCTAATCAGCTTATCAAAATGTGGGTTCACCTCGTATAGCACATGTATTGCTCGGTCAATGAAAAGATGTGAACAACTGACCTGCAGCCACTCAAAGCAAAGGACAACAAACCTTTTCCTCCCCCCCCCCCCAAAAAAAGTCTATAAACTTTTGACCCGCATTTTTTTTTCAAACACAAGACTGGATATCCTGGTACATTAGATCTTTTCTTGCAGTGTATTTACATCCAAAGTGTGCAGCTCCTCAACAGTCGCTGGCCGTAAATCAGTTTTAACATGTGAATGAATTGGAATCGCGGGGTCTACACATTTTAAAGCAATAAACATGTAATGATTTTACGTCGAATACTGGGAAACGCGGTTTCCTGTATCACATTTTTTTCCCTTTTTTATTTTCGGTGCAAGATAATAATTTTAATTCACATAGAGCAATATGCAAGTGATCTTGACAATACAAAAAAAATATTCTTTTTTTTTTTTCGTTTTGAAAGTTTTTTTTATATATATCCCTTATTTGAAAAACCCCAATTCGACAGAGGAAAACAAGTCGATTCGGTAGAGTTGATTATTGAAATTATAAGAATTAGTGATACTTGAATACCGACTAATATCTTCATTTATCTCTTCATTTAATAAATGTATCCTTAGCTGAAACCAACTCGGCCTATGCAGGCTCTGCAAGTCAATATTGTTTATTGGGTCATCGTGTCAAAGTTCACGCGTGAAAACATGTCAAAGTGCACATGTGACGTACATCATTCCGTTGTTATTATGTTCACTGACCTGCGTATGATCACACATGTAGGCTAATTTCTAGAATTGCATGGCTCTTTGGCTATGCAATTCTAGTGAAGGTTGAGATTACTTATCTGCAAAATGTTTTGCTGCCGAAGTGACCTGTTACCTCGAGCGGTTCGAATAGCCTACTGTCTTTTTTCATCCTACGGTCAAAATACCAGGACCTCCATTTTACTTCACTTTTGCCACACGGCATTATCTCTATTTTCTCTGGTCGGTCAAAATAGCATTACCTCTAAGTTAACTTTGCAATGGGGCTGGCAGCCTTATAATTTCCCCGCTTGCCAAGACGACCCAATACTAAATAATATATCTATATAAAAAGTGATTATGAGTCAAAAAGCCATTTTACATGTGGTAACATTATTGAGGAAAATACGAGTGTAATGTTATACGATATTAGCTCTTATATTTTGCAAAGTCCTAACCAGGCAAGTAGCATTAGTGAGGCCTAAATAATGGTGTTTCCTGTTGCAGGGAAACAAAAAAGTAGGGCAGATAGGGATTTTTGCATTTTTTCAAACATCAGGGTTCGTACAGCTCCCTGGCTTTGAAAGTCACAATTTTTGCAGGACCTGTTTACCAGACTTCAAAGACTTTCCAACTTGATCGATTTTTCTCCTATCTCTCTTGGTAACTTTTGTTTTGGGTTTCATTAGGGGGATGTAAGGAGGTGATGAAGCTAACCTAACTGTTAGAGGAAGATGAAAGATATATTGGTGGATATTTAAAAGGCCTTTGTGTGGACTTTACTGTAAAACCTTGATTTTCCAAGGTTTTCAAGCCCTTGAAAAAGCATGTAGCAAATTTAAGTATTTTTAAGGATTTCAAGGACCTGTATGAGCCCTATAGCATAAAAATGAATAAAAGTTAATGGAGATGTTCAGGTAGGTGAAGTAGATTTATGTAGGTCTTGTTTGATCCACAATTTCCACACTGCTGGTAGTCTTATTCCACTGAGCATGTTGGCAAAGAGGACAGTAGGAAACAGCATTCAAAAGTAAAAAAACTGTCTCCTAACAGATTCCAAATTGAGCCAACAACTGATGGCAATGCCACTGTGAATGAACGCCATCAAAACATCTTCACAGCATATCTTGAAGAGATCAGGACCATGGGCCCACTCTGCCGAAGGCTTTGACAGACTGTTTATGGTCTCATCTTCCCTAGCTCCTGCTGCCCTGAAGAGTGGCACCCAGACCTCAACTGCTTGTCCCCCAGCCCAAGCCAGGCCCTAGGAAGAGTGGGAAGGTATCCAACAAGGGCAAGGAGGCTGGTAAAGGCAAGGAGATGGGGAAACCTCAGGGTTCCTTACACTTGTCTTCCAGACCATATCAACTCAGGGTTGCCCTCAGCAATCCCCATCTCTCAGTGCCCAGTGGGTGGCTGTCTTTCCTCCTTTCGCTCACAGTGGGAGTGGATCACAGACAGTTAGTTTGTCTTAAATACCCAGAGATACAGCTACTCCTTGATATATCATTGCTGAACCAGTACTTGGATATTATGTCCTTCACGATGGAGACCCCCCACAGTTGGTGGCAGTACAGGGCTGTTGGAGTGGATAATGCCTTTGAACCACAATGTTGCATTCTTCCACTTGCCTGTCATGGAGACTTCATGAAAGTATCTGCTGTTTGCATTCCTTGGCCAGGTTGACCAGTACAGGGCGCTTCTGTTCAGCCTTTTCACGACATCTCAGGTGCTCACCCAGCTTGTGCAGGCAGTGGCTGCACACCTTCACCAGAGTGCATTCATGAGGACAAGTTAATCCTCAAGGTATTTCTGACTAATGAAGTTCACATCGCCCGGCAGTTTCAGACCCCAATAGGCTCCCTGACCTTGATGGACTTCCAGGTGCCCCTGGACCATGCACCTACACCATCATCCCTTGCCGCATGCTCTGCGGGACAAATGGTTGAAGGACCAGGGCAACCAAATGCAGGTGCGTATGCTCCCAGAGACCTCATTTGGCGGGCCAAGCAGGAGAAACGTCATGTTGGGTCAGACATTGAGGCCATTTCCCATGAAACTCACCATGTACATGGACTCAGTGCTCATCTTAGTGCAGTATCCAGAGCCTACATGGAGGACCGGACAGCATTGGGCTTGTTGCTGATACAAGCCACATGCCACCATGTAGAACTGATTGAACCCAACATGATACACTTAGCACTCCACTACTTCCAAGACCTAGTGGGGCACAAGCACATTCTCGTTATGTGCAACAACAGGACTGTGATTGCCTACCTGAAATGGCAGGGTAGGACATGCTCCCTCAAGCTGATGGACAAGCAAAAAGGCAACATTTTCAGTTTATGTGTTGGTTGTCCTTGATCCCCAGGCCCTAGCGGTGTATGCTCCTGCCATGGACTGGAACAACCTTTGGGCTTATGCCTTTCCACCTCTACAGATCCTTCCTGAGGAAGGTTCAGACCCATGACTGCAATATGATCTTAGTGCTCCCTGGCAGCTGAGGATGGATCGGTCCTTGGACCCTCTGGAATTACACATTAAGCCAATGCTACGTCTACCAGTGTGGCTGAGACTGGTGCAACCGCAGATAAGAGTGTTCCACAGGAATCCTCCAGTGCTCAACCTCCGCACTTGGCGGTTGTTGCACAGGACATCCAGGACATAGGTTCTCAGAATCGGTTGCAGATAGAATAGCTTCCTGTTGTACCAGTGGAAGGTCATTGGTAGCAGCTTGAGAACCATACACGAGTTTCTTTCAGCAATCTCCTCAACCCTGGTGAACATCCTAGACATTCACATATTCAGGGGGCGCTCCTTATCTGTCAGTGCTGGTACCCTCCTTCTACACGGACAGACTTGCTGATAGGCATGTACAAACACTGTGGAACCTACCACTGGCCTTAGTCATGTTGAAGAGGTGGCCTTTTGAATGCTTAGAGGGTCTTAGGTTGGATCTCAAGTAATGGACATGGAAACCATGTCTTTTTTAACTCCTACTTCTGGGGCCAGGTGAAGGGAGATCTGGTGCATGACCAAATCCACGGGTCACCTGACCACTCCCTTTGTTGAGTCACCATGCATATTTCGTTACTCGCTCCTACCAATACATTTGTATATCGCCTATGGTGGTCACGAGGTAAAGGGACATAATTAATACGTGAAAATTTTAGTAATTTCAGTATTAGGGAGTATACTTACTTCCACAAGAGTCCCACCTGACCGCCCTGCTTCCACACCAATATGTGGCGTCTACGGACCAATCAGAAAGAGGCTAAGTCTTTTTTCAGAACAATCTAGACCCATCTGAATTGTGTCAGGCATTGTTGGCCAGACACGGAGATCTAGGCAATGGTACTTGAAAGGTAAGTAGACTAATACTGAAATTACTCAAAATTTCACTTATTATTATGTGTTTCTCCATTCCCAGAATTAAATAAAATCAATCAAGCAATTCTCAAATAAAAATATGTGGGTTTTGAAAATTCAACATGGTGGCTATTATAAGCTTATCATTGCAGAGATAACCCTAGCGAGCCCCAGAGGGGACACAAGAGACAAAAATATTTTTTGCCTTCGCTCGCAACATAAATTTTTTCTCAGCAAAAAGCAGTAGCCCTGATGCCGTTTTGTCAAAATAGCAGCTGACATCAAAGACTCTGTCACCAAGGCAAGAGATGACGGATATAAGAGTGCCTGAGGGTCTCCGAAATGGAAATGTTTCCAGAAATTCAAACCATAAACATTATCCTCTGGAGACGTTTCCAGTAAATAAACTTTACATATTTATGATTTTCTCATGCAAATACGCAGGTTTTTACACGATATACTGTATGCTATTTTTAAATTTTATGGGTTGTATTAATCAAAAGAGGTCTCGTAGGCTCCACTGGGAGACCTCTGTGCAAAGGAACATGTTACCTGCAGGTGGCACTGCTGTCAACTGGCCTGTGGTTTTTACATGTTGCTGGTGGAGACACCTAGGGGATAAACAAACTTACTTGGACTTGGGTCTTTGGTGGAGTTCATTAGGGTAAATATGAAAATGCAGTTGTCACCAGGCAAAAGAATATGAAATAAATCAACAACTATTCTGGTTGTATCCTATGTTTTATTGTCATTTGAGACACCATTATTAAATTATCTACACATTTCCCCTTGCCACGATTTGTAAAAAAAAAAATTCGCAATAAAACTGTAAAAGAACAGCTTGATAATTTCATAATGATGCTCTTTCTTACATACAAGATGTTATTGTCCTCTAAGCTCACCTAAAATAATCTTTCCAATGCACATAAATTGAACCTAATTATTTACACAAAAAAATTATGCAGCTTTGATATGTTTCCTCCATCAGCAGGACACACTGTTTGATTTGCCCTTTGAATCATACACAAAGTACTACATTACCAACATGTGGCATTCTATTCTCAGATCTTCGTTTGAACACATTTGCCAACCACACATTTGGTAAATTTCCAGTAAGAAAAATATTTCAGATCCCGTAAGATTAAAATCTCGTTTAACATATCTGCAATGCATGATACACACATTGTAGAATTTCACCTAGAAAAAAAAAAAGTATATACAAATCTCTGTGTATAAAAATCCAGCACATAAAACAACTGCTTGCTCAATGTCTCATTTGTAAAGCACAGCTTGGTAGCAATACATCCTGCCTCACCACATGCTGAAATGAGTAAACAACGTCCACTGTCATAAAATAAGAACATAATGCAATGAAGATATATCATAAAATAGTTGAGTTGCATAAAAATCAGATCATAAACTCCAGGTGACCAAGTGATAAAGACAAGACACGGTCAACAGAAATATGAGTATTTCTCCACAACAAATACAGTTCATGGGTACTTAACACTATCAGAAACGTTACAATTTTTCCATTTTGTCTTTTGAAGGTCAATTCTGTTCATGGTTGACTCGTCCATATCTGTACTCAAAATCCAAAACACTATAAATTTGTGACATTGATTCATGATAGGCAGAGAGTAGTTTCATGTCCACAAAAATGTGAATTATTGCACATACTGTTGAAATAAAATCCTTTGAAAAAACACCTTTTAAAAGGGTCACGTTTTGATGTTAGCCACAAAAACAGATGCCTGATTTGCCAGTTTTTACAATACAGTCATTTTGCTTTACTGGTACAAGCCCTCGATGGCCAAGGTTCCATTTCAAGCATCATGGCTTGTTGCCTTCGGTCTTCCTTTCAAAATTTAAGTCAATATTTTAGCCTTAAGAATTTAAAACAATGAAATCATGATGCACTTTCCTCTCGCAATAACCAGCAAGCTTAGCTGTTAAAAAAAATCAATACAGAAAAAAGACGAACTGTTTCACGACAGTAACACCTGAACAGATAGAATCTCATGGCCACAATAAATAGGAGGAAAAAATCCTGAAAGAATGAAAATAATAATAATAATAATAATAATAATAATAATAATAATAATAATAATAATAATAATAATAATAATAATAATAATAATGATAATAATAATAACTATTATTATTGTTATTAGTATTTTATGTGCGAGAATGCCTAGCATGTAAAATATGTCAACCTGTCCCATCGGAATCAAAGAGCACTGTTAAACCATTGTACATCTGAGTCAAAAGTGCATCTCTGTTGAGCTGATCAGTATTTTGTCAACTTTATGTAGATTTTCAAACAAATCATTTCAAGGTCTATATTATAGAGGCTGCTTTATATACACAAACTAGCTCTTTCATACTCTACTTGACAAAAAATTGCTTGAGCATTGACAGCAATATATACATGTACAGATAACATTCAGGGGAGAACATGAACCGTGGTATGTCTAAAGTTGCTGCTGATTAAACAAAAAAGTTACAAGATTATGTGGGAGATACCATCCTGCATATGAAAAAAAAATTAAATGACATATCTCCTGCATTCTATATGTGTTTTGGAGTGATCAGTATCATTTAAAAAATTCGAAATACATATTTGCAAAGACAGAGCAATCCAAGATGGCAGTTGGGTCACATGACTTGAAATGATTTTGAGCTATTTCAAAAAAAAAAAAAAAAAAAAAAAAACTAGGCCTGATTCCATCCCCCTAAAAGTTTGTGATCTTGAACATTGTTGGTATCTTCACTCATGTCTTTTATTCTAAAATTGCTTAATTCACTTGGCAATGATGGAAAGTACAGTGTAACTAATTGGCCAGTGAAGTTTTAGAAGCTGGCCAAAAAGGTTGCCATGGCAACTGTACAAAATGACATGTGATACAAACTTTGCAAGTTGTAAAACCAAAAACATTAATGTGTTTGTAATCTGTCTTGTGATTCTAGCACTGAAAAAAGCTCAGGACTACAATCTTGCCTTTAGTCACACTTGCTATGTTATTAAAATGTTGGGTATTTTTTGTAAAAAAAAAAATCTTGTTATGAAACAACTTGGGTTGCCATAGCAACCAAGTGTTACACCAATCATTATCATAATAATTAAGTAGCCCAAAAGAGTACTAGCTCCACTAAAGATATTGTTATATTATTTTTAGGAGTGGGAATATTTTAGATAAAAAGTTATTGGGGTCCAACATTTGGAAATTTGTCAAAAATTACCAGACATAAGATTCACGAGGCCTGCAAACAGCTCCCACTTGTAAGTGGTATAGATTAGATTCATAGACTAAAACTTGTAAATCACATGACCATTCACCATAATATGATTGGTTAGTTGTTCTACCATCATGCACTGTAGGATATCACCATGGTGATAGCTATGAATCTGTTAATGTTGACTGTACACGTCTCAGTTTCTTATTAGGTTCCCATACACATGTAAATTTTGTCAACTATCAAGATAAACATGCAAATTTTGTCATTCTTATCATGTAGATTTTACTTCTACAAATTCGGTGCTGCAGTTTCAATTTTGAAAAGTTACCTTAACCACCACATTGGGACCTGTATAATGTCAACCTTGGTCCAACCACCAGGGGAGAAGCAGGTTCATGGTAAAATGTCTCACCCCAAATTTTGTTGCGCAGGGCAACAGAACTCCTGTGTCCTCTAAGTCGAGGACATATAAATTTGATGCAGAACAAGTGAAATATCATAAAAAATAATAAAGCGGCACTTGTCCTCAGACAAGTAACACCCATCCCCGAATTTTCTTGCCCTCTTGTGTGATAACAAATGCAGCATAAATATGACAACCGGACAAGTTCAAGCAGCATCGAGTTTGAAATATTTGGCAAAAAAAGATGTATATCGTAGTGTATTGCCACTTTCAACTCAATTTCTTCATGTTTTATATACACTCTCCAATATCTTTTCATTACTCTGAAGCATATGGCTAATATTTCTTACAGAAATGTTGTGCTGAAAAGGTAACATCTCCATATTTGTTCAGTTGCCTTCAAGTTGTATACATAAAACAGCAACTGGTAAAAAAAAAGCGCATATCAAAAACATATAACTATGTATACACATTCTGTCATTTGTCAAATAGTATTACATTTTCACTAGTGATGACATGGAATGTTCCCATGGTTGCAGATGATGTTTACGATCCAAGTGGTTATCATGTCCATAAGTATGATAATGCAGCCAATAAAGAAACTGTTACCATGGAAACCTCTGTCACAGTAGCAGTGCTAAAACGTCCAGACTCTGCAGGGCAGTTTGCGCCTTGGCATTCAGAGGTTTCTGTAAAAATAAAAATAACGCTATTGTAAAATACGCTTCATCATTCCCATGCCTTTTTTTTAAATGTCAAAAAATGCTGTGATGTCCAGATATTGTCTGTTTGCTCCGTCTAAATGAATTCTATTTGCTCTATCAAAATTTTATGCTAGGTTTGTGTGAAATAGTCAGCAGAATAAAAAACTCTACATCAGCAGCTTTCCCCTGGACCCATTGCTCCCTGGAACCAGAAAGAAAGCCTTTGACTTGATTTTAATTTGACCAAGAAAGGGTTAATCCAAGAAACAAAATAATTTTACCCTAAAAAAAAAAAAAAAAAAAAAAAAAAAAAATCAGCTACATCTACACACAATGTATAGGGAATCAAGCATATAATTAAAATCATTGCTTCTCTTTTGTTACCTACCAAACAGAAAGACTGTAACTAAAGCAAATAACAAGGCCTAATGCCTAAAACCTGAAAGCATCTGGGGCCTATCTTTTTTTGCAGACAGCATGCTTAAAAAATATTAAAGCATAACAAGTTCCAGCCACTAATAATTATGGTGGCTTCATCAGAGATGCCACTTATACAAATTTTATATAAACAATGAACAAAGTTACCTGAAATTTATCTACCCCCTTCCATCAAACTTGAGCTGATTTAACAATTTTTTTTTCTAAAAAATGCAAACTACATTGATTCAAGTAAAATCTGGAAAAGTGGCATCTCTGTTTTGTGGTTGGACACAAAATACAAATTTAAAATTAACCATCAACCATCACATGCAAATCAGATCTCTTCCTTGGATGGTAGGCATCCAGATGATCCCAGGTGACAGCACTTGTGGTTGTTTGTCTTTATAAATTTGCTCATTTGCATACTGTTCACTTCACAGGGAATATTTGATGAGTAAATCATGTAAAAATGACCACACCAAGTGTTCCACTGAGATATACTGATGGTCTTACATTTCCAAGCGACATTTAATTTTGTATCTGTATATATATATATATATATATATATATATATATATATATATACACAGTGAAACCTCATTATAACGACACTCAGATATCCGACATATTTAATATAATGACACATATTTTCATGCGAAAAGGTTCATTTCCTTTGTTATTTGACTCATTTGTCTGACATATTCAGTTATCCGATGCACTTCTTCGGGAACAGATGGTGTCATTATAACGAGTTTCCACTGTATATACATACATCACTTTGTCTTGTCTGCTTAGCTGCACCATAATGTTATGTATTGTCTATTGAGGCCAGGGACAAAATGTCAAAATTACGGAAGTCCTTTTCAAAAGTGGACATAGCTTACTCACCATAAACAACAACATCTGCATCATGGTGTCCGAGTCTGTTTGTCCCACGACAGACATACTTTCCATAGTCATTGGCTTGCACATTCATAATGGTTAGCTGAAACCAGAACTCAGAGACCCCAATATTCTGGCTTCGCATAACATGGACCGCATGTTTGTCATCATCGTTGATCACTCTGAGCCCTTCACCTTCTCTTTGGTACCACTGTAAATCTGGATCCGGGTGACCTATAAAATAACGTAAATTACGATTACCAATTGTTTCCTTCAAAGCTAGTTTGCATTCATAATGAGAGTGCACTAATATCAGTCTTCAAAGGTACAGGACCATGATATCCATGTACTCAGCTGACCTTGCAAGCACAGATAAAGTGGCCCCATATTGGGAGTAAGCCTAGATATCTCAGGGTAGCTACCCAGGGTCAGGATGTGGGCAGGTCCCAGGTCATTCAGAACAGAAAGTGACCCTTCCCCATTTACTCAACCCTTTCCTGGTCAGAGTACAATGGAGTTAATACCTTTCCTTGCCTCGGGGTTGACAAAATGCACCCAAACCCATTCCTAGGAAAGCTATTGACCAAGGGCATGCCATCATGATAGGTCAACATCATGCACATAAACAAACTAAGAACTAACAATCCCCCCCCCCATGTAACTGTAATTTCAAAGTAATGCTTAATTGCCCAAGAGATTTCAGGGCAGAATTTACAATCCCTCCTCCAAAGAAAAAAAATCAAATAATAATAATAATAATAATAATAATAATTATAATAATAATAACAAAAATAATAATAGTAATTAAAAGACAATCAGAGATTGCTGGATCCATGCTCCCCCCCCCCCCCATTTACAACCTTGCTAATCACAGGTCTCATTTTGGAATGACTGTAGTCAATAAAAACAGGCTATCTCCGTGACCCAGATACTTTACTTTAACACATGACACATTCTTGTGTCCAGTCCAGATACACAAGCGTGTAAAATTCCATGATTGTATATTGAAGAACAACAGACTTACAGTCCAGCCATGAAGCGTAATGTAGTTTTACATGAATGTATCAACATGACCCAGATAAAAGACCTACTGACCTACTTTTGTTTCATGATACACTTTGAGGTCAACATATATGTGTTTGTCAGTTTCATGAAACGAAGTTAAATAGTAAAGGTATCATAGCCTCCAGGACAAGATTTTACAAGGGTATGTCACTGTGACCCACATACTTAACCTAACAACCTACTTTGGTTCATGACACACCCTTATGTCTAGATGCACCTGTGTGTAAAGTTTCACTAATCTTACTTCAAGGACAACAAAATTACACCCCATGCATGGAGTGTAACGTAGTGTTCTATGATTGTATCACAGCGACCCACATACTTGACCCAATGAGGGACTGTTGTTTCATGAAACACCTTCAGGTCAAGATATAGGTGTCTGTGAAGTTTCATGAAACTAAGTTAAATGGTAAAGGAATTATAGTGCGGACGCAATTTGATATGGATAAGTCACTGTGACCCAGATACTTGACCTAGTGACCTACTTTTGATACATGACACATCCTTATGTGTAGGTGCATCTGGGTTTAAAGTTTCATTAATCTACGTAAACTAGTAAAGGAATTAAAGCCAGGACACTATTCTACAAGAATGTGTCATTGTGACCCAAATACTTGACAGAGTGACAAAAATACCCTTATATCCCGATGCACTTGTGTGTTAAGTTTCATTAATCTTAGTTGAAGGGCAAGCAAATTACAGCACGGACAGGAAAAGCAGAGACCCAGATACTTGACCTAGTGACCTACTCTTTCGAGACACACCTTTAGCTGATGATATGTGTGTGAAGTTTCATGAAACTAAGTTGAACAGTAAAGGAATAATAGCCTGGCATGATTTTACAAGGATATGCCACTGTGACTCAGATACTTGACAAAGCGGCATACTTTTGGTTACAATGTATGCGTAAAGTTCCATTAATCTAAGTTGAAAGACAAGCAAATGCATGAATAGTGGAGACCCAGATACATGACCCAGTGACCCACTTTTGTTTCATGGCACATTTAGGTTACGATATGCATGTGTGTAAAGTTTCATGAAACTGAATTAAATTTTAGAGGAACAATAGCCCGGACACGATTTTCCAAGGATATGTAACTGTGACCCAGATACTTGACCTAGTGACTTACTTAATTTCATGACACACCTTTAGATCAAAATATATGTGTGTCAAGTTTCATGACATTAAATCAAATAGTAAAGGCGTAATAACCTGAACACGATTTTACAAAAATTTGTTACTGTGACAGAGATACTTGACCTAATTTTGGATCATGATACACCCTGATGTCTAAGTGCAGCTGTGCGTAAAGTTTCATTAATCTAACTTGAAGGACAACAGAATTACACCCCAGGCATGAAGTGTAATATAGTTTTACATGATTGTTTCACTGTGACCCAGATACTTCACCTAGTAACCTACTTTTGTTCTATGACACACTTTTAGGTCAACATATATTTGTGAGTGAAGTTTCATGAAACTAAGTTAAGTAGTGATGGAATAATAGCCCAGACAAGATTTTATAAGGATATGTCACCGTGACCCAGATACTTGACCTAGTGACATACTTTTTGTATATCTTTACTGTGACCCCTCCTGGGTTAGGAGGGGGCACAGTAACGTGAGCTGACAAACAAATCTTGTAGTGGTAACTGTCAGAAGTATAGTCTTGCATTGTACATATGTGTATGGTGAAGTAATCTTATTCTTACCACATGAGGGTTACATATCTCTGTATAAGTAGATATCTGTGAAAACTTACCTGCCACCAAACACTCTATCGTGACATCAAAGAGTCTGTTTTGAGCCTGACCGTAGCTGGACTGTATAGCCTTGGCAAAAGGCTTAAAGTCTATGTAGAGGGTTGCATCATGGGATGCTGGTGGTCGAACATTGTTGTCAGCAATGCACCGATATACACCACGACCACCTCTCTGAATACTTGTTAAGTTTAACCTATGGCCCTGAAATAATCAAAATAATTCAATTAATATTGAAAGTCTCCAGGACCAATGCCTTGATCTTATTGTATTAAACAAAGCAGTTTATTTCTGCAAAAGCTCCACAAAGTAAAAATCAGAACTGCAGCAAATCTGTAGCATTTTTCTGTGGCAACATGAAAATCTCTGACAAGAACCAATAAGGACATATTTGAAGACATATATTGAAAAAAAGTAAATGCTGTATATCAACATGGCATGTACAGTTATCAACCTATCATCCAATTGCTGTCGTGCAGACTGAGTGTTCTTTCAGATGAACATTTACAATGTTTACATACATGCGCAAATACAATCCCTGTTTTGCGTATCGTCCACACGATACTCAACACATGCAAAAGTTACTGTCAGCAGGTCGACAAACAGAGAAAACGACCAATTTTAGGGTAGGGATGGTCTCTCTTCCATAGCATAAAATTTTATACATGTATGTGACAGAAACCTGCTCCTCACCAGAAGTTGATCAAATAAACTAGATATGCCATTGGGGTGCAAGAGGCCCCATACTTCCTTCACCACTGAAATTCCCCTGAGCTATAGAAAGATAAGACTGATGTAGTCTATACACAATATGCAGTCTTGACCATACCTGGACTCATCAGAGGTGAGCGAGTTCTGTTCGACCCCATGTAGTCCAGCGGATAAGCTAAAGTATTGTTCAAATTGTGATAAAAGCACCAAATTTGGCCAGTTTGCACTTTTGGACATGGGAATTAATATAAAACCGAGACCCCAGCTGGGTCTTGCCTACAAAGTCCTATATTTTGAATTCAATATGGCCGCCATAATCAGACATATTATTTCCTAAGTGATATGGTAAGATATTGTTCAACTTGTGATAACTTGTGATAAAAACATCAAATTTAGCCAGTTTGTCCTTATTTACATGGGAATTAATATAAAACCAAGAACCAAGGTGGGTCGCACCCACAAGCTCTTATATTTTGAATTCAAAATGGCTGCCATTACCGGAATTATTTTTTCGTAAGGAATAGGGTAAGATATTGTTCAACCTGTGATAAAAACATCCAAATTGACCAGTTTGTCCTTTTTGACTTGGAAATCGAAATAAAAGCAACATCCTGGCTGCGTCACACTCAAAAGTTGGACCATTTAGAATTCAAAATGGCTGCCATAACCGGAACTAGTTTATATTAAGGGATGTATATGATATTGATCAACTCGTGATAAAAGCATCAAACTGGGTCAGTTTGTACTTTTTGACATATGGATTGAAGTAAAACCAAGACCATAGCTGGGTTGCACCCACAAGTTTCAATATTTGGAATTCAAAATAGCCACCATAAGCAGAACTAGTTTTTCCTTGGGGATACTGGTAAAGTACGGTATTGTTGTATTTGTGATAAAAACTTCAAATTTGGCCAATTTTTACCATTATATATTGCCATTCAGGTAAATTTAAGACTAGCTGGGCCAAGTCCATCAGCTTCAATATTTGGAATTCAATATGGCTGATACAGCTGGAACTAGCTTTTTTCAGCAGCTAGGTAATCATTCTCTAGTAAGAAAAATCATCAACTAGGAACACCAAAACTCTGTTTACAAAAAAAATGCCCAAGTGAAAAGCACTTCAACAAACCAATGAATTTCTAGAATTGAAATAATTTTGTAACGTCTTTTAAATTCAATGTCCTGTTTGCCATAGAGAGGTAATTGTATACACTAACAAAATTCCAACTATTGTGGAAAAAAGTTATGTAGCATCTGATTTAATCCCTGTGGCAATTCCCCCCACAGAAACAAAGACCTGTTCATGGCAGTGAAGCTCTGTGACATTTGCATGGTCCTCAACATGCTCTCTTACAACCACAATTTATAAGTTCATGGCATGCCTTAGATGCCTCTGGTAGCATGCTCCACAAAGGATTCCAACCATCAGAAGAGTTCTCCCAACCCCAGGCACCTGGGCTGGGAAGTTCCTGAAGAGCCATGAGTGACTGTCTCCATATGTAGCCAGCCTGGTAGATAGCTCTTTTGACATGTTCCAGAAGAGCTGCCTGGGTAGGAGGAATGTTGTCAATTGTTCTCGTTCCCTGGGCAAAAAAGCTTGCCGTGCTTCATTGACCTTTGTCAAAGGGCTTGTTCTGCTGTACATCAACACAATGTATCTTTCTATCAACTAAAAAGTTTCATCATGTATGGCGGTTGGTCCACATGACAGTGCCTGAAATGCTGGGGTCACAACTGGAAACGCTTGCCATGTCTCATATACAGTGGAAAATTGCCCTCTCTTAATGACCTGATAAATTCCATAACAGTAAGTTCCAGTTCCAAAGCCATAGACCAGAATTTGAACTGGGGATGATTCTTAGATTGTTCATTGGTCCAAGTTGTGAAGTCAAGGGGGTCACTTTTGCTGTCCACATATATCTTTTAAACATTTTTCTGGAGGACATACGGTGCACAAGCACTGACCTGATGGGCATAATGTGAATGGGTCACATGAGATACTTTGAGGAGGGCATCAGCTTTCCCTGAAGTTGTAACATCTGCTTGGACTAAAGCATTGACCCATCCACTGTTCTCAAGCCACTGGCCAAGCACCCTGAGAACTGCCATCTCTATGTGCAGACCTCCAAGCATCAAAACATATTTGTCCTCCCCAAAGACATCTGGCTTGTTCCACTGAATTTGCTTTCCAAGTGCAAATAGGGGTTGAACCATAGACAAGACAGGAGTTTGATATGGATTAATATGTTGCACTACTTCTCTCACAACCCTCATGGAGTGGAATATCATTGCTGGGGTATGGGCAACATCAGGGAATAAAGGGAGCAAGGCAGTTACTGCTACAGGTCGAGGATCTGTTGTCTGTATGGATGCATGGTAAGCAGACCAGGAAATATAGTCCTTGTGTTCCAGTGTTTCCTTCTTAAGCTGCTCTTCAACTTTTTGCAGCCATTCATACTCAAATTTTATACCGTCCACAATCAAGTTTGATGGAGGCGTTGTTGGCCCATGTACAAGTGGTGCATACTGGTCACTGGTATGGATTTCAACAGGATGGATTTCTGTGTATGATTGTGGGAGCAGTGAAATGGACTTCTGCTTAGGAATGTCTGGATCAATCACCATCAAACCTCTGCAAGTGCCGAGACAGTTTTCACTTGGATGCTGAGTAACAGAAATTGCTGTTCCATGAAATGAGTCTTTGGAATTGCGGGCACTTGGATTATGATCTATATTGTCGACACTCCTTGTCATAAATACGCCCTTTTTAAGCTTTGGTGGATACACCAACCCCTCTCTCTCATACAGAGCACATACACTGTTGTCCATATCAGCAAAATTTGAAGGACTCTGCCATATGATATTGATAGCCCAAGCCTGTAAAGTTTATCTACAAGTCTCCGTTTCCATGTCTCAGCATGCATGACAAGCCCAAGATATATTGGCAGAGGATTTTCTCTGTCAGTACTATGTTGTGTTGTTGCTGTTGCTGTTGCTCTTGCACGTGTGACAGAATTGAAAATCAACAGTTCTGAAATGGAGAAACCTGCTTTTGCACTGCAGTCATGTTGTGAGGCATCATTTTCAATCTCGGATCCTTCAAGAATCATATGTAGAAAGGAAACCAAGGTCTGAGGGACAGCTTGGTTTCTGCAATCTGACTGAAATGATCCATTGAATGACCCCTGCTTCAAAAGTATTTCTTTTCTGATAATTTTAGAAGCTCTCACCAAATGGATGGCATCAGCATCATGGCTGTTGTCTCTGGCAAACTGGAGAGCTGCTCCAATATCCTCAGAAAAAGCTAGCATCACATCCCTTCCTTCATTATATGCTTGCAGACCAGAAACACTTTCAAGAATTCTCTCTTTTAATCTGGTAGAATTTACTCGCTTTGGAACATATGCTCCAAGCTCTTGTAGCCTTGTTGTATACAGTTTCACCAGGTGAGAAAGTTTGAATACAGCTGGGGCTGCACTGACAGTTGTTCTTACTTCTTCAATGTGGCAAACAAGTTGTGCCAGAGCAATAGCCTCAAGTTTTGCTTGTTTACTATCATCTGCACCCTCTTTTTCCACATTTCTAGCTCTGTTATACAGAGCAACAAGACAATTTCTATGATAGTATGCATCTAGTGCATGCATGTCACCTGCAGCCAATTTTGCTAGCAATTGTGTGTCTTACAACTGTATAGCACACCAACGTACATTTTTGTCAACATCAAATGTGGATGCACGATGCAGCTCTCCTGCAGTGTCATCACAAAAGAAGCAATGCATGACATTTTTGAACCAACAAGAGAACACAACAAGAGAAACACAATGAATTCCCAGAAAACTTCAATTCAGCAACTACCCAACAGACCTTAAACCCTACGAACGATGCCGAGTTATATATTAACCCCAGGAGAAAATACACACGACCAAAACGCGACAAGCTACATGCAAACAAACCACGGGACCCAAACCACATCTGGTGGAATGACCACTGAACAGCCAAAGAAATCCAAGGTAAACCAAAGATCAATCGCAAAGAGGACCTCTGAAACCAAATACACCAGCAAACTCAGTGAAAAACGTACATGTATTTGGTATGACTGAGTTTACCTCAAAGACCAAGTTATGACCTGCTGTGAAAATTTTGGATTGATTTATCTGTATGCTGAAATTGTGTACTTAAGAAAATTATAAACCTGTCATCTATGTATAGATCAAATATAAACCATTTAAATGCATATTCTGATTTACATGTATAATTATATAAATATATATGTGTGTGTGTGTTTGTGTTTCTCTGTGTCTGCATTTATGCAGGGATACCTGTGAAACGATTGCCATCAATGCTTTCAACACTTAACAGTACACCAAAATACTTTTTTTATGTAGACATGTAGGCCCATGAGGTATCCATATAAGCGTAACAGTTATGGTGGATATTTAGGCAACAATTTTTAAATATTTATCCCAAAATTCAAATTCAGCACCAATGTACCATTTTTTAAACTTTATTTTTCAATATTAAAATAAATAAATCACTCTTAAGTGATGGTAAAATGACAATTAAGAAATGCTCGCCTGATATTTCTACGAACATTAATTTCCTTATGGCGGCCATCTTTGATTCCCATTTTAAGCCTGTTTAAGGCAAAATTAAACTTGGGTCTCGCTTTTATATGAATTTCCATACAAAAATCTACTTATGTGCCAATTTTGGCGCTTTTATCAAAATTTGAACAATTCTCTGGATTTTTGTGGCTTATCCGCTGGACTAATGATAGCAAACATAAATATTTATATACAGAGTCTCCCTTCCCCCTGATGAAGGCCCATTGGGTCAAAACATGTTGGGGAGGGGGGGGAGGGGGAGGGGAGAGGCTCCCCTTTTATTTTTTACAAATACAGTGGAACCTGTCTTGAGAGACCCCTCCAATGAGAGACCGCATATCTTTTTAAGACCACTCTCTCAGAACACTGTGCTATCTTTTCCATGTTATTATACCTCTAATGAAAGACCACCTGTTTTGAAAGACCACATTTTCACCTGCCCTATGGGCATTCTCTCAAGACTGGGACCACTGTATCAGTCTTGCCTGGTCTGATTGGTTTGCAGTTTTTGAGCTTTCATAAATATTTATGGTTACTGGTAACAGTTACACGGAGTGGGTCTCTCTTTCAACTCTCTGCTGTGTAATTCAACAGAAACTGAGTGCTCTGTTATGGACAATGTAATTGTATAACAATGTCACTGTTTTGATGTCAATCACATTATTGGCTCCGAGTCTACAGTCCTGACCATATAATGCAATTGTCACAGGTTGTGGCATGTGTACCAGATGCAGCCAAAGAAGCATTTTTTGTTTTACTAACCCCAAGGAGAGATGTGTCTCTCTACTCAAATATTTGGTCATGTCTGGATCTTAATTGTTTGTGACTTATTGTTTAGGACAGTATTGCTATCCAATGGGATAGAGCTCTCGCATAAATCTGCAACATTCTCAATGTGTCAGACCAATGAATTGATCTGCAAGGCACAGTTGTCAAAAGATGGAATGGCTAGAGCAAAATATGATAGCAAGAGACAGGCCCTCTATTATTATTATTAGTAGTAGTAGTAGTAGTAGTATTTTTATTATCTCTCATGCAGTGAGGTTAAGAGAACAGACCAGGAGGAGATATGTTACCAGAGTTGTATTTACCCGGTTTAATATTCTCTAGACTGCAGCATGAAATGTCTGGACATGCCAGCTTTTACTTCATGCAAATTTCCCTGAGACCTTGTAACATGTATAAAGCAGGCAGAGTCCAGTGAGTCAAATATTAATTTGTCTTCAGTTTGGCTAACAAATATGCAAATGTCCAAAAAAGTACATTCAGATGAATTTTCAATGAGGTGTGATAAAATATCAGGGTGAGAAAAATAGTTTTGAAATTACTTGTCTGTAGGACAAGTTATACAAAATTTTCACTGGCCCTCCATATAAATTGTAAGGCTGATGATGTGTACCTAAGTTTTGGTTTCACAAAGCATGTTTTAATGGAAATCATTGTCATACAGGGAGTATATGTGTCTGTTATGCCAACAAACTTTGAAATTTAACATGCTGTGAATTTTGCCATTTAAACTTGTCCATTGGACATGTGAATTATGAAAGTCACTTGTCCTCAAAAGGATTTCACTTGTCCTGGACAATGGAATCATAGGAATTCACACACCCTGATAAAATATGTTAAGTTTGTATATAGTTTCCATTTTATCTGAAGATCATCCTTGACAATTCCCCGACCAGGTCAAGTAACCCATATACAATCCCAAACTACCTTTCACTGGGCTTCATCGTGTGCAGTACGAAAGTCGTAGGTAAAACAGCTAGTTTTTGAGTTACCGTCCACAGCAATGTGTAATGGCAGCAACATGGACATTAAGAGGATTAAGTGATTACTATAGGGCAGTTGTATTACATGTAGTACTATGTGAAATGTACATTGCTTCATTAGTGTGGAATTGTGATGACATGTGCACCACAGGAAAAAAACAAAATTAATACAGTCTGACACGGTTTCTGTTTCCTTGAGGCAGGGGGGGGGGGGGCGCAAATGTGGGGTAGGAAATTATACTTTTGACCCAAATTTGTCTTTCTGTTCAGAAAAAAAAAGCTTGTCATTGGAGATGCTGAGAAATACATTACCTCCTGTACAAAACATAAAACAAATCCATCTCTATTCTCATTCCCATGACAACCTCTCTCTCCCCCAACAGGTATGTCCAGCTATTTAGAATTACTTATAACTACATCCCACCTTATTGTGTTGAAAGCCGAAGTCACAATTTCAAAGTACATTACAGTTTTGGGGTAGCAGGGGTTTTATGGCAGACTGCTTGGCAAATGAGTAACACATGCAGGGTTACATGGGTCGTTTTTGATGACAAATCCCTGTTCCTGCCTTCAAAATTCACCAAAGTGTACCTTTTCCAGTGTTGGAAATAGCCATTGTTAACTTGTCTGAGAAAAGTGAATATGTGATGTATAAGTGAACTTCCTCTTGCACTTGTCCAACCTTTACATGCATTTCAATTTACGAACAATACTCAGTCTACTCATGCTGCCTCTCTGCACACAAGTGAATACTTTTCCTTATAAATCTATCACTGTTTTCACTTTAATCCACTTTAATGCATGTACTGTATCATACAAGCTACCCTTACCCTGTATGAAAACTTATCCAGTGGTGGTGGGAGGGCCTTTCCATTGGCCCTTATCCAGGTGATATTGGGTGTGGGGAATCCGGTGGCATTGCATCTCAGGGAAGCGTTGAGGCCTTCTTGTACGGTCAATGTGTGGCTCGTCTGGGCTTGAATGATGACAGGTGGAACTGGAAGGCAAAGTACTTAAAATGTCAACAAGAGAAATGTTACAGTCATGTGCTCAGCTGGCCTTGTATGCTGACCAACAGGGTCCCATTTATTAGTCTGGAGAAATGGTCAAGGTCATCCATGTTCAGTTTCAAGGTGGCCCTTTGGAGTACAATTATCAGCAGCAATATCAAAGTCCTAGCTTTACTTGTTCTTGAGTCATCAGGGAAAGAGGAATTCAGTCAATGATAAGACTGTATACTATTATGGCAACCCAAAATGCAACTCCAGATCAGCCCATAAAGACAATCACAATCAAGCCCATGCAATTTCAGTGTTAGAGCTACAAGTGCAGTTTTTAAGTGAACAGAAAAGCTCAATCATAAAGTAACATTGGCAATATAACCTTTAAAATTAGGTCAAGTTCTCCCTGGTTCAGCCTTCGCTCGGCCTTTCAGTGCACAGTGGTCACATTCATTCAATATCAAAGCGCTAGTTCAGTATATCATAACATCCCCCCCTCCCCGAAACTCTTTCAACTACTTCAGACAAACTGCTCTCACTTATCATGAGGATGCTGAATTCATATGCCTTATGAAAAGACATATATATATTCTTTATGAAAAGACTTTTTATTCAAGTACCAGCATACCTACAGTTCTATAGATTATAATGGTCTGGGCAATAGCCAAAAGCATGTGGAGTAAAGAGCTCTGTTGACTCAGTCCAAAACTTAGCAATGAAACAGTTAAGCATCTGGGGTGATGACAAAATTACAATCATGTAATAAGCCTTCAATTAAGAATGGCACATTGAACATTATAGACTGTACAATATCATGAAAAAGATCATTGCGTATAGAATTTTTGGTCTGACATTTGAACTCAGATTACAAGTAAGTTGGGGGGGGGGGGAGCACATATAAGAACATGGGATCTTATTTGATGGAATACAGCAGTTTTTCCATTATCATCCACAAGCATTATATTCCACTGAAGTTCTGTGCTCCACTCACTCACACTAAATCAGATATAAGACCTTCTCATGTTTTTCCAGACCAATGTTGAGACAATTCAAGATAACCTGTGCAGTAATTTTACTCACAGTTTATTTAAAACGTTTTGTGTTAAATACTCATGGTACATGTATTTCACATCTAATGCCCCTTCCTCTGACATAAAACAGTTCAACAAGCAATAAAAAGGGTCTCCACATTTTCATCAAGATCTCTAATAAAGATCTAACACTCTCACCCCTACCCTCTCATTTGTTTATTGATATCAGTATATACTATGCACAAAGTGTCCAAAAGTACTGTGTTGTAGTTTTCCCCACACAACTTCGACAGGTTGGGGACTTGCTGAAAAAAGCACAAACTGTGCTTTCAAAGCACTAGTGTCTTGTTTAATAACCTGATAACAGAATTACCAATTTTCCTGCCTTAAATTTCAAAGTCATGCAAAATTCCATTGCCTTTGAGGGCATAGGGAAAACCCCTGCCAGTGATACCATTTGATATCACAAGGGACACAGTTCCCTTTGATCATGGAGCATATATCAAGGTAAAAAACCTACAACCATGACTTCACCCTCTATCCAAAGACACTCCTTGTGTCAATTTTTAATTGGTGTTTATTCTTCATAAAGGCTGGACAAATTCTTAGGTGCCACTGACAACCAAAGTGTGTGAATTAGTGACAGAGTTAGGGTGTAGTGAACAAATATATGCCAAATGTTTAAAAATTCATCCAAACACTTTGGAGCTTGTGGCTCCTAAATAGACTAGTCATACATTTGGAGAAATGAGCACATGCCAAAGTATTGATAGTTTTCCATAATTTGGTGCACATGACTCCCTGCATGCACATTTCTTTCTTTTCAGCCTAATAGACACCCTATTTAAACAGATGGTTCTCATAGTTCCAAGTCTGTAAATCCACTGCAATATTTTCTGAAATGACTGTAACCTTGATGGTGCACTGCTTGCAAATTCATGACTACACTGATTCCAGTGAACTAGTATGCATCCAGACTCACTTTATTAAGACCTGAACACATAATTAACTATATGTTTGTATAGGCCTACTTAATACTTTAAGTTAGGTCTTTAAAAATACTTCACTTATTTCATATTTGAAACAGTTACACAAAATAACATACTCAGAACAACCATTTTGCCATTCTTGGATGGGCCTGAACTTGTTCCCAAAACTTGGACTGAACAGACATATGTCCCAGCATCATTCTGCTGAAGACGCCTGATGACCAGCGTGTATTTCGTCCTGTCTCCATCAACGTGTCTGTACACATCATACTTTGGCAGTCCATCAATGATCTCATTCAGCTTTGGGTCAATGTCCACCTTGTCGTCGTTTGTGATGACATTTCCATACTTGCCATGTGTCCAATATACCTGCAGGTAAAGCGTAAATACATGACTGGATGTCAGTTCAATTTTTTTTCTTCAAAATTGAGACTATTCATCAAAGAAGAGATTGGCCATGTGTGCACAGACTGGAGTAGCTCTGGGAAATTCAGGAGTATCAAGATCACCTTTGATTAAGACCATTATTACTGATGCTAACATATACAAATCCCCTTACCGAATTTTCCATAATTTGATCATCTGTTAAAAATCAGAAAATTACAACACCATCATGAAGCAAAAAATTTGGCAAAGATCAAGTCCACCTGTACTCCCATTAAGCCTGAAGAGGATCCAGTTTACCATTTGGAAGAAAATGTCAAGGAAGGTGATAACACAAAAATTATTTAAAAAAAAAATAAAAAAATATAGTGCTACCTGATGAACAAATTATGTTCTAGAGGTATCCCTGTGTAGTTTCAAAGCAATTAGCCGAATCGTTCATGATAAAAATATTTTTAAAGATTTTGACAAAAAATTTACAAAAATAAAACAACTGTCCGAGCGTGATGATTTGAACAAACTCAGCACAAACCCAACTAAGGTACATTTTCACATCGTTTAAAGGCAATTTGGTTGATGGTTTGGAGAAGTCAAAAATGTGAACACAAATTTATACTACTATGCCCTATAAATGACCACTTCAAAAATTGCAGTGCCACCTGGTGAAAAACTTAAGGTCTAGGGGGTCCTCAAAAGTGTCCATATGCAATTTTTAAGCAATTGGCTTTGTGGTTTCAGACATTTTTTAAGATTTTGCCAAAAAATGAACAAATTCATAAAAATTCCAAAGATCATTGCAGCATAACCACTCAAACAAGTTGACAAACACCCACCCAAGGTACATCCCCATAAAATTTGAAGTGAACCTGTTTAACAGTTTTGGAGAAGTCTCAAATGTGACTTATCGTTTGTTTCCCCATAAAAACATACCTTGTGCATGACATCTCTTCTTTAATCTTTTTTTTTTAGGTTCAAGAGGGATTTGTACAGGGCTTTGCCCTGTTTCACAATTATATCCTTATGCAAATAAAAACATATGCAAATCTGATGGGAGTAAGGCGATAGATGGAAGAGGCTTTTTGGAATTGATGCAAGACTAGTTTTAGAGATATTTTCACCTGATCAGTTACGAAACCTAGCTGTTAGAAAAACTATTTTATATGTTGGGATAGCCACATTGGTACATAAAACATGTGTTATTGTTTACATTTCAATGATGTTGGTTCCAAAGAATTTTTCTTTGAAAAGAGGAGTTTTACTAATAAGAATGCTTTCAAAGGTTGGTGAATCTACATGGGTCAAGCAGTGCTTAACTTTGGCGTGTTAGAATTAGAACAAAAGAATAGTTGCTCCAATAGCCCTGAATAGGAACCATGGAAATATGTAGGAACATTTTTAGTGATTAATTGATGCAGTTTCTTCAAATTAGCACTTCATGTGTTTGTTGAGCAGTACATAACATGGGAAAATGAGCTCAGATAACAAAAATTTAGCATTAGACTGCACAAGGGAGCTCATTTTCCCATAAATTGAGACTGAATGGCTCAATCGATCATAATTGGTGCATTCAATGCTTCTCCTGAGTTAGTCGCCAAGTCAGAAATAAAAATATGTTTAAACCAACTTGCCTTGTAATCAATGAGAGTGTACGCATAATTAATCGATAAGTACCCAACTGAAAAATTTGTCTAAAATATTGAGAGATGCAAAATATCTTCACCCAATGAACTACTTTGTCTGATTCTTTCACACGCTACATCTCTGACAAGTTTCAGAACGATCTAAGTGGTGGTTTTTGAGGAAGTCAAAAACAGTGAAAACACACAAAACTTCATTCAAAAACAGAAGAAAAGAAAAATGTACCACCCTGAGAACAATTAGGGTCTACAGGGGTTCCTGGAAGTGTCCCTTCGCAATTTCAAAGCAATTGGCTTGGCAATTGCAGAATTTTAAAGATTTCTCCCCCCCTAAAAAAAGTCACAGGTTCATGACCATTGGAATAAACGTGGCTGAGACCCATCCAAGTTACATCCCCATCAAGTTTAAGGTGAATGATAAATGGCTGATGTTTTTTGATAAGTTGGAAATGTGAATTGTTGATGGACGGACACCAACGAAAGACAAAGGACAATACATGTAAGATAAGCTGAGCTGACTGAAAAATCAGCTGAACTTAAAAAGATAGTTCACAAATTTTAATAAACTGTGTCATTTAAGCTTGCTTTATAAGTCTTCACCAAAGAACAATTTTTCAGGGACTTAAAGTCAAGTTCCTTTGCAACTCATTTATATGACACATATTCAGATACCTGGTGTATTTTGCAGAGTACAGATGGTGTTATGATGTGGTTTCACGGTATGAAGATTACCACTGGATACACTGACCTTATTTTGCCGTTGCCAAGAAATGGTACAGTTGAGCATGCCAGTCTCCCCAACTCGCTTGATTTCCGGCAGGATTTCCTTGGCAATCTGAGGCAACTCTTGACCATAAACTACAATCACATTGGTACAGAAATATATGTGTTAAAACACTGCCATTTAGTGAATTTGACCTTGACTCCAACATAGAGCCTCATACTGGACCAGATGCTGATAATGTCAACCAGAGAACTCCTGGGGATGCACACACAACTGAGTCAATAGCCAAAGATGAACACTATGAATGTTTTACTCGCAAAGGCCTGCACTTTATTTACTTGAATGTGTGATCATTGTTACCAACACTCTCTGAGGTACAGCTGCTTGCTAGTAAAACTAATGCAGCTGTTATTGGAATTACGGAAGCATGTCTGGACAATTCTGCCAATGATGCTGAAGTAAATATTCAATGTTATTGCCTATTGCGTAATGACCGAACCACTCATGGTGGCGGTGTATGTGCTTATATCAAGAGTGACATAGCTTTTAATATCAGAGAAGATTTACTTACTGGTGACATGGAATCTATATGGTTTGAGTTACTTTAACCAAAGACAAAACCCATCATTACAGGAATATGCTACAGACCACCCAAAGACAATAATTTTCTATCTCATCTTGAACAGACATTATCTTTGATAAGGTCTGATTGTGAACTATATTTTTTAGGTGACTTTAATATATGTTTCTCTAGAAACAATTCTGGTATATATAAAAAATATACAGACATTCTTAACCTTTTCAACTGTAAACAGTTGATACATTTCCCAACCAGAATCACAGATACATCAAAGACTATATTAGATCACATCATTAGTAACAGCTCGGATAAAATATGTCAATATGGCACCATTAATATTGGACTGAGTGATCACTCATTAGTATACTGTACTCGAAAAACTGTCAGAGGTCAAATTAATCAACATAATAATGTCATGATTCTTTCGATGAAGCATTACTCAAAGGAACTTTTAGAAGAAAAGCTTGCCGAAGTAGATTGGAAATCAGTTACAGACTGCACTTGCATGTAGAAAAAGTGTGGTAAAGGTAAACTGAAAAAAGCTCAAAACTTCAGTGTCTCCTGCAGTAACGTCAACATCAGAAATACCAAATCAGTAACTTATTTAGGCTTTATTTTGGATGATACTCTTTCAGGCGAACCTATGGTTAACAACATCATCAAAAAATCAATTCTCGACTAAAATTCCTATACAGACATGCCCCCTCACTAAGTAAACAGGCTAGAAAAACAGCCCTAATACAGTGTCATTTTGATTATTCCTGTTCCTCTTGGTTTTCTGGCCTAAATAAAAATCTAAAAGGGAACTTAAAATCATGCAAAACAAGATACCCAGACTCATTCTAAATAAAGGTCCCAGAGAACACATAGGTCAAATGGAACTCAACAGCATAGGCTTACTAAATGTGGAAGACAGAGTGAAACAACTTAAACTCAATCATGTATTTAGAATTGCTAATAATACTGCCCCAGCCTACATGACTCACAAGTTTTCCAATATTTCAGAAAATTACCACCACAACAGTAGGAATCATGAGCACAATTTCTTTGTCCCCACCATAACCAAAACTTTCTAATCTTCAACTTTTTACTATACAGCTATCACAGAATGGAACAACGTTCTGTCATATGTAAAAGCAATAACCAACAAATCAGGATTTAAACTAAACTTGAAGAAACACTTAGCCTCAAACGCCTTTGAAAGAGAAAATGAATTTGTGTATTGATTCCTGCCATATTATAAGTGCTCTCTAGAGAGCTAATAGATACAAACTTGGGTATTACTGTGATCCCTAATTTAATGACTTTTACCAAAATATTATAACTTTTACACCAAGAAAGATATATTTTATTTAAAGTATTTAATTTTTAATGTACACATTTATATTCTTATACAAGGGACCCCAATGGATATAAGCAAGGATTTTTATCCAGCTTTCTTGGGCTATCCTGGTGCTGGCCAATTTTATAATTTATTTAACTACTTACAGAGCCAATTTAGAGACTGAGTCAACAGCTTTCCTTGGGGCACTTTCCGCGCGTTGCGCAGAAAGTGCCCCAAGGAAAGCTGTTGACCTGGACCAAATTTTTCACTGGGAACATAGGCATGCTGGTACTTGAATGAAAGGTCTTTTAATGAGGAACATGAATCTGGAATCATTACAGTAATCCAGCTTCATCAGCACAGCTTAAGCCGTGACTGGAACTCAAAGGGTTAAGAGTTGTTTTTTTTTATCGTGCATTTTATGTACCCTGTGCTGCAATGTTCTTTAAGTGACAACATTATATGTATATTTTATTTATTTTAACATGACATTGTCTTGTGTACTGTGGATAACTACCTCTTAGGTTCTTTTTAGTCATGTTACACTGTGATATTACTTTTGATTTTATTTCGATGTATTATGATTTTATGTAACCTGGCTTGCACCAAATAAAATAAAATCAAATTAGATTAATTTCTTTGATCAGAAAACTGCATGATATGACTATATATGCTCTCTGCAGCTTTTCAACAAGACAGGTTGTCACCTTTTGAAAAGGGATCGAGTGAAATGGCAACTTACAAAAATTAATTGCAGGAAAAGGGCACTTGTACCACAGGACACAAAATAAATTTTTAACAGGTTAATCAACGTCTTGTTCTGGGAGCTCATTCATGTTCAGCGCAGTTTGGAACTTTGGGACACCAGTGCAACCCCAGATTTCGTTAGCATTGTTTTAGTTCAACTAATTCGAATTACTAACATTAATGGAAGCGTAACATACTATGCAAACAAGTCGTATAAATGTACATGTAGTTTCGTTGTTTGATATTGTTGTTTAAAGCGTGTATTTTATTGTTTGGAGAGGGCACTTTGGTACTACTACACAGAGCACGCACTTGCTTGATTTTGTCAACAGACCAGGCTACCATTTCCAACCTGGCAATGGCAAACAGGTGTCCCATCTGTTTCGGACCAGGTAGCAGTTACACTCCGACACATTGTTCAGTTTCTATTTGGTTTCATCATTCATGGCAATATGTTGAAGGTACTACTACACAGCTATTTGTCTGTCATTCGGCCCAAACAACAAATGTTTTACCATACAGAATGGTGGAAGCTTTAGGGAAAACCCCATCGTAATAAATTAGGTCACACGTACCTGTGGCAAAACAGACGATTAAGACCGCGTATGATGTTCTCCGACACCAGTCCATACTTGTTACACCTTACTAAAGTATCTTACAAAATAAACAATTATTAATAATCGACAGGTTGAACTATTAATTACATGTCAACTTGGCATTCCATGGGACACTCATCTGTGCTACCTGAGCAGCGGAACTTTCAAAGCTCGGTCACGTGACTTGGCCTGGCGTGCTAGGTCAAGCACTTCCGACACTCAGGTGTGCAATTTCTGTTCAAAACTCCGAATCAAATGTTGCATGCCCAAATTCGTGACATATCTAGGATAAGAGCATCTTCTTTCTTCGATTACAGATGCCCTTGAGAAACATTAATACTTTGTTTGAGTGCAATTGTGGTCTGTTCCAAGCAAGGAGCGCGGCACTGTAAAAAGTTAGAATTTAAGGTACGGTTCTGGAACGGCACGAATTTGAATACGTGGGGAAAAGACTGGGTCAGTTTAACTTGCTTCCAGCACACTTCTTCTCTGACAAAGAATAAATATGTGCTGCATATACATGTTTTTTTGTGTTCTGACAAAATGAAGACTTGCAGAAATGAACTGTATTGAGATGAAAAGCTGCAAGCATACGACATTGAACTTGAAGGCACTCTACACACACACACACACACATACATACATACATACATACATACATACATACATACATACATACATACATACATACATACATACATGCCTGCCTGCCTGCCTGCCTGCCTGCCTGCCTGCCTGCCTGCCTGCCTGCCTGCCTGCCTGCCTGCCTACCGACCTACCTACCTACCTACCTACCTACCTACCTACCGACCTACCTACCTACCTACACACATACATACAATCTTTATTTAAACTCGGTGGTACAAATAATGAACAGTAGCCTTTGGCTAATATGACCCAGTCGTGACAGTAAAAGGATTAAAAGGAGATGGCAATGGCAATGTGGACAAGATGAGAAACGTGAGATATGAGGAAAATAATAATAAATATATGTACTATGACGAAAATATCCACTGTGCTAATATTATGCTCCGTACAAACCTGAAGTGTCAGGGGGTAAGATGACACGAATATGACTATTTACAAATGGAACATTTGCAAATTAAACCCGTCCACGAATTAATGTTTTGTTGACAGGGATGTAGTTAACTTCACATAATTTGTTATATTGTCCAAGATTTTGGTACTAAGAGACATAAGGCTATGCAGGCCATAGCTAGAAGTCTTTCAACAGGGTCGACGTAAAATAAAAGAAATTTCATAAATTGTACCTGCGATGCTTTAATTACTGAAATAAAACGTTTGAGACATACAGGTGACAAATCGCAGATTATTTTAAATACTTCTATTGCCACCTGAGGTAATTTACAGATTTTAAGAGTTGGGATGTTGGCTTTGGCGAGGAAGTCCTCCTGCGAGGAAGTCTAGTCATTTTAAACCAGTTTAAAGGTTCTGTACTGAAGCTTTTCCAACTTGGCAGCGACTGTTTTGCTACAGTTGTGCCAGACAACTGGACGGCAATTGAAATGTGATAGGATGAAGGCTTTATAAATAAATAACTTGCCCAGCACATCAAGTGATGTTGCCAAGCGACAAAGAGCATTTAATTGTTTACCCGCCTTTAAACACATTGATGAGATATGACTGGAAAGGATAGTCTGTTGTCAATTTTGATACAAAGTAGTAAAATTGAGTCCGAGCTTTCCACTATTGTGTCTTTGACTGAAATTGATGTCTTTTCTGATGATGAAAATAAGCACTGGAACTTGGATGGATTTGCAGGCATTTGGTTCTGGTCGCAGCAGTCAAGCATGTCACTACAGTTTCCTTCCAGCTTTTTCACCACTTCCTGTACTTTGGCTTATTGTTAAAATTGTATTGTCGTCAGCATAGTTGCAGAGATGAGTTTTTATACGTGTAAACCAGCAAAGACCAGTTTAAAGTCTACTAAAAAAAGGCTGGGCTTGGTACGGATCCTTGCGAAACACCTCGTTTGATTTCGGATCTGCTGCTTCTTGCTTCTGACACTTTAATACATTGCCTTCTGTCGCTAAGATGGTTTACAATGAGGCATGTTGTACCTTTGGAATCATCATAAGCATTGAGTTTGGCCAGAAGTAGAGACGGTGGAAGACAGTCAAAAGCGCGCCGAGAAAGATCGGTAAACACTGTACTAACACTTTGATTACTTTCTTTAGCCTGGGGCCAATCCTCTGTAAAATCCAGTAATACATGTTGACATGAATACAGCCTATCCTGAAAGCTGAAACAGGTAGATGCAGTGATGTGCTTTGTCGGAAGGTGTCCATCTGATAAAAAATAACATTTTCGTAGATCTTTGAAATGCTCGTAAGAATACTGACATGGCGATAGTTCTTGCAAGCTAGGGGATCTTTCTTCTTATACACAGGTGACACCATAGTCGATTTTGATTTCTCCGGGAAGCCAGACCTAGCTGTGCAGGTACTTGTGATCAAAGATAATGGGCGACACATTACACTTTCTGAGTCTTGAAGAATTCTCATGGCAATATTGTCGTGGCCGGTACCTCTCCTTTTGTCAAGCTTACAGATGATTGACTGGATCATGGCATTAGTTACAGATTTCTGTCTGTTGAAGGCAATTTGCTCCTTCTACTGCTGTAGAAATGAGTTTTATCAAAGGGTGATCTTTGTGATAATGCAGACAATGTGATACAAAATCAGCTGTAGAAATGTCGTCTGAATATGAAGGTAAGTTTGGATCAGTGACACACTCATAGGCAGTATTTGTGTAGAAAGCATTCATAATTTTTACGACTTCTGATGGTTCAGTTAGTATTCGATTTCCATCCTGGATCATCAGAAGGTAACTTGAGTGAGTGCCTTTGTTAGTTAGAAACGATTTGATCGTTCTCTAAAAGGAATCATTCTTTGCCCTTCCAGTATATTTGGATTGGATATCAAGCTCTTTGATGGGAAGAAAGCAAAACAGTAATACTAATCGATGGTCAATTGTCGGACTGGGTAGAAGTGACTAGTGACACCTCATATGGATCTGTGCTGGGACCGGTGCGCTTTGTGATATTTCTAAATGATATGCCCAAAAATACCAGTATATGTAAATTCAAAATGCTGATGAAGCTAAAGTATATGGCCCGGTTTGAACAGATGAAGCCCTCCAAAGAATGCAGTGTGGTCTGTATGAATTGGAGCATGGGGCACGACTTATGGCAAATAGTACGGTAAAGTGTAAGTCTATGTCCTTGGAGACATCAAACCCCCATCAGGTTTACAAGATTAACGGAAAAGATTTCACTCAAACTAAAAAGGAAAAGGACGTTGGGGTTATGATTGAGCTAGGATGAGTTCAGAATCCACGTTCAGACAGCCGCTGCAGTTAACAAGCATTCTAGATCCTTGCAGTAATACGAAGGAGTTTTGGCTGTCTGGATGAAGAGACTTTACCCAGATTATACAAACCATTAATCCGTCCTCATTTATAGTGTGGAAATACATTTGGGGCCCACTTTGTAGTTTAGACAAAAATAATGTTCAACAAAGAGCAACAAAAATGGTCCCAACGGTTCAGCGTGTAACATACTCACAGCGATTAAAGAGGCCGAAGATTCCATCTTTATACCATCGACGCCGGAGAGGGGACACGGTTCAAGTTTTTAAAGTATTGAAGGATATTGATAGGTTTGACTGTGTAAATTAATTCTTCACCCTTGATACTATGCTCATTACCAGAGGTCACCAGCTAAAATTAGTCAAATTTCAGGCTACAAAAGACTGGAATGGTCTACCAGAAGATGTCGTCAATGCTGTAACAGTAAACAAATTCAAGTCTCGTGTAGATAAGTTTTAAATAAATGAACACTGTGACCTGCCTGACTAACAATGGACAAGCATATTCTTGTATACTGACTATATCTCAATCAATCAATGAACATTTTATCTCAGTGTCTACTGACAAATTAATGAACATTCAAAATAAGATATTTCAGTTATAACACTTTAAATTAACATAGATCGGGAGCCTACAAGTTTACACTTTTCTCAACCCGACTGTTCTATACTGTACTGTACTGTACTGTACTATGCTATGCTATGCTGTGCTGTGCTGTGCTGTGCTGTACTGTACTGTACTGTACTGTACTGTACTGTACTGTACTGTACTGTACTGTACTGTACTATACTATACTATACTATACTATACTATACTAAACTATACTATACTGTACTATACTATACTATACTACACTATACTAGTATACTTTGCAATTGCGTATATCACATTTCTTTCAAATAAGTGATGAATGCTGCCATCCCGTACATTTTTATGGCTGTATTAACATTATCGATCAGAATAGTCAAACTACGTTCATTAAAAGGTAAACTGGTAACATCCGCAAAGAGGAGAGGGGACATATTTTCAGATGAAGTACCCAAGTCATTCATGTAGATTAAGAAAAGGAGTGGATCTAATTTTGAATCTTTTGAGACTCCATATGTTAGAACCTGCGGAGCTAATTCTTCATCGATTCTATAAAATAAAATAAAATAAAATAAAATAAAATAAAATAAAATAAAATAAAATAAAATAAAATAAAATAAAATAAAATAAAATAAAATAAAATAAAATAAAATAAAATAAAATAAAATAAAATAAAATAAAATAAAATAAAATAAAATAAAATAAAATAAAATAAAATAAAATAAAATAAAATAAAATAAAATAAAATAAAATAAAATAAAATAAAATAAAATAAAATAAAATAAAAAAAAATAAAATAAAATAAAATAAAATAAAATAAAATAAAATAAAATAAAATACTGTTTTAGTTTCGTTATATAGTTATGAACCAAATAAGTGCTGATGAAAGTACGTATAACACTTATGAGATAATTTAGCGAGAAGCTATTTCATGATTTACAATATCGAGGGCCAAAGACAGATCAAGAAAAAATGCTGATTGCATGGCCATGTCTGTCCAAGGCCTCTAACACTCAACTGTACTCTTCACGAAAGCAAAATTGGAATTATACAGTATTGGTTTTTAAATTCAGGCATGCCGGTACTTGAATGAATGGCGTTTTTACAATGAATATGAGTCCAGCAGCATTTTTATAATTCAGAGCAGTTCATTTTAAGAAGTTCGACTTAAGTCACATTTGGCACTGAAAGAGTTAACAAAGTATTCATAATGATGATTTACAAGGTCTTTTTTCGGCAATAATTACAGATCTAGTGTACTCTTGGTTTGGGTCAATTGGATGTTACTCCCAAAGCCCAAGCCCCCCCCCCCCCCACCCCCCACCCCCGAAAAAACATGAAGATTATCAAAGTGAGAACGCTACCTCACTTTTTTGTTTTGGAGATATCTCAGCATTCAAACTTTTCAAGTGCCCCCAGTTAGCATAAATTGTTATTCTACAACTTTTCTTTGTGGTTCATTGGATGTGACTACAACACCAATCTTTGGGGTGGCACCTCTATATCTGTAATAATTTTGAATATATTCGACATTTGAGCTTGCCAAGTGTCCCCTTTTTAATTGCTGTTCATTGGATGCGCATACAGCACAAAGTTGCCACAAACCTAAAGACTGAAGCTGGAACGTCACTTCTACCTATAATAGTTTTGAAGATATTCAACATTGACTTTTTTAAGTACCCTTAATTTGCATGAATTAAAATTTTGCAACTTTTGTTTGTGGTTTATTGGATGTGACCACAACATAAACCTTAAACTTAAGTTGGATTGGTACTTCTACATAATAGTTTTGGCGATATTCAACACATATTGCCCTTAATTTGTATATATTAAAATTTTACATTTTTTGTTTGTGGTTTATTGAATACGCCCATGTCATGAACCTATGAAATGAAGTTTGGAATGGTATACTTCTAACATTAATAGTTTGAGAGATATTTAACATTTAAAATTTCAAATGGTCCTATTCGCATAACAACATGGTGACTATTCCACACCAGGTGCTTCATTATCCTACTATAGGCCAATCACCGTGCCAAGTTTGCTACTTTTCGGAATAATAGTGTCCGAAAAAAAATGGGGACAAAATCCATACGTAAATATAAACAAACAGACTAACAAATAAACTAGAAAAGAAGATTTGTTCATAGCAAATTTGTCCGTGCGCTTCAAAAGTTGTAAACAAGGCTAGATGAAAATTCGAAACTTTAAAACCCCTGACCTTCAGAGTCTCATGTCAATGACAAAAATGTGCAGTATTACAATTCATACAATTTCAGCTCGATATGGCTGAAAACGGATGAAAGTTGACCAAGTGATGGCTAGATGAAAATTTCATAGGGCAAAATAAACTTAACCTTTAAACTTTAGAGGTCACATGTAAATTACAAAAAAGTGCAGTGTTCAAATACCTACAGTTAGAGAACAACATGATTAAAATTGGACGAGCTTTGACCAAGTTATGGCTTGATGAAACTTTCAAAGGTCCGAATGACGTTGAACTTTGACTTTTAGAGGTTACATATAAATTACAAAAATATCCAGTGTTGCAATACCTACAATTGGAGTCCAACAAGGTTAAAATTGGACGAAAATTGACAGAGTCATGGCCAGATGAAAATTCCAGAGGTCCAAATGACCTTGACCTTTGTAACATGTAATTTAAAAAAAAAACATATAGTGTTACAAACATATTGACTGAAGTTGGAGTGGTTACCTGTACCCATAATAGTTTCTTTTATGGATATTCAATATTTAAATTTTCAAATGACCTTAATTTGAATAATTTTCAAAATCATTACCCCCCTTCATTAAAGACATGAATTCATGTCTGAAACTATAATCATGGCAAGTTTGAAGTTTCAAAATGTAATTGTGTCCGAATGAATACTTAAACGAATGAAGAACACTCTGAACGCACAAGATCGAACTGTTATTAGTGGAAATTGACAGTTTTGTACAGATATTTATCCAAATTTTCGGCAAAATGAATCATGGCACACTCGGTGTCCAAAATGCTTTTCTTCCATTAACAGTGACAGATCATGTATATATGCAGCCGCTGAGCCACTTCATCAGCGGAAAAAGTAATTATTTTGAATACGACATGTTTATGTATGAATACGGTGACTTTTATATTATCATCCTTAATATTTTCAAAGTTATTTTTGTGCCTGTGTGCTTACACAGACATTCTGAGAGACATGTTACTATTGTTAGATGTGACCCATAGCATCAAAATTTCTTTGAAAAGCACTCTGCATATATACAGGCAGCGGTTTGCACACTGACGTTTCACCATGCCCCAATGTCACACGAACGCAAATTTATTCAACCTTGTGAGATGCTGTAATCCGAACATATCCAACTTATACAGAGGAAATAAATAGTTTGGCTCTCAATTATAACAGCGATCCAAATAATGTAGGTGCAGCAGGTTTTCTGTTTTTTTTGTTTTTGTTTTTTTTTAAACAGCGATTTTATTTATTTATTTATTTATTTATTTATTTATTTATTTATTCATTTATTAATTTACTTATTTATTTATTTTAATAAGCCACCACCACCCCACCCCTTGTCACTCTGCACATGTAGGCCTATATTTTTTCGAAAATTGGGGGCCGTAAAAGGGTTGTGAAATTGTCACCATCCAAGTTCCAACCGCAGAATATATTTTAACTTTTGCTAATCCCCTTGGGATAAGGAATGTATATATGATTCCCTCTAATCCAGGGAAGCGGGAATTAAGATTTTTATTTTGTATTATTGCCGATTGTGCCGGACCACAGAACCAGCTGCACTTACATGATTGTGCTCGTGAAGGATGCTGTGATATATATACATTTACCTTTTCTTCGAGACATTCAATCGATGAAAGATTATGCTTAAAACCAACCGTTTCAGGTGAATTTGCCTTTTGTCACACCTGTTGATGTTTCAATTAGGTCAATTTAATGCGCATGCGCGACTCAGGTGCGACAAACTTGAGGGCGATGATTCGCAGATGACTCAGGTGCCAGTTGGAGTCCTCATTTTGGCTGAATCTGTTGAAAATTGACGTTTTCCAGTTTTTCTCCACAAAAAATGAAGCCTAACATGTTTCTTGTTTCATCGGGGCTTCTCTTATTACATCTGATCACAGGTAAGTTATATAACTTAAGCGTTTATGTTGTGGAAGGAAATTAGGTCACTGGTAGCTCAAATCAACGACAACAGGAAGGCATCTTGATGGGGTTTCCCCTGACAGACGCAATGTCAATGACATTTTATCATCCCAAAACTTTTAGTTCTGGTTACATGCTTGAAGTTAAGCTTGTACATGATCTGATGTATTCGATAATGGGGCGATGACCCCGCGCCGACTACGCGCCTTTCAATGGTAGCTACAAATAAAGATGCAGTAAGGTTTCGTGTTCTTCAGACTCGGCCTGAGCAGAATGGCAGGTAGGTTGAAGTGCTGTACCGAAGAGGAATAATCTATAGCTTATTACTCCATGGTCAGGCAGGTGGCTGCTTCCGTAGGACTAAATATCATGTTGGTTTAAATTTCGATCATGTCATGAAACAGAAATTAGCAGAATTCGTGCAAGGAGCAAAAATTGATGTAGTAAGTATATCTATAGTAGCTCCATGGTTATGTATGTGCGCAGAACATATGGATTATTCTTTCAGCCAGACCAATTATAGTACTAACGAGGTTGTTTTTATAAGCTGCTTTTTGTAGTTTGTACATGCTAGAACTGTAAAACTTTCACTATTTTGAAGTCAATTCATGTTGCTATAATCTTCAGTAAATTAGTGTATATGTACAGCTCATTTTTGTTTTTTGAATGAGTTCCCATGTTGTACATACAAATAATACAAAAGTGGTGCTTTAACTATACAACTAATTCATAGCCTTCATACCTAAAAGTATGTACATAATTGACAATTGTATACCATGTAATTCTTAACAATAAGTGATAAAATGGGCTATTTCATATAAGACGTACCCCATAAAAAAATCACTTGTTTATTGTCACGACCCTCCCCTTTATTTTCCACCGCCCCTACATTTCATTTTATATTTTATTTTCCTGAAAATCACACAAGTTTCAAACCAAGGTTGATGTTCAATTAAATCCAGTTGAAGTAAATTTATATTTTATGGCTATTCCTCTATTGTAAGTGTTAGCATAGGAGACTGCCATGTTGCAGACAAACGGTGATTTTCTCATTTGTGACCAAAAAACACCCTCACCAAAAATCAGACCAACATTTTCTCAGCCTCTCTTTGGCCTTTGAGCTCGACCTCATGGTGCGACCTTCACCTTTCCTGGTGCTATATATTCTTTGATCTAATCTGGATGACCTACACATTTCTGTAACTTACTTAGGTACAATCAGAATTAATCCTTTTTTTCAATCTAATTTGAAAATCACTATTAAAATCTGACATTTGATGCATGGTGTTCCCTGAAGCTTTATAGCTTAACGGCACTGTAAAGCTTTACAAAAAATGTTTAGGTTTCAACTTGACCATAAAGCTTCAAATGCTTCCCATAAAGCTATAATTTTTGGAAAAATGCAAAAATTGCTGCTTTTTAGGCAAAAATGGCATCTTTTAGGACAAAATTTACTTAACAGGGCAGACAAACACAAATCAACATTTGAGCATAACTAAAAATGTAAAGCTTTAATTTTTAAAGAATATGCAAGATTAAACATGAACAATAGCAAACCACAATTTTGTTAATGGTGCACTTAGATATGTCTGTATTGTAGCATGCATAACCAGTTGTTATCTTAATATAACCTTGTTTTTGTAATTTATATACTCAAAACACTTATTGGTTGCTCTTGATTTGCATGATTACAGTCATTTAACATGTTGACAAAACCAGACTTCAGTAATTACTCGCTGTTACCTGTTCAGTATACAACCAAACAAGTTGAATCTATATATTTATACTTCATTAGGTACAGAGAATTTTGTGCGAGTCTGCTTGGGTTTCAATGTGTACATGGTGCCCATGGTTTACTCTGCTGATGAATGCCTTTGGCATCACTGGTTAATCTTATAGCACCAGATGAATGCAGTGTCCCCCTTAGATAACTAATGGAGTGCCCAGTGGGTCCTGAACCATGGGACTATGTACCAAATTTGACATTACTAATCACTATAACACAATTACATGACACTGACAGGACCAAAGCTTAATTGCCATGTCATAAAATTTGAAGACTGGAACTTGCTAAAATTTGAAATTCATTCAAACAAACTGATTTGACATACTCAAACATGTGGCTTCCAAAATTACCTGATAGTGACAATAAGTCCAGGTTGGTATATTAAGTGTCAATTATCTGGCTATAAAATCACAAAAGGCATTTTTCAGAACCAAAATGTATTATTTATACAAAACCATTTAAACTAGATAATTCTAAATCATTTGTCATTGGATCATTTATTTTTCATGGTACAAATAGCACCACTGGCTGTGTCCACTTCAAAGAATGCAACCATGCATAAGCTTTCCCAATCCTCACACCAGTCACTTCTGCACACTCATTCAACCAACTATAACATTATATTACAGATTACCAAAGCATGGTATCTTGCACAAATATGCACCAACCTGTTTTACAGCAGCACCAAGCCTGGAGGCCCTAGTGATAACAAGAGTTCCTAAAATTCGTATTTTAAATACAAATTTTAGGAACTCTAAATAATTTATAAAATTTCAAGATAAAAAGAGAAAAAGATTATGAAAATAAGCTCTTGCTACAACTAAAGTACTCTACTGTAAGCTTAAAAAAAAAAGAAAAAGTTGAAAAAAATGAAAACTTCGATTTAGCTCACCAACACAGTATGCCATCCCCCTTTTCACTTACACGATGTCATCAGTATTTCTGTGTGTGTGTAGAATCACTTAGTCTTAAAAACTCCACTAGGTGGACTTCGAAGTTACACCATTTCAGTCTATATTTTAGTTTCAAAATGAAGAATAAAGCAGGGCAATTTCAACACATATGCACCATCAACATGTTTTACAGTTAGAACTAAACATGACAGCTCTGTGTTGATAAGTTCATACAACCAGCTAATATCTTAAATCGTCAAGCCACAGATAGTGACTGACATATAAAGTACATTTTTACCCCAAGACATGTATAATATAAAAATAAAACTCCTACTAGAACCAGTATGAGATAGAAAAATGGGATAGAAAATTGTAAACACCACTAAAGAACTAAGTTGAATTTGGTTCAATTGTACAGTATCACAGTTGAGATCACCAACTCCTAAACTCTACAGTGCAGACTGTAAAGTCATCGTCTTTCCGGTGGAACATTCCTCTTTCAAAGTGGACACTGAAAGAAAAAAATATTTAGTAGCTGGGGGCTACATAAACAGCAGGGCATTTATAAGATAATAGAAAATAAATCCATGCAATACATGTATGTAATGACATGCATCCGTGGTAAATATCAGTAAGAAATTTTTGGTAAGTGGCCGGGAGTTAAAGTGGAAGAGTTCAAATCAAAGAATTGTTAGGAAATGCTATTACCTTTTGGTATGTGTTACACAGATGAGATACAGAATATGTTAAGGGATTAAGGAAAGTAGAAAATAGTGTTCAATTTGGTACATGTTTGGCTATTAAAGTTACTAAGTGAAAACACGTACAGAGAATGTAAGTGTTATGAAACAATTAGGGTTGGTAAGATGTATCGAAATATGTACTGAAATATAGCTATACTAAACCTGAAACGAATCGTGATGCGATCCTTGATCCAAATAGTTGGGCTCCATTGATTTTTGTGAATTTTTTTGTTCTGTTTTTTGGGGTAAACCTTTGAAAAATCTTCTCCGAAACCCAATTGCTTTAATATCGCAGAGTAATACTCCTAGTTTGCAATTGGTTCACCAAGTGGTGTTGCATTAAAGTTTTCTTTTTGTGTGTGTTTTTGTCATTTTCGACTTCTTGACCAGAACCATTGCTCAGATTAAGCTGAAACTTGGTTGATATGTTCCTTGTGGAATGGTCAAACAAAATTGTTCACTGGGTGGCACTGCTGCAGATTTCTGATTTTTTTTTTTTTTTCAGTTTGGGTATGTGTAGGTAAATGAAAGGTTCCCTATTGATTACTACGCAAGTCAATGTGCATTCTAATGCTTATTCACATTTTCATCTCCTCTGAAACCATTTGCCAGATTCACTTTAAACTTGGTAGCAGTGTACCTTGGGTGGGTCTCTACCAAGTGTGCTCAAATTGTCCCGCTCCAATGATTTTTACCTCAGCTGACTTGTCAGTCAGCTGAGGTTTTGTGAGGGTCTGTCATCGGTCAGTCCACAATTCACATTTTTGACTTCTTCTCAAAAAACGTCAGCCAGATCCACTTCAAACTTGGTGGAGATGTGCCTTGGGTGGGTCTCTACCAAGTTTGTTCAAATGGTCATGGTCCAGTGATTTTTTTGGATTTTTAATTATTTTTTTTTGTTCCTTTTGTGGGCAAATCTTAAAAAATCTTCTTCTCCGAAACGTTCACCCAATTGCTTTGATATCACACAGGAAGACACCTAGGGAGTCCTAGTTCTTAATTTGTTCAGCAGGCGATGCTGCAATTTTTTTATGAATTTTTGTGTGTTATAGCTATTTTTGACTTCTTCTCCAGAACTGTCACTCAGATTTAACTGAAACATGGTGGATATGTTCCTTGTAGAAGGGTCAAATAAATTTGTCCACTATGTGGGAATGCTGCAGATTCCTGATTTTTAACAATTTTTTCAATCCGGGTACTTATCGGTCAATGCAGCCTTCCTATCGATTACTATGGAAGTCAATGGGCATTCTAATGCTAATTCACATTTTCAACTTCTACTCCAAAACCGTCATCCAGATTAACTTCAAACTTGGTGGCAATGTACCTTGGGTGGGTTTCTACCAGTTTTTTTTTTTCCCAAATAGTCATGCTCCAGTGATTTTTTTATTTTTAATGAATTATTTTTGTTCTTTTTTTGGACAAATCTTAAAAAATCTTTTTCTCCGAAAGCGCTTACCCAATTGTTTTGATACCACACAGGAAGACACCTAGGGACTCCTGGTTGTTAATTTGTTCACCAGGTGAGGCTGCAGTTTTTTTCTAATTTTTTTGTGAATTTTTGTATGGTATAGGTATTTTCTACTTCTCCAGAACCGTCACTCAGATTAAGCTTACAGGTGGTGGATATGTTCCTAAAGGAAGGACCAAACAAAGTTGTTCACTATGTGGGAATGCTGCAAATTCCTGATTTTTAATGAATTTTTCAATTCAGCTTCTTTGCGGTAAATGCATCTTTCCTATTGATAACCATGTAAGTCAATGGGCATTCTAATGCTAATTTACATTTTCGACTTCTTCTCCTTAACTGTCATCCAGATTTACTTCAAAAGTTGGTGGGGATGGACCTTTCAAGGGTGGGTGTCTACCAGGTTTGTTCCAATGGTCATGTTCCAATGAATTTTGGATTTTTTTTAATGATTTTTTTTTTTCAAAAATCTCTGCAAAAGTTTTAATTGGAAAGTTTAACATGGGAATTTCTTGTAATGGTCATAACTTAAATAATATTGGCCAGATTTACTTCAAACTTGGTGGGGATGTGCCTTGGGTGGATCTCTACCAAGTTTGTTCAAATGGTTACGCTCTATTGATTTTTGGATTTTTTTATGAATTGTTTTGTTCTTTTTTGGGGGGCAAACCTTAAAAACTCTTCTCCTCTGAAACCGTACACCCAATTGCTTTGATATCGTACATAGACACTCCCGGGGACACCTAGTTCCCAATTTGTTTACCAGGAGGCGCTGCAATTTTTAAATGAATTTTTTTTGGTATGGTTTTGCTATTTTTCACTTGTTCTCAGAACCGTCCCTCAGATTAAGCTGAAATGTGATGGATATGTTGTTGTGGGTGGGCAAACAGTTCTTTACTGGGTGGCAATGCTTTGGATTCCGGATTTTTAAGGATTTTCAATTCGGGTACTTATCATTCAATGCAGCTTTCCTATTGATTACTATGTAAGTCAATGGGCATTCTAATGCTAATTCACAGGACAACTGACATGAAATTTACTGTTTACTTGATAACTTGAGATCTGTTTTCAGTTAGCTGCACATGTTAATTATTCTGTATGAAGGTCATGCTGAGACAGTACATGAATGACCTTGACCTCCTTTGTGGGATCACAGTGCAACATACATGAATTGTACTCTTCATTATAACTTGAGAACTACTTGAACTTTGATGTTGCACATGTAAGTGTTCTTCTATAAGGGTCAGAGTTACTCAGAACATGGTGTCATTGATCCTTTCCCAAGTTCATAGAGCTCCAAGTGTGATGAATGTCAAGATCAGCTGAGGCGTGGGCTGTTCACACAGCCCTCTTGTTAGATTTCTTGGGGGCTAATCTTAAATCTTCTCCAAAGAAACAACACACCTGATTGCTTTGATATCTCACAGGAACACTCCCTGGGACTCCTACTTCTTAAAATTTGTTCACCCGGTGGCACTGCAATTTTTTTTTTATATATATCTTTTAATGATTGCTTTTTTGTGTGCATTTTTTGGTACTTTTAACTTCTTCTCCATAACCAACACTCAGATAAGCCGAAACTGTACGGATAGTTCCTTGTGAAAAGGGCAAACAAAGTTGTTTGCCAATTGGCACTGCTGTGGATTTTTGATTTTTAACCTTTTTTAGCTCAGCTGACTGGTCAGTCACCTGAGCTTATCACCAGGTGGTGCTGTATTTTTTTCACATTTTTTATGAATTTTTCTGTGTTTTCTTTACTCTACACTTCTTCTCCAGAGCGGACTTTCAGATTAAGTTGAAACTTTGTGGATATGTTCCTTTTGAAAGGGTCAGCAAAGATGTTCATTAGGTAGCACTGCTGTAGATTTCTGATTTTTTCAATTTGGGGACTTAATGTAATGCACCTTTTCTATTGCTTACTACATGTATGCAAATCAATGGGCATTCTAATGGTAATTCACATTTTGGACTTCTGAAGAAACTGTCAGTCAGATTTACTTCAAACTTGATGGCCATATACCTTTGATTTGTCTCTGCTAAGTTTGTTCAAATGGCCATGCTGCAGTGATTTTTTAAGCTTTTGTGATTTTTTTCAAAAAATCTAAAAAAGGTTTGATTAGGAAAGTTTAACATGGGAATTTCTTGTCTTAGTTATAACTTAAATAATTTTGGCTTTTCACTTGATAACTTGAGATGTTTTGAGTTAGGACATTGATCTTGTACATCTTAATGTTTCTCTATTAAGGTCATGCTTAGGCAGCACATGAGTGACCTTGACCTCGTTTTTGGGGTCTCAGTGCAACATACATGAATTTTACTTTTTACTATAACTCAAGAACTCCTTGAACTAGGACCTTGATGTTGCACTTGTTAGTGTTCTTCTATAAAGGTCAGACTTACTCCGTACATGGGTGACCTTGATCCTATCTCAAGTTCGCAGAGCTGCAAGTGTGATGAGTGTCTAGGTCAGCTGAGCATGGGCTGATGACACAGCCCTCTTGTTTTCAATTCGGGTTCTAATCAGTAAATGCACCTTTTCTATTGATTACTATGTCAAACTTTGAAGGGATGTACCTTTGATAAGCGTCTGCCTATATTGTCCTATTCCAAGTTCAGAGAACCACAAGTGTGATGAATCTCTAGGTTGCCTGAGCATGGGCTGTCACGCAGCCCTCTTCTTGTTGTTTTTTTCAGATGTGTTTTTTTTTTTTTTCTAATGATGCCTTCCAATATTTCTGTGAAACAGAAAAATTACAAAGATACCACAATACTGTGCATTGTACATGTCGCGTTGCTGTAAATTACATTAATCTGTTCATAATCCAGTTAAATTAATTTTTACATGCACTAGTTCTGGATGTTTCATGTTGATGAATTCAGATAAGTCAAGGGCAAAACTTTGCATGTGTGTAACATGCCCGCAGCCTACTTTTTTTGGGGGGGGGGGGGTGGAAAGAAAATCTATGAAGGTGAGTGGTAGGCATGAAGCCATTGATACTGCCTGCCTTTGACAATCTAAGAAAAATGAGTGTTCAAAGGCGACATTCCCTGCAATTTGGGAATGCTTGGGCCTTCTCTGTGGATGCTGTCATGCAAAAGATTAAATCAAGGGGTTCACTGGAAAGGGTGCGGGGATAGGGGTTCAGATGAACCCAAAGAACCTTTCCTGGCTATGGACCTGACATATGTATGTATACATACACATCATGTAGAAAAATAAAAGAGTTTCCTGCATATATTTTGTTTCAGTGTTTTGCCAAGATCCCACTCTGGAACTTTCAGAGTCGGCGCCAAAAATGGTCGATGGAGTAATCCGAGCACCACAGGCTAAAGATGTGCGGCTGTCTTGTTTGGCCCTTAATGTACCAAGAGGAAGCACGGTATGTTTTTAACCCCCAGCAAGGGTACAACTTTATAGTGGTTCCCCGAAGTAAGTTATAAGGCCAACCCAGGGCAGTAGGTGGCCTGTAATATTATTAGGGAAACCCTCAAAGCATCAAGGTTTACAAAAAGAGCTAATCAGAATCTATTTTAAAAATCCTAAATGTACCTACCCACAAGTGTGTGACCTTCAGAGTTATGTGAAGGTCACTAAATTTAGTCATCATGATGCAGTATATAATCACCCCCAAATAGTAAAATAAAGCAAAGTGTGATTATACATGCAAAGAATGTGAAATTTCACCAGGATGTATATGTGTCTTACAATGGAGGAACAATCTCCACAGGCCTACAGGTTATATCCTCCAAAAGGATGTGACCTTGAAAATAGGGTCCAGGACCAAAAAAACCCCCAGGGGTCAAAGGATGACCCAGAGGCATGTTTGCACCATTTTTCAAGAGATTTGGACCATGTTTTCATGAGGTATTGAGATTGCAGAAATGTAAAACTTGATCTACAAGCTGAGCGCAGCAACCCCTCCCCCCTAAAAAAATCCAATCAATGTGGGTATAATAATCGCTTTTTTCTTGCCTGTGTGGATTTATTTAGTATTTATAGGTCGCATGAAGTTCATTGCGCCAGCTGTTAACTGGATACAAACATAATATGTATATTTCAAGTATAATTATAATGTAGTGGCCAACTATAACAAAACAGGATTCACCATATACAGCATTTTTAGGCCGTCTGGGTATAAAATTGTAGAATTGCAATAACGGGCTCCAGCTGGGCTTCTGGCAAGTCCATCATGCATTTTTGTTATACCCTAAGGTGTACCAACGCAGGTATAAAGGTTTCGTTTGGTGCCCTCGGATAGTACCAATTTTCAGTTTGGTTCATGGACTAGATTGCAAAAACTTCATTTTTACTGACCGCTGACCAGGTTTGGCAGCAAAATTTGTACTTTTGCCAAATATTAACACTATGCAGTATCTGTATTTATTGCAATACATTGCCAAAATTATACCACAGCCTATCCATGTTTTGTGGGTCATATTTTTGTGTATATTATCATAGAATATCTATGTTTTGCCACATATTGCCAAGAAAAGTGCCACACTCTATGCAGGGCTCGACATTAAGGCAAGCCCGAAAGCCCGGGGCAACCAAGCTGGATTGTCGGGCAACTAATGCCTTTAATGAACGCGCCCGTGTCGGGCTACTGCTTTTTTTACCGGCTCAAAAATCATTTTGCCACTATTTACATCAATCGCCGTAACTCTCATGCCACTTCCGCTTGACAAAGCGTGTTTGTTAGCTTCCGTAAGCTCTCGCGTGATAACGAGTGGTTCCAAGTATGCATTGACCCAAGTGACTTGGAACCCCAATCAAACACGTGCTTGCCTGCTGGAGCACGTGCGACAGACACTGACGAAGTGCATGCCAGATCCATTTTTCCCACGGTTCAGAACGAGGTCAACATGGGGTAATGGTAATATGCGGAACGGAACCACCCGGAACCACTCGTTCCGGCAGTTCCGGCATATTATACGCCGGAACGGGCCCCTGCTTGTCCATTGCGCTTTATTGGAGCGTATTTCGCCCTCCAAGACCTACCTCACACTTTTGTCTTTCTTGTCTGATAACGTAGAGTACTTGATGTATATAATAAAAGACATATACAAGTAGGCTAGCGGCAAATGCTTCAAAAGTGCCCTAAAAATAGGTGCAACCCCAACCAAAGGTACAACAAAACACAACCTATATCAAAATGTGTGTACATGTCTCCTCTTTACAGAAAAATAGGTTGTGGAGTCCGAAAAGCGTTTTTTGGTATGTTTGCACGCCCGTTTCTATGGCAACCTCTATTTTTTGTGGAAAATGACTACTTTTCACTAATTTTTTAATATTTGTCTTAATTTTGAAGATAAGCACTCCAAATTTCATCAGAAGGTAGCATTAACCTTACTCTATCAACAGACGTAAAGGTTTCAAAAAATTATTTGATTAACATCATTATTATTATAATTATATGCAAAATTTTGTCATCTATTTGGCAATATAAACACCTCTATTTGTTGATGTTGTTTGCTGCAGTTGCCAAATTACCAAAAATGGGGGTAAATGTTATTTGATGAAGGTAATATATTTCCAGAGATATACTGATACAAAATTAACTGGAGTATATGAAGTGGACACCATTACATGTATGCAAACTTGGCTTCAGATGTTGGGGTTTTTGAAGCCATTCTAGAGATGTATATCACACATTATGTGCTGTACCAATGCAAAAAGTTACATTTCCCTGAAAAGTGCTTCAAAGCAAATAGAACATAGAATCCCGATCGTCTTATCAACATTTTTCTTTCACAGCTTTTACTGAAATTATATGGTCCGCCACGGGGGGGGGGGGGGGGGGGGGCATTATGTTAATGGGTTGTCTGGTCTGGCTAGCTTGTGCAAAAGTGCTTTCTCCAGAACGCATTGTTGGAATTTGAGCAAATTTAGCATAAACTACCGAAAAAAATGAAGTGAAGACAATTTAGAAACCCTATCATTAAATTTATGCAAATGAGGTCATCTTCAAATTAGGATTTTATAATTTATGTGTTGTGTTGTAGAGGCACCAGAAAGCAAAAATCTGGGCACATTTCTTTGACTTCCAGAGTCGATGTCGGATTCTAACGCTGCTATGTGATTGTCTCATTATCAGTGTTATTGAGAATGACTGTGCCTATTGTCAAAATGTGTTGCATGATTGATAATATACACATGGTGAACTGGATTATTTTCTAAAATGAAGCTTGGACCTGGTAAGAACACCCACGTTTTAATGCATTTGCAGATTAGATAATTTTGTACCGTGAACCTAAAATCATGAACCTGGAACCGCCATCCAAGAAGCCACCCCCAGCCAAGCTAAATCCCAATACCTGTTTTATGTTGCAAAGCTCTCAACACAGGAAAAGAGACTGATTACAAAACTACTTTGGGCAAACTACGATAATCGCTTGCCTTCACTACAGACCGATCAGCTGCTCAACTACCGCCCACTGAGGATGCACTTGAGCAACATGTAAAAAGGACACAATACCAATGTGCCATCTGGTGCCACAATGGCATTGATCAATTACATACAGCTATTAAAGCACTATTATTTCGAGACATAACAAAAATTAATGAATATTTGGGTCTTACTGATTCAGAACACACATTTCCGCAAATTTTTTTGTGAAATTGTGTACGCTTACACAACAACTATTCGGAAACCAGATTCTAATAAGAAAAAATTAGATCAAATGTTTTGCAGCATTCCTTTCAAACACAAACTGATTGATCCACTAAACATTCAGTCCCTTTTCAAATTGAAATTTGTTCGTCACATGATTCCCAAGGAGTGCAACATAAAATACCCCCCCCCCCCCCCATCATTTCCTATAAATATGGCAAGAATATTGGACAAAGTATCATGGATTACAAGCAATTTCTGGCTTCAATTACTCTTGAAGATATCGCAGCGAATCAAAATTGTGACTGTATGTCTAACAGTAAATATTCACATTTCGTTGATGCATACCACAAACATGTATTTACAGGTAATTTGGATATCATACAAAGCTCAAGTTTAAAAGAAATTATGAAAAAAAAGAACAAAATTTCGGTATGTTCCAAGTTGAACATTGACAGTATTTTTCAGGATACATGTGATGCATTTGATTCCTACTGTATGAAATGGGCAAAGAAAGAAAAATAGAATTTCAGAAATTTAAAGGACGGTTATCAAACTTGAAAAAAGTCTCTAGAAAAAGAATTTATTGTTACAAATCCCACATTAAGAATTTCAATACGGTTAATCTAAAACAACCTGAAGTTTCAAAAGCAGTCAAAGAACTACAAGAAAGTTTTGTAGTCACTAACATAGATAAGGCAGGGAACAATCTTGGGATCATCTGCAAAAAATATTATCTGGATGCTTTGAAAAAAGGACTTGGTATAAAGAATAGTTTAGACATAAGAGGAAATGACGTATATAAATTACACAAACAATCCATTGATAATTTAATAGATACACATAAAGATGAGACGAAAAGGAATTTTAATATCAAAATTTCTGAAGAGGACTCCTCTATTCCACTTTTGTTCTGGATATCCAAATTACATAAAAACGCTTTTAAATCTAGATTCATAGCCGGTGCTGCAAAATGTACAAGAAAACAATTATCAAAATAGAGGGCATTGTGTTTGACTGCAATTAGGAATCATTTTCGTAAATACTGTAATGCAATTTCTAGAAACAGTGAATTAAATTGTTTTTGGAGTATTAGCAATGCTTCCGAGTTTGTATCTGAAATCAAGGATGTAAGAGCAAAAATTATCAAATGTTTTGATTTTCCTTCACTGCACACAAATCTAGCCATTGATGAAGTTAAAGTTCACTTTCAGAATTAATGAGCAAAATGTTCAACCATAATGGTAAACCATACATTAATACTAATTCATATACAAAGGAAGCATAACACAACAAATATTCAAAAAGTAACATTAAATCGTATACTGTTGAAACTTTGATAGATGCTATAATTTTTTTTTTACTTTTGTTCAATGCAGACCATTGGTTTTTCAACAAATAAAAAACATTGCAATGGGTCGCAACTGCTCCCCTTTACTGGCAGATTTGTATTTAACCTGGCTTGAATTTAAGTATATGAATAAATTGATGAAAAAGGACTTTCAAATGGCCACAAAATTATCAAACAACGCAAGGTATATTGATGAAATTGCTTGTGTAAATGTACAAAAATCAGTAAAATTGCTAAGGAAATTTACCCAAAAGATATCCCTTTGGAGGGTTACAATTCACATGGTTTCAGAGATGTGTTTTTGGACTTGGATATTCAGGTCACTAATGACAGGTTTTGTATTAAAGTCTATCGCAAAATAGATGAGTTTAACTTTGAAGTAGTTAATTATCCTTTCCCAGGCAGTATTATTTTGAATACTATTGGATACAATACGTTTTTTTCACACACTTTGAGATTTGGCATTGTTGTAGTCATTGTTAGGATTTCCCTTGGTTTATACAGGTGGTCTAGCTGCAACTGTTTATTTTACAATCACTGGGAATGAATATAATGCCCCAGCTTGTTCCCACTTCAGTTAAAAACTGGCGGATGGTTCAACTAGAATAAGCTGCCCAGCTAGAAAGGGTACATATTGGTTCAGGGGTAAGTCAAATTGTTCTTAACAGAACCTGTACCACACGAATTTGGTTATTATAGTTTGTTTGCCAGGTATTCTTCTTTCATAATGAAGGTCTGCATTTATAAGCAAAACTTCACGTATTTAGCTAATTCATCATTAGCCACGTTCATTTTATTCATTATTATGTGGGTTGTCTTTGCTGAATATTTGGCTTAGAGAAGGAGCCGCTACTCAGAGAAACATGTACGGGTAAAAGGCTCCGAAACATGTTGAGTAGTTACTCGCCGAAGACCCTTTAATTTATTTCAGCTAATACAGCCTATGTCAAAATTTTATAGAGGAACGTGTGCAATATGGACAATAGTACTTATATATGTATATAGGTGAGACAGGGACAGGTTAGCTTATGGAGAGTAAAGAGTTCGGACTGCGGAATAGGGTAATGACTACTAAGAAGTGATTTTGGACAAAAAGACACCAATACAACAGTCACATTCCTAACCCTAAAGTGTTGGATCCCAATGGTAACGGCTGGGAAATGTCCTCCAGACAGGACTTAAATGTACAGAATTATGTGCATGCCTTGGACATGAGTGTGCAAATGACACTTTTGACACCGAAACAGACAGTGATGATGAGGATGATGATGATTGAATCTTGGCGTAGAAACTCCAAACTGTGACCGTCATTGATCAGCTTTCTGTATTCAGTGTGTACATGTACTTATACTGTTTTCCTATACTAAAAGGCATCTTGAATTATAGTTTAATGCCAGAGATACATTAGTTATGTTGCAGGACTCCATGGGATGGTTCACTGTAAATTACGTGTAGGTGTGAATACATTGTACAAACTACTATCTTACTTTATCAGTTGTACTGGCAATTGTTATGACGGTTCGCTAAGCGAAGATGACATAGGATAGCCATATTAGCATATTAATTAATATGCATATGGTATACTCATATGAACATGATAAATAAAACTTGTATGGGTACTGTTCCTAATCATTTTGCCTTTTTTTAAATAAACGAAACTATATCGTAGTAAATATAATATGTTATCCGTCGCACAATACTTAATTTCGATGTAAATTTCATATATTTGCATAAATTAACATATGATAATTGGGCACTTTGAACAAACTCTGTATTTTGTGACTATATGAGAGCAATTGAGCACATTTTGATGTTTATTTAGCCTTTCCACAAGCAGTATCACCAAAGTTATTATTTTTAGGGACAAATTTTAGTTGTCTCAAAAATGGCATAGGTTGTCATGGAAACGGGCAGAAATATATATGATAAAACGCTTTTCAGATTCCACAACCTATTTTTTCATGAAGAGGACATATATACCTATAAGAAAATATAGGTTGTAACTTGTTATACCACGGGTTGGGGTATGACCCCAGAAGGGCCCTCTATGCCGCAGGTCTAAAGGTAAATGCACATCACTCAATCGCCGGAATGGAAGGTCGGTCATATTGGCAAACCTCGTTGGGCATTGGGCAGCCAGGAGTTCAGCATACAAGAAACCTCAAAAGTAGTTCGTATTCACAAAAATGGTTGGGCTACATGTGTCTGTTTATCCCTCCATTATATTTAACAACAATAACTTACAAAAAAAAATTTGCTCATGTGATATGTCAAACTTGAACCGTAAAATTAACTCAACCTTCAGATTCGGATGTCAATCAACATCCAAAATGGCGGATCTTACGATCGAGCGATATGTGGTTAACCCGGTAGATTTTATTCAATACATATTTAAAGCTGACCATATTTTCAGAAAAGAAGGACGTAAGTGTAGGGAAGGTTTGAGAGGACCAAAGAAGGGAAGAAAAAGCGCGAAGGACACAGGAGCACCCATTCCGGCATATATTTGCCGGAACGGCGTTCCGTTCCGCATATTACCATGACCCGTCAACATGGCGCCCAAACATCCACACGTAGTAGCAATGAGAAAATGCCGAGTCTTATTTTGATACATAACTTATGAATTACGGTGAGTTAGGCTCCACCGAATGTGTAGAATAAAGTGACGACAGTGAGTAATGCCGTCAAAGCAATTTTATGACAGTTTAAGCTGGTTACTTCGCAAACGAAGGCTCCGTACCCGGCGATAAACTTTTTCGAGTTATTTGTCGTATGTACTACAACTAGATTTTAATGTATTCATTTGAACTAGGTGCTGTTACTGTATATTGAGATACAAGGCAGGCAATCTTGAAATTGGATCAGATAATTTTTGGAATTCATGAATCAGTTTGATACTTTATACTGATAATGTTTTTCAGGGATACACATCCTAGTCACTTTATTACCTTCTCATCATAGAGGATATTATTTATTTTTGACTGCATTAACAGCAGTTGGAATTTTTCAAGTTTACTAGATTATCATTTTTATGTAGCTAATTAATTCTGCTGGGTGCTGTATATTGAGATACATGACAGGCAGTGTGTTTAGATATTGGATTGAATCAGTTAATACTGGAAATGTTTGTGTGTGTGTGTGTGGATACATAACATAGTGTGTTAATTTATTCTTCTTGTAGAGCACAGTAATTTATTTAAGAGCATAATTTATGTTTGACTGTATTAAAAGCTACAGTTAAGATGTCTAACTCTCCACAGGTAGCTTGTCACTGTATTTCCTTGTCCGTTTGTTCAGGGACCATTCTGGAAGGACATTAACCTTTGCTAAAAGGAAAATCCAAGCAAAATTATTGAAGCATGTACCCAAGATGTTCAGTACTAGATATGAAAGTAATTTTGTGCCCAACATTTAATCATGCATAATCTACAATGTACATGTATGTGTGTGTGTTGCGTACAGTAATTTGTCCTTTCAGTATCCATGAAATAAAAAAATTGCCTTTGCAACTATTTTGTGTTTCTTAATCTTCAGGCATGTGAGAGTTCAGATATTTAACTGATTTCAGATATTTTGATCAAAATATCCCATTTTATCCTATGTTAAATCAGATAATTTACTTCTAAGCTTACCCAATTTAGCGAATTTCAGATATTTTTCTAATTGACCACTCACATGCCTGATGTTTGCAAACTGTTGAGTTTCTTTTGCTTGATCGTCATCAATGCAGAAGCAGATTTCATCATTATGCATCTTTTTAAGTGTATATTTAGTGCTTTGACAGGGCTCTTATTTTAAGCCCAAGTCCCCTCCAAATGGCAGGAAAATGCATATTTTAATGTCTTTTTTAAAAAATTTCCAGGGGACCCCCCTAGCAGGGCTTCGCGGCTAATGCCGCTCGCAACGCTGAAAATGGCATTGCCACAATTTTCCAAAACAGTGCCAGTATCTAGCCATGATCAACAAGCCATGTTATCCAATAACTCTGTCACAACACATATCCAAGGGAAAAGTGTGATAATTTGCCATGGGCAGTGCCTTGATCAGGTTTCCACAATAAGTTAAGTTGGTTGTAGCTGATTAGTAACAAAGTTATTACCAGATTGTTGGTACAAAAGAAGAAATACAGTGTACACATGATTGAAAGTAAAATAATAAAAATATTTATGTATAGAAATTACAGAAAAGGTTAAAATTTGCTGATTGGAGAAAGTCAAACAGGCGAGACACCTATATGAGAGTCGACTCCCCCATGAAGTAGGTGACAAAAATGAATAAAGCTGATGCTGTAAATTATGGTCATGAGATTGAACAGAAGAGGCATATGTACTGAAACATTAGAGCAAGGGATACAATAATATATATACGTTCTGTTTCAACTGGCTTTATTATATAGGTTCGATGGCAAAAAAGGCTGGTTGACCACAAAACAGGCATGCTAGGCATCGACACAAAAATCTCTGAAGATCAAGGAGTAGAGGACAATAATAAGTACAGCATGGAAAAGCCCACAGACAATACCTGGTTGCTGCGCATCAAGAGCATGGGCATTGATGATGAAGGACTATATTATTGCTTTATCCAGCTGTCTTCCATCACCAGGAAATCTGCAAGTGTTTACGTGAAAGCTGTAGGTATGTGTCAAGGTCTGGGCATTGGTAGGACTTAATGTTGACCTAGAGTTTATCATTTGTATTACTTATCTTATAACTCTTTCAGTGATACATATCCGACTGAGTGAACAGCTTACCTTGGCATGCTTTAAGTGCAATGCGTCCAAAGCATGCTGAGAGAAACTGTTGACCCGGCCTATTATATCCTATTATAACTTCTGGCATGGTGGTGCTGGAATGAATGGTCTTTTTGCAAGAACATGAATGTGGCCGTCTTATTATGGCCCCTTGCTAACGGAGGAGGAGCATATAGAAATTGCTTTTTCCGTGTGTCCATGCATCCATCCACATTGCGTGTCCCGGCTATAATTCTCGTCCTTCAACTTACAGTTATGAAACTTTACACATAGACCTATCTGAATATAAGTATGTGGTGTGTACCACAAGTAGGTTGCTAGGTCAAGTATCTGGGTCACATTGATGTATGGTGTCAGGGTTTTAATTCCTGTACTAGATTAATGATACTTTACACACGTATGCATAGATCTACACATAAGGGTGTGTAATGTGCCAAAAGTAGGTTAATAGGTCAAGTATCTGGGCCATAGTGACATATCCTTGTAAAATCGTGTCCAGGTTGTAATTCCTTTAATATTTAACTTAGTTTCATGAAACTTCACACACACATTTCTTAATCAAAAGGTGTGTCATGAAACAAAAGTAGGTCACTAGGTCAAGTATCTGGGTCACTGCGATAGCCTATCTTTATTGACTACAGTCATTACAAAATGCGACCTGTGATAGCAAGGTTATTAATGAGGCAAAATGGGCATGGATCCAGCAATCTCTGATTGCCTTTTAATTATAATTCAGAGTTGCTCATTTCAAGTAGTTCATCTTTTGTTATAGTTGGTACTGAAGGCAGTAATGCAGTCTGGCAACAATAATATTTGTTTTGTGGGCATTGGGATCATTTGCCGCCCACAGTATTCGATTTGTGGCCAGACTGGGGTCATTTGTGCCCAACGCGAAGCGGAGACAAATCGAATACCAAGAGCCATACAATGGTCACAATGGAAAGGCCAGACACCCACTGGTCTTAGCAGCTACGTAGATGAGGCGTGAATGTGGTAGTTTTGCAAACAAGTGTTATCTGGTTATGGGATTAAACACCTTGCAGTGTACCGTAGTAAATGGACGTACGCATTACAGTGGCCAACTAACCGGGAAAGGGGGGGGGGCTACTCCCTTTACCGAGTGTAATGGGGATGTGCCGCTCTGAAGGGTGCCTTTTCGCCAGTACTTTTCCTAACAAAGTTATCAATTTTCCCAAGATATCCCTAATGAAGCTCCATAAATTTTTCTGAGACCCCTTACCAAGGTCACTGATAAACTCAAGGGCCCTAATCAAGACCAGATGATTTACGCTCCTGCCCCATGAACAGGGTGCATGCTGTGAAAGTGATTGACACGCTGTTTATTCTCCTATGGTCCTTGGCCACCTGGTGTGCCAGCCCTAATGAAGATCCATTATTTGGTAGGATAGGAGCCCTAATGAAGGGTCATTCTGAAAAACTTCAGTTGCACACCCCCACCTAAAAAGTTGGGAGTGCCGCACCCCTTCCCCGGCCAACTAACCTGTTATAGACTTTTCAACCAAGGAGGGTAGAGCTATAGCCTTCTCTGTCCTCGTTGGTTGAACTCTAGCCCTGGGTTTGGAACAAGATCGGTCCTTGCTTGTCCATGGTTTCCTCCCATTTTTCTTATCAATTCAATCATTATGGTTAAACACACTAGTCTAAAGTTTTGGTACAACATTACTTTGTAACAACATTATCACTGTGACAGTCAATTCATAATTATGTGATACATTGTAACAGTTGTATTACTAGAGCTTTACTGTGCTGAAATGCAAGTTTTGAAATCAGAATCATACTGAAGATTAATTTGTAAATACTGTAAAAAAAAAAAAACAAACAAACAAAAAAAAAACCAAATCACTTTTCCTGGTTTTATGAATAATGCCTAATTTGCCCAGTTCCATGAATCCTTCCATTGTCCATTCATGGGACCACATTTGGCAACAGCAGTAGTTTTTACTTGCCAAACCTGCAGGTATCCTAAACATCGTCAGTTTTGACAACTTAGTCATTTTCCACAACAAAGTGTTTGCTACATAGTTGAGCTCAGTTCCTATGGCCTTGCCAACTGTCCTTGTAAATCATGACTGCACCTGTCCACACTCTCCAGAATTTCAAGTCTTGGGGGGTGGGGGGATTTAAATAAGCTGCAGAACTTGTATTGCTACAATTAACAGCAACACACCAACCCATCCTGGGAGGGAACAAAGATGAAAATGAATATTACTACATCCATTTTTATTCCTGTTGATTAAGGGTAAATAAAATATGTTTAAACCAAGTGACACTTGACAGCCATCCATGGCTAGCATGGTCGGAGCCTTTTGTGCTTTGTGTCTGTTGGGAATGAACAGAAAGCAACAATTGAAGGCACAGTGAGCTTTTAAAATAAAAATGTGAATGAACGTATTATTTTCACATCCAAATTTTTTTAAAGTGCCACTATGGTGAGAACAACCCATGTGTTACCCATGTACCCAATTTGAACATGGTCAATCGAGAAGTCCTTTAATTATGTCTTCCCCGTGCAACGGGGGGACATATTGTTTTTGCGTTTGTTTTTCCGCTTCTTCTGTTGTTGTTGTTGTTCTTCTTCTTCTTCAACACATTGTTGTGTGCGTTGTGGATGCGATAACTCAAGAAAGATTTGACTTAGAAAGTTGAAATTTTTTGTGAAGATGTTCCTTCATAAAACCTTGCTGAAGAGTGCAGATGGGTGACCTTGGCGTATTTTTCAAGGTCACATGGGCATGTCATGTACAACCGAGGCGGACGCAATAACTCCGCAAGGATTTGACTTAAGATGTTGAAATTTTGCATGATTATGAACCAAATTATGACGTATGTTATGATTGTAGATGGGTGACCTTGACCTATTTTCAAGGTCAGATGGCCACTTTTAAAAATCATTGCAGATGTACTCGAGAAATATTTGACTGAAAGAGGTTGATATTTTCTTTGATTATGTTTGTATGTTAGATTTTTGTAAGACTTTGCTTGTAACTGCAGATGTATGACCTTGACCTATTTTTCAAGGTCACTTGGGCATGTCATGTAAAATTGACGAGGACGCAGTAACTGCGCAAGGATTTGACTTAAGAGCTTGAAATTTTGCATGATTATGTACCATAATATGAACTAGATTGGGATTGCAGATGAGTGACCCTGACCTATTTTTCAAGGTTACATGGGCATGTCATGTAAAATAGACGTGGACGCAATAACTCTGCAAGGATTTGACTTAAGAGGTTGAAATTTTGCATGATTATGTACCACAATATGAACTAGGTTGGAATTGTAGATGGGTGACCTTGACCTATTTTCAAGGTCATGTGGCCACTTCATTGCAGATGCACCCGTGAAAGGTTTGACTTAAAGAGGTTGACATTTTGTGCAATTATGTTTCTATGTAGACCTTTGTAAGACCTTGCTAGTAACTGCAGATGTATGACCTTGACCTATTTTTCAAGGTCATGTGGGTATTTCATCTAAAATCAATGTGGTCGTGATAACTCAAGGAAGTTGAAACTTGGGAAGTTGAAATTTTATGTGAAGATGTTCTATATATGATCTTGCTTGGGATTGCAGATGGGTGACCTTGACATATTTTTCAAGGTCACGTGGGCATGTCATCTAAAATTGACACGCATGCAACAACTCTGCAAGGATTTGATGTAGGAGGTTGGAATTTTGCTTGTTTATGTTCCATAATACCAAGTAGGTTGGGATTGCAGATGGGTGACCTTGACATATTTTCAAGGTCCCATGGCCACTTTTTCAAAATCATTGCAGATGCACTTGAGAAAGATTTGTCTTAAAGAGGTTGAAATTTTGTGTGATTATGTTTCTATGTAAGACTTTTGTAAGACCTTGCTTGTAACTGCAAATGTATGACCTTGACCTATTTTTCAAGGTCATGTGGGCATTTCGTCAAAAATTAATATTTTGAAAGGTCGATAAAGAGTGTACCTTCACTATATCAGTAGATCATTGGAATTGGTATGCCTATTTATAAAAATAAGGGTGACAATAGTAAGAACGCACGGGGAGACATTTGATTTTCTGTTGGAAAATTAGCCTGTTCTAGTTCTCATTGAATCTTCATGAAATTTAACAGGACTTTGGAAGAAGTCAAAATCCTAATTGCTTGTGTTCCTAGTGGGGTCCCATTATCCAGATGGTCACCTGAGTGGGTTCAACACCATGTAATTAAATTTATCTGGATTTAAATTACCATACAGCACTTAGAGGGTGGGTAAGGGGGTTTCCGGTATTGGCGTACTGGAAGCCCTCCTATTTTACGTACTTTGAAAGATTTTCATTTTCCGTACTGCATACTCCAGAAAAATAATTACCTCCCCCCCTTACCCCCCTTCCACTTACCTCATGGGTCATCTTTTTTTCTCTCTTGTAGCGAATGTCGCTCTGGTGCCAGAGAAGACGAGTTCAGACACAACAGCCAAAGAAGGTGACAATGTAGAACTGCAGTGTTTTGCCACCGGAATACCTCCCCCGAGGGTTGTGTGGACCCGTTTGGGCAACAAAAACTTGCCCATTGGCAGGGAAAAACACGTTGTGAGTGTACACACGCAATGCACTTACCACCAGAGTTTTTTTTTTTTTTCAATGCACTATACCACCAGAGTTTTTTTTTTTTTTTTTCAAGCACAAATGTGCGTACATGATGCATAGAAATTAACTTGTGACCCCCAAATTTGATCTTAAAAGGTACAGGAGACCACCTGGAATCCTAAAAGAAAGAAGACCCTAAATGTTAGAATAAAATAAATAGATTTGTTGAAAATTGATATCCGCGTGACCCTCTGAGGATACTTTATATTGGGGACCGCCAAAATGATCTGAAAGAGTATGGATGACACTCAGAAAAAAATAACAAAGAAAACCTGAAACTAGATCCATTCACTTGATGAACATTTATGTTTGTTTCTACTTTATAAATATACATGTATAGGCATGAATTAATATGTGTTATGAATATTTTTAGTGATAAATTGTTGCTTAGAATATAGTATTCAGTTTTTACTTTCTGACGTCATCATTGTTCGAAGGGACATAAAGGTGAAACAGGTGCAATACAGTGGAATCTCAGTTTGGTGGTCACTGCTAAGCAGCCACCCCTTCATAAATACAGTAGTCCCTGTCTTGAGAGGTCACCCCAAGGGCATGTCCAAAAGTGGCTTCCCAAGACAGATGGCCTGTCATTAGAGATACAATACCATGGAAAAGATACCAGCAGGGACCTGCCAAAAGTGGCCTTTCAAGCCAGGTGGTCTCTCATGGGGGCAGCCTCTCAAGACAGGGACAACTGTACCACTTTTTCCACTTTAACATGCACAGGTGGTTTTGTTCCTTTGCTAATCCAGCTGCCTGCTTCCCTCTTGAAAGCCTGAAGTGCCAAAGAAGGCTGTCCACAGAGCTATCCTATGCCTTGAGTTATTAGGTGGAGATGACTGTAAATTTTCATTTGACAGATGTCAAGCTTCTAACTTGGAAATTTTTAAAAACTTGCACCAAAAGCTAGTTATATATATATATATATATATATATTTGTATTCAGCAACATTAATGTTTTGGTTATGGAAAGGAGTACAGGGGACTTGAAGTTGGGTTTTGTCTGTACACCATGTACGTTTGCAAATAATGATGATTTGAAGACGGAGAAACAGGAACTAGAAAATAACAAAAAAAGATATTGCAAGTATGATCAGGTGGATCAACATGGTAGAACAACATTGAAACAGTAAATCGTAGGTGTGCATGTCAATCAGATGCCATTCTCCAGGTGTCAAAATGTTATGTTGTATTTGTGTGGTGGGCATTCTGTTAATTAGGTCACTTCTGTTACCCTGCTTTTAACTCTTTCCCCCCCCCCCTCCCCCCCCCAAACAAAGAGAAAAAAAAAACTGCTTGTAACATGCCTAAAAATTCCAGGTAGGTTGGCACCATTTAAAAAAAATGCTCAATTTCTTTTGCCTTTTCTTGTAATTGTATTAACTTTTTACTGAAATTGGTCAATTTTGTTATCTTTAAATGTAAAACAAGACAATGTAAAATTTTAAATTTTCCCCCACTTCCATAACATAATAAAGTTTGGAGGTTGTTTGCCAGGTATGTATAAGTCGGGTAACCATGAGGTATTGTGATTTTTAGTTTCTTAGGTTTATATACCTCAACCATTCACTTACATGTTCTGTTTTCAGGGGCCGGTACTACAAATTACAAATATTAAACCAGAGGACAGAGGGACATACCGGTGTACTATCGAGAATGAAGTATCTGATTTCTCTCGGGATGTGCATGTCTTTGTTAAGTGTAAGTATATTTGTTTTGCGTTAACAGCTGTACTATAGTTTGACTCTCAACAGGCTCTTAAATCTTTGTCTCAACAGGCCATTTGACCCTTTGTCTGCTAACTAGAAAAGCTGTGCTCATCTGGATTTTTTTTTTAACAATTGCATATTCAAATTTGCATAAAAACACCTTTCATTTGATAAGCCTAACAACTCATCATGCAGATGGAAGAAAGCTGTTGACTCAGTCCATAAGGGAGGACTTAACCCTTTGAGTACCACCTCTGTGACTCAAATTGAAATACAGTGGTACCTCTTTTGAGAGACCGCCCCTACAGCGGGTCAAAATGCGGTCTCTCAAAACAATTGGTCTTACATTAGAGGTACAACAACATGGAAAAGATAGCACAGTGTTCTGAGAGAGCGGTCTTAAAAAGATATGCAGTCTCTCATCAGAGGGGTCTCTCAAGAGAGGTACCACTGTGCTTGAAACAAACTGCTTCTGATTTACCCAGGGAAGAACGAGGTAAAGCAACATGTTTTAGCCCTTATAGATTAAATGAGTATGGAATTGTATATTTTTTTTTTCAAAATATTTCAGATATTTGGTCAATTTATAACCAAATTAATCAAGAAGCATCACAGTCATATAGTGAAAGTTCTTGTCGAAGGTTTATATAGTAGCATTTCTTGCAGACGATATATTGTAACAGTACTTGTGGTAGATTTAATTCTGGTACAGGTCTTTTTAACTTTCAATGGCAATGTACATGAAAATGGGCAACATACATGAACAAAAACTTGTAAGTATTAACAAAAACACACTGGGTATTATGTTAGCAGCTTCTGTGAGGACATGTGTTGCACTGAGGAAAGCTTTTGAGCAAGATGATATAAGTTTAAAAAAAAAACAGAAAAAAACAAAAACAACCCTCAAAACCCAGACACTGTGAACTGCCCAGCAGACTTTTTATGGATAAGAACTTATCAGTTGCCTAATAAGTCATTGTGACCATTGCTTTGTCAACTTGCTCCTTTTATGGATAAGCACTTGTAGGTTTTAAGTTGAAGGTCTTTTTTTAATTTCATTGAGCAGGCTCCTGTTTAAAAGCAGCTTCCTCTTTTTATGAATAAACTTCTTATGAAACTTTAAACATATTTATCTTCAAGGCATTTGAGTGGTGCACAAGGGACAACGTTACCATAATATCCCAACAAGGAACCAACACAGCTTCATCAAACTTTTATCAGAGATGCACATAATAGTGGACCACATTCCTGTTGAAAATCAGCTTCCTGTCATAATTTGTTAACTTTTGATGAAACTTTTGAAGTACAGTGGTCCCCCTCTTATAAGGCCACCCCAAAGGCACTGGAAAAGTGGCCTTATAAGAGGGGTGGCCTCTCTTGAGGAGTAAAATACCATGAAAATGCCATACTTTCTGCATGGAGAAGTGGCCTTTGTAGAGGGGGTGGCCTCTCTTCAGGGGGGCCTTATAAGAGGGGGAGCACTGTATTTATTTGATGGGTGTCTCAGTGGCGCACAGTACAGTGGTCTTTGTCACCAAAACTTGCCACCAGAACACCTCCAAAAGTGCTCTTTCATCTCCTTAGCAACAATGTGGAAATTGTGTGTTACACATTGTACTGTGAAGTCTTAAAAAAAATAAGTTCCAGAACTGAGGAAAAAAAGATTGTGGGCGCCGAGGATAATCCATTCTGTGAATGCTATTTTTACGATTTGTATCTCATGCTTTGTAGTCTCACCCATAGTGTACGTGCAAAACACCCAGGTTCAGAACACTGTTGTAAAACAGGCAGTGGGTTATCAAATAGAGCTGCAGTGTTTCGTCACAGCTAACCCATATCCAGCGGATGCACAAATGGGGTGGTTCAGAGAAAAAGGAGCTCGTGTGGTGGAAAATGACAGGTGAGTTCTCTGAACTCTTTCAGTGCCAAGCACAGTTTAAGTCAGTCTACTTGTCAAACTAGTCTGAATATTACCATAAGGATTCCAGATTCGTATTCCTTGTAAAAAGACCTTTCATTCAAGTACCAGCATGCCTATAGTTCCAGAGAGAATATCCTAGGTCAACATCTTTTCTTAATGTGTATTGGGTGCAATGTGCCAAGAAAAGCTGTTGACTCAGTCCAAAATTTGGCACTCAAAGATTCAAAACTTGCTCTTCTGAGACTAGGTTTCTTGCAATGAAAACATATCTTTTAAATTTACCTGTAAGTCTAACCTTGTGGAGAAGTTGATCCAGTTGAAAGTGTTTGCATATTATTGAACAGAAGCGCAAAATGACTGGCGAGCCGAAGGCTTCTTTGCTGCACAATGAAAAATGAAGTGGTGAATCGTGAAAAGAATGTTAAACAACTTTTTTTTTTTTTTTTTTTCAAGACAGAACTTTCAATGTTATATTGATAATCTGCACAAAGTGACAGACAGTTTGAGGACATAACTGAATTTTGGGATTTGATGCGTGGGCGTGATTGAGAACACTGGCAGGTCTCAACAGAGCACTGCTGGGAATGACCTGGGTGGGATCTCACAACAGCTTGTTAACCCTTTAAGTGCTGATTTAAGATTGAGTCAACAGCTTTCCTTGGGACACTTTGCACACAAAGTGTCCCAAGGGAAGCTGTTAACTAAGATTACCTTTTGCCTGAGACTAAGCTTGGTATTTTTTTGAATGAAAGATATCTTCATGACGAATTTGTATCTGTTAACCATTATACGTTTAACGTGACCGGTAAATAGCTAAGCATATTTTTCAACTATTTTGACTAATTTGACATATTTTGTATCTGAAAAAGTTCTACGGTAATGACAAAACAACTATAGCAGTGATTATCACTTTAAGGGTTAACATGGGAGGTATAAACAAGATAAAAAGTGCTGAACAAAGTATCTTAACTCTTTTATTGCTGCATTTCTACCAAGGTTAACCTCTGACCGGTAAATAGCTAAGCATATTTTTCAACTATTTTGACTAATTTGACATATTTTGTATCTGAAAAAGTTCTCATGGTATTTAGTTCAACCTGTCAGCAATAGCGATATGCATCATGGTTTTTATTGTGCAAGGCCATTTTCAAGATCACTTTCAAGGTCAGAGGTCACAACATTTGGTAGCTATTTTGGAGCTTAAGACCTAAAACACACAAAACGGGAGATGTATCTGATCATTTATGTATATATTAAATACAGTTAAGGCATACATAAGCAATACATGTATTATGTAAACATTGTTTTTGGCTTGTGTCACATAGAAATTTATGCCAACCATGTCAGTTTATACTGGCAAACTGCAGCTTACAAACCCGTTCCTCTTATGCAAACCAACAGTTCATTTTCAAAAATGTTCAAAAACAAATTCATTTCAAATCTTGCAAAAACTACTTATGTACATCATGAACTTTTTAGTAAGACCAGTCTCAGGGTCAGAAATCTGGTCATTTTAAAGGTCAAATGTCACATAATTTAGGCGCCCTCTTGCAGTTCGACCACTGTAACATCCAGCAGCTTATGGACAATTCGACTAGACAGTCACTTCCCGCAGTGAAAGAGTTGAAAGGCATTTTTCAAAGCTGGTAGTCCCATTGGAGTGGTTTCCCTAGACAGGTTTCACTATTTTTATTGAAATACTCTTCCTATCATATTGGAATGAAATAACATTGTTCCTTAAATGTAGCCCTTCATTGCCCTGAATTTTGTATGAAAATAGAAAATGAAGCCCACTGGGGCTACATGCTGTGAGCCATGATATTGGCCAACCTGGTATGGACAGGTGTCCTTTGAACACCAAATTCTCTCTTCATACTCCCCCCCCCCCCCCTTCCCGAAGAAAAAAGGGGGAAAAAAAAAAACTCAAACAAAAGCAAACCCGGTTTCATCAAACTCATGATGGATAGGTAGGGAATGCTCACATGTTGGTTTGATAGCATGCTTTAAGATTTTTACAAGTCTTATCATGAGTACTTTAAGGCCAACTATGGTGTAGATTTTTGCTCTATTCCTGTGTGTACACTTATGACATTTAACCCTTCCCCCCTTCAATTAAGACAGTCAACAGCTTTCCTTGGCATGGGTTTTCCACTAGGTGCCCAACCCATGCCAAGGAAAGCTGTTGACCTGGAGCATGTTTTATTGATACATGTATGTCTCATCTACAATTCTCCGTCATATTATTGTTTCATTACCATTGGTTGAAAACACTAAAGCTGATGACATCTGACCACCAGCAGGTTTTGGCCCATTTAAGGGACATAGAGTGGGTAAGGGGTTTCCCGTACTGGCGTGCTGGGGCTTTTTATTTACCGTGCTGGCTTACTGGAAGCCGTCTTATTTTACGTACTTCGTACTATCCAAAATTTTGAAAGATTTTTATTTTCCGTACTGCGTACTCAAGAAAAATAAGAACCTGTACCAGCGTACTGAAACCCCCCCCCCTTACCCCCCTTCGTTAATGCGATGAGAAAACCATTTTCCTTGCCAGGGACCTCTTGTTTGGTGTGAAACTCCTGGCACCCAATCAAAATGCAGTGTTCAGCCAAGCTCTGATCACTCATTAGTTTAATCGATGTTTATTAATGATGTGAGGATCCCAAAGGGAAATAAATAATATGGAACATAAAACTCACAGGTCTTGTTCAAGGTGGCGTCACTAGCATGCACCTTTTGTATGGGAAAAAAATTGGCACAGTCAGATATCCATAGTCCGGGGCCCACTGAGTGGCCTGCGATCATAGTAATGGGCTCTTTCTCCCACAAGAATCCTCATAACTGTCTTGTATGGGATATGGCTGTAAATCCACATCTTTTGACTCCATACCCTCTGCTTTTATACACCCCACAGATCAAGTTTTGTGGATGTACTGTGTCTGGCATGTACAATGTCCAATAGTGGAATTTAAGACTACAGGTGGCAGCACTCGATGGTGTTCATTTGCATAAATTTGGATATTTGCTTCACAAAAGCTTCATAGGTGCTGCCCTTGGGAGTCCTAAAAGGGTTTATTTTTGTCTTGCCTCTAGAGCAATCCCTACAAGCCATAAATCTCGTGATTCACACTCCACATCAAACTCAAATTTAAATGAATTGTACCATGACACTATTTCTTGGCCTCATTAAATTTTGGTGACCTTCATCGCATTTTCAAGATCAGAGTACCCATTTGTGTGCAAAGTGGGGAGTATTTAGTCTGTTGATGATGATCGTGCTTTAACACATTCCACCCTGATAGAATACCGAGTCAACAGCTTTCCTTCCTGCAGTGTGCCCAGAGCGTGCCAAAGGAAAGCTGTTGATCATGGGCATATAATGTGGAATGATCTTCCATGCAAGTTTGATCCAAAATTTTGAAAAAAAATAATCCCTAACTTAGTAAAACACAACTAGCAGACCACCTTTAGATAAAAGCGGGAAAAAAGCATCATAAGGGTGGAATGAGTTCATTGTTGTTCAGATGAATAGTTGGTTGGAATTTCTCGTTAAATCATGTTTTGCTTCCATAGTATATGTATGTAACTTTTTTGTCCACATAGGGTGAAGGTGAAGGCAACACAAGGATCTTTCAGTCAACTGAACTATGAGCTTATCATCGGAAGTGTGCAGCCATCAGACTATGGGACATACACCTGTAGACTGACCAACTCTGAGGGCACCAGGACTGGAGTGGTGCGGCTGGAGAGTAAGTAGGACATGTCTCATCATGGGTAAAAACTGGGGTGTGGATGGGGAGCAAGGAAATAACAGGGTGGGCCATTCTTCTTAACTAGCCTTTGAAAAAACTTGGTATCAAGTCTTGTCTTTTGTGGCAGATCACAATGTAGCATGATGAGAAGTAAATTTTAATGTTTCTTTCAAACACTAGATGGCAGCATATGTTTTGCAAGTAAATGGTTCTCTGTTATTATAGATGGTATCCTCTTGCATACAGATAATGTAATCAGAAATCAGGAATTCAGAATTTTAAGCTGAGATTAGGGAAAGTGTTTTCTGTTTTCTGGTTTTTTAGCTCAGCTGACTTGTCAGTCAGCTGAGCTTATCTTATGGTCCTCCGTCCGTCGTCCGTCCGTCCGTCGTCCGTCAACAATTTACATTTTCGACTTCTTCTCCAAAACCGTCAGCCAGATCCACTTCAAACTTGGTGGGGATGTGCCTTGGGTAGGTGTCTTCCAAGTTTGTTCAATTGGTCACGGTCCATTGATTTTTGGGTTTTTAATGATTTTTTTTGTTCTTTTTTGGGCAAATCTTAAAAAATCTTCTTCTCCGAAACCGCTCACCCAATTACTTTGATATCACACAGAAACATTCCCTGGGACACGTAGTTCTTAATTTGTTCACCAAGTGGCGCTGCAATTTTTTCCTATTTTTTTATGAATTTTTGTGTTTTATAGCTATTTTCGACTTCTTCTCCAGAACGGTCACTCAGATTAAGCTGAAACATGGTGGATATGTTCCTTGTTGAAGGGTCAAACAAAGTTGTCCACTATATGGGAATGCTGCAGATTCCTGATTTTTAACGATTTTTTCAATTCAGGTACTTATCGGTCAATGCCCCTTTCCTATTGATTACTATGGAAGTCAATGAGCATTCTAATGCTAATTCACATTTTCGACTTCTTCTCCAAAACCGTCATCAAGATTAACTTCAAACTTGGTGCGGATGTACCTTGGGTGGGTGTCTACCAGGTTTGTTCAAATGGTCATGCTCCAGTGATTTTTGGATTTTTAATGAATTTTTTTGTTCCTTTTTTTGGACAAATCTTAAAAAATCTTTTTCTCCAAAAGCGCTTTCTCAATTGTTTTGATATCACACGGGAAGACACCTAGGGACTCCGTGTTCTTAATTTGTTCACCAGGTGGCGCTGCAATTTTTTACTAATTTTTTATGAATTTTTCTGTGTTCTAGCTGTTTTCTTCTCCAAAACCGTCATCCAGATTAACTTCAAACTTGGTGGGGATGTACCTTGGGTGGGTGTCTACCAAGTTTGTTCCAATGGTCAGGTTCCAATGAATTTTGGGTTTTTTTTATTATTTTTTTTCCAAAAATCTTTACAAAAATTTTAATAGGAAAGTTTTAACATGGGAATTTCTTGTAGTGGTTATAACTTGAATAATTTTGGCCAGATTGACTTCAAACTTATTCGGGATGTGCCTTGGGTCGATCTCTACCAAGTTTGTTCAAATGGTCACACTCTATTGATTTTTGGAATTTTTATGATTTTTTGGGGGGTTTTTGGGGCAAACCTTAAAAACTCTTCACCTCTGAAACTGGCCACCCAATTGTTTTGATATCGTTGATAGACACTTCCAGGGACACATAGTTCCCAATTTGTTCACCAGGTGGCATTGCAATTTTTTCTATTTTTTTTTTTTTTTTTAGGAATTTTTTATATGGTTTTGTTATTTTTCACTTGTTCTCAGAACCGTCACTCAGATTAAAGTGAAATGTGATGGATATGTTCTTGTGGAAGGGTCAACCAAAGTTGTTTACTAGGTGGCACTGCTTTAGATTCCTGATTTTTAAGTATTTTCAACTCGGGTACTTATCGATCAATGCAGCTTTCCTATTGATTACTCTGTTAGTCAATGGGCATTCTAGTGCTAATTCACAGGACAACTGACACAAAATTTTACTGTTTACTTGATAACTTGAGATTTGTTTTGAGTTAGTACTGTGATGCTGCACATGTTAATGTTTTTGTATGAAGGTCATGCTCAGACAGTACATGAATGACTTTTACCTCGCCTCTGGGGTCACAGTGCACCATGCATGAATTTTACTCTTCATTATAACTTGAGAACTACTTGAACCTTGATGTTGCACATGCTAGTGTTCTTTTATAATGGTCAGACTTACTCAGAACATGGGTGACCTTGATCTTTTCCCAAGTTCATAGATCTGCAAGTGTGATGAATGTCAAGATCAGCTGAGCATGGGCTGTTCACACAGCCCTTTTGTTTTTATTTGAATGTTTAAAATACTGAGAAAATGCTATGATGTGAATTTATGCCCTCCCTGCAACTTGACATTCCTTTAAATTTATTTTTCCGTACCTGGGTAAATTGGTATATTTTCATAATTCCTGATAATCGTATAACTTCCAAATTGAAAGTTAGATCTTAGGAGTTAAATGCCAATTTATCTGGAATTCAACATAGTGCTATGTGTAAGAATATTGTTTATTTTTCTTTGAAAAAAGGCATTCTTAAACATAAATATTGATTTTAAAGTTACTTGTCAGCATGTGGGAAACATGAAACCATGCACTTTTTGAATCTAACTATGCCAGAATTTAAAACAATTTAAGAAACTTGGCCATTTTTTATTTCAGAGACAGATACACCTCAAGCGTCTTTCAAGTTGGGGAGGGTGATATCCGGTGTATCCGGCCTGTTGGTGTCCATTTCTACTCTCCTGTCCTGTCTCTTTGTTGGATTACTTCATTACCACTAGATGGAGCCACTTCCGATTGGGATCCTACTCTGCTCCAGCAGTGATAAGGATGTTCATGGCTACTAGGGTGGCACTACCTGTACATTGTAGTGATCTATCAATCCCTGTGATGATTGGCCACTTCACTGAGGTTGCTAGCTCACACCACCAAGCAGAATAATATTATTCTATTCTGTTGCTGTGTGATGATCAAAGGAAGGAAAAAACATGTTCATACAGTTGGGGAAATGGGCATCAGAAGAGAGGTGAAAATCACAGTGGAATTGAGAAAAATATATTTGAATCACTTATAATATATATAAATGATTCACTGATTACACAAAAAGTAAATGGTAAGCATAATACATACAGATGAACATCTAAAAGGCTGTTCATTTTTAAGATTAAGGGGCTTGTCACTTTGGACTTTTAGGTAGAAATATGTAATTATTGCATTCATTTTACATGCATGATGGTCAAAATTATATATTTTCTGAAAGAAAATATTTGTCTAAATTTAAATTTACTATTGGATTTAAATATTTCAATTATCTTAATCTAATTTAATGTTAAATTACAGAATTCATATAAAAAAAATAGCATGTTAAAAATTGACATACAAGTTAACCTGTAATATCAAATTAAAGATAGTTCCTGTGTCTGAGATACTGTATCTCATGTTTTTTAAAAAGAGCTGAGTTAATTTTTTTTTATAAATCATTGAAATTTTTAAAAATGAAATAAAATCTTAAAAAGCTTTCAAGTGTTAACTGCTCAGAAAAAATTCAAGGTGCAGTTTTGTAGCCAACAGTATGCTCTGTGTAAACGTAATGTTTATCTATAAAATGTGCTTGAGCTAATTATTTGCTAAACACATGTACTCAATTACAATGTACAAATGAGATGTATCCGGGAATTTAGACTGAATGAGGGAGCAGGTACTACTTTTTACTGGAGACTTAATTACTCATTTTTATGGCTCTGTTTATTAGAAGTTGTGGTATTTTATGAACAGAGTCTACATTTGTAATGGAAAAAAAATCTCTTGATTGCTGTCATATTCGTGTATAGTATGATAGAATGTTAGGGTAAGCATTCTCAGCTTAGGGATGGAAATCAAGGAAAACATTCCAGCAGTATGATGAGATTTTATAGAGTATAACACTCTACATGTTTTACACTGTACAGGGTGTACTGCATCAATTTCGCACTCTGTATTTGTGAATGAAACTTTCCATGTACATGTATTAATGGTATTGCTTTAATGTCTTTTTCTCATTAGATTATTTCTGTCACATAGTGAGAATCAGATGATGCAGATAGCCATTTTGTAGCATAGATCTGAGGAAATAGTGTAAATATTCAAGACACAGTGCTTTATAAAATATAAAACTTATAAATTGAAAATGTACAGATAATGTTTTATACTGTTAAACATTGAAATGAAGTAGATTTTAAATAGGTTATTTCTTTATGCTCACTTTTATATCACAGGCATAAAATGCAATGGATTATATGGAGTTTGTGTACATATACGGACAAGAAAATACTGAGTGTCTTGTAAGGTTTATAATTCAATTCAAACTCAATGCTGTAGGAAAAGAGGGGTTAGCGCTCACTTTGGGCAAAAAGTGTGAACTCAATTTGGTGTATGAAATCTTGAGGTGGGGGGGGGGGGAGGGCTTGAAATTATGAAATTTGGTTGAATTATGACCTGAAAGTGAGACACACCATTTTAAAGAAAACATGGGGCCTGCATATGAAATAATTTGTCATGAAAGATTGCTTTTTCCTTCAAATTATGTTTAGTGGGTCAGAAGTTATTTTACTTTGTAAGGCCAAAAAAATAATCATTTAGATAGCACCTGCATCAGTTTTAGATTATTGCCTCAAACATTTTGATTTCTTCAAAAAAAAAAAATCCAGTGCAATTTTTATCTTCTTTCTATGTGACGAAGGTCTGATTTTAGCTATTTTCTGAAAATATTGTGTTCAAAAATATTCAATATCACTAAGTTTGTACACTTTTTACTAGAGAAACTCGCTATTTAATTTGCATGGCCTAAGTTACCAAACGGGAAGACTAATTTCAAGCCCTTGTACATGTATTTTTGTCATGGAAGGGGGTTCGGTGTTATTTTATGGGTTTTTGGTAACGTGCCAGCTTTTTTTTACTAGCATAGGCAAAAATGTGATGACACTCATATCATATCTGCTGTCCACTGAATGTTATACATAACATTCGCAACCTTTGGAGTCTCTATATTGTATAGCCTTGACTAGCAGTGGCCTTAATATTGCAGAAATATTGCACATTTGAAAGAAGCGTGATGCCAATATTTCGACGTGTTTACTGCCAACAAAAATCTTGATAAGTTCATTGTTTGACCCCCCCCCCCCAGGCAAAGGGGCATAAGACAGTACAGTTTGCTGTGTTTGTTAAGGTTTTATCAACCCTATCCCCCTTTGTAAGACTGTGTCAGCAGCTTTCCTTGGCATGGGTTGGCTGCTAAGTGCCCCAACCCATGCCAAGGAAAGCTGTTGATGCGAGGCATGTGATCTTGATAGGTCACATCTACAGTGCTTTGTCAAATGTCTTTTTATCACTGTTGAAATTAGTTGAAGCAGACCACATTTGACCACCTGTTGGTTTGGGTCGGTTTAAGAGGGAAAGGGTTTAAAAGGTAAAACAAACTGTTTAGGCGTGTAAATCTGGTCATCAGAATTATACAAACTAATACATGTTTCCTTTTAAACGTATCAGAGATTATACAGTAGCTCAACTGCAAAGATGGCTCAGAAGTGTTAACTTTTTAATTTTGATTCCATGTACGACTTTTTTATTCTTTTATTCCATTTTTGGTTTTCTTTTCCACTGTTATCCTGTTTATTATACTCATCTTTTTTCTGGTGGGGACGCTCTTTTGTGATTGTAATTTTGGAAGATAATCTCAAAAATGTTTCAAATGGTCTGTACAAGTGCTGGGTGGACACATAGTAAAAGGAAGATAAGTTATACAGGGTATTTTCCAGAACATAGCAAGGTATACTGGGCACATTCTCAGGTGTTTTTGGAACAAGATCTGTGTAAGTGTGTGTGTTAATAACATTTTTGGTTTACAATCATGCAAAGGTAATTCTACATGTGATCAACTGTGTGTATGTGTGGTTTTACACACGCAAGGTTTCAAGATGATACATGCAGAACCGATCTGCCAACTTGTAAGATTAAGTCTTACAATGTACACTTTTCAGTTCTATTGTACCCATGTAAGCATGCTGTAATGGAAAATTTGTAATTTTCTTCTTGTCAGCAATGTGCTTTAAGCACTAAATATAGGTATAGTGCAATAAAATGAACAAATTATAGTGAAATGCTTTCCAATAAGACAGCCTTGTGACACCTATAGAAATTCACAATGGAGTTTATTGCAACATGGCATCCATTTTGATTCTTTCATAAAGCAAAAATCCTGTGAGTACATTTCCAGACATTTTTCAACAAATGTAACTTAGAACACATGAAAAATGCCTCATCAGTTGGAAATAACTGTCATATAACATAAAATGAATACAGTGGTCCCCCTTTTGTGAGGCCCTCCTGATGAGATGCCATCCCCTCTACAGAGGCCACTTCTCCATGCTTCAAGTGTGGTATTTTCATTATATTTTCCCCCTCAAGAGAGGCCACCCCTCTCTTAAGGCCACATTTCTGGTGCACTTAGGGTGGCCTTATAAGAGGGGAGCACTGTATTGTACACTTTCTTAGCCAATTGTACACTTTTTGAGTTTTCAAGGTAGGCAGGTCTGATACAGTATACAGTAATCCCTCCTTTGAAAGACCGCCCCTAGTGCCACCCAAAAGGCAGTCACATAAAGCAGGTGGTCTCTCAAAGGATGTATAAATAGCATGAAAAGTACTACAGAAAGACCTGACAACTGTGGTCTCTGAAAGGAGGTGGTCTCCTAAAGGAATGGTCTTTCAAAGGAGGGACTACTGTACTCTAATAATAGGTATTTATTCTGTCTTCCTACTGGTTTAGAAGTGCAGGAAATTTCCTGACCCCTGCTTTAGCCCTGCCCATTTCTGTTTCCTTCAAACACCTCAATTTCAGGCTTCATGTAATCAAGTGATGACGTATTCCAAGGACAGCCTCATTTTCAGGTGATATGAATTTCTTGAATACTTATTACAAGATGAGTCTGTCACCACACGTGTGGTAACCGATAGTGCCCCCTTGTGGCTCCACCCCCGAGGAAGACCAAAAAGTGGTTACATAAAGCCAGTGGTCTTTAAATGCAGGTATATAAATGTAATACATAGCATCAGGAGGCCTCTCCAAAGAGGCATTACATGTACTGTTTGAGCGTTTGGTTGGAAATATTTCTGATGGCCTCTACACGAACGCCTGGACTAAATAGTGCCTGTGTCAGGCAGGCCCGGGCAGCGTATAATCAAGCATTTATCATGTATATGTACTTTTGCAGTCCCACCTGTTGTCCATAGCCATTTTCTTTTAAAGTAAAGTCTGGAGCACATGGTTGAAAACTTAATGGGGCCCTTCCTAATTGGAAACACCAAAATGGCTGGCAGGTTATGTGATCCAGTATTGTGGTGATACAAACACGGCCAGGAGGACATGTGATTTAGTACTATGGCAGATCATGTGGTCCAGTACCGAGTCAAGTGGGAATGTCAGTGTGCTTGTAAACAACAGCTGATGATGTATACAAAGGTTCATGCATAAACCAGAGAACATTCCATACTCATGTTCGATGAGATTTGAAAGTTATGTACATAATTATACAAACTTATATTTTGAAATAAAACCATTTTGATACATCCAGTAGATGGCTTAAATGTGTTTTTTCTTTCAATTAACTATTAAAATTCAGAATTTTAAAAAAGTACATTATACAGATACGTTTTGAGGGAAATTCACTTTGGATATCATGTACTTGTGAAAAAGTGTTTTTTGTTTTTTTGTTTTGTTTTAGCTCTGCTAACCTTAGGTCGTAGAGCTTCTAGCATCACTTGTGTCTGTCTATAAACTTATTGTTTGTGAGCACAAAAATTTCAAAAGATTTGATATTAGCCCAATAGAACTTTCAGGACTTAAAGGGTGTATGAAATTCTAGGTTTCTTCCGATATTGCTGGTGCCACCTACAGTATTATGTAATGTAGGGGCCAAAATGTGAAAATCTTGTGAACACTAGCATCTTCAATTTTTGGTGTATCTTCACGGAATTTGGTGGGATTGTGCAGGAGGTCAAAATCTAAATTACTAGTGACGCCATCTATAATTTGATGGACACTATGAGCTAAAATGTGCTTTAAGTTATAAAATTCCATATTTGGAAGACCAAATGGATTAAACTTGCCAAATTTAGAGGATATACAGACCATGTCGAGTGCCAGAAATTTATGTAATATCAGTGACCTTGACTTATTTTTGTGAGGTCGCCATAACTCCAAAGCTGAAAAGGTGATTTTGTAATGGCAGGGTGTAGCTTGGACATCAATGGCAAAGAGAATTAAGCGTCCAGATCAAAATTGCACTTGATAATACATAAAACTGTACTTGGTGACATACGTTTTGGGTCACTGTGACCCAGTGATTATGAAGTTGGGTGCTTGTCCAAGCTTCTGGTTTTTCTTCAATAACTCGAAAAGTTACGACCTGATTTTCTCAAACAGACTTTATACGGAAAGCTAGATGTGGGGCGCATATTTTGAAATGCAACAATTTTTTAATCCGAGTTGAAGGTCAAGGTTAAATGGCCAGTTTGAGTATATAGGTCATCTCGTGAATGCTCTGCACTCGAGAATTTTTGGGATAGGCCCATATAACAAGTAGGAGTTATAAAAATCTTTGTTGACAACAATGTTGGTGGCACCACCTATACTGTGATACACGGGTCAAAATATGAAAACTTTGTGACCACAAAACCGTCCTCAGTTTTCAAGTTAGCCCATTATAACTTTCAGAACTTGTAGGTTGTGTAAAAATCTGAGTTCGTTTTGGCAGACAAGTCTGCAACTGTTGGGTTTACTTTCCTATTTATGTACCTAGTTGGGTAGAAAAGTAGATGTATTTCAAAGACGACTGTCGCTGTTGACTATTTGCATTTTCGACTTCTCCAAAACTGTCACCTACTTCACTTGAAATTTGTTGGGGCTGTACCTTGTGTGGGTCTCGACCAAGATGGTTCAAATGGCCATGGGCCAATGATTGTGGACTTTTTACGGATTTAAAAAAAAATCTTTGCCATAGAAGCTCAGCCAATTGCTTTGAAATTGCATTTGGACACTTCTGGAGACCCCTATGCCTTATTTTTTTCAACAGGTGGCGCTGCATTTTTTTTTTTAAGTGCACTTTTTTTTCACATTTTTTTGTGTATTTATGCTATTTTCGACTTCGCCACAACCGTCACTGAGATTGTTCTGAAACTTGGTGGATATACAGCTTGTAGGAGGGGTAAACAAAGTTGTTCACTTAGGGTTGATACTGTGGATCCCAGTTTTTCAATTGGGGGAACAGTGGTATCTGCTGTTTAACAACCCCGTCTGCCAAATAAAAGGGTCATATATTGAAAGTGGTCTTATATTGCAGGTAAATTTACAAATTTACAAAGAATCTGGAGGGTTGTGCCGTCAAAAATGTGGAGACAAAAAAACAAGTGCTTTCTTGTGGCAGTTGTCTTAAATTACAGGTAGTGCTGCACTTGTCAGTCAATGCATACATTTTTATTGATTACTGTAAATTGCTTTAATTTCGCTGTATTCTTATTTTCGCTTATTTCGCTGATGGCACAAAACCGTGAAAATAAAAACACATTGAAATAGTATTTTAGCATTGTTTGAATGGGAATTGTGTCCAAAACAGTGAAATTAAAACTACAGTGAAATGTCAAAAATACAAAAACCGTGAAAATTTAAACATGCGAAAATAAAGCAATTTACAGTACTAAGTAAGTCAATGGGGACTGCAATGGAAATTCACATTTCCAACTTATCCAAAACTGTAGACCAGATTCACTTCAAACTTAGTGGGAATGTACATTGGTTGGGTCTGTGCCAAGTCTGTTAAGATGGTCATGCTCCATTGATTTTTGGCTTTTTATTAGATTATTGTTGCCAATTTGGTTTTTCTCTGTTTTTGAATTCTCCAAAACCGTCACTGAGATCGTTCTGAAATGTGCTGGAAGTGTATCGTGTGAGATGGTAAAACAAAATCTGAAACTTGACGGGAATGTAGCTTGGGTGAGGGTTAAACAAAAGTGTTTACTAGGTGATAATGCTCTGGATTCCTCATTTTTAATTAATTTTTTTAGTTTGGATTCCCATCAGTTCATCCATGCTTTCCTATTTTTTGCCATGTAAGTCAATGGGATTGCAATAGAAAGTTACATTTTTTTTGCTTTCTCTGCAACGTCTTCATCCCCTAGACTATCGAGGCACTTATTATGGGTTAAGTGTCCAGGAAATCCTCATCCCCTAGCCTAGAATGGGACTTATTATGGGTTTAATGTCAAGGTCAGCCGAGGACGGACAGTTCAAACAGCCCTCTTGTACAACCAGGAGCGACTGCCACATTTTCTGCACAGCTCTATTTGTAAACCTATACCTTAATTTATCAATATTATCGCATTTGATTTGAAAAAAAAATTAAGGCGTGGTCAGCCAAATGAAATAAACAGGTAATCAGCGGGAAACTATCAAGCATGTTTGGTAGTCCTATATGAGTACAATCCTGATGATAGGAGGGGAGTATAATAGTTTTTATGGTCCTGGGAACCATGCTGAATGAGGCAACATAATCCCAACATTAAATAGTACCCAAGACTGGGAATTGAAGTGAATGTATTGCTTAAAAAGCCTGCTGAATTATTTTTGTAAATTTGAAAAGTAAATGTTCTGGAAATGAACCGATAAATTTAGGCTCCATAAACCTAGTTTCTCATATATATATATATATATATATATATATATATATATATATATATATATATATATACATATATATATATATATATATATATATATATATATATATATATATATATATATATATATATATATATATATATGTATGTATGTATGTATGTATGTATGTATGTATGTATGTATGTATATATATATATATTGTTTCTGCTTTTTATCTCCAGAAGCATGAAAACTGTTTTTCTCCTTTGACACAAAAAGTGGACAAAACAGGCAGTTTGACAGCTAAATAAACTAAATAAGACTGAAATTGTGGATCACAAATTAGGGGGTGGGCATTGATACGAATAAGAAAATAAAATTGTACAGAGCCTTTGGTTATTAGAAATGATGAAGATTATTTAGGGGAGTGTCATCTACAGCAATTGGCAATTAGTGTTTTAATATATACTAGTGGTATACCCGTGTAACTCGCGGAGTAAATGTGGACACTGATACGAATAATTACAATGTTCGATGCATAGCACAGTACCCGTCTCGACTCTTGCCTCGTGACATGTACCCTGATGGTCTTCTCTACGCATGCAACGCCTTGCCGGAGAAGCCCTAAGGTAAAAGGACCGGAGGAGTTCGAGCGGCCGAATAGTTGACGTATGATGATTTTTGAAATTAAAAAAAAAAAAATGGGTATAAAAAAATGAAAATAAAAATGAAAACGTGACCCCAAAAAACCACGAGAGAGAGAGAGAGAGAGAAAGAGAGAGAAAAGAAACGAAAGGAAAAAGGGGGGGGGGGACTTCTTCCTAAACGGAGGTTAGGCCCTGAGAATTCTAGCTTTCAGAGCGAGCGCGTCAGCAATGACCCACACACTCTCTTGGTAAAATAGGATATGGAAGGCGTTATGTCACAATCTTAAACACTGGACATCGTCGTCATCAGAATAAAAGCGCCTGTCTTGCAGCGAAGCAATCGGTCAATTCAAAAGTTTTGGGAGAGATATTAAGCTTTTTAAGCAGTCTCGCAAAAAAAAAAAAAAAAAAAAAAAAAAAAAAAAAAACACGCTCGGGGAGTAAGGTAGTAATACAACTGGTGACAATGGAGGGAAACCGATGCTCTGTTTTCTAGTTTTTCTGCACTGTGTATTAATATATTGATACCCCAAGGCACAACCTGGTGATAGAGTTTGGGGTTGAGATACTTACATGGCAGAATGAGGGATTTTTGGTCCCAGTTTAGGGTCTCATGATTACAGCGAAATATCCCGTACACAGTTAAAAGTCACTGTTTAGTTGGAACCTGGTTATTATATACCTCATTACTTTAACTGCATATCAAGTATGAGGGTCCCACTAGAAATTTAAGATTGGATATGAAATGCACAGTTCGTGTTCTGATTTTTAGAGGACCCGTCACTAACATGGATCAGCAACTTAATCATGCGGAATCATAAGCCATTTCTGTACCTGGGACATGACCCGCTAAGACAGTAACGCCCATCAACGGTGACCTTTGCTAGATGATTAACGTGGTTAAGTCGCACCTGCTTCGTTTCCTTGTCACGCAACCCGTTTACCTGCGGGTGTCAATTACATTATGGTAGTCTCATTTAGCTGGGAAAATACGAGCCGTAGATAGAAATGACGGTGGCGGGGAGGCCGCCTGTAAATGCATATATAGCGATGACATTAGGCCTGATCTCACATTTGATATATGATAGCCTTAGGAGTGCTGGACATATTTTATTCCACAGCTGGAGTTGTCTGGAAAAACTTGCAGACAGCCTTGGTACACAAAGAAGGGAGTATGGGGGTAGAGTCCCAGTACACTGCTACCAGTGAACATTTTTCCGTTGCACAAGGTACGTAAAAAGGTACGGGTAATAAAAAGGCTCTAGAACCTATGCACAGTTATTAAATATGCCCAGAAGAAGTATATGGGACTCTACGTAAACTGGCCTCTCCTACCCCTACCCCGCAACCACCACCGTGAAGATTGGCGTGACTTGTTTGTCTGCTTCAGCTGGGGAGAGAGCAGAAAACCTGCGTCGCAGGCCCTCTATTCCCCCTGCCTCAGCTTTGTGTGTGTGTGTGTGTGTGTGTGTGTGTTCGCCCGATGAGCTGACCAGAACTCAGAACTCATTTTATATGACATAAAACAACATGTAAGTACACCAGACATGAACATACACAAAATTTCTATGTAGAATTTACAAGGCAATCGTGCATAATATGTAAAGATTAGTCAGGATAACACCAGCTAAGGACATAAAGCGTCCGCTATCACTGGGGCTACCTAGATAATGGTATTTCTATGGAAAAAGACACGAAGAGGTAGAGTAAAACGGTACGTTATGATAAAAAAAATTATGCTATGACAAAATTGTTATTAAGAGTGATTAATTACTGCATACATAACAATTTACAATGCTGCATATTTCTGAATAAAAAGACACGAAGAGGTAGAGTAAAAGGTACGTTATGATAAAAAAAATTATGCTATGACAAAATTGTTATTAAGAGTGATTAATTACTGCATACATAACAATTTACAATGCTGCATATTTCTGAATATTGACGGATCAAATGTAGCTTGGTGTACGTTGAAAACCCGGATAATGAGTGGGTATTAAGTTTGTCTGCATTACATGGAGGTGTCCTTTTGAGGAGGGATGGAATATAATGTCGTTTACATTGACCAGCTTTTTGATTTTTGGAGCAGGAAGTGGTGGCTTATGTCTAAATCTGGTTTGGTATGGATGAGTCATTGGTGGAAATGAAAACATATCAGTAAAGTATTCTGGCAGTTGGTTTTGTGTGTATTTGAACTAAAATGTAAAAAGCTTCCAGTTTTAGGAAGTCTTAAAATTTCAAGAGTTTTTGAGTTTTTAAAAGTAAGTCGGTGTGCGAGTGATATTTGCCATGGCATATAAGGCGAACAACTGACTTTTTAAGTTTGGTAATTCCGTCGCAAAAGTAGCCCGAAGCCAGAATAGAATAATCTAAGTGTGGTAAAAACATTGAGTTATACATGAGCAGTAGAGTATTTGTCGGTAAATATTTATGGAGCCTTTTAAAGACTCCTATTGATTTTGAAAATTTCGTGCCTGTTTTATTAAGATACGGCTGCCAATTTAATGTAACAACAACCTTGGAAAGTTGAATTCGGAAATTTTAAAATAGAAATATTGTTAATTTTAAGGTTCAGAGTTAGATTCATTCTCCGTTGGGGAAAGTGGATGATCATGTATTTGGTTTTGGCAACATTTAAATACAATTTCTTTACGGCTAACCAGTAATGTAATTTCTTTAATTCTCAATTGATATTGTGTGACAGATTGTCACTATTTTTTGCACTAATACAAGAGTTAAAAGAACAAATGGGATTGATTAAGATTGTATCATCTGCGTAAAGTGTGGTATCAAATTTTTCTGACGCAAGGTGCATTTCATTAGTATAGATGATGAACAGAAGAGGACCGAGTATAGAGCCTTGCAGAGCTCCAGTAGTGAGTGTTCGGTAGCCTGATATTATCAAAAGAAACGTATTGATGTCTGTTGGTAAGGTAACTTTTGAACTAGTCGAGAGAGGTGTTGCCAATACCATAAAATTTGAATTTGTCGAATTTCAAGATCCAAAGTGTCGAACGCTTTAGAAAGGTCTAGATATATGCTGATGGGTAATTTACCAGAATCAAGAAAAACAGATGCTTATATTTATCAAATTTTAGTCTTTTATGGGAGGTATAATTTCCTTGCCGAGCGAATTATTTTCTCTAAAATTTCATAATTTTTATGAGGTCAACACTTCAGATCAGAATTAAGACAATTAATTACGTCAGTTTTTGGGAATTTCATCCTAAAATTTTTGAATGGAAGCATCATCTTTCGACATTATTTTTTATGAATTTTTGAGAGTCTTGTGTGGTTAACCTTTGATCTAAACAGGTAGAACAAGGGAAGTGGTCTGACATTTCAGTGAAGATAATACCGGAGAGGTAGGATTTTCTATTGTCAGTTAAACTTTAAAAAAAAAAAAAAAAAAAAATAAAAAAAATAAAAAAAATGATCCATTAATGTGGCACGCCGTTCAAACAATTGGGTTGGGAGAGTTATCTTAGCTGTCATTGTCCAGCATTACATCGAGATAGTTGGCATATTTCTGTCTTTCTGTAACATTTAATAGGTCGATGTTGAAGTCACACACGACTATTTTGTCCGAAGACCCTTTACATATAGTATCCAAAGTAGGCATAATGTCATTAACAAATATTTGGATGTCCTTGATTTTATCTCTTGGTGGTCGATACATATTACATAGAGTTATTGTTTTTCTTTAATCGACGTTTTGAAGGCGTTCCTTCGAATCAAAAGAAACGAGAAAGAATAAATTACTGGCTTTACTTCAGCAGGGACAGTGACCAATTCACCCATCTTTCTAGTACCAATGTTAAGTATAACGCAGGAGTTGAGAGTCTGAGAGTGTCATAATAACTTGGAAATCAACTTTGAAATCAGTCTCAGACCCTGCTCAGTATGGTGGCTCATTGGTACCAACCTAATGTTATTTAATCTCGTAATTACAAGTTACTATCTCGTAATTACAAGATAGCTATTTCGTGATTACGAGTTACTATCTCGTGATTAACAACATTTCCTGCGTCGGCCCCGTGACTGCTTGACTAGTTTGGCCACGTCTTGAGATAACTTAGCTTCTTGCACTCGTTGCACTAATGGATATGCCTCTATGTGGAAAACTACCAACAAACACAGAAAAAGAATTGGCGCGCACTGCATTTTGGAACAGATCGGGATTCTGTGGGACTGTACTGACAGTACTAATACTTTGCGCTGGCCATAATGGATCTAAAACTGTGTCAAAAATAAAATCTTGCAAACCAAAGATTGAGACAAGTTGGCAACTTTAAAGCGTAAGATTGGAACAGTTGAGCTTCACTACTTCTACTTTTAGCCACCCATCCTTGTATTAACATTGATGTATACATTTTAGTGATTTAAGTCTCTGAAGCATTAGTTATGGTCCCTTAATTTAGTCATCAGATGTTGAATATTAAAAGACCACTGGTTGCAGCAGTTTTAATTTGTGCCGTCTGGTCCCTGTGCTTCCTGCTTCATCAGTGAAAATGACAACACGGTGAGATTCAGTCAATTTACATGTTACAAGTCACTATTGTCTTGCACTCATGGAACTGTACTGAAAAAGAATAGATGATAATAACAGACAATGGTAACCTGACGCTGCAATCACCTCATCACCATGTGAAATAAGTGAAATTTCATTGCAATACATAAGAGCCAAATGCCAAGGTATACAACAAGTGCTTTGTTAATCAAAATTGTTGAATACAATATCTGGAAGATATAATATTCTATTGTTAAAAACTGTGGATATTTAAAATTTTCCAATGTCACCTTCGAAGAAGTGGGGTTGTTGATTCGGATAGCATATTACTTGGCCTTTTGATGTGCATTATAAAGGTAATTCTTTCTCGTACTTTTGAGTCGAAGGAAGGCCTTCAAAACATTGAGTTAACAAAAAACAATTACTCTAAGTAATATGTATCGACCACCAAGAGATAAAGTCAAGGACGTCCAAGTTTTGTGCAATGAGTTTATAGAAATTGATGTTTTCTCAATTAAAAGCCCAAACTTTTTCAAATTTTAATCACAGATATTTCAGGTCATTACAGATCTGTAGTGATTAGGATTTTGAATTGCAGTCAGAATGAGTCTTTGAATTGTTAAAAACGGAAGCGCGTTATATTTATTACCACCAATTGTCAAATGGAAAATTGTGGACCCTTTGAAAATAAATTTGGATTTCAATATCACTCAGTCATGTGAACTATATGTAGCAAATTAATTCTATGAATGAACACTTTAGGGCGAAGAATTATTCTCAAACTGAATTTCGGCACTCTTCAGCTGGGTGGCGGTCTAAAACAATTTTACAAAACCGAACCTTCTTAACATAATACCCAGAACTTCTATGAAGCTACAGATACACCACTTAAGACTCAAAGTAGCCTCTGAAGGCTGTTATTTATTATAACATTTTGCTGATCAACATAACTGGAAATCTACATCATGCACTGAGGCTAATTTTATTATGCCGTAACAATCTAGCCACCAACAAAATTTTGAACCGTCTTATAATGATCACATATAAAGATCCTTTTGTTGTGTTCGGCTCAGCCACACCAATCACGGTAATAATAGAAGTGTCTTGTCATGCTAGTAAGTAAAGTTGTGGTTTGATTCATATTCTTTCTTTCTATTTTTTTTTCTCTTATTCTTTTATTGGTCCAAGTTGGACCTTTTTCTGAAGATGAGAGGTTCGTCCGAACCCTTTGACCCCCCCCCCCCACTCGTCACGCTCCTTATGTAGTCGTACCGAAGCTGTTTACACCTATCGTGTAATGTATAGTGCCTACAAAAATGGCATGTCAACATTGCAAGTCATTCGTACACTGTGTGGAGCTCCTCCTGTTACTTGTGCTGTGTTCATTTATACAATGTCAACCCTGTAAGTCGTATAGTTCATATGAAATTACATGAAACCACGGGAAACCATTGTTTTGAGCATTAGCTGCGACAAGGGGAATTGTTTACAGTTTCTGAACACTTTACACTTGCCTACGAGAAAAAGCAAATGCTGCGAGGACGGAGATGCTGTACCGCGGCTTTATGGTCGCAGTATATTTAACATCCACTCCATTCCTCAGAGGCAGCTGCTGCTGAGAGATGTTGGATACTGCCGCGATGCTGTGACTATTTTATACTGCGAATCCCAAGTAGAAAAGTTGTACGGCGACTCCAATCTTGTTCATATGCACTGTATGGCCTATAAAGTTAGATACCGCTAAAGAGAGCCGCTGTGCTGCGACTCCGATCTTGGTCTTGAAATGGGGTCGCAGTGCAGCAGCTGAACGCTCGCTACAGGAAATGACCTGAGGATGGAGGACAACAAAGTCTGAATCCTGGCGATATACATGAAGTTAGTAACTAGATTTGCTTTCAGTTGGTCCACTTTCACAAATAAGCACAATTATACTGGCTGTGGAAAGCATGATCTATGAAAGATTTCAAAGCAGCTTTTAGTACGCAGGCATGCACCTGTGGTAATTATTCAGGTGATGTTAACTAAATGTTTCTGTTTGCCAGAATATGTTTACATTGCCTATAATATGAACACATGTAAATATTACTGTTCATACGTAAAGTTGTAGCTGGAACCACCCCCACAAGAAATGAAAAATACAATATCTCAAGCAGCATCATGGAGTCGCACTGCCGTGGCTGTACAGCCGCTGTACAGCCGCTGTACAACATTATATATGCTAATGAATGGAACGTCTGTACTGCCACGCATGGAATTGTTGTGCAGCGGCTCTATGAGTCAGTGCCTGCCTAACAACAGTAAAACAATTTGAAAGGGGGAAAGTCGAAGTACATCAGCTGTATAGATGTTCCATATACTGTGACCTGGCTTGGGACTGAACGGATACAGTCACTCTATTCATATGTGTGTGTATATATATATATATATATATATATATATATATATATATATATATATATATATATATATATATATATATATATATATATATATATATATATATATATATATATATATATATATATATATATATATATTTATATATTATATTCTTGTATGTTTATAGTGTAGTTGTACTAACCCTTTTCCCCCAAATTAGAATTGAAGCTGACAGCCATGAATATTACATGACCCAGGTCAACAGCTTTCCTTGCAATGGGTTGGACACTTAGTGGCCAAGCCATGCCAAGGAAAATTGCTGACTATTTCGTAATCCCAGAGAAAGGGGATTAAAGACTACAAAGTACCAAGTTACCTCTTTGTCCTCCATGCCATGGGTATCAGACTAATGCATGTGTCGCTTTGACGGCGCCATAAAATGTAGTCATACACATCTGGTGCACGACACAAGTCACCAAATAATCAATATATATATATATATCCAGCATAAAATTCCACTCGATAGAGAACATCCTGGAGAGTTTTTTTACATAAAAAGCAGGAAAGGCTTTTGTGACTGAGGAACCGTTTCCATGCATCTCTCACTCATTGTATCGTGATATTACGTGAACTTGCACTTACAGTTTTAGTTCTGAAATATTTTCCTTGAAATAAATCTTGCATATTGAAATGACATTTCAACATATGTATGTGCAGTTTCTAAATGCTATTTTTAAAATTTTCTGATTCTCCTTAAAAAGAAGTAATGTGAATGTTTTGTATTTTGTGCGCTATCGTTGAACAATTTCACAGAAACGAAGGGGCAGACTACATAAGTACGTTGCTGGTCCATGGGGGGAAGAAGAAGAAGAAGAAGAAGAAGAAGAAGAAGAAGAAGAAGAAGAAGAAGAAGAAGAAGAAGAAGAAGAAGAAGAAGAAGAAGAAGAAGAAGAAGAAGAAGAAGAAGAAGAAGAAGAAGAAGAAGAAGAAGAAGAAGAAGAAGAAGAAGAAGAAGAAGAAGAAGAGAGCATGTTCCGGGAAAGCCTACTCTTGTGAAACATGTCTAAAGCCTAACATAATAGTTTGTTCCGGGAATTTAGGTAAGTTCTTTTCACCGTTGAGATGTGAAAACACATTTTCTCCGTGAATTGCGAACGAGACTTCTCTTGCCTGCCTGTCTCCCTTCGTCGATAAGGGTAAATCGAAAAGCTTGAATCTTGCTGTCGTCACACAATTAAGTGGTCATACTTTGAGGAGATGGTGTTCTGATTGATTTGCGTCGCATAGAAAAAGTCAGCACACGCACACACACACACACACACACACACACACACACACACGTGTGTGTGCGCGCGCTTCACGTGAAATTGGTTGTTTCTGTTTCTAATTGCTTGTCTCATCTTGTCTGACTTCCAGTGCAGTTTGATGCAAAGAAGATACGCTTATTGTTAATTATTTTGTTTTCGTGTTTCTTATGCTTCAGTTATTGCCCTGCAGTTAAAGATACTATAAAATCATGCGATTACTGAATTTTATCATTTCTATCCCAAAATAAATTATTTTTGCGTAAAAGTGTATGCATTTCAATACGCGTGGTTTTGTTCATTGGAATGTGTCAACCTATAAGGCACAAATTTGTAAACGCGAATGAAAGGGTAACATCCATTCTCGGCGCTCTTTGGACACAATTTGCCCAGAGCGCGGAGAAATGCTGTTGACCTGGACTATTATATTTCACGTTACTACAGGCATGCTGGTACTCGACATGAAAGGTTTTTTTTGTTAAAGGAATAGGAATCTAGCATCCTTAATATAAGTGAAAGCAGTTCGTCTTTGGTAGTTTGACTTCGGTCGCAGTTGTCATTGAAAGAGTTAAATTAACTTAAAAGGTCCGTATTATTAGGCTTAGTCAACAGCTTTTTGCGACACACCCTCTTAGTACCCACGGTCGGCTGAAGAAAGCTGTTGACTATTGTTCATTGGCACGTTGTCCTGCTAAGTCTTCCTGAATTATCGATGGAAATATTTTTGAAAAAGGACAATAGGCAATTAAATGTAAGAAGCAGACAATTTTTAAAACTTCATTTCATCAACAAGCCATGTCATGGTACGCTTATCCCATGTTTACTTTCGTGTTCACTGGTAAAGCCAACGCACGCCCAACTCCGCATTATCTCGACGACATGCGAGTAGAGAAAACAAAGAGATTGGTCCGTTTAGCAGGCAATAAAATGCGAAATGACTTCATTCACATTTCCTTTGCACATGGTGGAGAGTTACAATGCTGTAACTAAGACAAGTAGTCTTATCTTAAGGATTTCAAAGTTATAACTGTATGGACCTATTTTTTCGTGCCTGAAAAATGAGCACACGCTCACAAACGATTCCTTGAAAGAACCCAATTTTCGCGAAACAACAACATCATTTATTATATGTTTAAACAATGAATTGTGCAAAGGCACAACTGGTGCGCGTAAAATTTTGTTGAATTTCAAAAATCTGACGAGTCAATTAGCACAGATGTTCAATATAAATACAGTAATATATATATATATGTATTACACGCACGTGCACACACAAAATATCTATCTATCTATTTATCTATCTATCTATCTATCTATCTATCTATCTATCTATCTATCTATCTATCTATCTATCTATCTATCTGTCTATCTGTCTATCTGTCTATCTGTCTATCTATCTATCTATCTATCTATCTATCTATCTATCTATCTATCTATCTATCTATCTATCTATCTATCTATCAATATCTCTCGCTCTCTCTCTCTCTCTTTACATTTATACATTGCAAATTTTAAACGTATACAAAAAATTGTGACAGCACTAGGCGTATCTTTATATCCTTTAGCATCGTTAAAGGATTATTGATCATCGGCGAGAATGTTTTTGTGAAGGTCAAATAGTGCTGGAGGTGCCATGCATTTTAATCAATAAAGATCTGTCAGCCAGACATTGGCCACATCCATGCTGACATGTATTTCATGTATATTTATACTTGAAGTAATTTTATAGTGTACCCTATCTGGTATGTTTTCATCCTCTTCAAATTTTCACAAGTTTCATTGCAAAGAAATACAAGGCGTCACTGAAAAAAAAACTGATTAGCTTATTCACAACGTAAGCCATATGTACATTGGGAAAATCCTTTCAGAATATGGAAGGCAACTACTGACTGATGGTGCTGTGTGATTCGTTCCCTCGCCTGCTGTGTCCGCATAGGCCAATTCTTAAACTTGAAAAAAAAAATATTTGAGTCAGCAACATTTCTTTTGAAGTGGCCTGTATGTTACCAGGAAGGTTGAGCAAACGGGTATATTATTTGGCCTTTTACAAATAGCATGCGTAATATCATGTAAAATATCTAATTCAAGGGAACGGATTTCAGACGCCTGATCACGCTCTGGGTGAGTCAACGGCTTCACTCAGTATGTTGACAGTGATTAGCTCAGCACCAAAGTGGCCCGCTGTTTGCGAGGGTCTTCATTCCTGTCATATTTTCCTTTAGAGCTGTTTATGGAAGCCTTATTTAAAAAAAAGACAAAACAAAACAAAACAAAACAAAAACAAAAAAACCCACTCACCCACCCACCCACCCAAAACAAACCAAAAAAAAACCTCCCAAAACAAACAAACAAACAAAAATAAACAACCAAAAAAAAAAAAAAAAAAAAACCCAAACGAATAAACAAACAAAACGAAACAAAAAAGCAAACCAAAGCAAACAAACAATAAAAAAATTGACATTATCTGTCGTTCTGGATTGGTGAGACACAGACAATGTTAATATTACCTCAGACTGTAAACCTTTGTGTTTCTTTCGTGCATCGATTGTATGCGGCTCTCCCTCAGTGCACAAGCCAAGGCAACGCGACAAAGCTTAAGTGCCGTTTGTTCTTTTCTGTCAACCCTGAACTCTTTTCCGGGCAACCGGTCTACAGCGACAGGCAATTTCAAAGGTCGTCTGCTTCATCCATTTTGGATGCATGTTGGCCTTTGACAAACTATTTTCAGCGAAATTTGCAGCAAGTGCTCACCAGGATAACACGCCAACAGTCAACAGCTGGTCTCGGCGCACTCAGGCCGCTTAGCGCCCACGGTCTGCCCAGGAAAGATGTTGATTCATTCTAATACTGTGACTTGTTAAGGGCCAAAGGACCATATTACTGGGTCGGGTCAACAGCTTTTCTCAACAATAAGCGCTCAGAGCTGACAGCTGTTGATTACAGATATTACAGTATGATGTCTTTTTTGACCTCAAACCTTCAATGGAAACTGTTGTCAAGAGCTAGTCTTTGAAGAGAAAAACGACAAAGCAGACAACTGACATCAGAGGTCTGGGACAAACACTTGGAGTGGAAAAGCGTTAACCGCCTGGCAGTGTGTTACAGACGAAGGGTTCAGCAGGTCAAAGTCCGCTGTGTCGTAACGGACACAAGCGTAAGTACCTCGTTATGCTGACTTATTATCCCATACCGTTAATTCACTTTATTCTCTAGTCGCATAACATCCGGCCTTGCTCATAATGTGGTCGATTTCTACACCTGAAACTTTCTAAAGCTAGGCGCACAATGATAAGGTGCGCTAGTTCAGCACAAGAATGATGATGATGGTGGTGATGATGATGATAACAACAAGAAAGACGAGAACAATTATAATCATTATCAAAATAGAAATTGGGCAAATAAAGCACACTTGCATGTTGGAGTGATATGTGGAATTGGTTATTTCCAAAAAAAAAAAAATATGAAAAGTGAACCATTGTTTGTTACAGATCATTAATCAGTGAACTATCGTCATTAACAGATCATAATTCAGTGATCTATCGTCAGTAACGGATCATTGTTCAGATTCAGAACATTTTATAATACCATGTATGTATTTATACATTGCATCGGTATATATATATATATATATATATATATATATATATATATATATATATATATATATATATATATATATATACATACATACATACATACATACATACATACACACACACACACATACATACATACATACATACATACATACATACATACATACATACATACATACATACATACATACATTTAAAAATAAAAATTAATATTAGATATACCTGGGAACATGAAGCAAAAATAGCCCTGGTAAGGAATTTATTAAGGTTCGCTATTACGAAGGCCACCTATTTTGGTTAAAACGGCGTTGAGAACACCTGGGTAAATCCGTTCAACAGCACAATAACAGACACCTGAAGCTCACCGTCACGTATACTTTATCACTAGGCCTTAACAACTCAGCCATGCATCTTGATGAATAATAAAACTGTGTAAACGTTACTCCAGGTAGCTATTTATTACTGTTATGAGACCCACATCTAAGTAAGCCGCTCCTTTTGTTGACAAAGGTGCAATGCCATGTTAGGGTCGGTACAATGCAGGGTAGACGTAGCTGTAACAGCTGCTGTGAGCGCAACCAACAGAAACTACAAAAAATGATTTGCTTCTCAGCAAATCGGTCTGTGTGCCTAGAGAACCTTTTAAAGACTACCTAAACAGTATTTACAAACCCCTGCAACAATGATTTTAACTGTTAAAAATAGACGCAAACAGCTGAGCTGTAGAGAAACCCAGTCACCACGTCGACCTGAGCAGTTTCCCTTCCTCCCCTGTAAAGATGTTTTGATCAGATGACATCTTAACACAAAATGAAAGTTGCAACAACCTGTTGATCTGAAGTTCCAGTCAGCTACAAAATAATATAATATATTTTTGCCAGAATGCAAACTTGCATACATGACTTACGTAATCAAGGCGCCAGAACATTTGCATGGTATCATACTGGGGAAACATGGTAGCCTGCAATAAATTGATTAATATTTGACACCTCTATCTATGATCGTAAGAATTTATTCAAGATTTAAATTTGATGAATTCGCCTAATTTGCATAAATATGAATGCTTCAATCTTGCTTCATATTTTATCCGATGCAGCTATATCACCAAACTATCAATCGAAGTTGGAATGGCACCTCCTATCTTAAATAGTTCTGAGGTTATTCGACGTTTCAATTTGGAGGATTTTCCTAATCTGCATGAACTAAAATGCTACAACTTTGGTTCATGTTTCATTGGATGTGGATAGATCACAAAAGTACAAATTGAACAGGGAATGTCCCCATTATCTGCACTAGTTTTGAAGGTATTCAAGATTTAAATTTTGTGTATTTGCCTAATTTGTATAAATTCGAAGATTACATCTTTGGTTTATTTTTCATTGGATACAGTTGTTACAAATACATCAATGCAAGAAGCTATTCCAGATAGATATCTTTTGTATTTTCCTGATTTGCATAAATTGAAATGCAGCAACTTTGGATTTTGTTTGATTGGGTGCGACTATATCACAAACCCATCAACTGAAGTTAGAATGCAATCACTGTCTATAATAGTTTGGAAGTTATTCAAGATTTCAATTTTGTGTATCCACCTAATTTGCGTGAATTGAAATGCAACAATTTCGGGTCATGGGGCACTGGATGCGGCTATGTCACAAATCTATAAATTGAAGTGGATTAACACCTGTATTTTTAATAGTATGGAAGATATTCAACTGTAAAAAAATCAAGTGCTCCCTATTAGCATCTTTTAAAATGCAACAGCTTTTTTTCACTGTCCATTTAATTTGTAGGTGTCACAAACCCGTAGGTACAATTTCAAATTTAGTCTTATCTGTAATGGTTTTGAAGATTTGGACCTTTAAAATTGTAATTGCCCCTGGTTTGCATAATTTGGAATGTAATGACTGTTTACTACCAGGTCAATCACCACGCCACGTTTTGTGCTCTTCTGTGTCCTAGGAAAACTCAAAAGAGAATATATATATATATATATATATATATATATATATATATATATATATATATATATATATATATATATATATATATATATATATATATATATATATACATATATATATATATATATATATATATATATATGTATATATATGAATATAGTACAGCCTGACCGAACCCGAGCTTACCGGGTTTCAGGATTGGCTTTTACAGTCACTAAACTTTCGGGTTCGGTTATCACTGTCAATGTTGGCAATAAAGTTAAATAAAAAGGACACTGAGGTTACTTTTTGTACTTGCGTACACTTTAAACAATGGAACAAACGATATTTTGCAATTTAGTGTGTCACATGGATTGCATTAATCGCCTTATTTACATTAACAATAGTAATACCCCAGTGCAAAAGGGTAACAGCTATAAACCCCTGTCGAACGTTTTCATGCTTGAATTGCATATACCGAACCCGAACGGTGTCCGGTTCGGGATCGGTAATGTGTACCGAGTACCCGGTTCGGTTTCAAAATGCATGCTCGGTCAGGCTCTAATAGACAGACAGATAGATAGATAGATAGATAGATAGAGGGATAGATAGATAGATAGATAGACAGACAGACAGACAGACAGACAGACAGACAGACAGACAGACAGACAGACAGACAGACAGACAGACAGACAGACAGACAGATAGATAGATAGATAGATAGATAGATAGATAGATAGATAGATAGATAGATAGATAGATAGATAGATAGATAGATAGATAGATAGATAGATAGGAACATAGATATAGAAAAAATATAAATAAATAAAAAAATACGAAGACAGAAAGAAAGAATGAAGTTTTTGAGGAAAAACAAAAAGTCTGTGTTGGCACATGAAATTAATGAGGTATCAGCAAAAGTGCTTGGGACGGTCAACTGTTGAAGACAAATGGAAACACGCCAAATTAGTATTTTGCTTCAAAGTGGTTAATGGCTTATATCAACTTAAAATGGCTGGAAGGCAGACTCTCGCAAGGAGACGGAAATACTTCAAATTAGTTTTATACTTCAAGATGATTAATGGCTTGTATCCACTAAGCCTTTGCATGATGCTCCTATGCAAAACAAGATATAATCGTTTCGCATGCGCAACGTCAATGGGAGGAGGCTACCTCGTGTTTGTATTAATGATCCCAAAGGAGTTTTTTCGTCAGCATCTTAACTTTGCAACTCTTTACCCGTAAATATTAGCAATGTCAAATCTCTTGCATGTTTTAAAATTAATATTGAATAACTACATTTCCCGGCAAGACTTGATTACGCGCGTTATGGTTTCGTAAGCTCTAAGGTCAAGAGGATGTTTAATCGCTTGACGGTGGACTTAAATGTCCTGAATGATCATTTCTGTATACGAAGGCTGTTTGACACTCAAGAATGTCAGCATGGTTATCACCCAGAGACAACACGTCATGTTTGAGAAATATATGTACTAGAAGATCTCCTTTATGGCACCAATGACGTAATATCTTCTGTGAATATAACATAACAATCTATAAACAGATGGGACATCTATTTGTGATGGGATGTAATAAGATAAGTCAACAAAAACCATTGGTCTCCAATGACTTAACACCCCCTCAAAAGTACAGCAACAACAATATCTATAAATACACTTTATGTGTATCAGTGGTAGGATATGAGATGATTTTGGTCAATAAAAGACTCTTTTATGTAACACTCCATTAAAACTATAGCATAAAAGCTATACATATAATCTGACATAACAATTATACATACATTAATATCAATTCATATACAAAGAAAGCATATTGGTCACACAATAAATATTCAAAAAGTAACGTTAAATCTTACGTTGTTGAAACTTTGATAGATGCTATAAAATTTCTTTTGGATAATACTTTTGTCCAATGCGGACCATTGGTTTTTCAACAAATAAAAGGCATTCCAATGGGCAGCAACTGCTCCCCTTTACTGGCAGATTTGTATTTAACCTGGCTTGAATTTAAGTATATGGATAACTTGTTGAAAAAGGACTTTCAAATGGCTATAAAATTATCAAACAACGCAAGATATATTGATGACATTGCTTGTGTAAATGTACAAAATTTCAGTGAAATTGCTAAAGAAATTTACCCAAAAGATATCCCTTTGGAGGGTAACAATTCAGATGGTTTCAGAGATGTGTTTTTGGACTTGGATATTCAGGTCACTAATGACAGGTTTTGTATTAAAGTCTATCACAAAATAGATGAGTTTAACTTTGAAGTAGTTAATTATCCTTCCCGGACAGTAATATTTCGGATAATATTGGATATAATACATTTTTGTCACAGATTTTGAGATTTGGTCGTATTTGTTCTAAATTTCAGGACTTTGCATCAAGAACCAAATTTATTTACAATAAACTTGAGTCAAGAGGATTCAAAGGTGTACTTTTCATCAAATATTTCTACAAATTTTGCTGTAAATATCCTGAGATGGTTAGAAAGTTTGGCTTCAATAATTTTAGAGATTTTAGACTTGCCTGTTTTGCTACTTAATTTTATCTTTTGACACCATTATGTTTAAATGTTCACCTTTCAGACATTTTAGGCTAGCTTGTTTTCTGTTAGGTAAACCCCCATGGGCTAAAGGTAGCAAGAAGCGGCCTACGACAGTTACAAGCTTGCCTTATTGTACTTGATATCTGGTTAATATTTTCATTGCATTCACTTGACATAAATACAAAAGACTTTCATTCTTTTCTGACTTGCCCTATAATTCTACTATTAACATCCAAAGATTATTAGAAAGTTTGGCCACAATAATTTACAGTTTTTAAACTTGACTGATTTGCTACTTAACTTTATCTTTTGGCATCTTTCTGTTTTAATATTCACTATCAGACATTTTAGGCTTACATGTTTTCTGTTAGGTAAACCCCCAGGGGCTACAGGTAGCCAGAAGCGGCCTACGACAGTTGTATGTTTGCCTAATTGTACTTAAAATCCTGTTAAGAAAAATGGTTTTGATAGCATGTTTTGGCATAAAAGCTAATGACTTCCATTCTTTTCTGACATGCCTAAATGCACATTTACTCAGTATTAAAAAATTACTCAAAATTGACAATATTTTCTCAAGTGTCACAAACCTGACACATTAAGTTGACACATTGACTCAGTTAAATAGAGCTTAATTGTTTGAGGAGTAGGTGTCATCATGGAGTTTGTTCTACATCTCTGGTGCAGGATGTACATTGTTACAGTCCTTGTTAGGATTTCCCTTGGTTTGTACAGGTGGTCTAGCTGCAACTGTTTATTTTACAATCACTGGGACTGAATACAATGCCCCAGCTTGTTTCCACTTCAGTTAAACATTGGCGGATGGTTTAACTAGGATTAGCTGTCCAGCTAGAAAGGGTGCATATTGGTTCAGGGGTAAGTCAAATTGTTCTTATCTGAACCTGTACTGTGAAAATTTGGTAATTATGGTTTGTTTGACAGGTATTCTTCTTTGATATGAAGCTCTGCATTTATAAGCAAAACTTCACATATTTAGCTAATTCATCAATTGCCACGTTCATATTTATTCATTATCATGTGGGTTGTCTTTGCTGAATATTTAGCTTAGACAAGGAGCCGCTACTCAGAGAGACATGTACGGGTAAAAGGCTCCGAAACATGTTGAGTAGTTACCCGCTGAAGACCCTTTAATTTATTTGGGCTAATACAGCCTATGTCAAAATTTTACAGAGGAACGTGTGCAATATGGACAATAGAACGTCTATGTATATAACTTAGACAGGGACAGGTTAGCTTATGGAGAGTAAAGAGTTCGGACTACGGAATAGGGTAATGACTACCAGGAAGTGGTTTTGGACAAAAAGACACAAATACAAATATAATTTAACATAAAAATTATACATTTAATCCGACATAAAAATTATACATATAATTTGATATAAAAATTATACATTTAATCTGACATAAAAATTATACATAAAATTTGACATAAAAAATATACATATTATTTGGCATAAAAATTATACATATGATTTGACATACAAATTATACATACCATTTGATATAAAATTATACATAAAATTTGACATACAAATTGTACATATAATCGGACATAAAAGTTATATATATAATTTGACATGAAAAGTATACATATAATTTCACATAAAAATTATATATATAATTTGATGTCTAAAAGAAGCAAAGATGAGTCAGTGCCACATTTTGGGCCAAGTCAACAGCTTTCTCAGTGCAATTAGGCTGCATTGCACCCAAAGTTTACTCAGGAAAGTTGTTGACCTGGACTGTTATATTTTGTGTAACTTCAGGCATGCTGGTACAAGAATGAAAGGCATTTACAAGAAACACGAATCTAGCACCCTAATTATAATTCATCGCAACTTATGCTGATTAGTTTGACTTAAGTCGCAATTGGAAGCAAAAGAGTTAAACTGGGTATTACATAAGTCTTACAATTGCATGGATATGGGTTTTTTTTCTCACAGTTACAAATTAACAACAGGAAACTGCATGCTATTTGACTCATTTATATGGGTAGGTCAAATGAGGATTATTAGGAGGTCAGTCACAACTACAAAGGTGGTGTATGATCTCTTCTGCACGCGCATTGTTGTATTAACAAAGGGAATTAACTACTCTGCCTTCATCTTTGCTGGAAAATACTTGATGATCAAGAGAATATGAATAAAAGTAATATATAGTTATAGTTACAGGACATACAACTCCAACTTGTACAAGAAATGAAAGCTTCCCTTTGATTTGAATACTGATACTATATAGTCCAGCTCATGAAGATTACTATTTGCCCAAATCATAATTTCACAGTACAGCTAAGCCACTTGGCACAATTAAAGATAAGACTATTATCATTAATTTTTGTCGAGGAGACAAACTGGGCTTCGTGACAGACATGCTTGAAAATACACGTTTCCATGGCGATATCGCAAAAGTCTAATAATGAAGTAGAAATAAAAAACTTTACACACTTTTTTTGGTTTTCTTGATGATATTTTTAACATGAGCCGAGAACATATATTGTTTCTAAATTTAAAGGTGTTTGAAATAATGTGTATGCAAGGCAACATTTCTAATATCTAATATTAGAGTATGCTTGGAAAATGGCTCACAACAGTTGATCATTTTCAATTCAATTTGACCCAGCATGATTGAATGTTCGTGCATCAAGGAGTCATTCAATCAGGGCAGTGCGTGCCCATTACAGGACTTCCAAGGTCGTAATGTACTGGAGTTACCTCAGAGGGCGAGGCCCCAAGAGGTTGTTTTAATTAAATATTTCCTTCTTACTTTCGCATATTTTAGTGATAACAAAAATGAGAATAATACAAGTAACGTTTTCCACAGTCCCCAAAGAGGCCTACTGATGAGGCTCTGCTTTTTATTGTGGATTGAATTTGTTTATTTAGACTTCTTTTTGTCCCATGCTGTCTACCATATGCCTATTTTAAAATTGCCAAGCATATTCCAAAACCATTACAGGGATCTTCCCAAGAGGAAAACGGACTTGGATACTGATTATATGTATTTTTTTTTCCAATTGTTGATTTTCAGTTCAGCTGTTTGCTTCCTGATAAATCTGGACACTCATAGCAGAGATCTGCCACACAGATGTGTACTGGAGTGTAGCCTTCATCCAACTCGTTGCTCATGGTCAATTAATGAATTGTTGTCCCAACTACTGATAACCAAAGACAGTGTCTGTCCCCTGATTTAGATCACACAAGCCATATTGTCCCAAATGCCATATCATGGAAAGCAAATTTGTTTGATTTTGCCACACCTGGTCCCAATAATCTGGAGGACAGGAATGCGAATTCCTCCACAACAGACTGTAAAAAGTGCGTACTCAAAAGGAGAATCCAAGTGAAAACCTTTTTGATCCATGTAATTCAGTAGTTAAATCAGATTCTGATATTGGGTATCATACTGTATCAAACAACATCATGCAGTTTCATGAATTGGAATGTTTGCCATTTAATATCAAGGTGAAACAGTTAAATAGTGGTAGTGGAATAGAGGAGACTTTGCAAGACAGAAAAGTCAAGTGGCATAAAAGTTGCTTTGTTAAAATAAGGAACCAAAAGCTACAGCGACTATTGGGAAAAAGAAAGGATGAAGTTGTGTCTCTAGCATTGATAAAAAGCACACAACAGAGTTGTGATACAAGGAAATGTGACAAATCTGCAACACATAAATTTCCCCTGAGGAAAATTACCACAAAATATGTCTCTGACCAAGCTCACTAGTGTGATAAAATTCTATACGACACACAGGTCTTGCCAAAACTTGCGGATAGAGATGTGATTAGCCAAGGTGATTTGTATCATATTCATTGCTTGTTTGAATATTAGAGAAAAAACACAAACAGCAGATCGGGATAAAACTGCCCATGACAAAGAAATGCCACTGGATGAAACAATCTTTTCTAAGATTATATCATTGGGCAAGCATAGTCAGAACACATTATTACAGTGTTCAAGCTTCCAGACCTAGTGTATCTGTATGAAGGTTAGCGAAAACATTATGGTATAGGGCTAAAGAGAATTAAAATTAAAGGCCTTATATACCTTACAAGTGGGAAGCTGGTGTACTTTGTTCATGAGAAAGATGTGGGGGGGGGGGGGTGCCATAATGTTGCATTGTGGAATTGAATCTGTGGACTATGCAGCTCAATTGACCAAAACTTCTACAATACACAGAAGCAAAATACTGAAAACATGGTGGGAATTCAGTGGTACATTTGAAAGTGACTGTGAGAAGTCAGTGCCAAATGCTTTGATCAAGTTGGTAAATATGATTCTGTATGGTAAAATAGCTCCGGATAATAGTCAAAATAAAGCACAACAATTAGTGTCTCTGTCAATAGCGTAATTGCTGGTCTTTAATACCTTACACATAGCCAAATCAAAGCACCGTTTCCGTCATAACAAGGATAGAGAAACACCACTACCCACATATATATCTTATATCTGTGCTCATTCATTGATAGACTCTCTGAACATGGTTTGATAATTTCTTACCACCATGTGCTCCAAATATCAGCTACTTGTGGTCAGGCTGTCGTGATAGCTTCGGTGCCATTGGGTTAGTGTTTCCCTTAAACTGTAGAATGGGAATAACAACTACAGGAAGTGGTAGACAACCTTGATGTCAACCCAAAGAGCAAATTGGCACAGGGTGCATTCCATGGCACCGCCATTTCTACAGTCAGAGTCCAAATGCAAACAATTCTGGTGTGTGTCCACAGAATATAGCTGTGGATAGAAAGTCAATGCGTTCATTATCTATTAGTCCTCTGCCCCGATCATACTCAACTGTTCCTTCAGTTACATTAGCCAAAGAAGATCCTGTTGTTCCATTGTCTTCAGATGTTATAATTTCAGATGGCACCATTATTGAGGACGCAGAGCTGCAGGAATATGACTGCCTGAAGAATGTGAAAGGGATAGGTGACATAGATATACTTGAAAATTCTCAGTTTATTTCTTGGGCAGCTTATCATGCGTCCTGCTTGCCAGATAATCTACATCCCCCTCGGTAGTATCCATATTGCCACAATTCCCAGAAATCTTCAAATCCACAGCAATGATGCTGCAAGCTATGCATGTGGTACAAAATGTCACTGAGTACCTGAACCCAGGACAAACACCCTTCATCACTGCCGATCAACCAATGTATGCAATACCCAAACACTTCCAATAGCAGTGGCTCAGTGATGTTGGTAAAGAGAAGTTTTTTGTTTTCATGGGGAGTCTTCACTTAGATATGAATATAATGAAATTGCTAGGGCATTGGTTAGATGCTTCTGGTTGGAGCAAGGCACTGTGGAAGCAGCCATCACTACCTCTGGTAAGGCTAATGACACTGTGAAAGGTAGACATGTCACAAGGCCACTACCAGGAAGTAACAGTAGCATCCATTGGGGTACTACAGCACCGTGTATATAAGGTACACAAGACCCAAAATCTGCAAAGCACAGAAAAATGCTTGGGTAAAGAGCAATGGATCAGTGTGATGTGTCAACAACAACCCCAGTTCCAAGATTGGAATGAAACACTGCAGCTGGTTTTAGATACCCTCCAATTTGTACGTGCAATTCACCGAGCCGATATTTTCTGTACTGTCATACATTGGCGAATGTTCTTACCTTATTCTTTGCCTTTGATCATGTGAACCATGCCAGGTGGGGCGCAGTTCACTTGTGTGATCTCTTGATGCTAGAGCATTCACACCTACAATTGTACAATGGATTCATGTGTGGCTATTTCACTGTGCAGAAAAGTATGCATAAATTTTACGTGACATCTCCCTCGACCATGCTCAAGAGCACGATATCCCCAAAGTTAAAGGTGATGGGGTGGAGGGGGGGGGGCTACTGGGATTTTTCAAAATGGAAAGGCTTTACCTGGATGGATGGTGGGTGGTCCTGAATTGAGCCCATTAGTTCAGAAATCATTTTTTTTGGTGAACGCTACCTGGCCTTGGAAAAGGTTATCCAGCTGTACATGATGGGTGCCAGGGTATGTGTCATAAGCTGTGTCTTCAGGATAAGATACTTGACTTTCACATACTGCATCTATCAGCTAATTTATATGTATGGTGAGGAGGCATATTAAGCAAACATGTCCACAACACCACTGTCTGAATATCCACATTGTCATTCTCTGTGCTACCACTCATTAACTCTTTCAGTGCCAAATGTTGGACTGAGTCGAAAGCTTTTCTCGGCGCACATTGGTCACAAAGAACCCAATGCATGCCAAGAAAAGCTGTTGACCTGGTGTATTCTGTCTGGAACTATAAACATACTGGCACTTGAATAAAAAGGCTTTATACGAGGAATACGAATCTGGGATCCTAATGATAATTCAGACTTGTCTGACTTAAGTAGATTAAATTTAGACGTGATTAGCACTGAAAGAGTTAAGTGGAGAAGGTGCAAGCTGACCATGATGGGCACACTGTTGAGCAACACTTGTGGTTGTTGCAGTGTGTCTGAATACAGTGGACCTCTCATGTCACCACCTTTGCCATTCACTATGCGGCTACTTGAGTGTCAGGCACCTGGAAAATAGGTGTACATTAAGTGGTGAATCATCTTTTGTCCATACCTCTGTGCAGCGCAGACACACCAGATTATGCTCCGTCTGGTTCTAGTGCTCTTAAGTTTATCCAACCACTGTGATCAGATCAAATAGCAGATGATTATTTGCTGGTTATTACTGTCAGAAAAACAAGAATGCACATCTATGCAGCTGCATGACGGGTTATGCGATTTTTCAAGTGTTAACGTTTTTGCATATTTAGACACCCTCATTTATTTTATATATTTTTTGATGCTATCATTTTGATTGGGATGTTACATCAGTATCGAGTGGTAACACCCTCGCCGTTCATCGCCAGGACCTGGGTTCTATTCTTGGCCAGAGGAACAAACTGGAGAGAGCACCTGTCACACTGACTGTGGGCAGTGGTTTTTGTCTGATCCTTTGGTCTCCTGCATCAACAAAAGGGCATGAGGTGTACGCCTACTTATGACCATGGAGAGTGATTCCATGAGTCAATAATTGACTTATTTTACACTCCATGTAGAAGAATGGGGTCATTTTTCTTATTAGCAAGGCGTTCAGAAATTGAATAAAACTCATTCTGATATAGTTTACGATAATATTCTAAATTCCAAAATGCATGCAATTGTTTAAGTACTAGGCATATTAATCTTTCATTTGTTTCAAGCTTCAACATTTAGATGCTACCATGAAATATATTCAGTTGGCTAAAGGTTTCCAGGAAGACATAATGTTTCAGCACCCGTTTCTTCTACTTCTTTATCTTCTTTTCGTTGTTGTTGTTGTTGTTGTTGTTCTTCTTCTTCTTCTTCTTCTTCTTCTTCTTCTTCTTCTTCTTCTTCTTCTTCTTCTTCTTCTTCTTCTTCTTCTTCTTCTTCTTCTTCTTCTTCTTCTTCTTCTTCTTCTTCTTCTTCTTCTTCTTCTTCTTCTTCTTCTTTTTCAATACTTCTTCTTCAATACTTTGAATTACTGTGCAATTAGTTGTAAAGAAATGAATAAAACTCTATAAAACTTGTCAGGAATAAGTATCCAGGTGAGTCCCAAGTAGAGATTGCATTCATGTTAACTTGAACTAATTATCCAGGTCACACATTTATGAGGGCTGGCTGAAAAGTTATAAGCCTAAGTGGGATATCTCAATTGGATTGAAACAAACTTTTGCCACCAACAAGTACAACCATCAATGAATTATAGACACAAGAACTGCAACTGTTGTGTGATTAATGTCTTTGTACCAGACCATCTTGTGGACCTACCCATTGAAATCACCAGAAATGGCAAAACTGGCTACAGGGCAGTCATAAAGTACCTGCAACTGAAAGGTCTAAGTCAATCACCGATACATGCCGACATGGTCTCCACTTCAGGGGATGATGCCCCTTCCTTTTCCACTGTTAACTCATTCCACCCTGATGACGCTTTTTCCCGCTAATATCTAAATGTCGTCTGCTAATTGTATTTTACTAATTTAGGGATTATTTTTCAATATTTTGGATGAAACTTGCATGGAAGATCATTCCAAATTATATGCCCATGGTCAACAGCTTTCCTTGGCGCGCTCTGGGCGCATTGCGCCCAGAGCGCGCCAAGGAAAGCTGTTGACTCAGTCTTCTACCAGGGTGGAATGAGTTAAGAAGTGAGCTGCAGAATTCATGCGTGGTAGAGACAGCCTTGACGATGACGCACATCCAGGAAGGCCTTCATCAGCAACTATTCCCGAAAATATTACCCGGTGCATAACATGGTGATGCCTGATTGAAGACTGACCACTCAACATATTGCCAGTCTTGTGGGCATCTCTCATGTCAGGGTTGAGCACATTATCACCAAGAAATTCGGAATGACAAAAGTTTCTGCAAGATGGGTGCAAAAGCTCTTGACAGCATATCAGAAATAAATGAAAACCATCGACTTTGAAAGGGTCTTTAGAACTTTTCAGCCAGCCCTCGTACTTATGGAAAAATGTACAATGATTCTTTTTCAGTTATCTCCTCACTGAGGTAAAATGTTCCACCAGGAAATATTTGTGGTTGCCTTGCCAAATAATACATTCCTGTTATCTTTGTATCTGTGTTTACTCTTCCTTTTGTGGCATAGTTGAATATCATTATGACTGTAATCTATCTGGATGCACACGAGAAGAGATAGATAGACAGATAGATAGATAGATAGAGTAAATAAATAAATAAATAAATAAATAAATAAATAAATAAATAAATAAATAAATAAATAAATTATAATACTATTACTGTTGCTACTACTACTACTACGACTACTACAACTACTACTACAACTACTACTATTACTACCACTACTGCTAGTACATCAAAATCGAGAGAACATAGAAATCATGCAGCTGGTTTTACACTGTCTTGTAGAAACATTCTGTGGACCTTCAGCATGTTTGCACGTAGGAGCGTAATATTCGTTCCCACTTTAAATTTCATGTTGTTCAATACTCTTGAAACCGCATTGATTTTTAATTTCTGACCTCCAATGCACTCCTTGCGCAATAGGTTTCCCTTGCATGTTCAACCAACACAAGCAAAAGTTCAGTTCCAGCGTACCCAGTTTGGTAATGGTTCAAACGGGGTTGTTTAAACGACACCCTTGTCTAGCACCGTTCACTTTCAAATCTCGCGGATTCTCTTGATTCTACCTTGTGTACTAAATGTTGAGAGACCCTGAAATCACTACCACAAATAATCATGTAGTCAGAGACAGAAGAAAATAAGCAACAGTTTAACTCTTTCTCGTGCCACGTTTTGGAATAAGCCGAAACTTATCCTTGACGAGCATTGCGCCGAGGAAAGCTGGACTATTATATGTAAGCACAAGCATGCTGGTTCTTGAATGAACGGCCTGTTTACAAGGAACGTACTTGCAGCACCCTTTTATTATTCAGAGCAGCTTGTTTTAAGAAGTTCGACTTAAGTCGCAGTTGGTACTGCAAGAGCTAACTGAAATCTCTAAAGAACAAATCACTGCTAGCGACAGTACATGTCACGGACAGTACAAGAGTGGTTCAAAGGGCCGGCATCCCAGATCTGCAGCATTGCTGCAAACCCATTGTCAGGGGTACGAGCAATCGAGAGCACTGGAGCAAAATGTGGCACCAATATTGTCTTTTAAGAGTAAATATACCAAGGTTAAAATCAATAGAATAGCTGGAGCCTCCAGATTCTAATTACATTTAAAGATAATATAAACCATTAGATCCGGTGCCACATGAGATATGTTCTGTTTGTAAGTGGCAGCGAAGAGAGAGCCCACAGAGAACCTTTTTTCCCAACGTGTCTGAAATTCATTTATCAAGCGTAGCAGGTTTACAGACTTCTTCTGTAAAACGTTAGGAGATCAGAAGTACAGTTCTTCCCCGTCAAAACGAACTGACATTGCATTTTTCTAATTATTTGCTGCTGAGGAAGCATCTGCTGGCTACCGTTCCTGTAACTTATGCGTTTAAAACTCCGTATTTTCAAAATGATCCTTCTATGAATTTAAAAGGGCAGTTTTTATGCAATAAACGTTTATGCGTTTTGAAAATAAAATGTTGTACTGTAGTTCTAGACTTTTCGCGCATGCTTAATTTCGCGCATATCTGAATTTCCTTCTATAAATAAGAAATCAAATATTTTTATTTCGCGCAATTAAATGTACATTGGACATCAAGTGCCAGAGCAAATAGCGCGAAATTAAGTACAGGGCGAAAGTTGCTAAAACTACAGTATCCTACTCTTTCGTAAATGATAAATATTTTGCCTTCGTAGTGGCGTAATCGAATTGAGTAAGATATAATTCAAAGTAATCCTTTAGAGTCCAACCAATATCTCCCATGCTAATTTCATCCATCCTCTCCGTCGTATGGAATTTCACAGCCATATCATCAGATCGACTTGCCTCAAAATTGGATGTCAGGATTTTTTGTTAGTTGATGAAACCCGATTGTACCCGTCGTCATTGCTAAAGGAACTAGTTGACGTTAAAATGACCTCAGTAAGACCAGTTGATGATAACTTTACGTCAAATTACCCCATAATGACAATTACCACACCACAAATGCTGGTTGCAATTCTGGGTACAGTTGTCTTATCCTGCTACTGTTGCCATGGTAAAATACCTGTGTACATTTAAAAGAAAATTGTCAACAGCCAGTCATCAATCCTAATTCTCTTCCGCACGATACTGGATTTACTTTTTACATACATTTCATTGAACTGTTTTACAATATACAGCATTTGTTCATTTCTTCATGCATTTCATGATTATGTACATATTACATGTACATAGGTATTTTGGACAGAAAACATATCAAGCATTTTCCCAGCTGGGTTACATATTGAACAATCTCCGTTCGAAAGTACGTTTTTCCATCTTTTTAGACAATATATATATATATATATATATATATATATATATATTAAAGTCGCCACTATCATCAAACACTGCTACCAATTTCGAAATACGTTCCATCATAGCTGCTGAAAATTAATACCCTTACAAATATCTATGTCAATAGTGTATTGTATTACCTTCAGATCTGTTAGATTTTCTGAAACTTTAGTATTCATATGACAAATCTTTCTTTTTGGTGTTTTTGTTTATTTGTTTGTTTGTTTTACCTATTTTGTTTTTTTTGTAGAATATTCTGCCGAAAAGTTTTTGCATTTGTTTCCATGGTACACTTGCATGGACATTCGAATATTTATCATTTTGGGGCATGGTATTTGAACAGCTGTGACGTAACTATTCATCATATCGTGTGCTGTATTTTGGGTGGTATCAGTGTGCGTTTATTACACAAACACATGCATTACTATATTGAAGATTAGAATACTTTTAAAAAAAATATAAGTATGGGTATATAACCGAAGAACGTCATTCGTGGAAAATAATGATGCCAAGGCCGTCAGGTCGAAGCTCATTATTTTCAGCAAGTGATGTGGTTCTTAGGCGATTAACCGACTTAAAATCAACTGTTAACATTTATTGAACATTTAAAAGGCAACTGATTCAAATTTAAAACTTTCATCAGATAAAAAATGTGGTACATCCACTGGAACTCGTCATTTGTGGCAAATAATAAGTTAGAATAAAACAGTGACGTCACCAATGGATTTTAACAGCAGAGAAACGGAGAAGTAAAACAGAGGAATGCATCCAATAGACACATGTTGTGAGGACGTAATTAATGTTGCACAAATACTGAAAACTCACTCATCAGTGACCACGTGCACGTTCGAACATCAAACTACCCAATCAAGGGTAGTTATCAGAAACAACTAAGATGTGTACCATTTTTCCAGTGTTTTTTTTTTTTATATCTTTAAGTGCACCACGAGCATACAAAACGACAATGTCATAAATGCAACATTTGCCATTTATGAGATAGAAAACATCATTCTACCAGCGTATTTTTATTCCGCATCAATATATTGAACCGTGCAAGTAAATGTCAGCTGTTGTTAAAATGATACAAGCGGACAAAAGTCATACAAGAATAATTCGTATTGATGCTTCGCAATAGGGAAAATCTGCGTTACGTTATCATCAATATTTAACTTTACTCTGTAAGGTATTTCATGTAAATTCAATAACATACTAACGCTGCCACCGATAGCAATATTTGTATCTTCGTGTACTATTGTAAACTACCCAAACTAACTGACCAAGTATACTCGCTTGCTCGCAAATTTACATACTTCACTGTCTATTGAAATTACTGATACCTCTTATAACTCGATGTACTAGAGGCAACCAGTTCCTCGAATGTGTAATAAAATATGTTAAGTCCAATACCTTGGTGGCAAAAGGGACAATAACATATTTTCAGAAACAGAGTAATTTAGTGTGATTATCATTTTTCAAAATGCGCACAACGCAATGGTCATAGTTTAGTATGACCTAGACATTTTAAAACAGAATACGCTTATACTCTTGGGTCACTTTGTGTCCCGCCACGCAAGACGAAAGTCCTCGAACAAGATATGCCTTAAAAATAACACTCATACATGCAATGCACGCAACTTACAATACATCTTTTGTCTTAATTCGAGGAAGTACAACATACCGGGTTCCATTACGGTGCTTTTCTAATTTTATACGAACGCCAGGATTGTGGAAAATAACATTATTTCACATTATCTATATATTTTGATTAGGTAAAACTTCGCCTGTGATTGGCTAAGAGCTCCCGTCAAGCGTGCACTACTTCTCAATAAAACATGAGGGCAAGTTCATATATTTCATAAGGAGGCTCTGCCTGTCAGAACATACCAAAAGCCAAACTGGCTGCCGCCAGCACAGCGCAGTGAACAACCAGCGGATTTCTTGTTAAGGAACGATGAAATCTGTGCCACAATGAGCCTACGTTTAAAGCATTCAAACATATCATATTCAGAATCAGTATTAAATGAGGTAACAATTTCATTGAAAAAAGATTGGTCCTCAGGCTCATCAGAATAGTCTTGTCGATTAACTTTGTTAAATGGAAGTTCTTGTGTGGCACACGAGCAACATAAATAGTATATGGTAAGTTCGTCTGACACTGCTGCCTTAAGCATAAGGCCAGTAATACTGTCCGTGCAGCGACAATGAGTCCATTTATGGCACTTGTCACAATCAATGGCAATGCTGGTAGCGATCACTCCTTTGCCACATTCGGCGCATGGATGATTGGGTTGTCTTTTACTCCTAGGCACGGGCCCGTGGCCCAGTTGGAATGAATATCACCACTTATACACAGTAAAATGACAAAGTGGTATGTAGTAGAGGACACTTCTCTCCTGTTTGTCCTAATATGTCTCTCTCTATGATGATTTGTCAAATCGCTCTCAGTTCTGGACATCAACGATGATGGCCATCAGGATTAAAAGGGAAGATAGACCCTATCGGATCTTTCTTGACTGCATATATTTATTACCAGATCAGAAACTATGGCCTGGAATACTTGAACAATTTTTTTGAATGTCAAGAAAACAGAAAACAACCATCATGGAAATGACAATCAGCAGAGCCAAGGTCACGATGTTAATACTTCTCTGAAGCAATAACATGCTTTTCAGGCCACGTGCTAAGGCGCTCTTTGCAGTAGAAAAAGACGGGCAAAAATAGTCGCCACACAAAGATACTTGGCACTACAGTACTAAGACTCTGCAACTATTATTTGGCACTCCGTGGATAAAAAAAATCGATGTATTGGAAACTGTAGCGTAACCAGGTGGTTAGCAAGAGACGTAAAGAACGTTTGCAATAAACTTACATAATGTCCACAATCCGTAATTATATTGTAGCAAGACACAGACAAGTAGCTCTGATGTAGTGCGTCCGATGGCGGCTCTATCGTTCATCGCATGTCCAAAATAGTATCAAGTACCAGATTAGGTTGCTAAATCCATTATTTCATCTGAAGTCTGCAAAGAGCAATCCGCCATATTGTTTATATCCATCCAGAGGTTCCAGTTATATGCAAATGATTGAGCGACAATTAGGTGAACTGGTGCCAGTCAAAAGTTTGCAGACTCCAGTACTAACAAAGAGTTGCAGAGAATAGTAAAGGATTAGCTTTGGTGTATCCTGGAGTAGTAAGGAAAATTACTGACGCCCCAAATATCTAAAATTGAAGCTCAAGAACATACGTCGTGTTGTTGAATTTGTAGCGTGGCCGAGTCAGGTGTTGCGATGTGGGCGGAAATGACATATGATATTCTAGTATTCTACCGAAACATGTAATCTATGATTCACCAGACTGATTATATCACATGTCAAACAGCTAAAGGTAATAACACAGGCATGATTTTAATAGACATGCAAAAAGTGTTTGACACTGTGAACCATGACATCCTTTGTAAAGAAACTAAAGGCCATGGGCATAAAATCTAAGAAATGGTTCCAATAACATCTTTTAGGTAGAAAACAACTAGTCTCTATAAATGGAGCAACATTGGGGTTCGAGAATATTTCCTTCGGTGTCCCCCAGGGAAGTATTTTCGGACTTCTGCTCTATTTATACTATGTAAAAGGTGTGAAAATTAGTGTATCTTGCCAAATCATACTGTATGCCGATGACTCTGCTTTACAGGTATTCGGTAAAGACCTGGAGTGGATATCATCCGCCCTAAGCAAGAACTTGACAACTGTAACAAGTCGTTAGTGGACAATAACTTATCGCTTCACCTTGGAAAAAAAAAGAGTGCATCATGTTTGGGTGCAAAAAGGCAAAATTTTTTTTCCATGAATTACCAATGACAAGAAATTAAATCCTAAGAGTGTGTTAATTATTTGGGCTTAGACCTTGAACAATGTCTCTTTGGAGACAAAACTGGAAACAATATTGTCAAAAAGACTAGTAATAGGTTAAAATTCCTGTATAGACAGGGAAATTAGCTCGACACTACTACCAGAAGACTGCTCTCTGCAATGCATTGATTCAGCCCTGTTTTGATTATTGTGCAACCAGTTGGTATATAAATATTCCAAAATAATAATAATAATAACAATAATAATAATAGTAGTAGTAGTAGTAGTAATAATAATGATGATGATGATGATGATAATAATAATAATAATAAACTACAAGTCCTACAGAACAAGGTAATCTTGCTCATAGGTGTCATATTGGTAACCAGAATTTGACAAAGTAAAAAAGTTACACGTTTTATCTAGAGTCAAACTATTTGGACTAAGTCATGTTTTTAATATACACCATAACTAGTGTCCAATATACCTTAAAGAAAATTTTGTGAAAATACAAGACCTTCATAAACATAATAATAGAGGAAATGAAAGTAACTTCTCCTCGGAGAAAGGTTGAAAGCTACCTCATTTCACCAAGTGGCTACAACAGACTGGAATTCTTTACCAGAACACCTAGAAAAAAAATGGTACTTATCACCTATGTTTATATGTATCTTTTTTTACATGAAGTTTTCAGTCTATGAAGACAACTGTGTCTTTCTGTTTGTGATGTATTTACACTTTGCTATTTTATATGTTTGTTTGTAATAAGGACCCTCTTCGAAGTAAGTCCTAGGACTTTCGTGGTCTATCCTCAGCACCATGTTGTTTATATTCTATTTTACCCATGTACTTTACTTGTGGTGCTGAATAAAAAAATAAAAAAATAAAAGTCATGTGCTATTGCAGATCAGCAGTCCTCGGAAGCCATGGTACATTGCACCGCATACTATGTTTATATGTTTGAAAAATATTGCCCACGAGAAATTAGTGTTTTGCCCTTTCGGTGGTCCGCTTCACATCACCCCAAAGCGCCCGGATGTAAAATGTCGTCTGCTTTATAATGGTCACTAAACTTTTTTCACTCATGAGAAACATTTTGAATGAGAATTGTAGATGATATACCGGGTCAACTGCTTTTCGTTTCTTGGCACGGGTTTGACGCGTCCACCAAGGAAAGCTGCTGACCCAAGTCTTATTCTTACCGGGAAAGGATCAATTGCCAAAAGGGGTCACCAGGGAATTTGGAGTGACCGATAATAATTCACTTTACGCGTGCTGTCTAGGTATTTCCGAACTTTAACTCAAGGCAAATGCATGTGACTATCTTCACTGCAAGAAGACCTCGCACTCAATCCCAAAAAAGCTTTATCCCTGTTTTACTCTCATATATAAAATTGTGCTGTCATGATATTCATGCTGAATTCAATATTTATTTGAACATGATACTAATTTGAGGAAACGATTATGTTACCATAATGGTGATATTACCCCATGAAAACCAATGATCTGAAACAAAATTGGAATAATGTAAAACTTACCAACATCATAAGCCGCACGACGTCACTTATTTTAGGATATAATTTCCGTCCATCATCAAAAATTTAACTGAAGCAACCAGAACAGAGTGGCCGTGAACAGCAGTATTTCCCTTACAGTGAAGTTCAGTTATAAATCTATCACAGGTACAATACTACAATATAATGCAATCGCAGTGGTTATATTTCAAACCATGCACTAAGACCAAATTCAACAAAAGGGGACAAAAAATCGAGTTGGATGTCAAGAACTGTAACAGCAGAAATGAAGGGGCATTAATACCATGCAGATAAAACCAGCAGAGGTTTGTAATTCACAAGTCAATTTGACGAAAAACTCAGTCATTTTGCAGAGGCATCAATCTCACCCTGCAACGCCCATAACATACAAGCCTACCCGCAGAATATCTTATTCTGACTGAAAGCTTAAATTTTATTCATTCAAAATATGTAAATTAAGATTTGCGAGCCTGCTACATCATCACTGTTGCATTGTGGGATATATAATTCTGGCAATTGTCATCCTCCATGACAGTTGCGGTGTATCATATGTTACGCTTTGAATGAACATAAATTCAGGTTTTCGTGCCTGATCTGAGTGATATTCACATCATTATGTTCCCGTTGATAATTGGTATTCTGTCAAATTATATGATTCCACAACAAGCTTTGGCTTTCATATTTCGGTTAGCTGAGTGTGATGAGGGAATGACATGTTATTTCTGACAAAGTTGATTGGGTTTCCTATCTTCATTCACCTCGAATCAATGGAGCACCCTCGCCCCCCCCCCCCCCCCCCAAAAAAAAATTATATCAAGAACGACCGGTATTTTTGAAAGGCGTATGCTTATGAGCGAAGGCATTTGGAAAGAGGTCCCGGAGTTTGCACATGCCCCTGTTAGACAGCCTCACCCTGACATGATCTGGGCACCAATAGGGTTCCAGATTAATTCTGAAAAAATTCCTGTGCTTTAAGCTTTCAGGGATAACCGGCTTTGTTGCATATGTGAAACGTTCTAAAAATTCTGTGGGCAAGGAGAGTACCCCGACCACTTAGAATGGAGTTGTGACTTGAGCAGGCTATCTTTGTATATTGCGCAAGCGTAATAATGTTACGGGGAACACGATGAGAGAAAAAAAAAGGAAAGACAATGAAAGAGAGGAGAAGAGAGGGCCGTTGAGAAGAGAAGAGAGGAGAAAAAATAAGGTAAGTTAAGGGGAGAGAAGGGTAGGGAAGGAAAGGGACGGGAAGGACACAAAAAGAGGGAAAACAGTCATTTAATGCATCGGTTATTGCACTACGTAGATACATATCAAACACAGTAGCCGAAGCGAAAAGAAAAGGGAAGAGAAGAGAAAAGAAGAGAAAAGAAGAGAAGAGAAGAGAAGAGAAGAGAAGAGAAGAGAAGAAACGGGAGGAGTTCAGAGAAGAGAACAGAACAGGAAAAGAAAGAAGTAGTGTTAGTAGAAGAAGAAGAAGAAGAAGAAGAAGAAGAAGAAGAAGAAGAAGAAGAAGAAGAAGAAGAAGAAGAAAAAGAAGAAGAAGAAGAAGAAGAAGAAGAAGAAGAAGACAGCAAGGTCATTTCAAGCGACAGTCGAGGTCCCACGATGGTGCATTATTATATTCCTGCCTGATGTTGCAGTATGTGGGTGCATATCCAACACAGATCCAGCATTTTTCTCAGACATGGACATACCTTCATGGATATATATTCCCCTTGCATTAAAGGCTCGTTTTATTTCGTCACACTTGTGTAGAGCTTAATGGGATATATATTGGCATAATTCATACAAATTTGAACCAGACTAGGGTAGACTTCGGGCCATCAGGTGGCATAACATGCTATTAATACCTGTTTTCTCCACAGCTATGAACCAGCTAGATACATCCCAAACATTGGTCATACTAGATTGCAGCACGACCGGGGTTCCTCGAAACATATCCATTAGGCCTGCTGTAGACAGATCCCCCTATGTTGCCAATCTGGCAGTTCCCCAGTCAGTGACACAGGAAGCATTGATCATATAGTTATTCACTATAACGTGGTGCAACGGAGACCTTCATTGCAACCCAAGTTAAACACGGTTTACTCTTTTCTGGGCGTCTTTGCTTCTTTTAACTTATTCGCTGGCAATGTCGGACTAACTAAGTAAATCTTGTTCCGAAGCATTTTCTCACAATTAATACCAAGGGATCGTTCGTCACATTCTCCATTTTCCTAAGCATGTACATCTGTTATACGTGGAGAGGGAGGCGGAGGGGGGAAGGGTCCGTGCTGGAGTATTCGATTTAAGAATGTAGGAAATGTATGATACAAATCTGACAATGTGTAATGGATAGACGACTGACAATACATATTTCATAAGTCAAGCAAATCCTCGCAAAGTATTCCCCTAGAAATAAATCACACCAAAATTACCAGCTTTTTAAAAGATTTTACTTTCCCAACATCAACTGCGTCGGGGGGGGGGGGCGAATCGATCCTCAAGTGCCTTGGATATTCATTAACACACACACACACACACACACACACACACACACACACACACACACACACACACACACACACACACACACACACACACACCATAATATGCTCATCCTAACAAGGTCAGCTTGATTGAATGGGTACCATAAATAAGAAAGGTGATGTTAAGGGTGGTGAGAAATGATATCTGAGAACCAAAATGTAAAATTTTATTTTCAAATAGTGTTTTTAGCTCCAAAAGTGAACCACATTTGCTACATGAAAGTACGGCAATTTTCTCCGATCGTGGCCCGATGTGGGGAAAGGGTTAGTGACGTCACAAACACAGCCCGCTGGCTAGGGTGAATGTGTTATAGTAACCTTGGGCCTACGATGCACCGTTAAGAAGGTAAATGCAAATATGTGAAAATTGCTGAGTCAGCAGAAAAATGCGACCAGGATTTGACCTTGACCTCAAGGATATATATGTTATTGTATGGGAAACATTTCCCAGACCCATAGATTATCTGTGCCAAATTAGGAGAGAACAGGTCAAGCAGAGACAGAATCATAAGGAAAATAGGATACGTGGTGGCGACGGACGACAGGACTGAACACCACATGCATCCCCAAGGGGGATGTACACTCACTAGACTTCAACAAGAAACATTACATGCATCCCCAAGGGCGGATGCATAATTACTGGGCTTCAACAAGAACAAACATGCACGCAATAAAATGGAATTTGCGTCAGGATGGACTAAGTCTTGTATTGTTTCAAATTCCAGCATTCACAGAAACAGCTACGGCATGTTATGTTCAAACAGTTCATTTTCCTGTCCCGTCTGTATGGTCTATGGATGATTAAATACAAGTTTGTATTTCTCAAGTGACACTTACAGTCATATCTCGATAGCATGATCGGAAACTTTCTCCCCCCCCCCGTCATCCACCGGTGTTGCGTTTGTGACGTCACTTAAGCGATGATTGAAGGCATAGTAAGTTATTTTAAAGAAAATATGACTTAAAGTATTATTTTCATATCCACATTTTATTAAAGTGCACTGTACGGTTAAAACCACCCATGAGTCACCCGCGTATTCGTTTGAAACATGCTCAATCAAGATGACCTTTAAGCAAATGTGGTCGGCAAAGAAAAGTATGACCCCCCTTCACAGCTAAGCAGTCTCTGCTCTGCTGCAACTGCGTGAAGCACCTTTTCCAGGATGGACAGCCTGACAGTATCTTTGGGTGCGCCTGAAATCTGATGAATGCCTACGTGAGCTCATTATCTCGAAGTGCTAGTAACATGCTTCCTGTGTAACACCACACTTTAAACCGATGCACGAATCGGGTTTTGTCTGTACACCTGTCACCACATGTCTTTACTTCGAACAGCAGTGCTACCTACAGGAGACACGATCCATTGACTGTTATTTTCAGGCCCCTTTTTGTGATGATTCGATCTTCTGAAAACGGAAATCAGTCATATTTATATCGGCGGAAATCGGTCAAATTCACTGTTCATCTTACAAAAAAAAAAAAATAATAATAATGATAATGATAATAATAATCACTCCTCATGGTGTCCTTTTGAGTGCACCTAAGTGCAATCAAGTTTTCAACATATACCGGTAAACGGAAGTTGTGGATCCCTTTATTCATATTCTACTGAACCGAGTATTTGTAACGGTGGTTTTAATTTAGTAACACGTTTGATTTCAAAGAGTGTTCTTTGATATATATATATATATATATATATATATATATATATATATATATATATATATATATATATATATATATATATATATACATACATACATACATACATACATAATCAAATATCGGAAATCGTCAAATTAAAGCCATGACCGGATTTTTCCTGGTTGCAAGGTCCTTTACGAAAGAATCTTTAACGATCGAGAGAAACAGTGACTTGACAACTGCTTAACCTGACAGTAGTGGAAAGCACAGCGGATTCAGTGAAGCTTAAAAAGAAAGGAATTGTCTGACTGCCGTCTTCTGCGGGAAGTTAATATTTCAAAAGAATTACACATGCCCTTATTTGCCCACAAAACATTAATTTCAAATCCCATGTCAAATATCCTTACCATGGTAAAATTATCTTTAGAAAAGATATGGATTGACACCTTATATTTAAGTAGGTCACAAAAATACTCGTTTTCTGTCCGCAATAACAGATATAATCCCTGTTGAAAGAAAAGCAACAGTTCATACACCCGGTATATGTTCAATGTAAACAGTTCATACACCCGGTATATGTTCAATGTAAACAGTTCATACACCCGGTATATGTTCAATGTAAAAAGTTTTGAACCAGCCAGACTGGACGGTAGGTACTCTGTGTGCATAGTCAGATTGTTTGTGTCGTGCACTTGGGCAAGAGTGTCCGAAGAAAAGAATCCACCAATGCATATCACGTGCCAATGTGTCATAATGCAATCAATAAGTTTTCCTTGGTATTTGCAACGTCATTGTCCAATAAAGCAAATATTCCCGTCATTAAAATGAGAACATCAACCATGATATGTTTTCAAGGGGATAAATTTATATATCTTCTGCACCAAACATTCCCATCTCACAACGACTAGAATCTCCCATGGTCCAGTGGCGATCTACTTCAAGATTAAACATATTAATTACGTAATAGATGTTGCGTACGCGCCGTTCCGCAACATGTTTGGTAACACAAATACCGATCGCAATTACTGCAGAAATTAAAAGTGCTGTCAGAGGCGCAACGATTGACGTCACTGATATTGCGTCCAATGGCACTACAGGATCATCATGACGTCCACGCCGCCAATTGAGTTTGTCTGAGTCTCTTCCGCTAGGATTTCTGTCTGATCGCGATGTGTTGTTTTGTATTGGTGCCTGTGACACACTGTCATTATGATATATATTTGTATCCACAGATGCACCAGGAACTATGGGTAATGGTTTTGTCACATTATGAATACCAGTCACTTCGTCAGCCCTGGACTGTAGGTCCTTCTGCAAGTTGGTTGTAATATGTGTTGCTTCAGATGTCACAGATAAAAGAAAGCGAGTGGAAGTATATAAGGCCGCTTTTGTTTCCTGGTTGACTGCTTGGTTATTCTGGAAGAAACAAAAAAGAACAATGAAAATACCTTCCCATAGATTAACATCACGTCTGTGCCACAAATAAAACATTTCAAGCAGGGTATGAGTGCAGTCGAGTTTGAAGATTATCAACTCACAAAAAAGCCCCAACAAGTCCCCAACAACTTTTTAAAATGTCTTGCAGAGTTCTAGAATGCACACCCAAGTGGTTCATTTTCTTGATAGACGTGTTGAAGTACAACATTCGTGTTGTATCTGCAATGTTTATATTTCTGTTCTTTTATGTTGAGCACATGTTTAATTCCTAAACCAATGATTTTTCTCTGGTTTGTGACATACTTCAGAAGACGGAATTCGTCCTGCTTACATTTGGACTTGAGTCAAAATCAGGTCTCCCTGACGATAGAGAAGATCTGGGTTAGTTCTAAATTTGCCTAAAGATGGTGCTGCCCATCCTGTTCATGGTTGACCGCCCACATCTTGTGGTCACTTTCCATGACCCTCATTTTTTTCTCCATAGATAAACATTTGGAATTAGCACACATAAATTTAACCTCCCTATATGTTGTCAAATGAGCATTAAACTTTCATTTTATCACACCTGGGTGTATTTGAAAGACAGCAACATACACTTCAGGTAGATTAGAAGATGATAATTCCAAAAATCGTTCTGATATGCAGGGTGAAACTTTCAGGTTCACTGTAATGTAATGGGCTTTGGTGACATCTGACATCAAATGGCATGGGTTGTTAGGTGTCACAAACAAGCATCATGGGAACAAAGGGCTGTGTGTCAAGATAATAAAACCAACCGAGATCACCCTATTGTTGTCTAAGAAATTTAGTTCAAAATAACATTAAGCGACTGGAATCGCGTCTAACCTGTCCAAAATGCAGATGCACTTATGACCAAGCTTGGGACGTTACGTAAGTGACGTGTTTAGTATAAGGATGCAGTGGAACTGTGATGACTATAATGATGATGATGATGATGGTGATGATGATAATGGTGATGATGACAACGACGACGACGACAACTCTCAAACTTTTCATTTAAATTTGCGTTCAGGGTGACCTTGACACTGAATGGAACTTTTGTCTATCTTAGAAAAGCAGACATTTTGAACGGATATTCCGACCTTCTTTGTTGGAAACACGTATATCGATGTTGCGTACGGAAGGTTAAAACAATGAAATATGTGGACGTTTCACTATTAAAACGGGTAAAAACGTTTAATGTTCGACAAGTGTTCAAGTCATGTCATTATTCTTTAATCTCCACTTTGATGAATATGTATATTTCAGATTCACGTCGTTTTATGTCGATCAAATACAAGAGAGATTTAATATACTTCTTATTGTGTCAAGCTGTCGTACACAAGTTTTGATCACTATCGCACGGGTAGATGAATTAAAATTCCAATTCTTCCACCATCACAACATTAACACACAGAATTCCCAGACCATGCGTCCATATACACACTTAATCTGGTCGCTGTTTTAACTTGAAGGAAATTTAACTCTTAACCCCCCCCCCTCCCCCGAATTATTGGTTAGCATCGTTGGTTTAGTTGTAGGAAATATATTCATTTTATTGAATTTATTTCTCGGGCTCCTGCGGGGATGGTCTGATACCAGAACACGCGATGCCGACTGTCCACAATTGAAGTTCGTCCAGGCACCATTCCGATACGCACGGAATATCCGATGTGAGGATGACGTTAAAAGACTCGATATTGAAAATATAATGGAACCCCACGTGGGCACATCGTATACAAGTCGACTGCTTTCTTGTTCAATTTCCGACTTTTAAACCCTGTTTATACCGTTGCCGTTTCCAATATTTCATCATGTATCAATATGCAGGGAAAACCATACACAGCATTTTTAAACTACAGTATTTCGCTTGAAACCATGGACATTGACCCAGATATAGGAAAAACGCAAGTTAGCAGTGACTTTCAGAAATTACTGAATATAACTTTGGATTCAAATATAAAGCATGGTAAACCATACACCAAAGCTAACCAACAGTGCTATTCATTTCACTTACACTTTGTTAGTTGGTTGCAATGTTTGTTCAACCATTACACGAGTGATCGTCATGATTTAGCACAAATATCGCTTCAACTTATTCACGTCTGAACATATTGGCCTCAAATCTGCAGCAAACTGAAGTTCATGTGTCGGATCAAAGAAGCGAGTCTCAGATTTTTCAATTCTTGTTCCGTTTTGTCACCAGAGTTGATAAAAGGTAGCTTGCCTTTCATGTGCCATCTTTTCAACTTCAAGCTGCTGAAAATGTGGAACAACTACAAAAGTTCCAAATTTATAGGGTATTCTACAGTTTGCCACCATTTTGACATCAAAATCTATTAAACCGTAAGATTTGAATCCGAATTTGTATCAAAGAATGATGGTCACTTCTAAACACTTTGATACTTGCTGGGTAAACATTGTAGCTAGTAACATCACTACAGTGCTACAGAATTAATCTTTTTGTTGTTTGCTTTTCAAAAAGTATACTTTATGAACTTTTTGAGTGTGATTGAAGAGTTATCAAAAGAAGAGTGTCCCTCATCATTAAAGCCGATGCGAACTTGCCATATATCCTTAAATCAATATACACTGCTATATTGTTTGTGTTGAATGTCATGCCACATGCTATGATGACTAGCTTACTGAGCTTTGGATACTGGAATTCAGATGCCTCATTGGTAACAGGCCTAAATTCATCATGGCGATCAGTTCTGATGATGACATTTCTTTACTTGTCCAATCATAAACACCTGAAAGACCAACGGACAAAATGTTTTACGTCCTTATTTGCATACACTCCATCACATATGATCAATAAATGATCGCATGTCCATGCGAAATCAACATTTTTACACACCAAGTCTGTTGCAAAGTATGAACCTAGAATAGCAAAGACAAGCTCGCTAATACTTCCATGTCATAACCTTGGAGCCAAAATGTAGTCGAGAGATGTGACATATGCCGTTCCGAGGTACAAATGTATTTTCTGTGCTCTTTTGCTGCTGGTGGATTTACATATGTACAGTCCCCAATCTTGGACAACTCAGATTACTATACTTATACTGGGTTAAATACAATGAGCTGGACCGTGTCGATAATGGCATTCACTCATACTGCCTCCTTTGAACCATTTTTTTCAGGAATGGGGATTGGTTGCAGTGCATATGGTTACAGACCACAGTTGTGATTGGCTGGTTGTGCACTCCAAAGGAGATAGCCCGTAATTGTGAAAATACTGTGTTTTCAGCATGCTGTAGCTTCTGTTTAAATAAAGTTAGCTTAGTCAGGTTTGCTGTATCGCAGAGTTGCTTCTTTGGCCATCATATAGGTGCACTGTCTTCCAGGACATGTGGGAACTTTCTGGTGGGGAAGGACAATGATGTGACCCTGGCAAGAGCACAGTTCATACACCTCTATAAAGCTGACAAAGCATCCAGGTGTTGTGTTGTATTTCAACTATCACCAATTCACGGGCTGAGAATTACATGACAAAAATCCATCCGTGTTTTTCTGACATTTTTATGTGTTAAATGCCGTTCTCGAAATATTAAAATAACAAATTCTGCTGAATTTTTAGGCTGAAAAATGCTAATATGAAAAATAGAAGGATTTATAATTATAGTCCGTGGCCATAAGTGCGTTTCCTATTATCGCCATGTGGATGTGCCGAAGGTTGCCGGTTCGAGGCCCGCCCGCTCCGTGGTCACGGAACCAACAGTTCTAGCATAGAGGGATGATCAAAATGACAATAAAGCCATGCTAATAGACATCCCAAAATAATTGAGAGATACAGGTCGGTATATTTAATGACATGGTAAGTTTCAATTTTAGGTTTTGAGGCCGTTTTTACTTTTGGAATTAGTGATTTATTGGTTTTTTTTTGTTCGTTTCTGTTTTTCATTTCGACGCTATATTTTAACAAAGGGGAAAGGGCATATGATAGTGTTACACTACTATTGGCTTCAATGGACCTCCTTCTGCAAGTGACTAAAGCTTTTGGCGGTTGACATGTTGATGTGAATCCGTAACAAATATAGCAAAAAGGTTCCTTCTTTTAAAATTCAATTCTTCGAAATGTAAAATGCTTACACGTGGGAGAAATGTATGATCTGTCCATCTGAACATATAGTAATATGATATAATGTGTTGACGGAGACTTAAACTAGGGATTTATATTTGCATGGCAATATCCGTAAACAACGCGTTAGCCATCTCATTGATTACGTATGTAGCATGTTGTGTCAAGGCCTCCTGGAAACCCGTCATTTTTCATCCGTTGTAAACAGGGTAATTCGTCTGACATCGTTAGTGCACATGCTTTGCACTTTAAGAAACAGAACCAGAGCTAGCTAAACAAAGCGCTAAACATAGCAAAATCTAAGCCACTTCCCTGTATATTAATCACAAGAGAATGGAAATATTATGTTCGGGTCTGATGTAAAGTTTATCATGAGTGTCGGATTAAAACAATATTGCATCACTAAATCTTCTGGAGCATTTACTCTGCCTGAATCTGGATCATGTTGTGTTGGTAAGTTTACGCTCAGGACAGTTCTTACATATCACAGCAGACGGGGTTATATTTCTGTATTTTCAAACGAATTTCTCGCAATCTTACATACATGTATCAATATCATATATTGACTAACAAAGCTCCTTGTTTATTTCTCGGTGAATGGTTTCACTGGGACTTTCCAAAAGAAACAAATCTGTACCGCTTGGAGGAAACGTATTTAGGAGGGCAGTAGGTGTTTCATTTAATACCCACTGCAATTTACTGAGTATATACTGTGATTAATTGTTTTTTTACCCACAGCTTCAGTTACGCTTTCTGATACGTATCTGCACGTCTCACGAGTGCAGATAAGTGTACATATCTTTGCTGCAACACTGACTAAATAGAAATCGTTCAAGTACATGGCCCAGCTTAATTTTTATAATTATGTGTCAAATGACATATCATGCACACACACTTGTAAATCTACAGACTTACAAGCAACCTGGTGTCAGATATATGTGTTGACAACTTTGTTTCACATGGCTTGCTAATAATTTTTAGATAAGTGTGATATAAGACTCATTAGTTCAATACACGGCAGTGATCTAGCTGAGGTGTCTTCTAGTGAGGTGACTGCACCCAATATGTGTGACGCACGTTCCATTTTGGCCAACATATGATAGCGCATGACCTGGTGGATTATTGTGTGTAATTTTACGTTAGAAACGTGTGGTAAATAAAGATATAACTCATTATATATATATATATATATATATATATATATATATATATATATATATATATATATATATATATATATATATATATATATATATATATATATGTACATATATATATACATATATATATACGTTTTATCAAGCAAAAAGTATGTTCAGGATCACCTCTGTGAACCTTTTTTAATAGCCTCATGTGGTCCACAAGTCATGACCCACAGTAACCAGGCGCTCCCTGCCACGATGGAGCAGCCAATCTATCCGTCAGTTGAGGTAACTTATTGGCTATCTCTCTCATTATAAGAATTGTGTTTTGCGCTTGGCACATAGACTAAACATCGTAATAAGTTCTGAAGTAGCAACCTATCTCATTAACAGAACCAAAACAAGCTCTCTCAAAAGAAAATTATTACACCCGAAAAATATCTTGCAGTGATGAGGACGAAAATCACGTTTATATCTTGGTAATTTTTTGTGGGTATATGTGCACACATTCAAATGTACGCGTGATACGTGCCGTGTGGCCATCCATTCTTGCCAATCTACTAAAGGAGGTAAACTTAGCACGCTGTGTCAATAGCTTTCATCTGTCACAACACATTATTGTGCCTCGTTATTACATCTTATCTTAAAAAACGTGTTTTTTCCGTGCTTGTCAACCTAAGTAAAAGTTTCATCGCGCATTTAGGAGCACAACTTTATTAACCTCAGCACGAATGAGCTACCTGTTCTTGCCCGAGACTTTACTTGTACAGCTCGAGGCGTTTAGTTCGTTTTGTGCGAGCTTGATACACCATTACAGTTATTGCTTAAAGCCCGTGCAAACATTGATCGATGTCTTTATTGACAAAATGGAACGGAGTCTTTTACCTAAAAAAATTAAAATGTCCTACTAAGTTTCATGTCATAGATATCCCTAAGTTTAATATGATTTATAAAATGCGAGGCACACTTGGTAAACTTGCTCGCTAAACTCCATTAGTGAAAAGTGATGGTGTTATCAATCCACTATGCTAAAGCAAAGAAAGTTTAACAGGCGAAAACTATATGGACAAAAACGACCTGTTTTGCCATAATTTTTTTGTCCAACGAATCAGGTTATGTCGTGTGGTACAAAAGCAATCCTCTAGAATTTCATGTCTCTTATAGTAATTTTAGATTGCATGACGCGGTCCAGCAAACACACACAGCACGTAAGATATGTCATTTGAAATACTTAACCCTTTCTCGCTTATCATAAACTTGAGGCAACATCTTTATTGATAGGTCTTATCCATACTTTTTTGTCACCAACTGCGACTTAAGTGGAACTACTTTATGCGAACTGCCTGTGAATTATAATAAGATGCTAGATTCACGTTCCCTGTAAAAAGACATCTCATTCAAGTAGCAGCATGTAGTATCACAGAAGATAATGGCCCAGGTAAACTACTTTCCTTGGCCGGCTTTTGGCGCATTGGGCAGTTGACTCAGTCCAAAGAGTGCCACTGAAAGAGTTAAAGCTGTTTTCTACTACTAAAAAAAAAAAAAAAAAAAAAAAAAATAGAAAAAAAATCAAGCAAAACATTCAAGGAGACAACACCCCTTTCAGGGATATTTTGGCAATTTGGGCAGAAGGAACGTAAGTTCCAAGGTCGTTACCTTACGCGTTCACCAACTCCATACCATATATATATATATATATATATATATATATATATATATATATATATATATATATATATATATATATATATATATATATATATATATATATATATATGTCTTTTTGCCCAGAACCATTTTCTAGTAGTCATTACCCTATTCCGCAGTCCGAACTCTTTACTCTCCATAAGCTAACCTGTCCCTGTCTAACCTATGTACATATGGAAGTACTATTGTCCATATTGCACACGTTCCAAAAAAAAAAAAAAATTTGCACACGTTCCTCTGTAAAATTATGACATAGGCTGTATTAGCCCAAATAAATGAAAGGGTACTACTCAGATCATGTTTCGGAGCCTATATATATCCATCAACAGCAATAGTATAACGGGATAACGAACTGTATTTATAAGGTCCTCTGGTTGACCTATGCACCATAGTTCATAACTATTTTGAAAAACGCCAGGTGTCACTTAAAAAAGCTTACCAGCTCCAGTTTATAGGTGGAAATTAATGAAGTAGACGTACATAGACAAACCTGACTACAATTTCTCTTGATACCAAGCCTCATCATCTTTGTAGTTTGCTACCAAACTGGATATAATTTGTTAGTTTGGATCAATAACTACATCATGCAGCAATGGTACTATGCAGACTTAATTGTCATTTGAATCGCGGTTAGATGAATATATGTTGCCTATATTTACAGTTATCCTGGAATTTCTTTGGGAGCACCTAAGGTACACATCCGCTTGGGTACAACTGGAAATCTTTGATACAGGATCCTGTCCTGAACCCGTGTTGAGTGTCAAAACGCCATGCAAGACGTAGTATCTAACTCTCAGGCACGAAACACATAATAACACACACACGCAAAATATTTTATTGAGATACCACCTGTACATTTATATTTGCTGCCTATTCCGAATGCAGAATTTAGAGGCCCTTACTGGTGGTGGTTCCTTAATATGTGATCTGTAAATGTAGCGGCCCTATGATATGTGATATTTGCCAAAATCATACCCCGACATGTTAAATTCAATTTTCCTGATATATAAACACAAGACCTTGATACGTGATTTTAAAAATACCAATTTTCACCCTGTGCAGCCTTGTTAAACTATCAAGTAAACAATGTATAATGATAAAGTTAAACCTGCTTTCAAAGACCATCCTCAGAGATGACCAAACCGTGGTATCTCAAGATGTGATCTCTCATATCATGTACAAGTAAAATGCCAATTACCGCCTAAAGCCGTTAGTCGCATATATAAATATGGACAGGAATGGACTACACTGGTGTATCATGGATTGCAAGCAATATGTGATATAATAATGTGATGTACCAAGGGGGTGAGCGTGGGGGTGGAGGTGGGGTGGGGGTGATATGTGATATTCAAAAGCAGATACCTTCTGATATGTGATATGTAAAAACACTATAAGGACTTCAATTTACAACAACATATGCATAAGAGTATCGCTTTTTTGGTCAGATAAAAAATAGATGTCTCCAATCGCAAAAATCCGCTGAGAAAACATCACTATCTATTCATTTTCTCATATTTTGACAACCATCACATTTCATTTAATGGTAACCTACATTTAGCAGATGTCTCTTTTCACATAAAAAGCGATAATTTTGGGCGAAAACTGTTATTTTTTTAATAGTCATACAACCTTGATCTTGAGTGAATCTGGTAATCCCAAGTTCAACATAATATTAATCGTTTGAAAATATTTCAGTTATTAACAGAAATACATGTTTGCACGTTATAAGACTTTGAAATATCGGCTATGGTCACAATAAAATATTTGTTACTTCTATTGCACTATCAAGAGAACTCGACATCAAGCAAATAGGTTGATACTTTTTCGAGGCACATGCTGACACGTGTTTTGCATCAGTAGGTTATACACCTCGAATCATATAGTCAGGATCACAATATGATATTGTACAAAGAAACAGTATCAAGAGTTCATTAAAATTACAGGACAGTGACACCTGACCGTCATAGTTGTAGAGTTATGTCCCTCCAAATTTTGAAACAAGAGGGCTGTGACAGTCCTGTGCTCAGCTGACCAAACATATAGAAAACAGAGCGGTCCAGCGACTTTTTAAATTACTTCATTTTTCTTGAGGACCGTGTAGCATAAATGGAATAGTTCTCCTTCTGTTGCCAAAGTTCTAGCTCAGATCCTTCTTATGTTATGAAGCGAACGACATAATTCAAGATTTTCATATTTCGACCCGTATATTTCATAACACTATAGGTGGTTCCCCAACATTGATGTCGACATGGACTTTTATACATTTTATATGTCCTAAACGTTAAAGGTTCGTTCAAAATGTGCGCCCGGCATCTAGATTTTCATACGTAGCCTGCTTGTTTAAATCGGGTGGTAACTTTTAGAGTTATTGAAGAACAATTGGGTTACAGTGACCCACAAAATAGGTCACCCAGCAAAATGTTATGTACAATGTAATCAGGCGCAATTTTTATCTGGAGGCTTAATTCTCTTTCCCGTCGATGTCCAAGCTACATTCTGCCATTACAAAATCATCTCTTTCAAATTTACAGGCCTCATGACCTAATAAATTTATGTCAAGGTCACTTATATCAAATACCATACTAGCATTGGACATGGTCTCTCTATCCTGTGAATTTGGAAGTCTTATTCATTTGCTTTTTGAGACATTTGTATCTTTAAACGCATGTTGGCTCTTAATATCTGCAAAATTATACGTGGCGCCACCAGTATCTTATGCAGCTGAGATTTCTACCTCTTCTGGAACCCCACTAAATTTCATGAAGATCTTTCAAACATTAAGGATGCTGCAGCAGTCATAATATTTTACATCTTGACCTATATATTACATAATACTGCAGGTTGGACCACAAACATCACACTCGACCTAGATTTGTATACATTCGACAAGTCCTGGATGTTAAATGGGGCTATCTTTAAAATAGTGGACTGTATCGGGCTTACAAGCAAAGACTTTACGGACGGACGCACTGGCGGACATAATTGATACCATAACCTCCACGACCTTTGGTCAGCGGAGCCCCCCCCCCCAAAAAAAAAAAAACAAAAAAACAAAAAAAAAAAAAAAAATAAAAAAACAAAGAAACAAAAACAAAACAAAAAAAAACCAAACAAAAAACAACAAAAACAAAAACAACAAAAAAACAAACAAAAAACGCAAAAAACGCAAAAAACAAAAAAACAAAAAAAACAAAAAAACAAAAAAAAAAAAAAAAAAAAAAAAAAAAAAAAAAAAACCCAACCCACCAGGGCTCCAAGGTATCAACACCAAATAAATAACTTTGTTTGACCGTCCCAGGAGCTACATTTCCACATTCCCAATAAGTTCTTCAGATCACTTGGAGAGCCAGCTTTATACATTATATATATATATATATATACGAATCTGGATAAATGACTGACCTTCAGCTGGGATCGTAAACTCAGTAATGCCACATGTTCTCCCACGTTCAACCTTTCGGCGAGGACCACCTTGCCCTGATCGTTTTGTGTAAACATATGTATTTTCTGTAGATGACCTAATGGTAATTTCATGACAAATTTAGAAGTTCTTCACTAACAAAATAGACATGAACAACACAGTCCACCACAAACGACAAGATAAAACTGATGGACGACTGAAGATCCCATTAGCTCAGCTGACTGATAGGTCCACTGAGTTAAAAAGTAGTACGTTACCCTCAAGAATGTAATTATTGTTTACAATTAACAACCGAACGCACTGTACAACAAACCGTTTTCAATGGCATTTTCTACTTGAGTTATGGAGAGAACATTCTTTGAAGTAATATTAAGTACGAGCAACGCCTGTGGGATTTAAAAACCAGCATGCTGGAGACAGAAGAGCATCAATTCTGTAAAGATAAAAACGTAAGGGAGCTAAACGTAAAGAGAGATGGACTATATTAAGGAATCTATTACCATATAAGCAGTTTATTGGGCACGGATCAACGGATGTAAGGGGTACTTTTCAGTTTTGAATTGAATTGGACCAGGGAAGCAGATTGCCTTATCTCAAGTGAAAGTTTATTTCATAGTTTTACGCTAAAGGAGAGGAAAGATTTGCCTTTTGCGGTGCACCTGATGTGTCTTGTACGACGACAAATCCTAACATGGATGTTTACCACTTAAAACTACCTGTCCAGCATTATTACAGATAAGTTGGAAGATTAACAGGAGTCAACATATTGGCGGTTTTACAAAACAAAATTACCTTGAAATATTGGGGGCTTTGGGCCAAGGTCGTACAGCCTGACTGAATCCTTGAGCAGAGGATGACAGGGTATGTGTTATAGGCACCTAAACGGATCTGTGCAGTTTCGTAATGTACATGTTCAAATGAATTACTAGCAAGGGCATCGGAAGAGTTACTGAAGACAACGTACGCATATTATGGCGTACGCTGTGTCATTGATTTGTATAATCTGATTAGGGTATTAAAAGATAATCTCTATTTAAGCATATAAAGCAAAAGTAGGCGTCTCCAAGCTATATCAATGATTTTGGTAACATGAAAATTGCATTTCAAGTTACCAAGAAGAGTTATACCAAAACGCGTGTGTGGCTTGTTCTTTATGTGACTATATCATCATCATCATCGAAGAAGTGTTAAACGTAGCGTGGTCAGAATTGTTACGTCTGGCAGAAAATGATATACAGAAACACTTGACACTGTTAAAGGTCACTTTTCTTTGCCCCAAATAGAGATTGGACCCAGGTCGCCATTTATCCGTATTCCCGAGATGACTTGCAGTTGGTAATGAATAATCACAAGTACAATTATCATCAGCAAATAATTCGTTATCACATAGTATGTCATTTGAACTGCCGTAGATGAATCGTTGATAAAAAGTTAAAACAGAAGAGGCCCCAAGATAGAATCCTGAGACAAAACCAGTCTTAATAGGTAGCATTAGATGAAAATTGACTACTTATAGTAATCCATATTGGACTCCCTTGTGGTGTCATGTATTCAATATGGCTGTGCCAAAAATTAACTGTATTCTTTGATCTTCGATCGGGATTGAAAATAATCTCAATAATGGGCCATAGGATCCAACGGGCTAATATTTACAAGGTGGTCAGCTTACCCCGATCGGTTTAAAGGTTTTCGAGATATCTTTTACCAAACGAAAACTTTGAGAGTTTGTCATATTTCGCGCGACACAAGCGAAGCTCAGCGCAAAAGTACGTCAGGAGTTGGGAGTTTTTAGCTCCAATCCATGGGGTAAAAATGTGGTCCAGAAGGCCAAACGAGGTCCGTATCATGGTCATGTTACAAAACCCTAAACAGCCTACCTAGGGCCAGAGCAGTTTAATGGAACAAGTCCGAAAAAAAAAAGTATAAATAAATCCAGCATAACAATAAAGAATTCTCGTACAAACCAAGGTAAAGAAGTCCACTTGCACCTGCCTGGTCTACGAAGTTACGAGAACACAATATACATAGTACACGTGTGTAACATATACACATATAAACATACCTTTTTTGGCTAAACGTCAATTTAAGTGTATATTCCATACGTGTGTGTGAATCAACCAATCAATCAATTAATCGATCAGTAATTAGTCCTGCCAGGGGTAGCCTTGCAGTCGGGTATTTCAATTGCTCTAAATCAAGACAGTATAACCATAGGCGTATGAAAACTTGGTGGCGGTGGTGGTGTGTGTGTGGGGGGGGGGGGGAGGGGGGGCGACGTGACACCCGGCGACCGCGTATATGACCAAGGAGGGTTGAGAGTCTCTACCCATCTTGATATAACATACACATATACAATTTAAAAAGTAAATTCCAAAATGGTAAATGGATGCTGTTCCACGTACGGCTCAATGCTGAACGTAGATACAGCCCTACCACACACAAATCCTTACTTTGTAATATAGACGGCTTCTTGTAGTATACTTGGACGCATCATGGAATAAACCCCGTTCCATTGATGCCCCCGCTGTAAAGGGGTAGTTTTCCGAATAAATTATTATTATTATTACACTACACAATGGGTGTTGCATCGCCCCAACCCCCATCGAGTTCTCATACGCCTGTGGTGTAACCCACAACACACAGCTGGTTGCGTCCTAGAATTTACCTAATTTGCAGTTGCACTGCCCTCGATTGACCGATTCCAATTTGTCAATTATACTTCACGGTACGTTCTCATACATCCAGGCATCCAATAGAGCTCAGCGGGATGGCTTATGATCTACAGATTTCCCATCTGCTTGAAATGACCATACGGTACGTGGGTGTTCATGTCGGAACTTTCATGCAGTAGGCTATTCACATAGGCTACCACAAAAGCGTATATTTTCAAGGAAAATCTATGTATAAATTAACCAAGAGTTTTTGACGTTGCGGCTACTGCCTCTGCAGACAGTCGACGGTGGATAACTGTTAATATAAGCACCTGGCTATTATGCCAGGTGTTTATACAAATACATATAAGTTCATATGTATGTAAAATATGAGCAGGTGTGAATTTTATAACAACTAGAACTTAACAAGAAAAAGATATTTTGCGTGTAACCTTTTTCGATGACTCATCTGTGGGTACTCGCCTTGTAAAAAGTACAGGATGAAATTTCATATCGTGCCAACTCTTGAAGCTCGGTTGGAAAGGTATAACGATAATATATTTGTTTTACATGCGTGTGCTCCCTTTGCTCCAGTTGTTCTAAACCTGTTCAGGCGCGCCTCAAAAACCTCTGGTGGGGGGCAAGAGGAAGTTATGAGTCATCATCCATGCATCATCTCTTCCATGCTGTGCCTCAGACTTCTTCACTCGCATCCCTCAAACGACATGCCGTGTGCCACGTGCGTCGCGTGCTCATGCAGCTTGGCCAATCAACCAGGGTCATTCGGTTCAGGTTGCAATATATTTTTAGAAATTGGAGAAAAACTCCATTCCTTGATAGTGCATTTCACCAACTACAAAATTTGTATGGAAAAAAATCATCATGTGAAAATCATTTTAATTAGTGTGATTGTTGAATAAAAACACGAGAATGTGTTGGGTCTCTTAACCGATACAAATTGTTTTGAACACTTTTCGCCTGCATAGACGCCGGTCTGTCACAAATACACCAGGAATCAACTACTACAGCCATTTCGAAGTTCCCTCACTTAAGGTCCCTGAGATATCTCAGGCGTCTCTGATAGGTACACTGGAAAGAAAGCTGTTAAACAATTTCGTAATTATTAATCCAAAATTCTGAACAGGTAAAAACGAATTAGACCGTCGCTCTTTTAGCATGATGAAAATGCCGAAATAGTATAAGAATCTGCCAGATTTGTTGGGGTTTTTTTGGGGGGGGGGGGGGGATACGGACAGGATGCTTTGTTGTCATGGAAACCTTGTATTCCTGCAACACACGCGTTTTTCCGCGACAGCATGAATCATGAAATCGCCCGTCTGATCCACAGAACACAGCCTGCCTTCTCCACGCCCACTCTCCTGGAGCATTCCCAAAATATGTATAAACAATCTCAATATGTTTTTGTCAGTAACCACATATGGGATTTTGCTGGCAGTCTCACCGGGCATTCTCCACAGTTGCCAGTGTATTGCAGAATGTTTTATTGCCCATCGTATTTCATAAACATAAACAAAAACAGATCATGTGGTACAACTGACCAGACTTTCTAAAAAAAAAAAAGGGGGGGGGGGTGTCGAATTGCGCGTGCCGAAGGCACGAAGTTTACAGATGGGGGTGGGGGTGGGAGTGGGGGTGGGGGTGGGGGTGTTGAAAAATGGAGACGCGCTTTGCTGACATTTGAGACTCTATTTTCACATGGGCAATTTGATATCTTAGACACACAAAATTTTCATATTTGTATCTCGATACTCTAAGTATAAGTTTCATATTTCATCTCAGGGTATGGCATACATGGTCAGATAAGTCTCAAACTCTTTGCACTTTTTACAGGATGGCAGGGCGAGTGCTTCAAAATTTCTACTGGCCCTGGTGTGTCCCGACTCCTGCCAATGAGCACATTTAATGTGACTGCGACAACATGACTGTAGTTATTACATTCAAGTTAGTTCATCACCTTTTTTTTCGCGTTCATAACATTCAAATCTATACAGTGTAGGTCTATATTTTGGCGAGCTCTGTTTCTTAAACTTGAGGTGCCAGTGGATACAAATACCATCTATAAGACTGAGAAAAGTTTGTTTTATCCGTATGTTTCCTTGTATTGCCTCCAGCATTAAATTATGTATTGAAAGCCAAACCATCATATAGGACAGATACAATCAAACCAGAAAGGAACTACAAAGATCTAATAATTTTACTGGTATTATATATACTCCCAGTTAGACTTCTAAAAGTCAAAATTCGACTTCCTAAGTAATTAACGTATCGAGATACAATTGTGTACATCTGTGTTTTTGCTACTTTTTAAATTCTGGCGTGGCTTGATGAAAGTATACGAGCTCCACAGTCTTGCTGTATCAGTTGGTGCACATAGGCCTACATATCAACGGAATATTGTGCTGATTGACTAAATATACAAACACTTAAGACCTAGATATAGGAGAAAACATATTTTAAATTTATCTAATTTTCAGTAAAGTCCAGCTTGAAGTTAGACTTCTGAAAGTTAAAATTCAAGTTACTAAGTAACTTAAGGTATCGAGATACAAATGTGTACATCTAGTTTTTTTCTCCTTTTTAAATTTTGGTGTGGCTTGTATGAAAGTATACTAGTTGCATAGACTTGCTCTGTCAGTTGGTGCACACACAGATCCACGAAATATTGTGCTAAATGAAATAATCATGCAAACACAAAAGACCTAGATATTGGAAGAAATGTTATCTAAATTCATCTTATTCTCAGTAAAATCCAGTCTGACGTTCCAAAAAATGATGCTCTTTTGCTCCAAACACCATGAACCTAAAAAGTGTCCTACAAATTATCTCCATTAGGCCAACATTAGAATATGAGTATTCAATTTTGAAAATCAAACTTTTGTTTCAGCATGCAAATCAGCAAATTTTAACTTTGCATTCTCACAATTTTACACCTGATGCATATAAGAGAAAATTCAGGGACACTGTTTAAGTTTCATAGTATTTTGAAGACACGGACCTTGTTTTCCCTGTTTTTCCATAGGGTGCTATTCTTAAATGCACAAAATAAAAAGTAAAGCCACTTCCCTGTGTTTCACTACATTTAACAATTAGCACAATAATTCTCTGACATGTGCCCCAGCTGATAGATTAAGACTAGACAATTCCAAGCATTATACTTTCATAAACTAAAAGGACGAGATGCAGAGAAAGACAGCTCTGAAGTTGCACCAAACGAAACTGCACGGATATGTATCAGGAAAAGTTAAGAGGCGAAATGACTGGCCACCTGCATTATAACTATGCGTGAGTGATTTAGCGATCTGACAAATCTGTCGCTGGCTTCAAAATAAAATGAACAAAAGTCATAACCATTATGGCGACATTAGTAGCATGAGTTACTGTATCGCGTAGACCAAGACTTCGATGTTATAGATAGCATTTTAATACAAAAAAAGCAAAAGAATATATATTGAAACGTAAGGATTATATATGAAAGTATGAGCAGTTTAAAGATGATAGGTGTTTAGATATGCCTCCAGACAGTAATTAAAATTGAAAGTGACAGTAATAGATCAAGCTGTTTGACTATATACAATATCTTCCAATGTTTTATTTATTTTCTATTTTTTATTATTTTATTTATTGAATCATTTATTTATTTATTTTATCGTTCGTTCGTTTAAATATTCATTCATTCATTCATTCATTCATTCATTTATTTATTTATTTATTTATTTATTTATTTATTTATTTATAACATCGCAGGGAGGGAGGGAGGGGGTGCCCCCCCCCATCCGCCGGTGCCCGTGATAGAAATATGCCAATTAAGTAAATGGATTCGTTGTTGTGAAAATAACCAACATCAGGCTGAGCGGTGCTATGAATCTAACAATAGGCAAGGACATGAACAAAAGGTCCACGAACTGCCTAAAAGAGGGCACTGCAGTCAGTGGCGGGCTAGGGTTGTGTATTCCCATTACTTTACATTGTAATTTGCAATTTAATAACTTGAAAACTACTGCACGTAGAAACACCAAATTTCAGAGCATAGTTAATACCTCACAAAAATCCTATAACCACAGCTACATAAGTGACTAATTTATTTACGGTTGCTTTAACATACAAACTAATGGGAATACATAGCTCTAGCCCTCCAAATGCGTGTGTGTGTATTAAGTAGTGTATTGGGGCGAATACATACCTTAAAGCTAATTCTGACATTTCATATACTCCTTGGTAGGAGCTCTGGACTGATAGAAAGGACCAATGGGCAGGAGAGTACCCTGACTAAAAGCCACAAACGACTTGGATTTCTACTTTTTCATTTCTGCTCAAAAAAGCTTGTAACAATCTTGTTTACATAGTAAATGTCATTCAGCAATGTCTTCACCTGGTACGTTTAAAATTACGGTGCCCTGGAAACATGAAAATAACTACGTGTTGCTAACTAGTCGCGCTATTTATCAAATACAAAGAGTGGGGTCTCAGAGCGCTGGTTCAGGTAATAATTTTATCCCAGGTCACGGTAGGGAAAATGAGAAAATTAAGAAGGCATTACTTATACGAAATACGGAGAATTAAAGGGCTTCCAGTATGCAATATAGGTGAAAAAAATGCCCAGTAGACGAGTGCGGAACACGCGTTTACTCCTTCCAAATACAGTGATGCTTGTCATCAGGCTTGCCAGGGAAACAACATTCAAATCCCGGCCAAATTCGATAATAATGAAAACAGTTTCCCTTGCAAACCTACGTTGATTGATTGATTAACAGGTTGTTTGTTTGTGAAGCTACCCCTTCTGCTCAGGAGCACAACAAAACGGGTTTTGTTTGTGGTGCCTCATGTGTGGACCATACAAACACATGAAAACAATGGAATATAACAGATCAAATAGCGAGAAAATATTGTTATTCTGTCTTTAGAATGCCAAGCTTCAGTTTGATGATGATAATGATGATGACGATGATGCTGCTGATATCAGTAACAGAACAACAATAAATTTTCACTACCATTGGGAAGCTACACAAAAATGGAACGCAGCATAGCGCTAAGCTTCCTAAGATTACGTATTTAGTGGCAAGAAAATATGTGACGTGGAAACGAGACATATTCATTGACAAATGGGGACAAAATGATGTTATTTCATTGACACATGGGAACAAAATGATATTATTTCATCGACACATGGGAACAAAATAAAATATAATTTAATTGATACATGGGAACAAAATGATATTATTTCCTCCCCACGCAATAGTATTTGATGGAAATGAAATCATTTGCTGTTCTGTATGTCCTTAAGGAGCCTCGCTTTTTACTTCCCTTTTGGGGAAACCAGAATAAAATAAAGATCATGCGTTTTCTCAGGCCCGAATGTTATTTCGTTTCCAAGAAACACATTTCGAGAAAACAAAATTACTTTTATTTTTCTGCATGTCCACAGAAGGACTCCGTATGAAACGTCGTAATGGCTACACTCTTACATGTACTTTGTTCAGGGAGCCTTTAAACAGGGATAGTATAGCCGAATAACATATTAAACTAGAACAGACTGATTTTCCAACAGAAAATCAAATGTCTCCCGGTGGAACACTTACGTCTCTGAACAAGCTACAGGTGATAACAAATTACAAATGACCAAGTTTGCTTGAAAATTACAATCCTATTTTAGCTCTCACCTAGATACATTACTCTAGCAATTTTCATCAAGTTCTTCAAGACTTATTGCAGAGAAACCAATTTCACATAAATGACCCTGTGACCTTGAAAATTACGTCAAGGTCATCCAAACACAATCCAAAACTAGCTCTTGCCAAGATACATAGTCCTACCAAGTTTCATCAAATTCCATCACGTTCTTCAAGACTTATCGCACGGAAACCAATTTCACATAAGTGACCCTGTGAACTTGAGAATTCACTCAAGGTCATCCAAATACAATCCCAAGCTAGGTCTTGTCAAGATACATAATCCTACCCAGTTTCATCAAATTCCATCCTGTTCTTCATGACTTATCGAACGGAAACCAATTTCACATAAGTGACCCTATGACCTTGAAAATTAGGTCAAGGTCACCCAAATACAATCCCAACCTAGGTCTTGCCAAGATACATAATCCTACCCAGTTTCATCAAATTCCATCACGTTCTTCATGACTTATCGAACGGAAACCAATTTCACATAAGTGACCCTGTGACCTTGAAAATTAGGTCAAGGTCACCCAAATACAATCCCAACCTAGGTCTTGCCTAGATACATAATCCTACCAAGTTTCATCAAATTCTGTCAAGTCCTTCAACACTGATCGCACGGAAACCAAGTGTTGAAGAACCTGAACAACAACAACAACAAGCGGAAGAAACGGGCACTAAAACAATATGTTCCCCGGCTTCCACCGGGAGACATAATTTGGAGCCAAAAATGCGTGGGATGGAGAATACACGGAGAGAGGCTAAGGGGACCTTCGCCGTGTTGCATTTCGCTTTATCTTCCTCATGTGTGTGTGTGTGTGTGTGTGTGTGTGTGTGTGTGTGTGTGTGTGTGTGTGTGTGTGTGTGTAATAAAATAGTATTCAACGCCAAAGAATCAAGTCTTACTGACTGCACGGGGAAGTGCTTCCCAGGCTTTCTTCCTAAACAAACCAAACGTATTCTTAGTTTTCTTGTTCCATTTTATATATTTACCCCTGAAATGCATGACTACAATTAAGACATAGCTGGATGTCAAGGAACGGCATATCCAGAATTTTACCACAACATTTCGAACTTACAGTGCATTAGCCCCCCCCCCCCAAAAAAAAAACATGTTTCTCATCAGCGGTGTGGGTCAAAACTTTTTTTAATTAAAACTGTCCGTTCGCATGTTTGGTGATACAAAATTACATGCCAGTGCCTCAGAATGGAAAAAATGCAAAACTTACACGTTGGAACACCGAAGCGTCAGGATTTAATAATAATAATAATAATGATAATAATAATAATAATAATAATAATAATAATAATAATAATAATAATAATAATAATAATAATAATAATAATAATAATAATAATAACAGAATATATCTATTTTATTCTGGGAATCCGTATCAGATGGCTGTTTTTCATTTGGGTCCAGCAAAACTGTATATATGTCACATACATATAACCAGGGATACATACACCACACGTAATAAGTACATAGTAAAACTTCAGATCAATATACTAAAACACATAGTGAAACACATGACCCACACTACAACATATTTTATTTTTATATATTTTGTTCTTAAAGTACACAGTAAAATGCAAGAAGCACAAGTATGAAAATACAATTAAAAAGCACACGAGTGATTGTAAAATTGAATCTGAACTAAAAATACATGTAAACTGTATACAGTAAAACGCAAGACCCATGGCTAAAAAAACTTGTAAAAAGTTGATGATTAAATACGTGATCCATGCACAATGGATGAACATAAGTCACAGGTCATTGGTAAAAATTTAAGATTTACTCCATGGTGTGACAAAAATAGAGAATTGGTGACCACGATTGCAAAAAATAAAAGCGTTTATACTTCAAAATAATAATAATAAAAAAGACCGAAGGTGATCAGTACGACGGAAACTATCAAGGGCATTATTCCAAATAACTGCATCATTATAATAGAACGGCCCTTCAAAAGCAATTTTGTTTACCGCATGAATAACTTCATCTAAGGAATGTGAACGAGCTGATAACAAATACTGTGGGTAAACGTTACCCAAAATTCAATTCGTTCATTTGGCGAGAAGAGTATTTGATAATAATTAAGCTAGCCTAAGCTTTGCACAGGGGGCGGGGGTAGCCAAAATTTTGCAATCGAAAAAGCGCTTAATCACAAATCTACGACCAGCGTAGACGAAAGGCAGTCTTCATATGCTCATGTAGATTGTCTGTATTTAGAAACTGGTGTGACACCATTATGTGACAAATTTTACATGGTAACAATTAACCATATGGATTTGATTTTCGAAGTAGCCGCTTGACCCGACCGAATGTTCTTACCAGATAAAACTTTGCTACACAAGAGTGGAGCAGTCTGTGAATTAAAAGGTATTATTTCGTCAAAAAATGAAAAAGTTGAAGCATGTCACTCTGTCATCAGAAGCAGTGCTACGTTAACTTGCGTGTAAATGTTTGCGATGCTAACGTGCAGAGGCCAGGGATACGCGGGTGTGCCGGCAACAACCCATTACGAGACTTCCATACATACGGTCAGCTCAACTTGATCTTAAGGTTCCAGCAGTGACTATGTCAATAGATCGGGATATTGTTTTCGGAGTACTTTTTTTAGTAGCCAACATTTTGTTCTTACCAATAGCATGCATTTATGTATTACTGCGTTGTACGCACCATGACCCAAAGTATTTTGAAAGAGGTAAAGGGGTTTTCCGTACTGGCGTACTGCGAATTTTTCTTGAAGGTGCTTTCTTTTCCCTACTTGGTACCAGCCATTATTTTTTAAAGTTTTTTATTTTTCGTGTGTTGTTTGAGGGCAAAATTATTACCTGTTCCACCGTACCGGAGACCATTTCCACCCCCACTATATTTTGCTATCTTGTGTTGCTTCAGGTCTTCATTCGACACGTATTATTATGTGAATGCTTTGAACATGACGGGCCCAGACAACGTGCTGAGGACGAGCCTTGTTCTGTTTGTAAAATGACATCGAAAAATTGCTATACGAATATAACCTACCAATCAACTGATTTGATAGAGGAAAGTTACATTTAGGGCCCACATCCAAAACACGAGACCAGCAGCGGAGTCGGGAAAGCAAATTTATCTGCAACTCGACACCCCCGTTCACACCATGCTCCCAGCTCAACAAGAGCCAATGAAACAAAAAATTGATCGCACGCGCAACAAGAGACTATTTACATACGTTGTAGGGCAATCAGTTTGTATTTGCACCAATAGGAGACATTCATACAGCTATGCTTTAACTGCAGACCTGCTATAGTCCCTTCACTTGCTAGGCAATGGTACTATGCCTTGGTCATGATGAGGGCACTTGTCCCAGTTATAATACTTAACCACCCAGAAATAACTTTTTTTTTCTACGAAACAAACGAAAGTTTCTAAACATGTTCAGCAACTTGTAAATTTCAACAATTATAGTGAATCACTTTTCAAGCGTTTTGCCGTCTCAACTTGTGACTTTTATCATAGAAACTCGTTTCACCCTTCTGAATACATGAATCTGCCCTCCTTCCTGTCAAGCGCCTTGCTGCAGCCCAGATGGCAGCACATGATCCCACATAATATGAATACTTCCTATTAAATAACAAAAAAGCGAATAAATTACGGGTATCACGATATGAAAAATAAAATGGTGGTACACTGGTCCTCTGGCACAGTATCCTCAGCTTGACACGTGATATTGCGCTTAACTGGTTCCCAGCTTCTACAACAGTCGATGTGGCCTCAATTGACTTTAAGATACCAGATTCATATTCTTTGTGGGTGAACCGACCTTTCATTGAAGTATTAGCATGCCTACAGTTGCAGAGACCATCAGAACGCTCCAGATCAACAGCTTTCCTCGGCGACCAGCGCATCATGGAAAACTGTTGACCCGGATCATTACGCAGCATTGGAGGGGCTAACTGAGTTGTAAATAATTTTGTAAAAGAGTTGCCAAATAAATACATATTCCTGATGTACAAAAATGCTGATTATTACATTTCTGCGGTAAACAATCTCCACAATTTACTTTCTCAGAGCTGCTTCTGAGAATACCCGTGACGTAACTTCTAAATGAAATGGTTATCAGTGAGCTAAGTACCAAATAAGATGACACTTTCAGGACTGAAACCTAAGTCTCGGTGACGGATCCAGGACTTTGGAATACGGAAAAAGCAGGCAAACCAATGATCTCGGTTTTTTGACAAAGGTCTAATGGGCTCTTTAATTTGTGTCACACAGTAGAGTCGGAGCCATTTTGAACTGAAAATACACGAAGTACAGCATGTTTTGGACTGAAAATATGCAAAATATAGTATAATATCAATGCTTCTATAAAGAGTCAAAAGTGAAGAAAATATGGTGAAAAGTATCCCCGTTCCCCCTTCCCCAAACACCCTCACCTGTGTTTGCGAACAAGCATTCATTATTCATACAATACTCTTCTAGGCCATGAATACGCGTAATCACTGTTCTATGAAAACGAGTCATAATGTTAGTCCACAAATGAATAACAGGCGTTCAGAGAGTTATAAAGATTAGACTACTGCGAACTAAAGACGCTCAACCTGCACCTAATGATATGGTCCATGTTATATGTTGAAATGGATCACGTAGCTGTCTGTAATAATTTTGATCCCCCGCCACTGAAGGTGGTATTGGCAGATACAGAAATATTAGGGGTATGGGGCTGTCGGCCTGTCCGTTCGTCTTGTGTCCGTCGTGTCTGTCCGTCCGTCGGGTCCGTCAGAGCCTGTTGCCCATAAACCGTTTTAGGTAGAATAATGAAATTTACACCACAGATGTATCGTTTGTAGGACATGTGGCATGTGGCTTGTTGTTGACTTTGACCTCTTTTCAAGGTCATAGGGCTCCTAAATGTGTATTTTGCCGCATACCTTTTCCCTATAGTTCAAGTTCTATTAAATCCAGGCCTTTCATTTTTGTACCAAAGAATCATTGCATAAAAGTTTTATGTACGCCTTGTTTGGAAGACCTTGACACAATTTCAGGGTCATGGTGACCATCTGATTTGAAATAACTAATATTTTCACAAGTATGCAAGTATATGCAACTGAGATGTTTAGTCTTCCACATATTCAGTGTATACTAGACTGATGTGTGAATACAGCTTAAATTCTCACGGTTATGCAACAGGCACATCGAAATTAAAATGAAAGTTGCTGATGTTTAAATTGATGCTACTTAGGCATACTTGGAAAACTTAAATCGTATGTATCTTTGAAATCATTATATACATAGAAGTGTCGATCCTACTTCAAGTTTTAGATTTCTGCTTTGGGCGCGTCGAATGGAATGAAAATGAAATTTATAGACATCTTATTTATACTAATTAGGCACACTCAGGAAATTCAAATTTTGAATATCTTAAAACGTATTATAGACGTGAGTGTCATTTCAATTTCAATTTATGGGCTTGTGCTATAGGCGCATCCAAGGATTAAATGAAAATGAATGTTGTAATATTTTAATTTATGGTAAAAATGCACACTTGAGAAATTTAAATGCTGAATGTCTTTAAAAAGTATTACACATAAGAGTTAATCCAAGTTCAATTCCAATGTTTGAGTTAAAGGCCCATCCAATGCAATAAAAATGAAAGCAGTAAAATTGAAATTTATGTTAATTAGACAAATTTTCTAACTTTACATATTAACTATCCTCAAAAGTGTTAATCTAACTTAATTCATTGGTTTGTGATATAGTCACATCCAATTAACGGAAAACGAAAGTTGTAGAAATTTGCTTCAAGCTAATTGGGTACAATTGGACGATATAAACATACGGCCATTTCAAATTTCAAAACTATCACAGATGAAGGCCCTAGTCAAATTTCAATTCAAAATTGTGTATTCAAGGTACATCTGATCACCATTGACCAAATGTTTCGGCATTTCCATTTTTCGCTAACTTTCAAGACACACAGATGATTTGATCTGGAACAAAGATTATTTTTCTAGCTGGTGGTTTCATTCTTATATCTACTTGCAAGTGTGAAATAATAGTCGCAAATTAACATAGTATCGACAGGAAGACTTAGTCCCTTAGCTGTCCAGTCGTCAATGGACTTGAAAGTGGATACAATTTTCTTCGCATGGCCTTCTCAGTCAGACCGAAGGAAGCCAAGAACCACGCTGTACTTGATTGTGCAAGGCAGTACAGAGGAACAGAAACTAACTTGGCAAGGTGCCAACCATCATTTGATAACCAGCCACAATTCTTAAAACAAGACAGCTTACAGAGTCCAGTGATATACTTTGGTAGCATAGAGATACTGTCGTATGCCTTTCTTCTTTGCTGCATTGTAGTTAAAAAACAAACAAACAAACAAACAAACAAACAAACAAACAAACAAACAAACAAAAAAAAAAAAAAAAGCCCGGAAATCTCGAATTTTAGAATTGGTAAGAATGTCTTTTAGTCAATAAGCATAATACGGGACAGGCATGTTAATTCCGTGCCACAAATGCATACCTGGTTCATTTAATAACCCAAGTCTCACCTGGCGAGATACGGACGGTTGTCTTTGCGGGGGCAGGCGGGATGTTGCTAATATTTTGGAAATAAAGAATACTTGTAACAGGCAGCTGATCATTAGTTCGTGTCTGTCTCAAAGTTTTAAATGGATATGACATTGGCATTGGTAAACATAGAATTCTCGGAAAACCACTAAGTTTGCAAAGTAAGGGATGTAGTCCTGTCGATGACTGTGAAGTGCCCGCATGTCCCCCGTGATTGACAAACGTCCAACCCGTACCTCTGGGCGGGAAATTAATAATCATGTTGCATATTCGTTCTTAAATAGTCCGACCTATTCCTTAGTGATTTGCAATGCTTATAAATAGGTTCGTATGATTCTTATCATCCCGGCACGCTGGAGCATTTTTTTTCATTTTTTTTATCACATGGGTGCATTGAAGGTTCCATGTTATGGCACGAAGAATAAACTCCATGAGGGAAATGATGTTTGTTCCAGTAAGTCAAACGTTTTAACAGGTTTGATGTGTACAGATGTACTATTGGTGATGACCTATGCAAAAGAACAATATATACACGATCTTAGCCAGAGATCCTTGAGAATCTACGCTGCATAGCCTACCCTGTGGCATGTAAAAATGAGTGAACAGAACTATCTGACGCACATATTTATTTGTGAAAGTCTATTCGTCTATTTTCTCAGTGAGGAATCAACATCCCACAAGGTTCTATTATCCCAAGAACATGTATGTATATTTGATTAACTGGGCGCTAGATGGCGAAATTAGAATAAAATAAACTAAACTAAACTAAAATAAAATAAAATAAAATAAAATAAAATAAACACAAATTTCGGTATACAGGAACTGGGTAGGGGTTATATCAAAAGAACAGATAAACAAGAGGGTGGGGTCCCAGCTCCAGCTGGAAATAATTTTGCTCAGGTGTAGCTTACGGTACTGAAAATAAAATAAGAAAGTTAAGGAATAATGGCATGATGTGCTAAAACTTACGGGGGCGTCCAGTACGGAAATAACCATTACCCCATTACAGAACAAAGTGGTGGCTTAGTATGATATTTTCTTAGGATGAAATACAGATCAATGGTTAAGCGGTTTCCTATGGATACACAAAGCGTTTTTAAAACTATATACTTCATTCACAAAAGTCTAAATTGCATGGCTGGTGTCGTTCCAAATTGTCAGATAAATACATTCACTGTTACAAATCAACGTTTTGATTCAGAGTTCAGGAGAAATCCATAAATATTTGTTAAACGCTCTTGCATCAAGAACATGGCTTCTATCTGATTATGAAAGCCCTATGACCATAAAGACCGGCTACAAACAGCTATTACAGACCGATGAATCAATTTGGCTGACATCCAGAAACATGGGATAAACGCTGGGGCATGAAGAAGAACTCGGCTTCCGGCAGATGGATAAAGCCTCATAAAAAATAAAAACTGTTCGCATGTACATTTAATAGAGGAACGAATCAGCACTTGAAACAACCGCCCAGCACAGTTGGCGCATGCCTACTACATGTTTGTTACCTCCATTGACTCAGTGTGCAGACGACAATTTGAACAACGAATCTCAGTTGGCATCCGAGTATCAAACAGATGTACGCACACAACTCGATCTCATCTTCATGGAGCTGTTCAAATGGACAAGCAGTTGCTGTCGCAAACAGATTAAGAAAAAAAATCTCCCAGGTGAGATGTGAGATCTGCCATATGGTGTACTTTGTCAATACAAATGATGCACCCCCCCCCCCCCAAAAAAAAACTACCATAAAGTTGCTTTTAACTAACAACGGCTTGTCTCGATACACTCTGGCCGCTAAAGGCAGGGAAAGTTGTTCAAAATTTGCTCACTTCACACTTGGCCCCCAGAATCTGGCCTTTCAACATATTTTGTGAGTCTCTCTGTAGGGTGAGAGAGAGAGAGAGAGAGAGAGAGAGAGAGAGAGAGAGAGAGAGAGAGAGAGAGAGAGAGAGAGAGAGAGAGAGAGCACCCTCCAATTTGAATCGTTGAGAGGTGAGCGACAAAACACGGACACGCATATCGCTGTCCTGACAACATGTGCCACACTGATATACATTTATCACGTTAAGTTCTCAGTTCTTATCTGAGCTAACAAAATATTTACCTGGAATCAGATAAAGATGCACAGCGTAAACTAGAGGTGGACAAATGTTCTGTGTTTACAGGTGTACTGTGGAATCGCTCTTTTGCGATCACCTACGGGACTGAAAAAAACGGGTCGCTATGGAAGAGTGGTCTTTAAGAGAATATAATTTAATTAAGGATAAACAAAGACCGGTCTGTAAATTGGTGGTATTTTTATGGTCTCTTTTTGGAGGTGTCTAAATTGGAGATTCTACTGTATTTTCATTAATTTGGCCGATGCTAACATGCATTTACATTCCTGGCGCATCCTAGCTCTTGTGCCGATGCCAACATGCATTTATGTTTCTGGCGCATCCTAGCTCTTGTGCCGATGCTAACATGCCTTTATATTCCTGGCGCATCCTAGCGCTTGTGCCGATGCTAACATGCCTTTATATTCCTGGCGCATCCTAGCTCTTGTGCCGATGCTAACATGCATTTATATTCCTGGCGCATCCCAGTTCTTGTGCCGATGCTAACATGCATTTATATTCCTTGCGCATCCTAGCTCTTGTGATGGACAAAAATGGGCGGCCTCACTCTGACAATTTGAATATGTGACAATAATTTGTAGATGACCGTGTGTACTTACACATCTCTTCCTGAAGTCTGCGCAAACACCGGGCAACGCCCTGTGGCGTTGACAAAGATACGTCGAAACAAACGCAGGCCACATATTTTGGGCGTGAATGCAGAACAAGGACTTACAGGGAACCAAACAGGAGTGCTTAATTTTAGGAGTGTAAACGAAACAACTCAGGCAGCTGGTTTTAGGAGTGTGAACTGAACAAATTAAGCAGACGTACGTTTTCGTTTGTCTTTAACTGTACTTAACTGTTCAACGCTTATATTAGAATTAACAAAAATTAAGCTGACATGTTGTCACAATATTCAGATCTTTGTCGACAGCGGAGAGTTAAAAATGATTAAATGAGTTGTGTTGAAGATTAGACAGGACGGTATGGGACCAAATAATTCCCATGCATCCGGAAAATAATTAAGGTTTCTTGTATGGGCTGTACACTTGCATTACCGAGTCTCTCTCCTATAGTGTCACAACACAGAACCCACAGTGTAGATTACTACGCCAAGTAAAAACACACGCATGAAATGTTTATTTCGACAATATCTAACGTATTAGGGATGGGTGGGGGCGCTGGTGGTGTTGGAGATGCCCATCTCTGTCTGTATAAGATAATAAAACAGCTGTCATGATTGTATTTTCGATAGAAAGCTGAACAGAATGCTTGCCTCCCCTTTCGGTACTGTGTCTAAGGCTTCATGGAGTCATGGCTACTTGGACATATGATACCTCCACAAAGGAATCATATGAAACTAGAAAAGATGATTTGCTGCATAGCAAATCTGTGTGTGTCTCCAAAGCATATTGGTATGGCAATGTACAGCTTGTCCATAACACTGGAGTAGAAGTTGGAATGGCATCTCTATCTATTATAGCTTTGAAGTTATTTAGATTTAAAATTTCTAATTGTGCTACGTAGCATAATTTAAAGTGCTACAACTTTTGTTTTTAATTCATTAGGTGCGCAATGGTCAACAACCCCCTACTACAAGTTGGAATGACATCTCTACCTACTATAGTGTTGAAGATATTCAAGGTTGAAAATTTCAAATACTGCTAGTTAGCATAATTTAAATTGCTACAACTTTTGTTTAAGATTCATTACATGTGCAATGGTCATTAACTATCTAGTACAAGTTGAAATGACATCTCTATTTATATTAGTTTTGAAGATATTCAAGATTTAAAATTTCAAATGCTGCTAATTAGCACAATTCAAATTGCTACAACTTTTGTTTTCGACTCATTACATGCACAGTGATCAATAACTCCCCAGCAGAAGTTGATAGGACATCTGTATCTGTAATAATTCTGAGAAGATATCCAAGGCTTAATGCTTCAAATGCTGCTAATTAGCATAATTTAAATTGCTGCAACTTTTGTTTTAAATTAATTAGATCCGCAATGGTCAATAACCCCCTAGTAGAAGTTGGAATGACATCTCTATCTATTATACCTTTGAAGATATTCAAAGATTTAAAATTTCGAATGCCCCTAATTTGCATAATTTTAAACATCTTCATTCCTCTGCATAAAAAGATCCAACTCCTTGTATGGAGGTACAATCATGCCAAGTTTGGAGTTTCTATGTATAATAGTGTCAGAGAAAAGTGTCGGGACAAATTCACTGGTAAAGAAGATAGAAAAAAGGAAGAAAGACTTTCAGGAAAAAGAGAAAAGTGTGTGTTGACATAGACACTTTAATCATTCCATATCCTGATCGAATTGCCATCTGTCCCGGAGCCCCTCATCCTCATCCTATACAACAAAAAACAGAGTACTCCATTTTATTCAGAGCCCCACGAAAGCCCTTCCGGAATCAGATACACTGACCCGCAAGAATCAGCCTGCATTGCTGCAGACGTCTTCCAAGAGACTAAACGGGACCGAATGTGTTCGTGTCGTCTGTTTGTTCAGTTTTCTTGGAGGCGGGGCGTTTTCTGACATACAACAAAATATAGTTACGGTTATTCATTAGCCCAAGGAATTATTTACATGACATAATGATTATATAAGATGAGAGAGCTGACATTGGGGCCAAAGAAAACGCTCATGTAACACACATAAAATGCTGTCAGTGTTTCGTGTGGCTATTTCATAATTTTAATACTTATTGTGACGTAATTATCCACACAAATGACACGATACTGAAGGAAATTTACACAATCATTAGTAATGATTCGCGTGATTCAGCAGATTCATTATTAACAAATTACGGCTCATAGCGTTAATGTTAAATTAAGTTTTCTCATCCAAATTTCCAAAGTATTCAAAAAGCACTGCTCCATTTATACAAGAATAAAGGGACTGGATCAATGAACAAATCTGGATGCAAATATCTTCAATTTTCATATCATCAGCAGTGCAAAAGAACCTTTACTTCCTCCTTAGATTTCCTCAAAATACCGTACTAATTTAATAATATTTAAATTGTTGCACCTCTTCTTATATGTATATATATATATATATATATATATATATATATATAACATATATATATATATATATATGTATATATATATATATATTTATATATGGAGAGGAAAGTTGTCTATACCATATGCACGTGGACCCTCTTTCTGCTAGATTTGGCAAAAATAGTAACATAGACACCATAAAACTTTCATGTTGTTTCCATTGAATGACTGGCAAATCTGACTGTCAAACCTTTCTGGAACTTTACTTGGTCTGCGGTATGGCGCTGTAAAATACAGGAACTCACTAGAAACTCAGTAATGTACTTTACTATGAGGAAAAAATTACTTTTGCCTTCAACACCATAGCAACTAACCTTACCTATAATCATGCGAGTCTAAAATTAATGCTATTATTTTTAGACTCGCATATACTTACAATATTACAACATTTTTGTACCTGTGCTTTCAAAAATTATGTTACCGGCTGCAGATGGTAGCAATGGTCTGTCTGAAGTCTACATACATACTGATGTCTTTTGGTAAACTTTTTAAGGTCAATCAACTGATTCCACTGTAAATTAACTTAATTGACGCCGTTACCTATGTGACAAGAAATATAGACATGTATATGTCTTGGAAAGACCAGAGGCAATAGCACTTGTACAACTCTAGCTTGGTCATGTTAGCGTGTGCCTGCCATGTGAAAATCATTCTGTCGATCCCATTATGGAAGAATTGATGTATGATACATGTGCTGCTAGTATTCAGGATCGATAGGTACTATATTGATTTATCCTCGGATTTCAGGTTACCTATATTTCATACACATATTGAAATGCATTCTATGAAGCGCATCTGAAACACAGATTGTGGCGACAATACGAAGCTGGGCAAAAAACCAGCCACGTGTTCGCACTGACATGCATCAACATCTGTGGACACATTTATATATAAACGATCCTGTGTACTGCATGTAACTGGTACGTTGTTGAAATAAAAGACGGTTGTACCTGTGTTCGTTTAGATATTCCAGCCCGCGTGTTCTTTCTCCTGTGGTCTGGCCTCTCTCGTCTGCCAGTGGTAACTTCGCCTCGCTTGGAAGTAGTCGCTGCTGGCAATGGTTTGGTGTTCAGAGATCTTGACGAACTTTGGTCAATGAAAGGGCGTTCCGGTTTTGTGGTATATATCATACTGTTACCCGTTGTATAAACTTGTGCTCCTTCTCTTGCTGCAGTCACTATTAAGACCAAAGTCACGCACGTGTACAACTGCAGTAAACTTGGCGGTAGCAGCACAGCTCCGCTCATGTCCATGTGCCACCTCTCGTTTGAAACACCATCTGGCTCCACTTCACTTTAACCAAGCCTTTCACCAGCAGATGGCGCCATCATTTAGTGTATCGGAGTACACCATCTGGCGCTTCTTTTAGCAAATAGGACATACCTTGCGCATACTGCAGACACACTTTTCAAAGAACGCACCATGTGTGCTCAGCACCAACATTCTTTCACTTCACTTCACAAAAAAAATCAATGTATCACAATGTCTCCAATGATGTCCTGACCTGGGATAGCAGCTTAAAACCATGTTCAGTAAGAACTAAGGTGATATTAAAGACACTAGTACAGTCAGCAAAAAGGAAAATTTAAGAACTTGACACTCAGGCAATCTTGGTTTGGCACGTGTTCCAAGCTTGGCCACCCAAATGAGATGCCTCTTTTTAAACGGCTGTTACATACATTATCCTAAATTCAAGTCGAACTTTCAATTAAAAATTACTCTAATGGTAGTAAAAGGTGTAAATTTGAGAAAAAAATCACGAAATAAAAAACTCAGCGTTCATAGTTTGTACGCACAAGTTGGGAGACACAAAAGACCAAAGAAAATACCTGAACAGGAATGTATATGTGACACGGGTAAAGAAATTGAAAATCAATTTTATTATTACATAATTCAATATGAATATTGAAAAAAACCAGGGATAATTATTTCCAAACATATCAGAATTTTTTGTAAATTTTGAAATATTAGGTTCGGAAGATGAATTTATAATGTCAATGACTTCTGAGGATCCTGAAACTTCTTTAGAGATGATCAGATTCATTCATGAATTATTATAAATAAAACGCAATTTATAAATATATGCATGTATATATATATATATATATATATATATATATATATATATATATATATATATATATATATATATATATATATATATACCCTGTGGAACGTTTTTTCCGTAATTTTGTAACAGATTTTAGCATGTTACCACATTTCCCATTCCTAAATTTACATGTATTGTATGCTGCGTAATGATGTTGTATTGTACTTAGTTTTGTGTTGTTCAGGCAAAATGCCTCATCCTTTGTACTGAAGTACAGCCACTAAAGGTTCATTGATGCCTTTCATCATCTAACATAATGGTCCTGGCAACAGCATACTTCTTTTGGCAACATTTTAGGGCCAACAAGTATATATATATATATATATATATATATATATATATATATATATATATATATATATATATATATATATGTATATGTATATGTATATATATATATATATATATATATATATATATATATATATATATATATATATATATATATATATACATATATATTCATTCAATATTAGCACGCTGTGCTAATATGCAAAGACTTCCTGGAGCAGACATGATTTTCGCGGAGTTTAGTGATAACGATAATGTCTTTATTTATATTACCACAAGCAATTACACTTATGGAATACATATAGCATAAAATAACAACAATGAACCGTCTTTTTTCATCAAAAGCAGTTAATGTTCTATAAATATTGAAAAATACTGAATTTGTAATAAAACCCCGAAGATTAAAAAGTAAGGGCGAGCTTCTATTAGGGTGTGTGCTATAATTGAAGTGAATAAGGCATATGTATGTATGTATGTGTGTGTGTGTGTGTGTGTGTGTGTGTGTGTGTGTACACTTGTATGTTTTATAGGGCTAACATGTATATATATATGTATGTATATATATATATATATATATATATATATATATATATATATATATATATATATATATATATATATATATACATGAACTACCAATTCTGTCAACACTACTAATACACATACTGCTGCTGCTGCTGCTGCTGCTACTACTACTACTACTACTGATGATGACAAGGACGACGACGACCACGCTGATGATATGGTATATCGTATCTATTTTTCAGTGGCTCAGTTTATCTCTTTGCACAAGCTTTTCTGTGTGACTCTGACTGATATTAATTATTTGCCTTGTTCGATTGTCGGGTTAAAGTTATGCACTGCTTTCGATAAGGTGACCTCGTCTGTAAAATATACGTGGCACCTTTGTCTAAATTATCAGGAAAATTGTTGGACTTATGTCAGTTTTATCAAGGAGAATAATATTCCACCACCACCAACTACTACTACTACTACTACTACTACTACTACTACTACTACTACTACTACTACTACTACTACTACTACTACTACCGCTACTAGTAGTAGTGGTAGTAGTACTACTGCTACTTTTTCTATTGGAACTACAACCACTATAACCGCTAACAACAATAATAATGATAATAATTGTCAATAAATATGTCCATCGTAGCTGCTGTTCACAGGCACAGTTTGAAAACTTGGACAAGTATTTGTGCATAACTTTGATAGACAACTGAACAATTCCTCTTGTTCGTTGAGTCTTAATCACACGTTTGTGTCAATACAGTTAGGAGGCTGACCCACGGTAGAGATTGATTAGGTGAGGGCTTGTCTCATTTTCTGACAAAAGCAACACTGCAAACAGCCAATCAGATCACTCCTTGACATAATGGTGGCCAATGCAGTAATGGCGACAGGACTTGATTAGGGTTTCTCATGCAAACAAAATTTTCAACTGATAAGAAAATAAATATTCTGAAAGACACTTACCCTTTTTCTTGCATGTTCTAAAAGCAGTTGTTCCATCAATATGCAATCCATCATATCCCCAGTAAGCACAAGTAACAGATCCATCCCTGCCCTCCTGTGACCTCGTGAAGTCAGCAATAGCATCCTTAACTCACATCACCTTTCTTGCACCTGATAATAATTTGCTAAAGTAAATCCCAAGCAATCTCAGATATTCTTTTCTCGCAGGACATCTGTACTTTGACCGTCAATCTACTCCACAGCCTTTCAATGTACCTGCTTAGAACTCCCATCGTCTTTTGTGACCTCGTTGTTATGTATTTTTTTCAGGTTTTTGTTGATTTTCTAAAGCCCACGATCCACAAAGAACACATCAGGCATGGCTGAAATCTCTCTTTTCCATTGGCCAAGTGTACTAGTTAATATTTTAAAGTAGGGTGCAAGGCTCAAAACAAGTAATTTCCGCCTAGGACATATTGAAATTAGATGTCATGAAACACCAAGATGGAGGAGGGTAGATAAAAATTTTGATGATAAAAAATATGCTAAAATTGGCATTGGTTATACAAAATGGTTTATTTTGAATCTTTAAAAATACTTACCGCACAATTGATGCAGATTATGAAACGTTTCTTCAGAAATTTTGAACTGCACAAAACCCATCCCTCTCTCTTACCTCCCCTGGTGCTTTTGTATATGTGTCATGCAGCCCCAAACCCCATTTTGCAACAGCACTGAATGGCGATGCAATATTAGCACAAACACATCATTCTTATACCTTGTTATCAAATACCAGATTCAAACAAGTGGGTGTAAGGCCTCCACAGCTTATCTGACAGCCGTTTGACCCCCTATTAATTGACGAGATTTGTGGTTAATGGTCACAAGGTTTGCCATTGACAGGAGCACCTGTGGCTGGCACAATAAATACCATCTCTAGGATTCCACAGATATCATGCTGCCTAATTCACAAAAAAATACAATGAGTACAGATTTCATAAAATGAGTGGGTTACAGTAGCAATATGTTGGGAAAGCAGTAAAATCATATCTCCAGAAAAAGCTGTTATTGACTGTATATATATATATATATATATATATATATATATATATATATATATATATATATATATATATATATATATATATATATATATATATATATCCAATTTCAGGAAGTGCCCATTCAGTGCTTTCTGAAAATCCCTAAAAAATTCTGCTATTTCTTGGTTTTTTATTTTTTTTTTATTATTTTTTTTTTTAAAAAGGCCCAGTTACATCACTAAATACATGATTCAGTGTTGCCTAAAAAATTGCATTTGAATAATATTAATATTTGTAAAAAGAGCTTGTGTTTAGTACTGGACTTGAAATATTGTAAAATTTCTTCAGAAGGCCATGTTTATGTTTTTAATATTTAATTATAAATTATGCATTGCATTGTTTTTCCGGCAATACTAAAAACTATATAAACAAAATTTTATTTTTGTTCAGGCTGAACATGCAACTGCAATAACTCCTGCGCAGGGTCATAGTGAAATGTTCCAAACAGGAGTTTCGTTAACGTTTGAATCATTTTCCATTTTTGAGAGTGTGCAACATAATTGTCAGGATTCTCTGTTAAGAACTGCGCTGTATGGGATATTTTGGCTTGCGACCCATCTTAAAAAATAAGAGTGTGAAGAAGATGACATGGTTGCTTCCTTGGTTTGTCTGTTGCATGTGGTAATCTGATTTATATGTTTGAGTGTGTTAAATTAACATAAACTTCGTGGCAAAATCCAGAAAAAAACTGTGTGCCACAAGTTTGCTGATACTGAGGTCCTGTGTGGTGCTGAAGGTTCCATGTATTGCTGTGAAGTAGGCCTTCATTTACCATGTGCAAATTAGTACATTGACATTGTGGCTTGTGCTGCTGGTGTGCAAGTTATTTAGAAGTGGCCACCGAGTCAGTAAATGCCCCTACTCTTACTTTCCTGAGATAATATTGAATTCTGGTATTCTCTGACATTTGAGGTTATATGGCTGATAAAAGAGTCTGTGCAGCGACCAAAGGCTGGTTGAATAGGACCAGCAAACAATTGGAGGACTTGTGTACAGAACAGGGAGATGTGGATTTGCACACCCTCACTGATGCAATATAAGAATTCGACAAGTGTTTAAAGGCATGGGGTGAGGCCCAATCCACACTGGAGCTTGTACTTAAAGAGACAGCATTGGAAACTGACATAGAAGAAGCTCGTAACTATCGGGGAAATGTTCGTGCTTCACATGTAACTGCTGGTTACATGGTATAGAAACGGCCACTCTGTAGTTGTATAGTTGTACACTTGGCCCCCAGAGGGCGTAAATGTGTTAATAAAATTCTGTATTCTGTGAAGGTGTTGGTACTCAGTTCGTTCCAGGCAACTGAGGATAACAGCACATCTGTGGAGGCAAAACTTCCCAAATTACAGTTGCCAACCTTTACTGTTGACGTCACAGAGTGGACTCCCTTTTGGGAACAATTTGAAGTTATCATACACAATAATGAGTTGCTAGATGTAACCAAGTTTATATATTTATGTTCATTGTTGAGAGGAGAGGCCAAGCATGCGGTGCAAGGCTTCTCACTGACAGGGTCCCATTACCAAACTGCTGTTGAATTATTGCAACAATAGTTTGGGCAAAAGGAGAGAGTTATTTTCTCTCATGTGCAACAGTTTCTTCATTTGATAGCTCCCAAACCACAAAAGGTATCTATGCTATGGAAATTCTGTATGATAAAACCAAATCACATGTATGCAGTCTGGACAATTTTGGTATATCCAGATACCAGTATGATATTGTACTTTATCCGATTTTTATGTAGTATCTTGGCTTCTGATTGGTTAATAGCCATGAAATGCCTGCCGCACCTAATTGAAATTATGGTATTACCCACATGGGGTCGGTATTACTGTAGTGATACCATGCGACACCTAGCGGGTAAAGTGAAAACGGCTCTGACAGGGGAACGCAGACGACAAAATGGCAGAACAGTTGCCTTCCTCTGCCAATAAAAGACGCTAGTAAGTTAGAAACTACATAAAATGGGATAAATTCGTTACACACTGGTAGACTGGGTAATACAGCGAGCATCTCCCACTCAGGGAACTGGTATTACCCTCGGCTGGCGCCTCGGGTAATACCAGTTCCCTTCGTGGGAGATGCTCGCTGTATTACCGAGTCTACCAGTGTGTAACTAATAGACTCCCCTCATACAGTCCAGACTGCTATCTGACATAAGATCCAAACGGGTAGGTGAGGAAGAGCTCCGTGAAAGGGATTTGGTATGGATACTAAAATTTCTTCAAAGTGAGATAAAGTGCAAGCAGTGCTCTCAGACCTTTACCAAAGATTCTACCGATGGGGCCATATCTACCGACAAACTGTCAAACTCTGTACCTCAATCACAAGGGACGTTACCTACCGCAGCTGCATTACTGCCAAATGAGACTTTGTGTACATTATTTTGTGGCCACACTATTGAGAAGTGTTGAAATATTACACATATTCCTGCATGTGACAGGAAACATGTAACGCGTTCTGTCAATGCATGCTTTAGGTGTCTCAGTAACCAGAAAGGTTATGCTTACCAGAGATGTTCTGCCATGTGTTGCATCATCAACGGCATCTTACTGTTTTGTGCGATACCTATCATGATCCACCAAATACCTGCAGTGCACATGTGTCTGATGTTAATTCACTTTAAGAGAAAACTAATTTCATTGCAGACCACTCGAGTTTCAGTGCAAGGCGCATGTATGGTCACTGAAGCTGTAGTATTGTTTCACATTGGATCTGACAAAACCTATATCAGCAAAATAGAGCCCAAGTGGGTTGGTTCACAATATCTTGCATATGCAGCCTTTGGGGTGACAAAGTGAGAAAATCGCAAGTGCGTGATGAATTCATTATTACTCTGCAGTGCCTTCAGGAAATGCCACATCTATTGTTGCTACTGAAATCCCTGTTATTTGCCCACACATGTTTTGTCAGAGTATGCCAAATATCGTGTTGCAATCTATGGGAAATGACATGACGTTTGTTGATGCTGTGGACCCAGCAAACATTTAAGAACTGGACCAGCACTGGCCCACTTCTTATAGCTTTAAAATGGCCCATTTAAGGATGCCAGAACCAAGTTAGCATAGACCTGCACATCAGATCTATGTTGGCCCAGTACATTTTGGCTTTAGTGGACCAGTGTTGGTCCACTGGAAACCCTGTACTGTTCAACATGCTGGATTACAGACGCAGCATCGTAATAGCTCTGGAACATTAGAATAACCACTGCCATCTATATATTACCTGTCTTATCTGGTACTACATATATATATATATATATATACATACATATATATATATATATATATATATATATATATATATATATATATATATATATATATATATATATACATATATATATTGCATTCATATGCAAGTCATCCCTTGTGAATAAAGGGGTGATTGATTTATAAACACAACCTCTTGCCTTAGACGTCTATCAAGGTAAATCTAGTGAATCAGTTGACTCACTCCGTGTTATCACACATACCACTCTCACTATACTCTGCAGTATCCAAATAATCAGCTATTTCATAGTGTACTGGAAGACATACTGGAATTTAGTGACTACACTGTTACTTACATTGAATCCAATTCAAGCCGAAAATGGAAGATATTTGCAGTCAGAGTGTGCATGTGTTATCTTTGTGTGTTGGCACTTTCAACTGTCTGTTCATTTCAAATCTCCATCTGGTACTTCCCACAATTCATTGCAGTAAACAAAAAGTTAACTTACACCCCCCCCCCAAAAAAAGTGTTGGGAAAACCAGTACTGGGGCAGCACTGGGCCAGCGCTGGGCCAGTACAGTGAAGCTGCTCACGTCAAACATGCACTTTGTCAGTTAATCACAGCTGTTGATTGGATAATGGCATTGAACTGTTGGTACCGTACCCAGTACTGGTGGTATAAGCCAGTAAACATCCAGTATTAGCCCAATTGTTGCATGCTTGCTAGGAAGGACGAACTGGTTAAGATTGACCTCTTATTTGGTCTGGACAATTATTGGAAGGTCATGACAGCTGACATACTTTGTCTACCAGATGTATTGGATGCACAGCAATCCACATTTAAATGGATTCTGTTAGGCTCCCTGTCCAGTTCCATGGGTTTTGTGTCTGGTGACAGTATTTTCCCCACCTGTTGTACTTGAATGATATTTCTAAGACCTGCCCCAGGTCTTTCTGGGGTCTGGAATCCGATGGTGTTATTCCTGATGCCCCATCCACTGCTGTAGAAAACCCAGTATTAAAACACTTTTCAGAAAATGGTTGTGAAAAATTGCTACTAGCTTGCATTGCCTTGGCGTTCAGAAGATATCACCAAACAGTCGGTGGGTAATGAGAAAACAAGCTGAGGTAAGGGTTATTCAGTTAGTAAGAATATGAACAAGTAACCTGACCTAAAGGATAAATATGATTGTGTCATTCAAGGTATGGTGGACAGTGGTGTTGCTGAGACAGTCCCTCCCAATGAACTGAGTTGTGAACCCCCAGTGTTTGATATGCCACATAGGACCATCTATAAAGGAAAGCAGTCCTGCAAACTAAAGTGAGACCAGGTTTTGATGCATTGGCTACTGGTCCTAGTAGCATGTCCTTAACTAGCTGTTTGGAACGAGGACAATGTTTGTTGAGCAATTTGATAGAGGTTTTCATACATTACACTGGTCGTCCCTGGTCCAAAGTCCAACAGGTTTAACTACATGCATTTGATGATGCTTCTGGGGCGAGTTATGGAGCTTGTGTGTATCAAAAGGTGCAGTTAAGGAGTGGCTCAGGACAGTCATCCGTAGTTGTTGCCAATACCCTTATAACCCCAGTCAAAAGGGTAACACTTCCACGCTTGGAGCTCTTGGGTGCTCTGCATTGTGCTCATTTAAGAATTAAACTTCCTCTCTAGTGTAATTACGGGCGCATGGTTGCAGTTTGTGTGACAGGCATTTCTGATGACGCGCGGTAGCGCGTCATCAAAGAAATGCCTGTCACACAAACTGCAACCATGTGCCCGTAATTGTACTAGAGAGGAAGTTTAATTCTTATATTTACATTTAACATCAATTTCTATTGACATAAGAGTAAGTATTATCATTGATAGTTGATTTAAAAACGGTTTTTAGCCTGTTAATTTACAAAAAATCGCCTTTTTGTTTACTAGTGGGAGGAGCCAAGTAGGCGGGGCTACTACATCAGCCATCAGTTGTCAAGGCAACTCCTGGAACACAAAACTAGGAAAAAAATAGTTCCGAATAACACAACAACTTTATTTCAATAAAGCTTGCAAAACCGGTAAAAGAAAACATTTAGGCAAGTTTTGATGAGTAGATATGCAATTCTTGATCAGCTGATACCGTCTTCCCATTATGCTTAGGCCTATGAATCAAACGCTTCGGAGGCGCTAACAATTGGGAAGTGAAAATAGTCCCAGGCCAAGCATGAGGATATTATTGCGCAGCACGTTGGTTGCACGAGATGCTCTAGTGTAACCATTGCCTCACGAACTACACTACCGTTCCTATTCTTTCAATGCTAACAAAAATAACAAATGTAAATATTTGGTTGTGTTTGCTAGAGAGGCACTTCTGCTGCCTCTTCAGGTCCCAGATCAGCGTTGGACAGATTCCATTGTAGTATTAGCTTGGATACAGGGGGACGCTTGTCATTAGAAACCCTTTGTAGCCAATAAAGTCATTGAAATCCAGGACCTGGTTAGTTCAGCTGTGTGGGAATATTGTACTTTCGTTGAGAATCCAGCAGATTTGATGACCTGAGGACTTTTATCTGATGTCCTGATGCTTTCTGGCCTGTTGTTAGAGAGTCCTCCATTTTTGCAGACTGGTGGCATCTGTTATGACACTTTCAAGTGCCAGTCAAGTCTTGCTCTGTGTTGGATAAGGTTCAAGATGAAGCTGTAGGCAAGGGTAATAAAACAAATATTTATGCTGTAATGTAAGGTGTAGCACTAATGTGGCATGAAGAGACATTGAAAGCACAATGTGTGTTTAATGTCTCTTAGTTGTGTAGTTTAATGAAAGCAATTTGAGTTGTTGGCTGGGTGCTATGATTTACACAGTATTTGAAAGGGACTGTCCAAGAAGGAAAGGCCAATGATTTGTACTACCAAGAGTTGTGTGCAGCTAAACTCATGTTGATCACATGTGTTCAACAGTCAGAATAAAGGACTATATTAGAGACCTTGATAAGGAAACAACCAGTGCCTATGCCCTTTTTACTTCACAAGCTGAACTGCTTTGTTGATAGCAAGGGTTTGCTGAGAGTTCAGGGGAGGCTTCCACTGGCTGATCTGGCCTTTGAGAAGAAACACCCCATTATCTTTCCAAAGGGCGACTTCACGTCGCTTTTGGTATGATATCAGCATAGTTTACTTAATCATGCTGGTCTTGGCACCATGCTGACCTCTTTTCATTATGATTATTAAATTTGGGGGCACATGGTGCATGGCCAAAAGTGTAAATTGTGAGTGTTTATCCTGTCAGATTCTTGATGCTCCTTCAGGGTCTGAAACAATGGGTCCAGTACCACAGCTTCGCACAACACTAGCCCCTCCATTGTTCCTCACAGGTCTTGACCATGGAGGGCCCTTGTATTGTTACAACTTTGTGGGGGGAAAAAATTTATGTTCTCTTCACACGTACAGTTATGAGGGCTGTACATTTGGAGTCAGTTGATTTATTGTCCACACAGGCCACCATTATGGCCGTGGGGTGCTTTATTGCTCGAGGAGAAGTGTCTTCAGTTCTGATGTCTGATAATGCTAAGAGCTTTTTGGCAACTCAAAACCAGATGCAAAGGGCTTATGGCGCTAATGGACCAGACTGTCAGTTTGTTGTCCCTCGTGCTCCATGGTGGGGAGGTTGGTGCAAGCAACTCCAACTGTGAAATCTGCATTGAAAGGTAGCAGGGTCATAAGTCTCACACCCGCGTTGAATTGGAAACTGTAATGTACAAAGTAGCATGCATAAATTCTTGTCCATTGACATTTGTTGGTGATGAAGTTGATTCTGGGTCTCCTTTCACACCTTCCCAATTTCGGATCAGTAGTCCTCACGGTTTAGTTCTGGAGGTTTTGGTGTAGTTTCTGATGAACTAGCAGTTGATTCCCATTATCTCACTGAACGTCAAAGGCACAGAGGTCAATTGCTGGATCGATTCTGGTCCTGTTGAATATATCCGTAATTTTCCTGCTTGCAAGGGTTCTACTGCTAGCAAGGGTAGTGTTTCTGTGGGGTCTTGCACACATGGGCCTCTAGTGCCAAATAGTCTGATAACTCTCTAGTGCTAGAGGTAGGAAAACCACAAAAATATTCGCTTCTGGGAACAAAGAACAATTAGTTTGCACATATAAATGTGTCACAATTTACATCCAAATTAAATTGTCTTGTCACTAAAGATGTTTTAAATGACTTACAATTGATAAATTTATTAGATATATCAGATAGAAAACCACAAAAATATTCACTTCTGGCAACAAAGAACAATAAGTTTGCATATATAAATACATCCAGATTAAATTGTCTTGTCGCTAAAGATGTTATAAATGACTGATAATTGATAAATTTGTTAGGTATTAAAGGTTAGAAACAGGTTCATGGAGATTCCAACGTGCATCTCCAACACATGACAGTAATGAAGAATTTAATATTAAAGGCTACATGTGTGCTAGTGTTGGTAAGGGATGAGTCAATAAACAGATTGCGGTGGCCTAGTGGTGTTGTGCAGAAGGTTTATCCTGGTGAAAATGGTGTGCTATACTTCAAGTCAAATCTACCAAAGGATTGTACACAAGACCCATACTGATGGTTCATGACGTAGAAATAATGCCTTGTTCCTTTGGCTCCACACAGTCTCCTAGCTCAGTCAAAAATTTATCTAACCATTGATACCACAAATGTTGGATACACTGGTTCTAACACAGGTGCACTCAAACACTGCAGTAAAATGATTCTAACATGGATAAAACAAATGCTGGTCAAAACATTAAGAATAGTGACTCAGATGTTGTTGCCTGGCATGGTCGCCATGGTAAAGTGCCTACCAGAATGGATTTATAACGTTTAAGTTTATCTGAAACATGTAGACACTGTTTTACTAACAGTAATATTATGATGTGAAATTATTCCGCCTAGGACTGTATTATCGAGGCTGAACTAGTCTGAAAACTTGTGCAATTTGATACATGTAAGGATCATAGAACATTGACATTCTTATTTAAAATCTCATTTAAATGGAGTATGACCATTATCATATACTAAGTCTGATGTTGAAGTATCTTGATACGCCAAGGTGGGGAAAATGTCCAGAATTCTCTTATAAAGTGCTGCTCTCCATAGGGCATTTTGGCTTTCTCGCCCATGTAGAAAAACAAGTGTGACGAAAATGACATGGCTGCTTTCTCTTGTGATTGTTGGCAAAGACCACAGTTATAAATCCTTCTATTACTAGCATTTCATTTTGTTTAAGATTGTTAGAATCATGTAATAGTATTCAAAGACTATAATTGTTTTATTATAGGATTTTGGCATGTTCTATTTTCAACATGACGAGCGGTCCCATGACTTACTCTATTGACCGCTGATCGAATGACAGGCACGTAGATTTTGAGCAAATGCGTTTATTTGGACAATCACACATGACATCGATTTAGCCAACTGTAAAACCTTAAATATCTTGATCATATAGTAAAAATGAATATTTTTCATTTGAATGCCACTTCAAAACCCTGTTCTCTCCCAGTATGGCCTGCCCACCTAGGCAGATCAGTAGATCCAGTGGATACCACCACTACTCATTTGATGAAAATTTGGAACACGCTTTGAAATGAAGAAAGTACACGCTTCCTGTCTTACAGTGTTACCACTCCAATTTAACACTAATATTTCCCCCATTCCCATCCTTATACCTGCAACCATTGAATAAAGATGAGTTTCGTGTGTAGTTAGACAAATCAAGCATCAGTTGCAGTATTTACTCATTATTTATTGCGTATCTGAGTGAATTATATTTTCATTATATTGATAATATAATTTTTATTAAGTACACTCACTTTTGCATGGAACAGTCATATATAGACATAGATAGATATACAATTCATAACCTGTAAAACCTAACATAGGTAGTCCATTCTCTCAGGCAAGAAGCGTCATACATGTGGTTGTTTTTATTTTGGTGCAGCAGCTTCTTGGTCAAAGAGTGGCGGGTAGCATAAAATATAGGTATAGGCTCCGAAACATGTTCTGAGTAGTTACCCGCTGAAGACCCTTTCATTTATTCCGGCTGATACATGCTATATCAAAATTCTACAGCAGAATGTGCGCAATGTGGACAGTAGTACTTCCATATGTATATAGGTTAGACAGTGACAGGTTAGCTTATGGAGACTAAAGGGTTCGGACTGTGGAAAAAAATAATGACTACTAGAAAGTGGTTCTGCACAAAAAGACACAAATACAATAAAACCAGACTAGACCTGAGCCCAATCCTGTGTCAGACTCCTGACTGACAGGACAGTCTGTCTCATGAGGATCCTACCTCAATAATTATCACACACCAATATTGAACATTCAGCTCACTACCAATTCATATATCCCAATGCTATTTGCAAAATTAATAAGATGATAATTTACATTCATTGTCAAAGGAAAGCTCGGAAAGTGCAAAATTACTGACATTTTATGCGGTTAATACCCGAAACACAAGCTTGGTACAGAATACTGTTAAAATATGATATGAGTGATATGGGATTATTCTGCACTTGTTGCATTCCATTACGAAATAACAAGAACCTGTTTCTATCACCAGGATAGCTCAACGTAATTTGTGTGTACTTTGCGATTAGCAGGATTCACTGAATTGAACGCGGAAACAGCGAGTTTCATGCTTCCAAAATGCTCGTGTAGGCCACATTTGTTACATTCTAGGCTGTGCAGGCACTAGGACATTGAACAAAGTAACGGAATACTCATGGATGCAAGGGTTTACTTTGCATTGTCACTGCGCCCTCACTCACTCTCACCCTCTCGCCCCTCGCCCCCTCCCCCAACAAGCAGGACAAACGTGGCCTACCAAGCAGCGAGTGCAATGGCGTACGTAACTATGTTTTGACCACAGAACGCCGCACATTTCCACCGTATCCTCATTTTCAAAAAGAGCAGTTCATTGGGGTAGATATGTGTGAATTCCGTGATCAAAATGTTGGCTGTATAAGTCAGTTCGAAGTTCTGTTTTCGGCATTATCCCAGAATCAGACACAAAAGTCCATCAGCAATATTATTGCTGATGAACATCTGTGTCCGATTAAAAGATATACTGAGAAATATATTTATGTTTTGACCGTAGAACGACCAAGTCCCGAACTACTACTGGCAACCTTGGGTACCTATCTCACCTAAAATCGGAAACGCGCTTGACCATTTGGTCACATCCCCATTCTTAAAAAGAATAATTCAATGGGGGTAGATATGTGTGAATGTCCTAATCAACACTGGTGAATGCCTATGGAATTACCTCAATCGGGGACTAACGGCCATCAGCATTACGGGAATACCGGAAAATACATATATGTTTTGACCACGGCCATGTGATCGGTCATGCGCGATCATCATGTGGACCCATGGGAATCGGTTTCATTTGCTCACTTTTATATCGTGTGCGCAAATAAAGAATATATTGCATTTTCCTCGGGATTCAACGACACTGATAGAACTTGTTAAGGGATGGTTCAACAGTATCATCATTTTTGAATTAGCACTTAGTAATTTCATGACCCCCCTCCCTCCAAAAAAATAGTATTTTGAAATGATGATTTTCCTAAAAATCCTAGCAATTTTACACAAAACAGGCCAAAAATTGACCATTATTTCCCACATTCTGCGAAAGTGTAAAGACCTATTTACCCCCCCCCTTGCATACTGTAAGTACTAATTAAAAAATGATGAAAATGTTGAACCATCCATAAGTCACATATAAGCTTTCACGCTGAAAATTTTCTTACAAGTTGCTTTGTCTTTCAGGCAACTTACTGCTTGGTGACATTATCATCATCATCATCATCATCATCATCATCATCATCATCATCATCATCATCAAACTATTGTTATTATCATTATTGTTAAAGTCTTCTTTTATGAAGCGCGTTATTCCCAGACAACATGGGAAATTCTTGCATATAACATATTGGTAATATCCATTTAAAACTTGGAACAGGAACTGGATATCTCAAATGGTATATTTAATTCCTGGTAGGACTTTCGTTTCACTGTTAAAGAGGTCGAACTAATGAAGCATATAATGAGTAGACTCTTACAGAACGCTTCATTTTGACTTGCCACCAAATGTGTCACACCAGCTATGAGTGTCCCAGTTATATTAATTAGCACGAGTAAACGCAAGGTAATATAAATAAGATGTTTTCTACACCCGAGCCGGGCTGTGAAGTACGGAATAAGACTTTTACTGCTTTTGGGCACGCTGTAACCATGATGTAACCATAATAAATTAAAAAGTTGCATTTACTGGCTGTAAATGTGCACTAATTTGCTGCCATTTCGGTCATCCACTTTAGGCAGGTGCAAGAAGCACTCAAGGTAAGATATTTGATAATCTTTAAGGATGCTGTAACCACCATGATCAGCCTTCTATGATCATTAATTGTTGTACCAATGCAGCCAAAGACGCGGCCAGTTAGAAAAACATGGTCAGATTTTTCCTCAGATCCTTCTGACTTGCTCGGAAGCACGTAACACTGAACTATGGGAAAGATATGAAGGGATACCTGTGCAGGCGTAGACCGTAGTTATAGGTGACAGCGATCGTGTTAACCTCAGAGTTCGTATGGCCTTCAAATAACCCTCTCTAAAATTCGTTAGAGGAAGTTCCCGTCTGGCATATCTCTGATATATGCACGGGGCTTTTTTTTTTTTTTTTCAAGCAACGCTACTCTCTTAGGTATCATTATCTTGAGACCCAAATATCAACTGCGGAACCACTTAGTAAAGCAGGGCACTTGAGTGTCCAAACACTTAGTAAAACAGGGCCCTTGAGCGTCCAACTATCATGCGCGTCACGTCATGATCAGTGGCAGGCAAGTCGGATTTAACAGACTGCAGTACAATATTAAATTGGCCATGCTGGAAGAGTCTAACACAGACGTTGTACCATGTGGAACAACGATAGCCAGACAGCAACAAACTGAAAAGAGCCTGACAGCCCTACTGGTAGATTCACATGTGTGTCTGCCATGTGTAAAAATGAAAAGTTCAGGTAAATAAACGAATTCCTGGTCAGAATATGAATTCTACGTAGTTTAATACACACCGGCTATAGTCACGTGTACGGTATAAATCCTGGGAGTGATCACAGCAAAGTTGTACTTTAGCAACCTCCAGTAATTGGGTGATAAATTGCCTAACGGCGTGCCCAGTGCCATAACTGCTCTGCCGGGCATCCAAATGTGAGCGCGTGACACCACTTTTGCGGATGTAAATTTTCTTTTGTACCGTATCGCCTCTGCTCTGCGTAACCCTGGTCCAAGCTCAACACACATGAATCAGTGTACAAATAAATATGTATACGCTTGCGATCATTATGTGAGGCAATTTGGGTCACATGGCTTTGTTTATCTGGGACAAGTATTTTGATTGTGTGTCGTAGTTTGCAAAAGACCTTTATCGCAGACGGGCTGCTGACCAATAGATCAAAGTGCATCTTTTTAGTATTTAACAGGTGCAACGTGGGTAGAGAGACGCCGCCATGTTGGAAATATAGCAAAACGGTAAGTTTGCTTTGCTGAGATTTATTTTTCGGAATTCTGTTCTTTCTCTCAGAGGTAACGTGCAATACGTAAATTTTAAATTTTTACTTTGGAATACATCAGTTATTGTTCATGTTTAAAATTTAAATACTTTGTACAATGCTGTTACGGTATTTTACTGGGATGACGCAGGTGATAAAAATATGTCTTTGTACTGGAAAGAGAATCACTGGTGAGTTGCACTATTTGAATTACCATTACAGTTGTATGTTTTACAAAATGATATCGACGCGTTATGGCATTATGCCGTGGCATCCGGGTTGACATATATGTAAATTTATTTTGTTGGCGGATGAATTATTTGAAGAGGAAGAAGAAGAGCCCAGCGTTTTGCATTTTAGTACCCATATTTCCTCCTTGTTGATGATTAAAATTAAATCTGTAATGGTTCCCTTTGGCAGTCTCGCTTTAAAAAGATACTCTCATTGTTGTGAGTTGCACAAGCAATGGATCAGGTCTGCCCCATTTGTGTTGCCATTTTGTTAGTGACTCATAAAGCAAATTGGGAATTCCATGTTACCGGAGACCTATGTTTTGCCAGATACCACTAATGCATCACGTGGCAATCAAATGAAATAATTTGTGCAAAACTTTGTGTCGTCATATTTTATTTCACATCATGTGTAACGGGATTGGAGAACAAGCTTGCAAAACTCCCCACTTTAATCGATTCATTCAGCGTCTATGATCTATTTTGTAGAAATTTTATCAACAGATTTTTTTTCTTTCTTTTTTTTGGGGGGGGGGGATATTAAATAAACAGAAAGAAAACGAAAGACCGTGGCAATTTCATTTAAGATACAAAGTTGTTTGTTTGATTATTACCGGCCAGGCTGTTCTGACTAACTGTGTCGGGAAAGCATCTAATCTAGCATCAGTACAAAGTAACTGTATCTTACACAAAGTACCAGCATGACGAATTCCTTCTTTTAAACCATTTTCATCATTTTGATTACTCATTTTTAAAAGTGACACGGCAACATCCCTGGATACTGAGCGCAAATAATTAGTTGCCCTGAGACTATCAGCAACCTTTCAATGCAGGCATCACGAAGCGACGAAAGTCTTTTATTCCTGTTCAAAATATGACTCTTTTTTTCCCCCAAAAATATAAGATAAAAGAATGAAAACGTATCACGTTTTGGTTTTGCTTCAAATGGCTGCTCAGAGAACGAGGTCAACAAATAGGCATTGCCTCTTATTGCTAGTGCTTGGCATTCGAGTCGCAGCCTTCCGTAGATTCACACGTTATTGTGACCCGATTATATGCACATTCTCCGCTTCAACATAGTTTAAAAATTACACTCGCTGTCCTTTTTTCACTGGAATCACATGAGGCACACTTCAAGTGGGACATTTTCTGGCTTGCTTTATCTCCTGATTTAAAACCATAGTTGTAAATTTAACTCTGTGTACACTAAACTGAGAATTCAATTTAATTCAATTTAAGATATTTCTCAAACGTGCAACAACGAGAGAGAGAGAGAGAGAGAGAGAGAGAGATAGAGAGAGAGAGAGAGAGAGAGAGAGAGAGAGAGAGAGAGAGAGAGAGAGAGAGAGAGAGAGAGAGAGAGAGAGATTCTTGCTTCAACATAAGTCCGTCAACGTCATTGGCCCGAATATTGGCTGGTCTTACACACACACACACACACACACACACACACACACACGCACACGCATGCATGCATAAATAATAAATGAATGAATACCTAATATATGTGTGTGTGTGTGTGTATCGTCGAATCTCCAACTAAGACTGCTCCCCTATACAGACCACATTTTATCAGTCCCTTAGGTGGTCTTAGTTTGGAGATTCCACTATGTATGTGTGTGTGTGTGTGTGTGTAAAAGACCAGAAATATATTTGCTGGAGAAAAACTTGTGTGTGTGTTTTCAAAAGTAGCAAAATTTAAAATGTTCAATGTGTATGAAATGTACCAAAAACACAATCTTAAAATTAGAATTTGCTTTCTTCTTCATCTACAATGGTCTTGAAATGCAAACGTATTTAAATCGTACAAGGGTACCTGTTTAACATACATTAAGATTCTACAACCTTCATTTTCATTGGATGTTCCTGTATCACAAACCATTGAGTTGAAGTTGGATTGAAACTTCTATTCACAGTACCTTTTAACATTCAAAGTTTGAAGTATACCTAATTAGCATAAATTCCAATTTTACAATTCTTATATTCATTTCATTGGATGCACCCATTGCACAAACCTATAAATTGGATTAAGACAGTGACTTCTATCTAGAATCCTTTCAAAGATATTGATTGCATCTTTATAAAACTTCTATAGATTTAAGTTGAATTGCCACCCCCACCTGTAATACTTTCGAAGATCTCAACATTTAAATGTTCTGGGTGTGTCTAATCAGCATAAATTAAATTTATTGAACGTTCATTTTCATTTTCTTGGACACGCTTATAGCACAATTATGGCGATCGAAATGGATTGATACTTCTATGTATAATACTTTTGGAGATAGTCAAGATGTAAATTTCTCCGAGTGTGCCCAATTAACGTAAATTAAAATTTCGCAACTTTAATTTTTCATTTCATATTTGGTACGCATATTACACCAGCCTAGGAATTGAAGTAAGATTGACACTTCTATCGATAATACTAATTTGCATAATTTTGAAAATGCTAATTGGTCCAAATCAGAGACTCAATCTTTATAATACAGTTAAGGCCACGCAAAAATGTGCAATTTTTGGCTATAGCAGTCTCCAAGCAATGTTCCGGACAACTTGTATATGGAAGGAAATAGAAAGTGAAGGAATGCAAGAAAGAAAGAAAGAAAGAGAGCGAGAGCGAGAGAGAGAGAGAGAGAGAGAGAGAGAGAGAGAGAGAGAGAGAGAGAGAGAGAGAGAGAGAGACACACACAAACTTACACATAGACATAAAAACAGTTGGTTTATCTCTCTCTCTGTCTCTCTCTCTCTCTCCACACACACATATACATACAGACAGACATAGACAGACAGGCATGCACACACGCGCTCATACATACATACATACATACATACATAGAGACAGACAGACAGGCATGCAAGCGCACCCTCACATACACACACATACAGACAAACATGTTTATGTGTGTATGTGTAATTAATTAAAAAAGTAAAAGAATGTATGTTATCATTGGGAGAACAGTCGAATCAGGGCCGCTACCGCCTGACGTGTTACCAGCTTAGACTCTAAATGACAAATTAGCGCACAATCACCAGGATTACAGTAACAGTATCTCGCTGTCATAGAATGTCAATCTGACTTGATAAGTAGGCTATCTGCGTCCTGTTGACATTGCCAATCGTTATTGAACTTCGGTCCGGACGGGGAATTTACTAAGACCTCAAAACAACTAGTCCATCGACGATACCACAGCTAGTTTTGGACGTTAGCTTCATATTTTATATAGCATGAAAGAGTTAATATAGGTCTACTATATAATAAAGCTAGCATGACAGTAGAGAAGATAAGTTTTCGTTTGTTCTCTGCAAAGCTAAATGAATATTAGCTTCGACACTCATCTCAATCTGAGAAAATGTTTCAGCTGATCGCGGCATTTGCATTCTGCTTCTTTACGCTTACACGTAATTAGGCATCTAAACAGGGAAAATGTAGCTTCAAAGTTGGAGATCCTTACAAAAATGAAATTCTTTTCATCGTTGTACAACCGTAAATGTTATTTCAATGAATACGGATACATTTTTCCACATATATATTGATGTCGGAATAAAAAGAGCAATTGTCCGGAAGATTTAATAACTAGCATCAAATGGTCACATAAATTGAATCATTAGCTGCTTATTTGATTTTGAATGTTCCCGCAGACACAGTTACAAAGTGTTACTATCTGAGTTGAACTGGATGACTATTAAGAAAGGAACAGATTTTAAAAAGTCAGCATTAGTGTATAAATCACTGAATGGCGAGCTACCGAACACGTGGAAAATATTTTGAAGTTTATACCTTAAGTTAATAGACTTAAAAGAATAAAGAGAAAATAATTACACACAGTTACTCCATTAACATTAGTGATTTTTTTTTTGACATGTTGGCCGTGATTTCCAGTGGGGTGTCATAGTCGACACCCAAAGTGCCTCTTGTCCATGCGTGCCTGTTAATTTCGTTTCTTGCTTTTGTGTTACAGATCTACAAGACAAAACTTTAACTCTCGACAAGGTATCCAAATACCAACGTCAAAATGGTAGCCTGCCTTGGAAAAACAATCGTATTAGGCTCATACACAGTTCTGGTGTTATTTACGTCATATGTGCAGCCAGTATTTTTCGGCACAGGGAAACAAACCTGTGGAAGCAAAACAAACTGTTTGCTAAACGATAACGGGACATTTCTTTGTCCAAACGCTGGATGTACAGAATTCCCGCTGGATCTTGATAAAACGTTAGTTCAAAAGATATACTTAAACAACAATGAAATAAGTGTACTCAATGACCCCATTCCTTATGAAAATCTCATTGATTTAAATCTCGAACACAATAACATCTACCAAATAAAGGAAAATATTTTTGAAAAGTGTGACAAGTTGGTTCGCCTGAACCTTGCAAGTAACAACATTAGCCTGTTGACCACGTCCCATTGGTCAGGTTTGTCAAGATTAGAAGAACTTTATCTTAACAATAATGATCTACGTCAACTCGAATCTACTCTTTTCGACTTTGCGGTGACAAGCAGCCTGCGTCTATTAGACTTGAGCAACAACAACATACAGGAAATGGATCACAATGCGTTTACCGATCTGCGTGGCTTACATCGTCTGTACCTCTCTAAAAACTTGCTGAAGTCCGTGGACAGAGAACACTTTATTGGGCTTTTTTGGTTACAGTTGCTGGACTTGTCTGCAAATCAGTTGAAAGATATCAAGAAAGAAACGTTCACTGACCTATCAGACTTGCGCACACTGTACCTGCAAACCAATAAGATTTCGCATATTGCAACAGATGCTTTCAGTGGTTTACATGAACTGCGATTTATAAATTTGAAACACAACAATTTTTACGCTATACCACCTGCTACTTTCTCCCTCGGACGTTTGTCACATCTACTGTTGGATTACAACCAATTAACGGTGATAAGTAAGGACACCTTTGCCAGTATGGCATCATCAGAGATAGAAGAAATATCATTGTCTAATATGAACCGGCTTGAAGTGGTCAAAAATGGATCTTTTGCGCATTTGACCAAATTGACTTCCCTATACCTGCATAACAATCCAAAGTTACGCAAAATAGAAGAAGGGGCATTCTCCAAATCGAACAACAGCAACTTCAAAATTATCGATATAAGTAACAACGCACTTGAAACTATACCGGAGCATGCTCTGGAGTGGAAAAAGATTTCTTCTGTGGACTTGCGGGGAAACCCCTGGCGGTGTGACTGTAAACTAGAATGGATGCTAGAACTGTATATACCTCAGGAACACTGGAATCAAGTCAAGTAAGCTTCTGGTCTCTATTGTTGTATTTATTCATTTACCGCTCAACCTGCATGGATTTTATAGGTCTTCTCCTTGCACGTCTCGTCGATACTGAATAGAATTGTTCACTTTTTCTTTTATTTTTGAAATTGTACAAATAATACGATACGGTAGAGGTTGTACATAACATGCATAGTAGGCCACATTGTGAGAAATCATCATTTTTAAAAATGGAAAAATATATACTTTCTGAGACAGAGGGAGTGATGCTTAAAAACAGTATTAGTGTAAACTCTTTTGAAGTGTTAACCGACAGACGTGGCATTTAATAGACAAGCGGATACGTTCTTGATGGCCATGTTTTGTTTGCGCTTGGCTTCGGACCACCAGAACCTTGTTGGGGCTGCCATCTGGTGGTCAATACGCTTTACTGTTGAAAGACAATAAAATCATGGTAGCCGCAAAGTGCTGTTGACAGGAGACCCAAACCAATAATAAATTCCAATCAATAGCAACGTGGGAATGTTTTATTTTTATACTTTTTTTTTTTGCAGATGTGCAACTCCGGATTATTTAAAAGGGATGCCACTGAGGAAAGTTGGATACCAACAATTCGTTTGCCCGAAGGCTAAAAACTACTCGGTATCGATTATGGTGGCAGCGTCACTGATGTTAACCTTCCTACTGGGCACGACAGCGGGAATCCTTCTATTTAAATACCGCCACAAAGTCTGTGGTTGGTATTACCGTAGGCCTGGTAAATACGTGTCACTTTATGACATCGTGGAACAAGAGGACGGGGCTGTTACGATCAGCTACAAGGGAGAACGAGCCGCGCTGAAGGGCGAGGCCACGGAGCCTGTCGACGTGTGATTTTTGCAACATTATCTATAAGGTTTGGTTGTAAACAACAATAACAACACCAGGAATATTAAACAAATGGCATATGAATGGGCACGTCATGTAATTATGTGCTGAGAGGTTACTGTTAGTTGACAAGGGACTCCTGGGCCACGAGGAACATTGAGATGCTTGATTGTGTCCATGGAAATGATAAAACTCTTGTGTGGCACTCAATAGTACTCCGAAATGACATACTGTTGTCAAGTCCTAAGATACACACTCTTGTCTGCAACATAGTGTTGCATAAATCGCGCATTGCCTTTTATCATAAGCATTAAGACACCGGAGAACATTCAGACTTGGAAAAAATATATAAACGGTGTATATAAACCAACAGGTGCAAGTACAAGGAGTAGACGATTTATTAAATGAAATGTTTGTGTTGAGCTGTATATTTTTGTGACCAATAATTAAAAAAAAATACAATGGATAAATATAATCTAAAATGCAAGTTGGCTAAACCGATGCCAGAGTTAATGTCAATAGGAGAAAGCAAGAAAAGAAGCTTCTATTGCTCTCCTGTAGAGGGCATGTCAGTCATTCAGGGCTACAGTTGTGTATTCCCATTCCTTTTCATTGCAATTTACAGCTTAATAGCTTTAAAACCTTTCGTTGCAGAAACAGCAAAATTTGTGTGATAAAATTATGTACATAGCTGAAATGTTGACACAAATTTTATTCTTTCAGCTTTAGGGTGGTCTCTTAATTTAACATGCAATCCAAGTGGAACACACATCTCTAGGCCGGAATAATGCTGTGTGCTGGATTGTGTATTCAGCTGAATACACAGTTAATAATATTGGTAATTGTGACCTGACCCATTGTCATACGATGTTGCTTTCAGAAAAAAAGTTTTAAACCTTGTCAAAGGTAAAAGTGGCGATTGGTATCTTGATTCCCCTGGATTTTGTTTGTGGAAGGTAATCTTGATTGAATACTGTGCAAAGTATTTATTGCTCAAAGTATCGAGCATGACACGCATTACATGAACGTGTGTGTGTGTTTGTGTGCAACTAATGGAAGACATTTAATTTCTCAGCAAATACTACGCATGATAACAAATCGGAGTGTAGACCATACATCACGAAATAGATACAAGATATTTTGATCAATCTTTACGTTTAGTTTGATTTATCTACATATGTTCCTTTTTGCTAGTCATGTAATAGTATTTACCAGATAAAAGCTCTCGCAGAATGACGTCATGACATATGAGCAGATTTGCTGAGCTAGTGCAGAATGTAATAAAATTAGAGCAGACAAAAAGAAAGTGTTGATTCGGCGAACAGTTAGTCAACACATGTAAAAATGTCAACTTTGGGATTTCAAAAGGGGTCAAAGAGCTTGCGGGACTGGCACCAAAGGTACAAACAAGCAACGAAGGTGTGAAGTCCTTCAATGGGGATCGGAGGAGGGGGTGAAGGTCCGAATGCTTTTTCAGTCAATAAAAAAGATGGCAAAATCTATAGAGACGTCAAGATTCAAGATGCCATTTCTTGGACATTTAAATGAGAACAACAGGGACAGAGCATATTTAGGATTTTTTTTCTTTAACCATGGATGAACCATGCATGGAGCGATTGACGTCCATGGGTGAACCGAATATACCATAATTGAATAGCGGGACCTGCTGGTAATAGTAGACACAGGGTTAAGCCAAAATGAAGACAGTGTGGAACAAACTATGTAGTGTCTCTCTGAAACTGTAAAACCGAGGACCGCCTTGTGCAGCAAACTCAACTTTATTATGCAGGTGGCGACACCTATATCTGCTTCAGATGTTTAAACTAGCAGATAGCAGGTGTCGCTTCTGCTAGTTTGATTCAAGTCCTCGGAAAGTGATCAACTCGACACAAAGAGTGAAATGGGGCATTTTTACATGCACTCAACCAACATACACTGGTAAAATGTACAACTTACGCCAACTAACCGTAACCCTGAATGGTCACGTCCAAGGGAAATTATAGCAGCATAGATTTAATACTTACTGAAGACTGCACCTTTTCTCAGGTCTAAAGCATGAAAACTTGTATGTGCATGCGTCTTGTAAATTTCCTTGGAATGGAATGATTGACGAGCACCAAGAAGTTAAGCCTGTCATTAACATAGTTGTGTCTGAGAATGACACAATATACCCAGACACAACGTACATACAACGTACACACACACACACACACGCACTATATATATATATATATATATATATATATATATATATATATATATATATATATATATATATATATATATATATATATATATATATATATATATATAAAGCTGGTTTAAGTATAAGTATTCAGGAACAAGCTAGCATAAATGATCTACTACATTTCATAAATATGCTAGTATGAAGGATCAAATATATACGTGAACAAGCTAGCATAGGGATACACTAGATTCATGACCAAGATGGCATGGGGATACACTAATTTCAGGAAGGAGGTAGCATGAGCGATACATCCGATTCATGAACAAGCAAGCATGAAGGATCCACAATAGATTCGTAGCAGTTGTACAGAAACAGGTTCCTGACTCTTATTATTGTCTTTTGTACGTCATAAGCCATGGCACACATTGTACATTTTCTATTGTCATATAAAACCTTTGTAATTCTTATTCTGTATATCATGTACTATATGTTTTATATGTAGTATGCCTCGAGCAAGAATAAAATAATAATAACACATACCAAGGGAAAGATTTTGATTTAGACAGTTATATTCTTTTGATACAAATATTTTCTATCGTTTGCTGTTTGATCCAAGCAATTCTGGTCTTCTAATACAATTGTTCTCTATCCTGTGTTCTTTGATTAAGACAACATTTTTTTGGATACAGTTGTTTTCTATGAGTGTTCTTTGATTTACACATTTACTTTCTTCTTATATAGTTGTTCGCTATTATGTGTTCTTCGATTTAGACAATCAAATTCTCAAGCACAAATTTTCTGTCTAATGTGTTCTTTGATTTAGACAATTATATTCTAACAATACAATTTTTCTATCATATGTTTTCTCTGGTACTAAATTTTCCATCACCGTGCCAACTTCCTTACTGTCAATACACACTAAGTCTATTTCGCCATTCATCAGGTCTGTGTGTGAACACAGAATTCTTGCTTTTCCTCAACTACTTTATTTATGTGTTTGTTTGTTAGTTCGTTCGTTCATTTATTTATTTCCATATGCCAGTTCTGTGGTCAGTTTTGCCAGGGTACTATTGCTCCAAAAGTACGAAACTTGGCATGTTCATAGACAAGTAGTGAAATTGTGCATATTGCTTGGAACAGTCAAGATGCTAAAATTATGTAAACTAGAGGTATATTTGTGGAAATTTTTAAATCTTGCGTATCTTCAAAACCTTGTAGAGAGAGTTGCCATTCAAAGCATAACAGGTGGGTCTATTGCTAAAATCCTATAGCATGCAAACAAAGTTTAGACGTTCAATTCACCGAATTTCTTCAGAATTCACGTGCATTATACATATTCCCCCTCCCCACTGTGCCCACAAGCTGGTAAATGTATCCACAGGTAGGCTGTTATGCAGCCAGAGATAATTGAACTGTGATAGGCTGGCCTCCATACCTATCAGAACAGAAGCAGTGGCACCTAGTGACGTGGGCTTATTCTTCATACCTTAGGGAGACTGGCTGTGTTGCAAGAGGAAACTTGTCCGCACTGTGTACCAAGGAAGCTGCATATAGTCTGAAGCCTCCTTGGCTTAACTCCCAATCACAGTAAGCTAGTGCTGACTGAGAGATGTTATTTCAACTACAATTGACAGGTTCGTGACATAGCAGCATCCAATGAAATATGAGCCAAAGTTTAGCATGTCTTTGTAAAGGGAGTTTCAGATCAATCACAAGAAATCACTCAAACACAGATCCAAACTCCCTGTAATGACCAACTGTAATATGGAAGGATTTTGGTTAAGGCAGTGGGTACATTGGGGCATGCAGGCAGAGCTCCCATAGGCATAGCTGTTGTATTTCTGGACCCAACAGTGACATTTGTTCATCAGTTAAATATCTATAACATTGTTTCATAACCTGTATAAACACTGCCCACTTCTAATAAAGATTCGTCTTATTTCATCCATGTTCAGCCTGTGCAAACTTGCAACTAAAGTTTGTCCACACCTTTAGTAGGCTGTTGCGGTGCTGTCCAGCTAAAAATATCTGTAGCCAAAATTTTCTTTCCTTGTAGCATTTTTGCCACTTCTTTACAAAAGAAACACTTATTTTTGAGAAAATCTGTGGCAATTTTAAAGAGCTTTGTAGCAAACTTTTGCTACAATGCTCCAGTTGGACAGCCCTGTGTTGAACCGCAGTAGCCCAAAATGTACATGTACCATGGTATAGATTTTTGTGATGAGCTATGTGAAGTTGCATGGTATGGTGCCTGAGCAAACTTACAACTTAAGTTTGCTGACACATTCAGGCCGGTGACCCTCAGTAGTTGAACACCTAGATTGAAGTTAAATGCTACTGTATGACAGTGGATTGGGTGAGCTAATAGTTGATATTAGTAGAGAATGTCATGTAAATGTTTTTATGTTCCTGTAAGCTAGTGAAACGTAAATACATGTACATCAATGTATACACGTTTCACTTGTTGCAGTTATTTTATGTCCCAGACTTACAAGGCACGTGAATCTGGTGTTGATGTAGTAATTTTTATTTCATAGGATATGTGAGTTTTGCATCGTATATAATAAATGGGTTTATAATCATATTTAAATTTGGTGTATTTATGCAGATCAGGAGCAATTAGAATTTTAAAAGCTCTGTACTTTTCAACCTGTGAGAGATAGATACAAAATTTAAAGTACTACATATACATTTTTGACACGTGTCAATCTAATGGACGGTGAACAACTGTAGCATTTGAAATTGTAATACTACTTAGCAGCACTTTGAACATTTACAAGTTGAATATCTCCAAAACTGTTATAAATAGAGGTGTCAATCTAAGTTCAGTTTTCAGGTTTGTTACATAGCTGCATCCAATGAAACATGAACCAAAGTTACAGCATTCTAATTAATGAAAATTAGGTGAGTACACAAAATTGAATTCTTTGAATAACGCTCAACCTATTACAGATAGAGGTGTCATTCCAACTTCACTTTGCAGGTTTGTGATATAGCCGAATCCAATGAAACATGGACTTAAGTTTGCAGCAGTCTTATCTATGCAAATTACATGAATACACAAAATCTCAATCTTGAATAACTTCAAAACTATTATAGACTCAGGTGTCATTCAAACCTCAGTTTATGGATTTGTGGATAACCAAGAACCATTAATCAAGGTTGTAGCAGTTTGATTTATACAAATTAGCAAATTCACAAATTTTAAATATTTGAATAACTTCAAAACTGTAATACACTTAGGTGCCATTCACGCTGCAGTTTATAGTTTTTTTTTACATGGCTGCATGAAAAACTAATATTGCAGGAGTCAAAGAAATACTGAATAGGCAATCTGTAAAAGTTTCCTAGGCACACAGACTGATTTGCTGAGAATTAAATCAAATTTTTAGTTTATATATTCATTTACTTACCTGTGAATTTTGCGGTCACTTTTTCCGGGACACTATTGTTCCAAAAAGTACCAAACTTGGCATGGTGATAGATGTAGTAGTTAAGCTGTGGATACTGTTTGGTACAGCCATGATGTTAAAAATATGCAAATTACAGATAGGCACAAAATCTAAAGTAGTACATACAGATTTGTGACACACTTCCAAACTATTATAGATAGAGATGCCATTCCAACTTCAATTGATAGGTTTGTGACATAGCCCCACCCAATGAAACATGAACCAAATTTATAGCATTTTAATTCATACAAATTAGGCAAACGCACAAAATTTAAATCTTGAATGGCTTCAAAACTATAGTAGATTGTGGTGCCTTTCCAACTTCAATTCATAGGTTTCTGGCATGGCGGCATGAAAAATTATTGTTGGGGGAATTAAATAAATACTGAAGAGTGAATATTTAAAAGTTTTCAAGGCACACAGATTTGCTGACAAGGAAATCGAATTTTCTAGTTTATTTTTTATTTCCGCGTCACATTTTGTCGCAAGGGTTTTCTCGGACACTATTGTTGCCAAAAGTACCAAACTTGGCATAGTAATAGATCTAGTAGTGAAGTTGACCATATTGTTTGGAGCAGTCGTGAAGTTGAAAATTATCTAAATAAGAGGCATATGTGCAGAAGTTTTAAATCTAGCATATCTTAAACTAACTGTAATATTTAAGGATCTTGGTCAAGGTCGTTGGATACACTGGAGCAGGCAGAGCCCATAGCTGCTCTGGGTTGAGGTGGGGGGGGGGGGAGGGATTTTCCGTTCTAGCATACTCGGCATTTTATTTGCTTTACTTACGTACTGGAACCCCTTTTAATTTCCATACGTCGTACCAACCGTATTTGCACATTTTATTATTTTCCGTACCTTGTACTGGGGCAAAGTTATTATTAACCTCCCTCTAAAATTTCTGGACCCAGCAGTAAGCATACATTTCAGCTTATTTATTTCCAATGTCAATCTTTTGCTCACTTTTTCTCGGACACTATGGTTCCGAAAAGTACCAAACATGGCATGTTGATTGACGTAGTAGTGAAATTGAGCACCTGATTTGGGATAGTCACCATATTGAAATTCATGCAAATTATGACCATTTGAAATTTTAAACGTTGCATATTTTCAACTCTATTAAAGGAAGAGGTACCACTCCAACTTGAAATTGTAAGTTTGTACTAAAGGCACATCGGATGGACCACGAACGAAAGTTGTATAAATACGATTTGTGCTAATTAGGTGCACTTGGAAAGATTAAATGTTTAATATCTTCAAGACTATTACAGATAGAAGTGCCATTCCAACTCTAATATACAGGTTTCTGCTATAGGCACATCCAATGCACCACAAACAAAAGTGATAGAAATATAATTTACGCTATTTAGGTACAATTGAAATGTTAAAATGTTGAATATCTTGAAAACTATAGCAGGTGGTAGTGCCCTTCCAACTTTGATATATAGGTTCCTGCTATAGGTACATCCAATGAACCACAAACAAAAGTCGTAGAATTAAAATTTATCCTAATTACGGGCACTTGGAAAGTTTAAATGTTGAATATCTTGGAAACTATTACAGGAAAAAAGTGCCATTCCAACTTCAATATATAAGTTTGTGCTATAGACAAATCAAATCAGCCACGAACTAAAGTTTTAGAATTTTAATTTATACTTATTAGGGACACTTGAAGAGATGAAATGTTGGATATCTTCAAAACCATTCGATGGAGAAGTACCATTTACATTTTGAAAATCTTCCTAGGCTCTGGTATAGGAACATCCAATTGATCACAACCAGATGTTGTAGGATTTTAGTTCATGAAAGTTTGGAGAATACAGAAAATTTAAAGCCTCCTGGAAATGAACCAAAATGGTAGCATTAAAATTTAAACAAATTAGGCAAATTCATCAAATTAAATTCTAGAATATAGAGGTACCATTCTAACTTCAATTTATAGGTTCGGGATAAAGCTGCATCCAATGAACAATGAAGTAAAGTTGTGCCAGTTTGATTTAAGCAACTTAGGCAAATACACAAAATTTGATCTTGAATAACTTCAGACCTATTATAGATAGAGGAACAAGTCCAACTTCAATTTATAGGTTTATAACACAGCTCAATTCTTTATGTCTCTTTTGAACAGTTCAATAAATATTATTGTTGTAGGGGTTAAATAAATACTAAATAGACAATCTTTTACACTTGTCTTGCCACACAGAATGATTTGCTGACAAGCAAATCCTATTTCTCTAGTTGTACTATTCTTACATGTATGTCAATGTTTGGTGTAGAGTGTCCCAATGTGTGTCAATATTTGGTGCGTAGTGTCCCGATATGTGTGTCAATGGTTGGTGTAGAGTGTCTCAATGTATGTCAATATTTGGTATAGGGTGTCCCAGTGTGTGTGTCAGTGGTTGGTGTAGGGTGTCTCAGTGTGTGTGTGTCAATGGTTGGTGTAGGGTGTCTCAGTGTGTGTGTGTCAATGGTTGGTGTAGGGTGTCTCAGTGTGTGTGTCAGTGGTTGGTGTAGGGTGTCTCAGTGTGTGTGACAGTGGTTGGTGTAGGGTGTCTCAGTGTGTGTGTCAATGGTTGGTGTAGGGTGTCTCAATGTATGTCAATATTTGGTGTAGGGTGTCCCAGTGTGTGTGTCAGTGGTTGGTGTAGGGTGTCTCAGTGTGTGTGTGTGTCAGTGGTTGGTGTAGAGTGTCTCAATGTATGTCAATATTTGGTGTAGGGTGTCCCAGTGTGTGTGTCAGTGGTTGGTGTAGGGTGTCTCAGTGTGTGTGTGTGTCAGTGGTTGGTGTAGGGTGTCTCAGTGTGTGTGTCAATATTTGGTATAGGGTGTCCCAGTGTGTGTGTCAGTGGTTGGTGTAGGGTGTCTCAGTGTGTGTGTGTCAATGGTTGGTGTAGGGTGTCTCAGTGTGTGTGTGTCAATGGTTGGTGTAGGGTGTCCCAGTGTGTGTGTCAGTGGTTGGTGTAGGGTGTCTCAGTGTGTGTGACAGTGGTTGGTGTAGGGTGTCTCAGTGTGTGTGTCAATGGTTGGTGTAGAGTGTCTCAATGTATGTCAATATTTGGTGTAGGGTGTCCCAGTGTGTGTGTCAGTGGTTGGTGTAGGGTGTCTCAGTGTGTGTGTGTGTCAGTGGTTGGTGTAGGGTGTCTCAGTGTGTGTGTCAATGGTTGGTGTAGGGTGTCTCAGTGTGTGTGTCAGTGGTTGGTGTAGGGTGTCCCAGTGTGTGTGTGTCAGTGGTTGGTGTAGGGTGTCTCAGTGTGTGTGTGTCAGTGGTTGGTGTAGGGTGTCTCAGTGTGTGTGTCAGTGGTTGGTGTAGGGTGTCTCAATGTATGTCAATATTTGGTGTAGGGTGTCCCAGTGTGTGTGTCAGTGGTTGGTGTAGGGTGTCTCAGTGTGTGTGTGTGTCAGTGGTTGGTGTAGGGTGTCTCAGTGTGTGTGTCAATGGTTGGTGTAGGGTGTCTCAGTGTGTGTGTCAGTGGTTGGTGTAGGGTGTCTCAGTGTGTGTGTGTGTCAGTGGTTGGTGTAGGGTGTCTCAGTGTGTGTGTCAATGGTTGGTGGAGGGTGTCTCAGTGTGTGTGTGTCAGTGGTTGGTGTAGGGTGTCCCAGTGTGTGTGTGTCAGTGGTTGGTGTAGGGTGTCTCAGTGTGTGTGTGTCAGTGGTTGGTGTAGGGTGTCTCAGTGTGTGTGTCAGTGGTTGGTGTAGGGTGTCTCAATGTATGTCAATATTTGGTGTAGGGTGTCCCAGTGTGTGTGTCAGTGGTTGGTGTAGGGTGTCTCAGTGTGTGTGTGTCAGTGGTTGGTGTAGAGTGTTTCAATGTATGTCAATATTTGGTGTAGGGTGTCCCAGTGTGTGTGTCAGTGGTTGGTGTAGGGTGTGTCAGTGTGTGTGTGTCAATGGTTGGTGTAGGGTGTCTCAATGTATGTCAATATTTGGTGTAGGGTGTCCCAGTGTGTGTGTCAGTGGTTGGTGTAGGGTGTCTCAATGTATGTCAATATTTGGTGTAGGGTGTCCCAGTGTGTGTGTCAGTGGTTGGTGTAGGGTGTCCCAGTGTGTGTGTCAGTGGTTGGTGTAGGGTGTCTCAGTGTGTGTGTCAATGGTTGGTGTAGGGTGTCTCAGTGTGTGTGTGTCAATGGTTGGTGTAGGGTGTCTCAGTGTGTGTGTGTCAGTGGTTGGTGTAGGGTGTCTCAGTGTGTGTGTGTGTGTCAATGGTTGGTGTAGAGTGTCCCAATGTATGTCAATGTTTGGTGTAGAGTCCCAATGTCCATCTTCCGCTTCCTGTTCATTAATTTAATTTTTTCAAGGTTATATGTCATCTTGTGCCTCTTACATTCTAATTTACGGCTGGCATCCAACATGAAGAACACTCAGAGTGTGGGTGGTCGGGAGAGTACTGTTGCAAAATGAAAATACTTAGATTCAAAATCAGTATATCAAGAGAGACAAAGAAACAGAGAGACATTTAGATAGACAGGAGACAGTCAAAAATACAAACTGTCAGGCACCTGACCAGCTAGCAAGCTAGCTAGCTAGACAGACAGACAGACATAATAGATAGATAGATAGATAGATCGATAGATAGATAGATAGATAGATAGATAGATAGATAGATAGATAGATAGATAGATAGACAGATGTATGTATGTATGAATGTATGTATGTATGTATGTATGTATGAATGGATAGATAGATAGATAGATAGATAGATAGATAGATAGATAGATAGATAGATAGATAGATAGATAGATAGATAGATAGATAGATAGATAGATAGATAGACTGAAAGACAGATAGATAGATAGATAGATAGATAGATAGATAGATAGATAGATAGATAGATAGATAGATTGATAGATAGATAGATAGATAGATAGAAAGATAGATAGACAGATAGACTGAAAGAAAGATAGATAGAGAGAGACAGACAAACATACAAGCAGATAAATAGATTAGATAGCTAGCTAGCAAGAACGATCGATCTATCGATCGACAGACTGACTGACTGACAAACAGACAGATAGATAAAATAAACAAGTTACAGCTACCCTATCGAGAACCTCGCACCAACTTGGGCTCTTGCTACTTCGCATAACCTATGAAGAGAACATGGACGTGTTTTTTATAAAGGAACATTGATGATAACCACAGGCTATGTCTCCAGTTGTGAGCGTCCTTGTTGGATATGGTTCCCCTAACAAAGGTCCGCCAACCTGGATATGGTTCAGAAACAAACAAGCCAAGCCTCCTTTAGACAGAAATCAGACTGGTACAAAAAGTAATTGGAAAAATAATTGTACATTTGTGTTCAAGGAATCCAACATTTTTAAGCGTAGGAAAGCATTTTTGAAATTACGCTTTCAAGTACAGTTTATTTTCGTAGACATTTTGTACGAAACATATGATAAAGGAGATTTAATTTTTTAAGTGTCAAATTTTGGACTGAGTCAACAGCTTTTCTGGGCGATGCGCCCAATGCGCACCGTAAGAGCTGTTGACTTGGGGTATTTTCTCTGGAACTATAGGGGCACCTGAATGAAAGGGCTTTCTACGAGGAATAAGAATCTGAGATCCTAATGATAATTCAGACTAGTTTGACTTTAGTAGATCGAATTAAGACGTGATTGGCACTGAAAGAGTTAGTATGGCTTTGATTTACAAGTAAGCGTGTTTTGGTGTCAAAGTATGGTACGCCAGGCTTGTACCAGAAGTATTAACGACATGTCCAGTTTGGTTGTGACAGATATGATGTCTTCCCAATTCTGGTTGTTGTAGTCAAACCAATGACATAGGTTTGCAGCATAGCGTATGCATATCTGTGAAAAAATGTCAACTTGCAGTTAAAATAAGAGTCAGAATGTCAACAGTTGACCGAACTAACTCTGAAATCTGATTAGCCAATTTGGCAAAAGTTTTTAAAATAATCTCAAAATCACAGATTTTTGTCACTGGCTATTTGGCTAATTGATCAGTATAAATGCTAAAAATGTACATATTTTGCATCATTCATTATATATGATCCTTAAATGATCATACATGCAGAAAAAAATAGGGTACCATGCATTTTTGAATATCAAATTCGTTAAAAGGTATGAATTCATAAGGCAAAAACAAGGACCTGATATTTTATGTAAAGACCTCAAACACAAAATGCTGCTATCGACTCCACTTTTACGAGCTCTGCACATCTCCAAAATCCGGGATGTTGTTATCATCAGAGACGCGCTTTCTGTAGTTCAACGCATTTTGCGAATTAATTCTAGCTTGGGAAGTCTAGAAGTATTTTTATTGTCGCAATATTTATGCACATGGCCAAACATTAAGCAGGTCTCTCATTGACACAGCCATATAGCTCGGTCCTGTTTTCTCTGTAATTATTGTCTCCTGGTAGTTTATTTCAACAAATCACCACCAGATGGTATTGTAAACTCACTGTGATACCTGTTAATGCATCCCAACTACAATAATCCACATGGCAATCAACACAAAGTGGCCTGTTTCCTCACCAGATCTTTTAAATTCCATCCCACGGCTTTTAAAACTTTCATTTTAACCAGTAACTCTTCTTTATGTGTGCTCTTTATTTCGAATGTTGAGTATGTAGACATGTCACTCATACTTAAACGTTCATGTCCTGTAAGTTGTGTTTCCATTACCACTTATCATGAACTGATTGTATCCTCCGATTTTCAGTTTAAATATAATTTATCTACTATTTCAAATTACCTGACGGTACTTTATGATTTCATACATTTATTATAGGTATTTTACTTCCCCAGTCTCGGGGGCTCAATGACAATGATGATGATGATGATGATGATGATGATGATGATGATGATGATGATGATGATGATGTTGTACTGGTACATTTGCGGTCAACCGTGTCGATCACGGCATTCTCACGCATCTACCCTATTGAACTATTCCTTTTTTCAGAATTGTGATGTAGTCAAGATTAGCATGTGTCCTATTGTCGACCAGGCGCTAGGTGCCGAAGGTTGCTGGTTCCAGACCTCGTCGTTCTGTCGTCAAAACATAAATATGGTGGAACATGCAGACATGCTCGTTTATAGAATTTATTTTGATTTATGTCTGACACAGGCCTAGTTGAGGCATTTAAAAAGATATGAAGGGGGGTAAGGGGGTTTCGGTACGCGCTTACAGGTGATTATTTTGCTAGAGTACGCAGCACGGAAAATAAAAATCTTTCAAAATTTTGGATAGTACATAGTACGTAAAACAAGAGGGCTTCCAGTACGCCAGTACGGAAACCCCTTACCGACCCTCAGATATCAGTCTTCTTTAGCTAAACTCTTTGGTGCTCCTCGTATTAGATGTGACATGCATTTTGGCATGCATAGTTTCCGGTGGATAAACAGCAGTGTTAAGGGTTAATAATCTTTTATTCTGTTATATCACTTTCAAGCGGGCCCAGCAGGAACCAGTCAACTTTGACGCTTTATCCACACAAATCTACCAGGCGCTTGCGGTCGGTTTGAGTGCTGAGTTGTTATCGATGAAGCAAGTCTGGTCGTATGTGAGCTGTACTTTATTGAAGTGACCGGCTCAAGGTAGTTACGGCTGATATACACCGTTGATATATGCCGAGAAGAAATTTTCAACGTAGTAGCTTTTAATATGCTAAAATATCAAGTTCATCTCATCTGTATCCAGCTCCTCTGACTTTCCTCTTTCATTTTGTCGTCAATAAGCATGAACTGCAGTGGAACGAATGATGCATAAAATAATAAATACATACTGTTGATAAATTTCCATCATCAAAACTGCCAGTTTGATCAAAGCCTGTGATAACTTTCGCGGACAAATTCTATCTGTGAAAGGGCTCAAACATTTCACCCGAAACATTGAAATTGGATTTAACAGCTTCTGCATCGGTGGCACATGCCGTGGTTGCATTTTCAATTATTCGGTGCGGTCAAGTCATTAAATGGGTGTAATTATTTCATTAATTGAAGTATTAGGTGCGATGGGTTGATCTTGAACAAAGAAAATGATGGGCACAAATTGATCGGTATTGCATGTAATTGTCCGCCCCTTCTAATCACTTAATAGTCAACTTGTTAGCCTCAATTTGTCATTTTTGTACATTTTGCTGCGTTCTCGATACTTTCATGTAATGGGCAACAATTTGAACATTTGCTGCCAATTTCATTTTTTTTGTCAATTAGCTTCAGATACATTACTTTTTATATAATCAGGTATACCCTGTGTGTTACATTATTGTTAGATTTACTTAACGGCCATAGTATTCTGCTCTAATTCTCTTCCTGCTCAAATGCAATCATGGACATGAGTATAGTGTACAACTGCACATTAACTCAACTCCAGAAACAAATACAGGGAAATAAACGCAGAAAAGGTGGTGCATTACCATGATATAGCTCAGGGATTAGTTTCACCAGAGACGTGATTTAGACATCAATGCCTGATATACAGACATGAGAACCTACTATTAATGTTACGTCACTGATGGAATAATTGAAAAGGGTCGGGCTTTCTTCTAATTAGAGAACAAGGACTTGCATTAACTCTCACCTCGTCCAAAACGTGGGAACTGCAGACTTACGTAGAGCGATATTGGTTTCTCGCGTTGAAAATCATCAGCTACTGAAGTTTTTCACCTGTATGTTAGGTTAGTTACAGCCCCTTCCACAGATGTCTATAATGTCTTTATTCTTTCACTGCTATTAACAACAAAAGTTGTACTCGTGTGAATATTTTAGCGATTCCAGATTCGAATTTCTCGTAAAATTAACTTTCATTCCGGACTATATCGTATGTTCCGGAGACACAAGAATCATCCAGATCAACAGCTTTTTTGGGCGGGTCTGCGCGCGCGCACACACACACACACACACACACACACACACACACACACACACACACACACACACACACATGGCAAGTGCCCGGCGGGTATTGATAAGACCTACAGTTAATCAGCAACATCTTTAACAATTTTATCGTTTATATGAATCCAAATGTATGCTTCAGATGTCAGTAGTTCAAGTTTGATGTTGGGAGAGTCAAGACAAAGTCTCTTTGTACCAAGCCATGTACCATGTGGCGTGTTTTTATGGTTCAATCAAAAGTCTGGAAAAGTCCATTCATCATTGTTTCACTGTTCGTGTTATTTCGGCCTGTCAATGGACCATGAAGTCATAAATGCACTGCACATGAGATATGGGTAAACGATGTCCGTCAGATTTCCCGACAGTAAGTTGAACACAGAATCTGGCGGCTGCAAAATGTCATTTTCCAAATCGATTAGGAATTTTTGCGGGCCAACAAGAGAAAGCATGTTTACGTGTGAAATTCAGCGCTTCTCTTCACAGTCAACCATTCACCAATTAGACATCCTAATTGGCACGCGCCTTTTTCACCCGTTTAATTGTTCCAAATGGACCACCCCCCTGTAGCAGCCCCGGGATATAAATTTTCACCAGCCTTAGAGCGTTTTATAAGCTGAAGGGCAGCAGATTTGTTGCAATAATGATCTGTATTAATTGTCGCTGAGACTTTTGGTCAAATTCAATTAATGTCGAGTTTTGCCCACTGCCCCATCTGTGCACATCGAGACGTGTTTGACTATTTATTGTGCTGTGTTTTTGTTCACCAACTTCCAATTCAACACACTGTGAAAGTTACCATTCAGCAATATGTGCAAGGCGCCTCTCGCCATCAAAGAAGTCATCTCATGTACCCAATATCCAGTTTGTTTTATTAATAAATTTAACGGCTTTATAGTTAGACTTAATTGCCGGGCCGACATAAGGTCGCTTTTTGTTCAAGCTAAAATACCGGATAATTATAAACAATAATTGTCGTCTCTCAGGGGATTTAGTTTCAGGTTATTTCCGCGTGGTTAGGTGATGTTATTGAATCGTGTTAGACACGTTTCTCTTTGTTCAAAGTCTGGCGACAAAATGTTGACGACAGACTGGCCTTCTCACCGATTTTGTCAGGAATTTCACCATAAAATTATCGTTTATCAAGAGCGGAGGAGCGCAGGAAAGGTGAGTGTTTTTATACACTTTACATATGAAGAAAAACGTGTACATTACAGATTTTCTCGCGGCAATTTATCGATGAATTTTGCCGGCATGGAGTACCAGACTCTGCCCAAGGAGTTGTCCAGGTTTAATTTACCCATATAGGGACACAGAAACATGCTGATATTGCTGAGTTTAATATCAAACCGAAACAACAGGGAAGTTGAGTATGATGACGGCTGGATAAAAACTTCACTTGTTATAAATAGACGCACGCTGTTCTTGTTTCGATAATAAACAATACAAATCAAATATCGCACATAAAAAGTAAAGGTTTAAATTAATAAGTCTGGCTTCAGGTATTTACCATAGATGGTTGCACTAAATTCGCATGAACTGTGGTAAGGCTATTAACACAAGACCACATTAATCATAAACGACTGATGAGACAGTCGTATTGATAAAGTTCAACCAGACATTCCTAATCCGAAATGACCATAACGTGCCAAGTTATGTATTATTATCATATCAGTCTCGCAGCGAAAGTCCTTTAATTTTGAGATTACTGTTGTGCTGACGGTAATAGTTGTCTGTTGCAGATGAATGTGTCGAATGTCAGACTTTTTGTTATTTTACATCACGTACACGTAGTTCAAGTATACTTTGATCATTATAATACATGGAGATCCTCCCGATTAGTTGCAATGTAACTATTAGGTCATCCAGTTTTTGAAATAAATATGTTTACGATACAATACAATACATATTGTAATTAGTAGCTTCTGTAAGAGCCAGGAAAAACCGATGTGGACTCAACTTGGAAGGTTTTTTTTTCTTTGTGGCAACTGTTGATAAAAACAGCAATGAGAAAGCGCTGCTGCTTTACTGATGATGATGATGATGATGATGATGATGATGACGACGACGACGACGACGATGACAGCAACGACGGCGTTGACGGTGATTATATTGACCAATGGAAACTATAAATATAATTATATGTGTGTATCTGAAATCTGGGAGTCACGCAGCACGAGACAATTTGCATTACGTCGTATGTTTCAGTGTCTTTGGAGAAAATCAGTTCCCTGTTGTTTAATTCATGGATTCAATTACATTTTGGTGTCTGTACATTGTGTCGCATAATCCAGTCGACATTAAAATGGATTTTTAATTACATGTTTTGCTGAAAATGTCATCAGGAAACTCACTTTGCCGACGGTTTGATGAATATTACCATTATAGATACCAAACGTTGTAATTCTTTGTTAAACATGTACATAACTTATACTACATAAGGATAATACTGGTCACCAGGTGGCGCACATTGAGAAAACAAGTCGATTGTATTGATATGGGCCTATTGGAACTGTTGAATTTTCTTTTACGTTTTACAAACAACAAAACCAAAGCACACTCTTTTGTTGAGACTAAGCGTCCAAATTGGTATAATTTCAGGTCGATTTATTTGAAATAATTGGAACTTTCATCAGTCAATGAAATGATCAACATTGGTTTTGTACCAGCGGCCAAGTTGGCTGAAAGGAAGTGGGTAACGTGACATAAGGAACTTCAAGCGAACAATCTGATCTGTCAACGTTAGATTTAATATATATATATATATATATATACATATATATATATATATATATATATATATATATATATATATATATATATATATATATATATACATATATAGAAACACAAGAGTTTTATGCAAAATTTTCACGAGCAATAGCACCAAATTAGTCATATTGTGTACAGAATACTATAATGATGCTAACGGCAACATGTAATTTGATCTGTCTGAACATAACATGTCATATTATTGCGAGATATAGTACAATCTTTGCCGACAAGATAACGTCTCTACCTTCAGTTTTCGTTCAGAGCACAATTTAATCAGACCAGCAACTTTCGGTCGGATAGTATTTTACTTTGTCGTTTTTGCGCATTTTACTTCGTTCACAAGTAGATTTTCTTAATCCAAATCTGAAATCAAAGTTATGCTTCTTTACTGTTAAGTGTGAAAAGAAACCATAAATTGCCCAGGGAATCTGCACGATCTTTTCGGCAAATTGTCTTTCGGGCAGGAGCGAAGCTAACTTTGCCAGGTTAAAGGTTCTCTATATGCCCGACAGAGGGCAGTTCCGGCATTGACTTCAGCCACTCCGGTCAGAAGCGAGTGAGCATGCACACGTGTGAAATATTGCATCCATTGCACTGCTTGTTAAAAAAACACTGTCCGCAAAGTGAAAAAGATACGATGTTTTTAATATCTACACATGAAGCGTTTTTAAAGCTGTCTTTAGTATAATCAGTTCCACGCCAATTTGGGCTTTGTCCAGCAAAGAATGATTTCTCCACCACCTTTTAGTTATCAATCGTTGTGGACAAAAATACATGCCACACATGCAAACTACGCAAGAATTCGGTACAGTTATATATCTTTTTAAAAAACCATGTTTTGAATGATCATATTCCCAAATGACAACCGCGTTGCCTTTGCTATAACAAACTATTCAGCAAAGTCGATTGAGGCATTACCATATTCCCAATCGCAAGTCTTTGTCCTTCGAAACGTTTAAAAGCTTACAAGACGTGCTCTCTACAGAACGGTGATTAAGAAGCTGTAAGAGTAGAAAACTTTATGAAGGAGCGTTAAAATGTGTTTTTTTTTGCATATGAAAATAATCAATAATGTCAACACGCTGCAGATATTGAAGTTTTTTTCCTACAGGGTCCAGACATAACAAAGACGGAACAAATAGGCTGTGGTACTCAATAGGTAAAAAATTCTTATTTTCCTTGAGACGTCATTTCATGGTTTGCATCTGCAATGATGTTTTAAAAGAATGCAAAGCAAAGGCATTGTATGTTTGAAAAAAAATGTGCACATCAGATGGATATCTGTATAATGTAAGCTACAGGGGATTTTTCACAATTTGGAAGGGTAATATCGATACATTGCTGAATGCTTCCTTATCTTTCGGTCCATGGTATGATTCTTTAACTCATCCGTACTACCTTGAAAAACGAATCGGTGCTTGTCGATCGATCAATCGATCAATCGATCAATCCAGAGAGAGAGAGAGAGAGAGAGAGAGAGAGAGATAGAGAGAGAGAGAGAGAGAGAGAGAGGAAAGCTTGATGAAAACAAAATGGCAATTTGTGGGTGCGCTGAACAATGGCTGAATGGACGACCTAGGCTCAGAAAAATTAGATCAAAGGGTTTCCGACAATCACGTGATTCTCGGAAAACAATCAACGATTTCTTCCATGGCGACAGAAGGAAATGAGGGAAACCTTACACAGCTTTTCCTGTGTCTCGCCGGGGTGTCATGTATCTGTAACCAGTTAACAATGCCTCCTGTTCCAACCTCTGCGCCCAGAGATGTTAACAAGCAGAGACTTGTGCCACCTTTTATCTTCAAATTACAACGAAGGAGGTGAACAAGTTGCCTGCTAGACCAACCTAGGCCGAACTTGTAACTGTATGCTGCTGTACGATCCAGGTTTTGTCGAAACGTTAAGGCAAAACCAGTTATTACTTCGAGAAATTCTAGCGCATGACTAATTTCGTGCCAACTTTATTTTTCTAGAAAAGTCTCTTTTCAGTGTTGCGCAATTAAATGGCATGCAATGCAACACCAGACGATACAACTTATTTTCGTACATTCTAGTTTTGCATATTAAAAGTTATCGAACTGCTGCATTTGCATTAGTTAATAATTGCGGTTGCTCGTCAGTGGTTTGCCCGTCGGTGGTTTTTGGCAAACCAAAGTGTGGGAAATGGGTCTGTCACGAAACATGCTGGGATGACTTAATGTCGTGAAGGTGACACACTAATTGACAGAAATAAATAGCATCCATCCATAAAGGAAACTAAATTGTGTTAAACTGCATAAACACACACACACACAACACAAACACACTATGTATATATATATATATATATATATATATATATAAATATATATATATATATATATATATATATATATATATATATATATATATATATATATATATATATATATAGTGTGTGTGTGCAGTTTAAACGCATTTAACAACTATAATATGCATGTACCATAAAGCAGTTTTTTCAGCTCTTTAGAATCTTTGTTATGACTCCAAAGCTAGACATTTAGCGCAGAAGACATATAAGACTGGCTAATTTGATTATCGTGTTGCCAAAGGTATTTTCCTTTGCACCTGGTGTAAATTGAGGGCAAGTTAAACACAGCATTAAGATTTATCGGAAAGATATGTATGTTCCCAGTTTACACGCCCATAAAAAGTGTCTCCCACACTCTCTATCTTCAAGGCAACGTTAACGGAAGTTCTTTTTTCAACCACAAAATACCAAAATACTTTACGTTTGGCGATCGTTTTGCCAATATTATGCACACGCAGCTGCGCCTTGGGCGCTCGAAATTGAACCATCATCTTTTTCACAGAAACATTTTGCCCTCTCCAGCTTGCCCGTGCAACCATTAAAAGGAAGATACAAGTTACTGTTCCTGTTTTGTCCCCTCCATGAGCTGCCTAGACTCAAACTGCTGAGGTCTGTTACTAATGTACTTGCTCTTGGTGTTCACCCAATATTTTTATTAAATTTCCTCGTTGATCTAGACTCATTGAAATTATGTTATGTGGTAGTGCTGACCTTTCGGGTGAATCCAATAATGATATTTTTGTTGCAATACAACTGTTAATTACTCAGACAAGACGTTTTGTCAACTGATACCTATAGCTGCGAACTATTTCCTTATACTTGATGTATGGGACCACCTGTCTTGAAGTCTGCTTAGCAACATCATTTTGTGTATTGTCCTGTGTGATTTTATATGCTTCTGTGCATTTGTGTATGTCTGGAGAACCCCTGCAGCCAAGTATGCGGCTACTGGGTAACCCAGTTATGAAATAAATATATTTACAATACAATACCCAAACTACACTTGGTTCTTTCACCATGGTCCAACATAATGCGTAACAGGTTATGTTCTTTTGATTGCATTTCGTTTTGTACGGAGCAGTTTGTTCACACCTGTTATGTCAAACGTTTAATAGGTTCAGTGGTGAAAAGCCCTTAGCAGTGATAACAAAAAGCGTTCATTCCAACTAAATACAGGAACGTTATGTGCATGGGAGAGAAAGTCGATCACCGAAATACGGGACATGTATATTGCTTTCCCGCCACAACTGGAACCTGGTTGTCTTCATAACCATAGTCTCGCCTGGCGAGATTCCGACCGCTGCCTGTGCGCGGAAGCGGGATATTTCTGATATTTTGCAAATGAAGAATTCTTACTCACTTTATCATAGAAAATAAAACAGAACATTAAACAAGTACATAACTGTGTGGTAGATATCTATCTATTCATTTTGTCTGATAATTTATCCACCACTGAAACAATTGTTCTTAACTGTCACATTCAGCCGCTCATGTAGGATTATCACGGCTCGTAAAGAGTTCATTTTTAGGGGCCCAACGCCGATGTATCAGTAAGCAAGTTCTCTTTACATATTAGCAGCATTCACCTCATGTCGTTAACCTTGTGTCCTTTTGGTATATACGTGAGGGTATCTTACTGGCATATACTAATTTTTGTCATCAGAAACAATATGCAGTCAGCCAAGAGCTTACCTGGATGCATTTTGCACCTAGAATTTTCCCAGGAAAACTGTTGATTGGGTGTCCAGATGGTTAAGATTACAAAACAAATAGCCCCACGTATCCCCGGGGGAGGTATCTCCCCATTTTTTATAGGAGTATGGCGTGCAAACTTTCGACAACCTACCCTTCCTAAGGGTACTTTTCTTTGTCTTTTTTTTTTTTCTTTTTTTTCTTTTTTCTTTTTTACAAAAGTGATAGCTTTATTAAGGAACTTTTCAGCGAAGAGTATAAAATATGGCCAAATTGTGGCGTGAAAAGTGATTCAAGAGACAATGTTTATTGTAGTTCGGGACATTTGCCCCAAAATTTTTGGCCGTGAAAGGGAAAAATTACCCTTATTTTGGGTATTTTTGACAAAATAATGGACTTTGTCAGGGATATTATGAAGAAAATATTACTTTCAGAGCGGCAAATACCCCCGTGCACATATCTACTATGGCCACTGATGGGTGCACTCAACCCCGTCCACAAAGTACCTACCGACATTGACAACTTGTACAACTTGTCAAAGCTCCACTTATCCACACTAATTTGTCTGTTGATGATAAACTTCACATATTAGAGTTTGGTAACACTAAAACAGACGCCTCGGCGCTGTTTTCGTCAGCACATTGAACTAATCTCGTGCCCTCAAGAACCAGACTGTATCAACCATATTATCTTCGGTGGTTTTTCCAATCATAAGTCCCATATTTGCCTTCAGCACTTTTTTGGCTAAATCCACGTGTAAGCCTACGTCACAGCTCTTAATTAGAAAAGACATTCAGCCTTTGCTTTTTTGTGATAGTAAGGAGACTACATAATTTGGGCAGGATGTTATTCAATTTTAAGTGCAGGAAGTTGATAACCTCATCCGAAAATACAAAGGAGAAATTCGATCCATATGGTATTGCCTCCCACATTCGGTGTTTCGTGTTTAATTAAACCCTTTTCCCTTGGATTAACATCGAGTCAACAGCTTTCCTTGTCGTGGGTCCGGCGTTCCGCGCCAGGAAGAGCTGTTGACCTGGGGCATGTTATCGTGATAGGTCTTATCTGATATTCCCATTCAAATCGTTTTTCGTCACTGTTGAAGTTAGTCAAAAAAATTCAAGCAGACGAGATTTGACCACCAGACGGTAAAGAGGACCAGCTCCGTAAAGGAACTGTCCTGTCCAGATTGCATGGTTTGTAATGTCCATGTTGGCATGCGTATTGACCTCCGTTTCTCAACTTTAAGTCCGGTATTTATAATTAATATGGTCCCAAATGTACACTTGAATTCTGATTAATTTATCCTTCTCACAAAGGGACTTTTCAACGTGAAGGTCATTCTAAGAACTGTAATGGTTGCAGGGCAAAGCTGTAAAACAAAGAATTATAAACAATCACTCAATACTGTTTGCGTATCACGCCGCAATTCAAGTAAAATACACTTTTAACTTAAATAGAAACATTCTGCCAACAGAACTATAAATGAGCATCCATACCCTTTATTGACGTATTTGATTCAGATAAAAGTACCAATCACCTTGCCGAATACGGGAAACACACATATCATCTGTACCAAATCCCCATTCCTGAAAAAGAATTGTTCAATGGGGGGGGGGGGGGGGGGGCAGGTTTGCGTTAATGCCATAATCTACACAGCGCAGTTCATTGTATTTATTCCAGTGTAAGTACACTGTGTTCGGAGTTGTACGATGGGGACTCATGACATCTTAAAGTTTACATGCAGATTATCTTGACTACTTCTGAGGAGTGTATGTACGAGGCTGAGAAATAGGGGACGTTCGGCCAGGTAAATTGTACATGACCCTACTTCCCGTTGAACTAAATTACATATGACATCACAACCGGTGGATCACCGTAGCCAATCATTGAGGCTGGATGTATTGACCCACCTTGTAGTTCAACCCCCAAGAAGCCAGATGCCAAACCAAGGTAACCAGTGACGCCATCTGCAACTCACATTTTCTGATGTGTGGTTATATATGTCTCAACATTGCTTGAAAAAGACCTTTCTCAAAACGCTGAAAAGTTTCGCAGGCAGACTTTTTGCTTGAGTGTGTATCGAAATAAAATTAGGAGAACACGGGTTCGTGTGGTCTTTTTGCATGCGACAGATATTTATTTAGAGAAGTAGTCTATTTTCCGTGCAGTAAGTTGATTGCGCCTAACAAAATATAGAAAAAAAAATAAGGGTTGGGATGGTGTGGGGTAAACATATACTCTGATTCTTCAATGTAAATAAATGTATCGACGAGAAAGTGAATGAAGCGAGTCTGTGGATAGCCCAGTCACTTGACCAGGGCAGCACGTCAAGAGATCATTCCGAAGGGGCTTACATGCTTATCAAGCTTACTGCTGAACAACCATATAAAGAGAACACGACAGAATGCAGAAACAATGATGTCATAGTCTGTTTTTTGAGACTTCTTTGGATTGTCCATGCACAAATCCATCCTTCTTGTGGTAGATAAGAAAACGGACAGGAGAAATTTTGTCCAAAAACCAAACAGCGATGACTTATCTGTCGCTTTATGACTTATCGACCCATTACAGACTTAAATCACTAACTATGAGAGACCAAAGTCCTCATTGCTGTTTTCAAACTAATTGATACAACACTGTAACATGATTCAATCGTTAACCGTGAGAGTCCAACGTACACTTCTGTCTCTTCCAAACGTGTCGATACCAATCAATTATATTACAGACTTGAGCGACAGAGACCTGACGCCTATGTATATGTGGCAACCAATGTTTTGATATGGAATATTACCTAAATTGCCCCAATTTCGCAACCTTTCCCAACCCTCCTCTTCCTCCTTCGGCGATGGCACTGGCCATCAGCCAGCAGCTCTCTCTCTCTCTCTCTCTCTCTCTCTCTCTCTCTCTCTCTCTCCCCTCCTCCTCCTCCTCCTCTATTTTCTCGTCGCGTTTGGTCAACATTCAGCAGATGTCCCCTGTTCCTCCTCCTTTTGCTGTTGCTGCTGCTGAATGTCATCGTCGTCGTCGTCGTCGTCGTCGTCGTCGTCGTCCTCCTCCTTCTCCTCCTCCTCCTCCTCCTCCTCTTCTTTTTTTTCGTCGGGGATGGCATTGGCCATCAATCAGCAGCATTCTTCAATACACTGAACTCGTTTTTTTTTCAAATAATAACATTCTGCTTTTTTAATTTCAAACCTGTGTTATGGTGCACTTGTGTTATATTGTAGAAGTATCCCATTTAAATTTAGTCACTGGAAATATTTAATTCAATTATATCCTTAGCAATGGACAATAAGTAATCGGCCAACTTCTTTCGACCCGTAATGCGCCTCATTGTTGATGGTTGGTTAAAAAAGGGATGCTGGCTTCCTTACACACTTTAGATTTTTTGACAGATTTAGTACATCTGGCAAAACAGACCGGAAGGAGCTTGTCAAAATCTTATCCGTCCAATTATTTGCAAGCTTTACCTTGCAACGTGACGTGTGATAAGCTTAAGCGTAAGTTAGGCTTCACTTTAGAGTCCTTTCATAGGCCCCTCAAATTTGTTTTGTAGATCCTGGCTTCTCATTTTGCAACTGACTAAATTTCCCATCTATCCACCCATCCATACGATGGTATAATGGTGTACCCCAATGGTAAAATTATTACCGAAATCGAGTCTGCCAGCTGAATCTATACGTATTTACCAGTCCGATAGCTCATTTTGAAATCCCCTGTCGACCAATCTGGAGGACTCGGTCTGTTGAATTTCACTGAAACTATCTTGCTCTTCGTCGGAGGAAACATCTACAAGATCACCTGGCGTGGCAGTAAAATCACGCACTTTATTTGATTCATGTTGGCAAATAGTTACCCAGCATCCGTTAACCACTTTATCACTATCTGAGATATCTTTCTTTTAACTTTCAACATGTTGCAAGTGTGCAGCGCTCTCAAAACAGCATGGAAGATTGTTACTTGCGACTGCAATTATACATATTATACAATGTGTGTATATGTGTTGTATAGTTCCCCTGGTTTGGAGATCAGTTTGTGGGTTGAGAAAAAAATGTTCATTTTAAATGATTGGTATTTCAGCCAGATGCTATTTATCCACATCTGTACGTGGATTTTACCCATGCAACGCCAAAGTGACAAAAATGATTTTATTGAGGGTATTAACCTGTATTTTTACTCAAACTATTGCAAAAACCAGATCAATTTCAAAGAAGCACTGCTTGTGTTTTCTCAAGCTTGACATTAGATGGAAAAACGATCGGGAAAGTTATTCTTCATCAGTCTCAAAAAATAAGGGAAACAACAAAAAAATTGTGGCGTATAATGGAAGCACTTCTGCCCAAATGTTCCCCAAAACAATATTCCTTCTTTACTCACTAATTACACTCTGGTAACCAATTTCAGTCAGATTGCCAACGAGTTAAATAATTTTTTCATTGATATCGGCCTTAAACTGTCCAAACATTCCTAATGGAACCATATTTGCTTTGAGTTATCTATCTGAATTTATGCCACAACCTCAGCGATCCTTTGGTTTCAGCAATGTATCAGACCTCGATGTATCCTTGCCTCCAAAGCAGGCTCAAGGAACATGAAACTTGGTCTGCTTTGCAGGCAAGATGTATCCAAACTTCTTGCCGAACTTCAGCTTAGCAAGGCAACTAGGCTTGACAACTTACCAACCACACTGTTTAAAATAGCCTGTCCAGCTATATCCAATAACCTTGCCTGCATATTTAACAAATCATTACAAACTGGATCTGTACCACTTGAATGGAAATCAGCCAGAGTATTGGCCATTTATAAGAAAGGTATTAGATCTGACCCCGGAAACTACAGACGCATATCCATCCTACCAACCGTGTCCAAATTACTTGAAAAAAATGTACATAATGAACTTTATAAAGTCTGCTCTGAAAATCAAATCATCTGTTTTTGGAGCAATCTGGCTTTTGCTCCAAGCATTGCACGCAGACCAATCTTCACAAACGTTCTGAAACTATACTTGACCAACATCACAAAAAAAAGTTGTCGGCCTGGCTGCCTTTGATCTGCAAAAAAGGCATTTGATACTGTAGACCACTCCATGATCTTAAGTAAACTCGAACATTGCAGTATCAGATGGACAGGTTTGCATTGGTTCAGGTCCTACTTTAGTGGCCGAAACCAGAGGATGAATCAATGGAAACCTGTCCGAACCGCTTGAGATTCATACAGCTGTTTCCAAGGAGCAAACATTGGTTTTGGTACTCTTTATTCTGTACGTAAGCGATCTTGTAATATGGGTGGTGGGAACAGACCAATAGGGAGCCGGAAAAAGTATTGATTATATCACATAATGAACACTTTTCACACAAGAGCATTGCTAGTCTTGTGTTGTGCAGCATGACCTACAGGCAGTGTGTTGTAGAAACAGTTTGTGTTGACACCTTTCCCTGAACAACCCAAACTAAGATACTGTTCCAGCAGGATCCGTGCAGATGACCACAGGACTTGCAATAGCACAGACGTGTCTTCCTAGAACTTTCTAAGTCGTCTGTCATATCTAGCATGATATCACTGTCGGCATAATGTAAGCTAATGCACATGACTCAATTACCCACACTTAATCAGTGTCCATACTAGGCATGAACCCTGAAACAAATAAGTGAATTAAATTGCAAAAATGTATTGCTTTTTTACCTGTAATAGGTTTCTTGTAGCGTGTACTCATCATGATACATACTCCTCTGAAAAAATTAACTGTTGAGTGGGAATAATGCCCAACTCACTTACATCTGTCATTTTGGCTTCCACCACCTGCTCTTCCTACTGCCATATTGGTAAGAGGAAATTACATGAGCAAGTAGTCAAACTTGACTGTACATGTAACAACTTACGTAAGCAGCAAAGTACACCATGCACAAAAGGCAGTGAAAAATGCCGTGCACCAAGGAATGTCTTGGTCAGTTCGGAACTTCCTACCACCCCTGTTACAAGTCATTTATAACATGTCACAATGACCATTATGCCATCACAATCAACTTGGTCTTCGACCTCGTTGATTATGTGGCATAATGGTCATGTGACATGTTATAACTATCATTTAGCGTCTGCCTGAAACATTCAATACTCAATTTGTATGCGGATGACACCGTTTTATTTATATTCTGACAAATCCAGTGACATTGTTTCAAATTTATTTCAGGAAGACCTTCTTAATGTTTCACACTGGCTACATGCCAACAAACTCAGTCTTCACATTAGTAAAACTGCGTCAATGCTCATCAGTAATAACCAGAAAAAAAGAAGTCTCTAAATTCAAACCTTGGTATATCACCTAATTGTACCGAAGTAATCCAAAGTGATGAGTACAGATATTCAGAAGTGACTTTTGACCAAGAGTTTAAATTTTGATAGCCAAGTGGATGAGATTGTTAACAAATAAAGAAGGTTCTTGGTGTCTTCAGTAGAGCGGCTAAATTTTTAACGACTTAGTCACAGATCACCCTGTATAACACCTCGGTATTCTCCATCTAGACTATTGTAGCACAGTCTGGGGTAGCAGCATCAGGAAAACAGACATTGCGCATCTGCAAAGAATACAAAATAGAGCCATGAGGATAATCCTCCAGTGTCAGCCAAGGACGCACATCGTGGACATAATGAGGACTCTCAAATGGATGATTGTTAGCCAGAGATTGTAATATGACCTCTGTATGTTTCTTTGGGAAATTGTAACTAAAGAGGTTCCTCCTTACCTCCACAACATACTGATTTCTATATCTGACATTCATACCAACAACACACGAGCCTCCCCAAATTTCATTTTTTAGCAAGTCCTCCCCGAATCCCTCTCCTTTTTAGGATAGAAAATTTGGAATAATATTCCTCAGCATGTCCGGGATGTGCGAACACTGTATAGCTTTAAGGAAGGCTATACTGAATACATTTTCAACCAAATTGCACCAATTTGACCCAATTCCATTATATGGATGGGAATAATTTTAATTCCTACCATAGTGTTTCTGTTTAAATCCTGTGTCGCCCTGGTGTGGCTCCCCGACCGGGACCTCTTCTTTCTTCATGGGGTACCGTGCGGGGAGAAGTGCCACGGTGACAGCTGGATGCATACTTGTAATTCTAGTCTAATATGTATGTGTAATGATGCCAATTTTTATGATTTTACTTTAATGTTTTTTTTATCCATTTTTATGTGTGTGTGTTTTATCTTGAATGCGGATTGCAAATAAACTTGTCAACTTGTTGCTCCTCGCTGTTTTAGAATAACATTATCAACTAAAAAAGATGATTTGCTGCATAGCCATAGTTGTCCCACGGTAAACGTATTTATGATTTCCTATTGCAAGATAAAGCTAACACTTTGAGTGAACTATATATAGATTCCAAATATACTCCTCATAAGATGTATAAGGCGATGCAAAGTCTAAAAACAGAGAAGACAGAAGAAGCTAATGGTATACTAAACGAAATGATTAAAATTTTCTGTCTCTCTCTCTCTATCTCTCCCTCTCCCCCACTCTCTCTCTCTCCTGTCTCCCTCTCTCTCAACTTGCAAATTCCCATCACCCTGATGGGAAAATGTGTCGCCAGTTCATACAAATAACTCAACATATATGCAAGTCCGAAGACTACAGAGGCATTTCACCTAGCAGTTGCTTTTTCAAACATTTTTTTTTATTTTGGCTAGTAGACAGTATAGTTTTTCTGAACAGCAAAAACCTTATTTCAAAACAACAAATGCAGAACATCTCCAAGTTCAAACAACATTCGTACTCTGAAAACATAAATAGGTTAATATTAGGACCAAACGTCAAAGAAATGCCTGTGTGTTTTCTCTGTTGATTTTAAATGTGCTTTGACTCAGTATGGAGACAAAGGCTGGTAAAACTACTGAATGGGAGTTGTTAAATGTATATTATTGATTGAAACTGAACATGGCCACAATGAGTCATTTCCATCCGAAATTGGCGTGAGTCTGGGCTATGTGGGACCTCAACATGCAGATGAATTAAGTGAATATTGCCTCAAATGGAACGTTACGGTAAATATAACTGAATCTTAAGTTATGATCTTCAGCAAAAGTTATGATCTTCAGCGACAGTAGAAGAACGATCAAAAGCACGATGTTTCAAGTTGGCAATAAAAAAGTAAATAAAAAAAAATCTTACAATACTCTAACCTTGGAATAGAGTTCTGCTGCTCAGAGTGTTTATTAACAAACTCAAAGACCAGAGTATTAGAACTTTATTCAAACTAGATTTGAGCTTTTGGTAGCGGGAAAAACATTACGCCCCCCCCCCCCCCCTCGTGCCGGGCCACACAACGTTCTCATGTTCATCTATAGTTATTCACCAATTATAACCTTGAAAAGAAGTCAAAGCTGTCGATTGTCCGTCCAATTAATTCTATTAATGTTATAACGCTCCATGGATCTGGGATCCAAGCTTCAATGAAAATGTATAAACCAAAATGCCAGTTTGGCCTTTAAAGGCCACACAATGTCAAGATCAACAACAACAAAAAAGCATTATGTGTTTTGCTTTACAGTATCTATGGGTCTATGAGCCATGATTACCCAGATACAGGCCAATATTTGAATTTGACCCTTAGTTTGACCTTTGAAGCTCACTAAATGTCAAAAGTAACATAGCCATAAGAAAGCCCGCATGAGTTTTTCTATGAATGTATAATAGAAAGTTTGGGTGTGCCATCAACCATTACAAAGATATAGCCAATATACCAATTTGACTTTTAGTTTGACTTTTCAAAGTCACTTGGTGTCAACATTATAATTGCCATAACAAAGCCCATAAATAATTTCCTTTGAAATTATTAACCATAGGTCTGTAATGCACCATTACCAATATACAGGCAATATGTCATTATTGTCTGGTCAAATATGGTCCTAAAAATTGCACACAAAATAATTAATTAATTAAATAAATAAATAAATAAATAAATAAATAAATATATAAATAAAAAAGTAAACAAAGAAAAGAAAAAAAAGTAAAATCACCAGAGCGCAATACTCTTACTACCGAAAGGATTCGTCAGCCCTGTATAGTGTGTGCCAAACTTCAAAGCTAATGGTGAATTGGTAGCACGGCTATAGCTAATTTTTCATATTAGCTAAGTCAGCAAGAAATGAATAAATTAATAAAATGAATGAAACAAAATAAAGGAAATAAAGTGAAAAAAAATACAAAATAAAAAAGACCGGGATGTCAGTGGATGACAAAGTACATATACCAAAATTCAAAGCATTCAGTAAATAGAGAAGAATGTTCTTGTAAGAATAGAACTTATGGCGGCGGCGGCGGAGCAGCATAAGTTTTGCTGAACAGTATCGATCCTAAATATAAGATTAAATTGCCTTCATACTGCATTTTTAGTCCTCCATCCTATAGTGTGTTCAGAGGGACATAAGTACATTAAAATGAGGGACCTTACTGAAACTGTCCAACTAGAATGCTGGAGAAATGTTGGCATGGCTCCTTGATTTTGTTACCCCAACAACCAGCCACACTAACCTTCACAGACCAGCAATGGCTACTGGAGGGGAAAGACAGCTGGTTATTCTAGCGGACAAAATTCTGCAGGCAAGAACACTGCGTTTACCTGTGTTTTCATTTTAATTTCTCTTGTAGAACAACATTATAAATACAAGAATTTAGGATACACAAATCATTCTGTGCCCAATCAGTATCCTTGGTTTGTTTGGATGCCCCCTCGAGCCTGCAGCGTCTCTCGACCCATCGGGTCTTGGGAGGATACTGGCTCTCGGGGGATCCATACGGGAAGGACACTGAATTGGGCATATTATAACTTCAAACTATACGCAGCCTCCATGGGGGGGGGATGCATAATGACCTGGTATGTTCCCGCTAATATGATCATGTTGCTCTTTCAGTGAAACTTTTTAATTCCCTTATTATGCCTGTATAATCTTATGGCAATAAAGCTTGCAGGCCCTTTCATGTGAAGGGCATATATTGATAACAACTTAATGCCAAACGAGCCATATAAAGCGTACTTCCAAAAATTCTGTAAACAAACCGGTGGGGTGGCAGAAAAAGCTGAACCTTGCAGCTGTCTTGAAATTATATGCAATGTGTTGAACGCTGGACGCTGCCACGCTATAATAATGAATATATATATATATATATATATATATATATATATATATATATATATATATATATATATATATATATATATATATATATATATATATATATATTATATATGTTTATTTATATATTTACACATGGAGTATACCTGCTGACTTAGACACATACATAACTTTTTCAGTAACGCAAAAATGCAGGATGCATGGAATTGTCTATTAAGTGCTTTTAGTATGCCAAATCTAGTTTTCCAAACACAGGGACATTTGCAGAATTTATATGCAAAAGAATGGATTTGTCGTATAATTAGATATGACAGACGGGATCAAGACAAACTACCCGCATGTTCCAAGTTGAGACTAGGTTTGAAATAGTACATTTAACCCTGCCAAGCACAGAAATATTTTGCTAAATGCTCAGTATAGTCCTGGCTAAGATTAAGAGAGAGAGGAGAGAGAGAGACAGAGAGAGAGAGAGAGACACAGAGAGAGAGAGAGAGAGAGAGAGAGAGAGAGAGAGAGAGAGAGAGAGAGAGAGAGAGAGAGAGAGAGAGAGAGAGAGAGAGAGAGAGAGAGAGAGAGAGAGAGAGATGAGAGAGAGAGAGAGAGAGAGAGAGAGAGAGAGAGAGAGAGAGAGAGAGACCCCATTGGGTATATGCGTAAACATGCCTGTGGGAAGGTTTGTTTTATTGTACCAGAGCTTTAAATTTTTATTACCTCTTTTTGCACTTTTTGGGAGAATGCGGAAGTTCTAAAAAGAAGCTTTTGTTTGATTGGAGGTTGCACGCATCAGTAGCGGTTGTGACCACCACGCTTCTTCAAGCAAGTAAGGACCCTCTTTGCATGCTGCTGTTGCGCTTGGATATCTCGGCTGGGGAATTTAGCTCCACTGGTCTATGAGCCGCTTTGCAGGGTGTCCGCGGTTTCATCGTACTCGCCCATGACTCGAGGGCCAAGCACACCCCAAAAAAATGTTCAATGGGGCACAGGTCAGGAGACGCCCATGACTCGAGGGCCAAGCACACCCCAAAAAATGTTCAATGGGGCACAGGTCAGGAGATCCGGCTGGCCATGGCAACATTTGGATGCTGTGCCGCTGAAGGAACTTGGCGCCACTAGCGTAGTATGTGATCGTGCATTGTCTTACTGGAACAGGGTGTTGCTGGAAACATTTAGCTGCTGTTGACAGGATGTAATTCACATAGCGCTGGCCTGTTAGAGTCACATTTACCCTGACAAGTCGGTTTTTCCTGTCGCTGTGATTGCCCACCACATCATGGCGCTGCCTTCTTCATGGTGGTCATATTAAACCATGCATGGACCTACTATCTGATAGTAGGTCCATTCACCATGGATCACTCCCCAAATCTCTCAGACTCAGTGAAGACGTGCGTGTAGCCGGCATCATGGAAATCGAGGCAAATTCTTGTCTCGTCCGACCACGCCGCACTCCTCTGTTGTGCTATTGCACTAACCTAATCACAGCCCTCTCTGTGTGTGTCTTCTGTCGGGTGACGGGAATGCACTCAGACTTCTCACAACACATCTTAATTGTCCTCAAGATGCCCGGCAAAAGCCCCGTTGCCTCACTTCCGACCCCAACCTGGTACTTCCGGTGGAAGGGATCAGCTATTATTACAGGTACTTGGTATGGTTAGCACCACACCTCCACTGACCTCTGATGCAGCCAGTGTGTTCCTCACACCACTGTATCCACCTAGCACTGTGTGCAGGACCAACAGGGGCGCGGATGGCAGGGCGGTATAACCACAGTTTGGCCAACACCCATTTCCTGCTGATTGTACTCCATGACGGGGCAATGTTTGAGGCCTAGCGCCACTGCCAATGAACCTCTCAGCCTTAAGGAACCTGTGTCTCTTCGCACACTGCACCAGATAATGGTCGTCCCTCCCATCTGAAAGTCTTGGCCTTCCATAGCCAGCTTTCCTCTTGCATCCTCTCTTTTTCTTGAAAACAGTCCCACCACTTCTATACAGCTGAGCTGGAGTACCGTGTACGTTATCCTGGCAACCCAACCTCACACTTAGAAACACCAGTCTTCAACATGCCAATCATCCTGGCTCTGTCGAAGTTAGAGGGCTGTCAGTAGCTGTACGCCGTGGTATTGTGGATTTACCTTCATGCCTGTGTTGTCAGTGGCCCTTAAAGCATCCCGATACTAGAAACACTTTTCATACCTTTGCGGCTGTTCCGTCATTCCCAGGACATTTTGATTTTGTGTGACTGTGACCGCTCAAGCATACTCTTAGCTTCCCTATCCATGTTTCATGACAGTCCATGTAACACTCTTATTTTCGAAACTAATATGTAGATGAGCCCATTCTAAATCAAAGGGGGGAGGGGCAGGTGCCTTTTGGCTAGGAGTATGTAATGACGAGGTCGGCCTCTAGATACTCGGCCTAAAACGTCCGTTGAAAATAGGAAATGTGTATTATGTAAAGGTGGAAGCTTTGAAATGATCCAAATTGATTTTTTCTACAAAATGAAATTGATACGATAGTTGATATTGCTCTTACCTGTTTGAATGTAGACGTAACAGCCACTACTTTGATGTAACTATATGATGATATGGAGACCATATTCTTGTAATTTAGGGCAGTCTTCAGGGAAATTCTTAGCTCCGTAGAAAATAGTGAAGTGGTTCTTTTTCCAAATGAAATATATTGAAACAAGTAAATAATGAATCAAAGAAACCATAGACGGGATTGGAATGTACGTTGAATAGGTCCAGTTGTTGACCCAATCTCTGGGGCAAACGGCAGAAAAGCAAAACTGTGCAGGTAACTGTCAAATTTGATAGGCCGAGAACACTACAGACACAATAGGCCATCACCAGTTATGGATCTTCCCTAGTGTCTCCAGTACAATATGATATGGTGGGCAGTGTCTTGCATTCCCTGCTTACCAGTTGCGCACTCTTGTGAGTTTCATGTGGCTTCCAGGCCTGTAGGGCTCAACATGGCACATATATATATATATATATATATATATATATATATATATATATATACACATTGATGAACTCCATCATATTATAAACCAACCAAATTCACACTGGGGCCAAAAGGCCCAAAGTGGCACGTCGTGCATGTTCTACTAGTTCCACATAGTCTCGTTCAATGATACTTTGCATAATTACAATATGTTGGGATACATGAACAATTCACATATTCATTGCTAATAAGGTGACCTTCATGTGGCCTTGATTGGATAAAAACCGAATTTTGAGTTGTTTTTTGCATTTCGATAATACTGTTGGTCGAAAAAAAACCGAAAGAGGCCAACTTGTCAGAAATTTTGTGCAGAATAATAATAAAAAAAGACTTTCATATTTATATTAAAATGAAGAAAAAAGTGCAAGGAATATGCTTTTATATTAATTCCAATGCTACTGCCAAGCAACGCCGTGAGGAATAATAAGAGTGCATCTCGGGCTCAAGGAATAGATACAGTAAAAAAGGTCATCACGATATATCAAATTTAAGGAGGGTTATACCCATTTATATCAACTTCTGTTTCAGCCAGGGATGCGGCCATTATGTATTTCGAAAATTAAAACAAGGCTCTGTTTTTTGACCTACCTAAATTTATAGAAATTTAATTATTTTACACAAACGTTTTTGTTCAGAATCATCAACGCTTTCAGTTGCATCCCTAGGTGCGCATATCTGATCACCTTTTCGAAACTTGACATTTTGTAAAATGACCTTTTTGGGTAGAATGTATGAAAATGGCTTAATTTTGTGTTATAGAGCTACCATTTTTTCAGAAATATCCTGAGATTCCGAACTTATCATTCATTTTTCACTTTGATAGTAGTCTATGTGCCCATGTGGGAGTAAATTTGGCCAGATATAAGAATATAGATACGTTTTATACTTCAAGGTCATTTCAAGGTCAAATTGTAATTCTCAGTGCATATCCTTCCCACATTACTATTTTCATTCACATATTTCATCTGGCCAAAAAGCTATCACCAATAGAGTTTCAAGAGGCCTGGAGGTCCCACTTTTGGTTAATTTGGCCCCACTGTGATTGAAAAACAATTGACTACTTGGAAGTCTAATATCCTTCCCACATTACTATTTTCATTCACATATTTCATCTGGCCAAAAAGCTATCACCAATAGAGTTTCAAGAGGCCTGGAGGTCCCACTTTTGGTTAATTTGGCCCCACTGTGATTGAAAAACAATTGACTACTTGGAAGTCTAATGACAGGTGTATGTTTATCTTTTTTTCTGGTCAGAGTGACACAAACAAATACAGCTATCCTCTTTTCCTGGTTTTTATTCAATTTTCCAGAAAATAATGTAAACAAATAATAAATTTAAGTGAAACTACAAAAGAAAAGTTGTTTTGCAGCAAATTTGTGTGCCGTAAAGACAAATTCTTCATATGTGTCATAGTTTTGATGCTGTCAAATATTTAAACTACTGCAACATGGACAGACGTGTTAGTTTATCAAAAAATCTTAAGGTTTTGTCGTAGATCGAAAGATATTAAAAATTCAAATGTATCTAAAATGGTGTACAAGTAGGCCTATACGGCGGTCTAACGGGTCGACAAGTAACTTGTCTTTTTCAATTCCATAGATTCATGGAAAACAGTGTGGACAGTTTTGCCACTTTACATTATTTACTGCTGTTACTGTCTGGAGATGTGCATCCAAATCCGGGCCTCACTGAAGGTTTGTTCACTGATGTGAACAAATGTCTTTTACAATGCAAACTTTGTGTAAAAGGTCTTCACTAGCGCAATCCTTTGATATTATCACTCTGTCTGAGACCTTTCTTTCACCTTATAAAGATAGCGCCGATCTCAACATTCCGGGCTTCCACCGTATAATGCAACGCTTCCGCACAAGTGGTCATGGCGATGGCGTTGCGCTATATTCAACCCATGCTCTTGTGAAAAGACGCATGGACCTGGAGAGTCCAGCTTTTGAAATTGTGTGGGTGTAGGTTCGCCTTCACAACAACAGGATTTTATTGGCAGTAGTTTAAAGGCCTTCAAGTTCTAACTTATCTTTTTGGGACGATCTTCAGGCAAACCTGGACTATGCATACACATCTAGTATAGGGAATATTATTATTACTGGCGATCTGAATGCAGATCCTAGAACCCCCCATGGAAAGCATCTCTTAAACTTTGGTCTTCAAAACAATCGTACGATTCATATCACTGACTCCACAAGAATAACTGAACTATCATCTACATGCTTGGACCAAATACTAAGTAACATCCCCCATTATGTACAAAGTACCTCGGCCCTGTCACCAGTGGCACAAAATGATCACTGTACAGTGTCCGCAAGTTTGCTTTTTTTCGGATTAAAGCTGAGAAGTCTTACGAAAGATTTATGTGGCAATATTCAAAAGCAGATTTTGATTATTTTGGAGTTAAACTTAATGAGGTAAATTGGGACGCCTGCTTTGATACTGCTGATGTGGACACGGCGTGTATTGCCTGGACAACAAAATTTCAGGATGTTGCTAGAGTTTGTACCCAACAAAAATGTTTGTATTATACCAATGATTCTCCTTGGTATTCTTCCAAATTACGCTCGCAAAAGCGTAAAGTTCAACCTATTCATGCGACGGCCAAGGCTTCCAACGAAAATCCCGATATTTGGAGGTACTTTCGGGAGTTACGTAATAAACACATTAGTGATTTAAGAACGGCGAAGGAGGAGTACGACAAGAAGCAATGTGATATTGTTAACAGTGGTCAATTCAAAAGTAAAAAAATTGGCGTGGGAATGGTTAAGTACTTTATGTCCGGTAACTCCAGAACATCAATACCTTTAATTCTTTCGAACGGTTTTGTTGTATCTGACAACAAATCAAAAGCCGAATCAGTTTTTTTTTCTCAATAAGTGTCACTTGGATGACACAGTTTTTTCTCTACCTAGTCAGGCGTCAGCCTCGCGCAATGTGATAGAAAATATTTTCTTGGATGAGGAAACTATGTACGACATCCTGTAATCTCTGAATCTTGATAAAGCCTCTGGGCCGGACAGTATCAGTCCTGTACTGTTAAAAGAGGCAGCTCCATGTATTGCTTCTCAGCTCTCCAAACTCATGAACCTTTCCCTTTAGAAATGCAAATTTCCATCAGAATGGAAAAAGGTACATGTTGCACCAATCCTAAAAGGTGGTACACCTGAATTATGTAGTAAGTAAAGACCTATCTCACTTCTTAGTTGTGTTGGAAATGTCTTCGAACGTGATGTTTTAAAGTACGTCTTCAATTTTGTCCGCGATAACTGTGTGCTATCTGCCAAACAGTCAGACAAATATCAAAAATAAAAGTGCTGCTTTATGCCTTCTATCAACTGCTATTCCTTTATCTTTCAAATACTTTTTCAGCCACCCTAGATTCTCTTTTTTGAAGAAACCATGGTCGGTGTTTCACTCCTCGTTACTTGCTGTATTCAGTAGCGCTGTAGCCTGTGCGGTAAGACTGAGTGGCCCGCAAATTACCCAGAAACCTGTGCGCGCCTGGTTCTGACATCGGAATCTCCGCTGGGATTTCCCAGCTTGGTGAACTTATGCATAGACCGTATTATTCCGGGAGATGGAACTGTTAACAAGTTAGTCTACCTTTATCACGAATTTTGAAAAGCTGTTGACCATCAGAAAGAAGTGTGCGTGGTATTTTGTGATATCACCAAAGCCTTCGATAAAGTAAATCATCCAGGTTTGATTCACAAACTAAAGAATGCCGGAATTAGAGGGTCTTTACTCCAGTGGATGGAGGACTATCTTCATGCACGGACCCCAGGAGTGGTTGCTCAGGGCCAGGCATCGACTTGGGGTAAGATCAGAGCAGGCGTCCCACAGGGCCCAGCTTTGGGGTTCTTGTTGTTCTTTTTGTACGTAAATGAAATCGCTGAAATAGTTAAACCAGAAATCCGTCTTTTTGTTGACGATACGACATTGTACATTACAGTTAACGATATTCATAATGCAACTGAAACGCTTAACCAGGATCCCGAGTCAGTCACTCAACGGTCTAACCAGTGGCTGGTATGTTTTAATCCGAACAAGACCAAAGCACCGACAGTTAGTAGGAAAGCTAATACTAGGGGCCATCCAAACCTAATATTCAACCATAACATTCTTGAAAAATATAAATATCCACAAACATCTAGGTCTGTGGCTCTCTTCAGATCTTCCTGGTCAACACACATTAATCATATAGAGGCAAAATCGCGAAAATTACTAGGTATTCTAAAACGTTTGGTTTAAACATATTTTATTTCCAAAAACGATTGGGGAGCAGCCACAGCCTATATGAACCCCTCTCGCGAAAAAAAAAGAAGAAAAGCTGTGAAGTACAATCCAGTGAAGAGAGGGTGCAAATACAGGTATAACAGGACAATACATGTACAAGGACATACAAAGAGAAGTTGACATCAATTTGAACAGGACAGATAGGTATAGTATGGCTAGCTAAACAGAATTGTTCCCGTGACAGTTATTAAGGAAACCGATTTGTGTCTTTGACGTAGGCGATAACAGCATCATAAATCTTTGATTTTACTTGTTTAGGGCAATTGATGGGTCCATACAGCAACGTTTTGCATGTAAATTGAGCATGGGGGATGATTTCGGTTTGCAAGATACTACGCTGTGCAGAGTAACGGGGACATTCGAAAAAGTAGTGAAATACATCTTCGTTTCCTAGGCCGCAGACACAAGTCGGTGTATCGACTACCCTTATTTTATACAGGTCAGCCTTTAGATCGCTGCAGCCCATCCGTAATTTAGCTAGTATAACATTAATTTTTCTACCTCCAGCATAAAAAAGTTCGTTTGCTTTATCCTTGTTACTATTGATTTTGGATTTGAATTCTTGCAGCGATTCGCATTTCCTTGTTTCAATAGGCAGGCTGTTCCAAAGACGTACGACTGACGGAAAAAACGAATCGCCATAGATGTTTGTTCGGGCTTTTATATGGGTAAATTTAGAATGGGACCGAACACCATATCTTACTCTATTTTGGACTGTTTCAGGTAGTAGTTCCTTAAGATAATTAGGGGCAATATCATTTACAATTTTATACATCAATATTAGCTTTTGTTTTTCCCTACGTTGAGCCAAAGTTTCCCATGCTGTTTCTTCATACAATTTAGAATGACTAGTGAATCTACCTGCCCCCGTAACAACTCGAGCTGCTGCTAATTGGACATTTTCTGGATCAGTTTCGTCTGGTCGTGTGCCATTACACATGACTATGTTACCATACTCCAACACTGGGCGAATAAAAGAAAAGTAAAGGGTTTCAAGTGCATTTCTGTTCAATTTGTACTGAAGGCTACGCAAAACGCATACCATCTTCATGGCTTTTGTTGTTACCATCTTAACATGAGCTGACCATGATAAGTCAGATTTGAGTACCAGACCAAGATGCTTCTGTTCCTGAACCTTTTCAATGACTGTTCCCTCATACACTAAATCCTGGTGATGTACACTCTGACGCTTCCTACTAAGTAACATTTCTTTGGTTTTACCTGGGTTTAGCGTCACAAGCCAGTCACGGGCCCATTCGGAGAGAGCCTGCAAGTCAGAATTCATTTCATTGCTAGCTGTTACAGGGTCGTCGAGTTTAACATAAAGTGTGGTGTCATCCGCAAACAAGCGAACATTTGTATGAATTATATCAACTATGTCATTAATGTAAATGAGAAAAAGTAAGGGCCCCAAAACAGAACCTTGGGGAACTCCAGCTTCGATGTTGCCCCAGCTGGAGGATTCTCCATTTATAACAACTCGTTGCATTCTATTATTTAAATAATTTCGAAACCAAGATAATAATTGACCAGAAATACCAGATTTCGATAGTTTGTGGAGGAGTCCTTTGTGGTACACCTTATCAAATGCTTTAGTTATGTCGCAAAATATAACCCGTACTTCTTTTTGTTCGTCGACTGCTTTACAAAACTGATGGTATAAATATATTAATTGATTTATTGCCCCATCCCCTGGCGTGAAACCTGATTGTTTGTCTGTGATAACTAAATTATCCCGGTAAAAGTTAAAGACATGTTTGAAGATGGCCCTTTCCATAACTTTGCCAGCACAACTTATTAAAGATATCGGACGATAATTGTTACAGTCGCTTGTGCTACCGCCTTTGTGAATTGGCGTCACGTTTGCCTTCTTCCACTCAGAGGGAAATATGCTTTTTGTGATTGATAAATTTATGAGTTTGCATAGAGAATTTGCAATACAAGGTGCAGCCTCTTTCAACATTTTTGGACTGAGACCGTCGGGACCGCTAGCTTTACTTGTGTCAAGGCTTTTTAATATGTCTAAAACATGATCTTCTGTTATTACCAGACTACTTAAAGTTTTTTCAGAATGAGGATTTTCTAAATGAGGAAATCCTGACGAATCTACTGTAGCATTATCTAAAAAACAAGAGTTGATGACTTCCGCTTTTGATGCATTATCCGAGTATATGATGCCGTCCTTTTCTATAGAGCTAATAAGGGGCTTTTGGTTATCCTTCATAAAACACTTTACGTTCCTCCACCAGCCCTTACTTGTGGCTTTAGCATTGTTAATTCCTTCACATTGTTTATTGTAATAATCTTCTTCTGCCAGCCTTAGGCTGTCAATATATGCATTTCTGAGTTGGCGGTAATATCTCCAGGTGTGGGCATTATCTTTCGTTTTGGCCCTCGTATGGATTCGAAACATTTTACGTTTTTGCATACGTAGTTTTGAATTATACCACGGAGCATCGTCACGTCTGACAGTAATAGTTTTGTTTGGGATTGAGTTTCGTGCCACGTTAAGGAAAGTACTCGTCCATAAATGACAAGCAGTATTTATATCGTCCGTCTCAAAACATGTGTCCCAGTCTATTTGATCTAACTTGAGGCGAAAGTCTTCAAAGTTAGCTTTCTTGTAATCCCAGATAAACCTCTCATAAGGTGGGTCTTTTTTAATACGGAATGAAAAATTTGCAGTTATCATACAGTGGTCACAATTCGCAAGTGGTGGCAGAATAGATATATTACGAATATAATTTGGGATATTTGTAATAATTTGGTCTAGGCATGACGAGGTGGTTTCAGTGATACGAGTGGGCTCAGAGATGTGCAAAGTTAAATAATTCGTCGAACATAAACTTATTAATCTTTTACCATGGTTAGTTTCTTTTTTCCAAATCATTTTTTTCCATCAATTGTCCGTGAATGGAATCTGTTACCCCGATCTTTTAGGAACCTCGAACACTTAGATGACTTTAAAGGAGAATTTAATAGAACTAGACCCAAACGTAATGAATCGTATTATACTGGTGAAAGGAAAATTGATGTCATTCAAGCTAGGATGAGAATGGGATGCATCCAGATGAATGGTGATCTCTTCAAAATTGGTGTTATCGAATCGCCAGCATGCTAGTGTAGAGTCAGCACTGAAAATAGCTGCCATTTCTTTTTTTCAATGTAACAAATACACTGTGTTGAGAAACGAACTACATTCGAAAATAATACTTCGGGGGAATTTCAATCTTTATACTTTATTATTTGGTATTGAAAGAAATACAAAGATTCAAAACATAGAAATTTTTGAAGCAGTTCATAATTATATTAAAATCCTGGAAGATTTAAGTTATGAGTGGTACTTGTAACACGGCTAGTAAAACCACTGAATTAGGTATCATAGTGTTCGTGTAGGAAGCTCACATGCCAACTCCTTTTCCTTTTATTCATCATTTGTGGCCATGTGTGTCCAATCTATCTGTGTAATGGTGTTTCCAAATGTCATCGTTTGCATTGTCATATATGTACAAGAAGCCCTAATTTAGGCTTGTGAGCCTTTCGGCCAATTGCTTTTTCATGGAATAAAACTACGTCTAAACCAAATGTGTCCTAATACCATAACTTTAAATGCCGGAACTCCAATATTCGTTGGATATACCTTTATGAGAAACAGATAAAGCACCATTCAATAGAAGTTTTTATACATAATATATATGAATGTATTCGTGATTTTGATTTTTAAATGACCTAATTTGGCTTATTTTAAACACAGTGATCATGATCATATTTTCACTACATGCACAATCATCAAGACAGTGTGCACAGCTTGGATAATATCGTTGTCTACTGTTGTGTATTCAATGTGTACAACGTTTTATTTGTCAGATGTCTCTAATACTCTTTATGGAATAAATTAAACATATAACTCATTGGCCAGATACTTTTACAAATATATAAATACAAATTGAAAGTGCGTCCCTTTTTCAATTTTTAAAGTGTTCATTTCAATTTTCAAAGGCCCATTGTGGGTGTGTTTTTTAAATTCATTGGGTGTGGCTTCCCAACAAACATAGCAAGTGAAGCTGAAATGACGCTTCTATCTGCAATAGCCTTGAAGTATGTTCAACATTTCAAATATTGAAATAAAGCAATTAGCATAATTTCAATTAGTACGGCTTGTTTTGTTTTTGTTTTTCATTATATACGCAGATATGAAGGACATAAAAGTGCAATTTGCATTTCGAGGCTATCCGTAACAGATTGGAAGACATGAAGCATTTAACATTTTAAATTTTCCCAATGTGCTTAATTTTGAACACTGTCCTTGTGCCATGTAAAAACAATCACCTTGTCGCCCATATGGATACCACTCGTCAAATTTGGGGGTTGCAGATATGCTGTACCAGGAAAAATGGGAAACTCTGGCTGCAAGGAAAAAAGAAAGAAAAAAGACAGGAAGAAGGAAAGAGAGAGAACGAAAGAATTAGCAAGGTAACAAAGCCGCTGACGCCGTTGATCAAATAGTTCAATATTATCATAATAGCTGTATGCTGCAGGGCCCTAAAATGCTTGCAGCAGGAAGTTTATAAAACCGCATTTTATACCAGCGGAGTGTAAAAAAGGCAAAGAATTTTTCTTGAATAAAGGAAGAATGGAGTATATAGACGTCACCTCACCGATTAGATCTGATATGCAGTATAGGCGTCGGGCTCATTATTGATAAAATGCGGAGACGAAATTAATACAACCTTGAATATATAAACTGTAGAAGCGTGCATTTTAAATGTGAATGAGCTTACTATATGTTAAAGTATACTCATTAATACAGGCTTCATTTTGAGGTTATTTAAACCAAATTAGAATCCAGCGCAGAAATCCAATGTAGGATATCTTAACACTAACTACGAAATGTCGCCCAACAAAGCTCTTGCGAGAAAGCGAGGATTTAAGGACAGTTAAGACACCAAAAACCTTTGCATGGCTGATTTTGAGATTTTAACGGTTTTTACAAAATGAATATCCTTTCTATTAGTTGTCAAAATTGCAAGCTTTTAACTTAAGTAGAAATATGAGAATACGCCAAAAACCACACAGGCATGTGGACATCCCAACGTCCATGTGTCATTCTTTTGGTTTTCAGCCGCCAAACGGAACAATGCCACCCGTCAATCATACTTAACAGCCTGTCACGTGGCTGCAGGTAGCAACGGCCCATGGCAAAAGGTGAGGGGTATCAGGGCGGATATGCGAAATAAGGCGACATGCCGAAAGTATGTTTGTGGGCAGGAAAAAGATGCAAACATGCTAACATATCATAGCCCTAGTGGTTTGCTTGATAGTTATCTTGCTTTTTAGCGTTCTAATGAAGGGAGACTTTAAATGTTCAAGAGGAGCGGGAATCGTCAGACGATGTCCCTCCAAACTTCAAAGGCCGTGCCGCGATGGATTACCTCAGTGGTACTTCACACCAAAGACAGGCGGGGAAAAAAGTGGCACCTTAATCAACAATACCTAGGTACATGATAATATTTTATCGAAACCCAGGGATGAGGAAATAAAAGTACAAATAAACACATCGAAATAAGCATAAACGTGAACAGCAGAGAAAACACACAAAATAGCGTTACAAAACTCAGGTTGGAAAGAGAAATGAAACTCGTTGAGAAAATAACTACAAAATAATGACAAGCTAACTAAGTAAAATGTACAGACAAGTTTAGCAATTAAGCTTAAAACATAAAGTATACAGATAGGGGTAAATACAATAAAAGACTTTCCCCCAAAAATGGGATGAAGGGGTATGGGGCTGAAGACCAAACCCGCCATCCGTACACTGACCACGAGCGGCCCTGGGCCGCCCCACCGAAGCAAGGCAACACAACTTTCGTTGCCAGGCTCGAGGTCACGGGGGCCCGAGGGGCCGCCTCCATGACGTCACACTTTGAAACCAGACTGTCGCTGTCGCCGTTTGACAGATCGCTGAATAATGTTTTCCGTACTTCAAAGGCTCTTTTATTCATGTGATCGGCCAAAAATTGATTCACAACCTCACCAAATGTTAACGGACGGCGCTTACTACGCTTTGTACAAATATCAGCTCAACTTGAGCAAATGGTATTGTTTCAGAGGCAAATGATCAACATCAAAGGCCTTTGAAGCTTGTTTTCTCAGAAAGGATAATAGGAAGAGAACCCCATCTATGAATGGTTATTCCAAGAAAACGGCTCGGCGAAATTTAATCCGGTTAACGGCTTTTCATTCTATAATGTCTGAACTGCAAAAACGATTCAGCGATTTTCGAAATTTTGCTTCGTTCTTTTTCTATGAAATGAAGAAAATGAACATCTTGAAAATCAAAGGGAAAATTGAAACGTCAAACTTTGGGGATGGATAACAGAAATACAAGCATAAAAAAATCGCAGGATTTTTTTTGTTGCCAATATGTCAGGATCAAGATGCAAGTGTAATTATGATTTTATCACAAATAATTAGTGACTTATATCGACATTTATGGGGTGGATGCTTTGCGCTCAACTTTCAATTGTTTATTCAACAATTAACACCACAGACACCCAAATAAGGGACATATAAATTCTTTGGAGTATGACGAGTATACACATATATGATATGTTATCCTAACGCAAATACATTTTGAGCTAGGATTGACTAAAGTGGGATTTATTTTTTGTGTCTTACCTGTCGTTAAATCGACGCAGTATGTCCCATTGTTAAGGGGGTGTGGGTGGGTAAAGGGTTTTCCATGCTGGTGTAAAGGGCATTTTCATTTACCGTCCTTGCAATCTGGAAGCCACTTTACTTTCCCGTACTTTGTGCAAATAAACTTCTCTATTTGTTTATTTTCTCTACCTTCTTCTAAGGCAAAAACTATTACCTGTGCTGGCGTATTGGGACCCCGTCCCCTTCACTGTTTGTTATTCATGAAATGTTCTCGTCCTATTTGTCTGTATTTTCATAGTGTCAATGCTTATGGGAGTCACTCAAACACCAGAATCATACAAAAGACAAATAGAACGAGCCCTTCGTCGCACTTCTGTCCATGCGCAGGTGATCAAAGCTATTGAAGTAGGTCTCTTACACACTGATTTATTTGACCTGCGAGGTGATAATGAGGATCATTATGACGAAGACGAAGAGAACGACGACGATGATGACGATGCTTTGTTATTTAGTTTAGATATGTTTCACACACGCATTTCTGATTTGAGTCCAATACATGAAAGGGGAAAAAAAGGAGCAGACAAATTAGCCGCCATCATGATGCAGTTGGGCATGAACGTGAATGCCTACCTGAATACATGTTGTGTATGGCCATTCACTCCGCAACACAATGTCAAGTGTACTTATTGTCACAAACTTGTCCAAAAGTTACCGCTAACGACTCGGACCCCTGCCGCCATTATTGGCTGTTGGCCAATCAGCAGCCACCATTGTCGTATTAAAGCATGTGAACTAATCTTATTATCCATGTTACGTAAACGTCATGACGTCATGTGGACAATTGCGTGTCAAAGAAAGTGCCACCATTGGACATTGCTCAGTATGCACAGAGTGGGCAAGCAGGTGCGCATTAGTTCCCAGTGTTTCAGGAGCTCCGCGATAACCAATCACAAAGTACCTTCCAGATAACAATGGTGGTTCCATTCCGTGTCTGCTCCATGCTTTTATTCCCAATGGTGATCTTGTGTGCTTTTAAATCAAAGATTAATTCCCTTGTTGGAGCGCTACCCATTGAAAAACGAATTTCCTGGTTGATTTTCTAGCAGCCTGCGCCCAAAGGCTTGTCTAATCACATTTGCACCATGTAACTTGAGTTTTTTTTTGTCTTTATTTAAGTGAAGGCTGCGGGAGCAGGAACAGTGATTACGTATGCCGGCTATGAACAAGAGGATATTACATAAATGGACGAGCTGCACGTTTGCATATAATTCTGAATGGATATTGTCCCAGTTTTCCCAGTGCCGATATTTGTCCTTTTAGACAACACATTCAGTTTTTATTTATGGGGTAAAGAAACTGTGGTTTTCTTGCTTATTTCGTCGACCATGCACTACAAAGCATACGTTTTCGAGAAATAAGCCTTTGTCGGTACCCCATCCACGCATAGTTTAAAGGCAGACGAGGACTCGTAATTTAAGTTCAACATTGGTATTAAGTGATTTCCTCAATACAATTACAGCTTTGATTTAAACATTTTTCCTTAATCTTGTTCATTAATATTATAAATTGCTTTATTTATACCTCGCAAGAAAGAAAAAAGTACAGGCGTACTGAGATGTTATTCAATTACAAGAATATCTGGTATAATTTTCATGAATGCAAGGGTCTTTGATGTATAAACGACAAAAGCCTGTTTTCTTTTAAATGAAATCTAACGAAAGAAATTACATGCACCGCAAAGGAAACAGTCTGTGCCAGCGTAGAATATCGTGCTTTTAATTCCGAGCTTTCTGAAAATAAAGCAAAAATATATAGAAAGTTCATAGCAGTCTGATACGTCAAACTTGTTTTTTATGCTGCTTTACTTATTGAAGATCCAAACGGAAGACGCAATGCCTGCACTTACAGTAATTTTATTAGCTTTGAATTAAGTACAAAAGAAGAAACAGAAAAAAAACAAACAAAGCAAAACAACAACAACAAAAAAACAACAAAAACAAAAAAAAAAAAAAAAAAAAAAAAACAAAAGCAAAAACAAAAAGAAAAAACACCGCAACTAAAAACAAAACGAATAAAAATGTTCTTAGATAAAAAAAAGTAAGTAGTATATCGATTACAAAGTTGGCGGTTAACAGTATTGCTGGCTCATACTTTGATTTTGGTACGTATTTTACAAAAAATGTAGCAGGGTTTAACGAGTAGCTAATTTTTTAAGTTTATGGCTTGTAATTGTGTATGTTTGAGACGACTAGCCCTGGTGGAATTCGCAGATTTGCAAAAGAAAAAAAAAAACATCAAACAGAAATCACAACCGAAAAATATGTATTTCACAATCAAGGTTTATTGTTTCTTCGTTGTCTGCCAAAGACACTCTCACAGAAAAATGCATTTTGCCTGCATCTTTTTCAACAAGAGGCACCGTCTTTGTATAGACTCCAACTACCTTGCTGCTGCTTTTTTCTTCGTAATCTCCATTATAAAACTTTAAAATATGGGTAAATGCTATTTGCTGATATCATTCTGCACGTGGTGATACAGCATCCTCTATAGAATATGACGGCTATACTTAATAAGAGGTGAAAGCACTACTATGATATATTTATGCGCCGTTAATGAGAGTTCACAGGCTCAGGACCGCATCAGGACCATGACGCCCAGCGGGAGATGACAGGCAGTTGTGACCGTGGCAAAGTTGCTTGACATAACCTATAACAAAATATGAGCTTTGTGAACAACACTTCAAGTTTACTCTGTCATTTGGTAACAAGGTAATCAAAATACAAGAAAGATTGCTATTACACAGGAAATAAGAATCCATAGCAGTTCCCTCATGTCATGGTCATTACGGGTATCACATGCAGGGAGTGGGGCCCGACTAATTGCAAAGGGCACCTGTTTTCTCGTTGAAGGCTTCCGATCTGCCCAAGTCCTCGCATTGCGCTGGGGATCATTACTTCAAGGGAACTGTATGCTGAAGAGGCCATCCCGATATGTCCCATGCTGAAACCCGTCAACTGTTCTAATTAGACACTTCAAGTTGGTAAACCAGCCTTGATTGTTAACCCTTGCCGCCCGAGAAAAGCTGCAAGTGTACTTTTCTCAGTGTGCTCGGGGGATTAAGCACCCAAAGTGAAGCTCGCCGACTGTCTTTACCTGAGGCTTGCCAATATGCAAAGCGTGGTACGAAAATTGTACAAGGTGCGTCAGAATTAGGTGACATTTTTGCGCTGCAAGCAAATGACAAGGAGAAATCTAGGCATGAGTTAAACCTGTGACATTCTTGGCAGTTAGTGTGTAGAGTCTCGCGGGGATACGCGGTGTGTGTAAGCTACTGTGACAAGCTTACTTTCACCAGCTATGAATGGCATAGAAGCCTGGCTGCAATCATACAATGTCTTTACCCATTTACACCTGTGCGACACAATTTACTTATTATTTTCAATAATATATTTTCGTCGTATGACAAATCAAATATATTTTGTGCAGTTGTTGCGTATTTGGTCTGTGGGATAATCTGTGATTTAAAACTGCCAGCATTTGCCTGACTTAACTTTTTGTCGTAAGTAAACATAACTTTCCACACTTCTTATTTTGTCCGAGTCAGAGAGGCAGAAAATCCAGGGTGTTTTGGCTTGTTGTGCAGGCAGCAAACATAAATGATGAACCCTCTTGATTTTCTGAAGCGGTTCCTTGTCACGCACTCAGGGAGACTTTCCATTGTCTCAGAAACTCTGACTTGCCCGCACATATATACATACACATAACCACATATAATTTTATAAACCTCCCACACCCAGGAAATCAAATTGCCCCGGGATGAACAGACGAAATGCAACACGTTCTCGATACATGTTTTGATGGTATCGGTGGTTAGCAGGATCTGTCAGCCTAGGAGGACACTGGGTCATGAGATGAAAATCTCACGACTCAATGCACTAGAATGGAGAACGGGGGGGGGGGGGGGATGAGCGCCCGACCCCGAAAACATACATGAGGGTAGAATTGCCCTGGAAGTGCGCACAAAGAAAACACATACGACACCATAACACAACGTGAGGTAGAACGCCATCGTAAGGCGAGCATCTATCTATCTATCTATCTATCTATCTATCTATCTATCTATCTATCTATCTATCTATCTATCTATCTATCTATCTATCTATCTATCTATCTATCTGACTGTCGTCTGTCCGTCTCTCCGTCCGTCCGTCTGCCTGCTTGTCTGTCTGTCTGTCGACCTGTTTTTATGAAACACTACACACTTAATAGAATCGATCACAACATTACGATTGACACTTTGCCTGGCCTTGTTGGGCCAAAAACACAAGGCCCAAGAGACAACGGAAGACTTTTTTCCCCGACATATTCTGGCTTAACGTTCTTTCAAATTTTTGACGACATGTTAAATAAATAAATCTCAAAAGATCCTCGCATAGGAGAATCAAAATTAAATATACGATAAAACGAACTTAAGCGCTCGACTACGAGCGAAACTGCTGCCTTAATAATTTTTGCTTTTACGAAATTAAAATATCCGTGGTGCTTGCCAAGAACTGTTTCAATAAGCACTCTTGCAAAGATTCCGTTTGTTTCAGAGATGGGTCATCAATAGTCTCACACAAACACACACACACACACACACACACACAAAATCTCTTGCCATTTTATCTGGTAAACTACAATTTACAGTTGGCTCAGTACGCTTGTTTCTACTCACTTTTTACACGTGGGTTATTTCTGGCACGGATTTTTTATTATTTTTTTTTTCATGACAGTCAGTCATCCTTGATGCAATATCCCACTTTGCTCTAGCCATTTTGTGCTTGTAAACAGTCAAATGAATCTTGGAAACAGCGGCACGCCTTCATAATGAACTCCTCAATTTTCACCTCCAAAATACACAAGTTATTTTCTCGTATGCAACATTGAGTCAACGAAATTGCAGCGGTAATTGCTTAATTGTCTTCAAAATGTTGAGCGTTCTTGTGTGGTTTCAAGGCATACCATTCTTCCTCATACTGGACGTATCAACGGACCATGTTTTCATTCCATATAATTACTCTTTTTCCCATTTAGTGAGGGTAACATCACCTGCGTTTCAGGAAAATCGACTCGTTAGGATTGGGGAGGGGGGATTCTTCGATCACTGGAGTCACGTGAGGCTAAATAAGAAGTATTTACACCATTCGTGGTTTAATTAGGGGCCACTTAAAAGTGCCATTGTAACGGCCCAATTTGGTCAGTTTGGACACCCTAATTGCAATTAACGAGTCTGCGAATTACTGTTCTGTCAAGTCCGTTTCATTATAAAACTCCCCGAAGAAATGTCTCCACACATGGACGTGGAACACGCTCCTTGTGCCAAGAGAAAAAGAAAAAGACGTCCATTTACCTCAGATAGACAAGAAACATCCCGAGTTTTCTCCTCCATTGTAAATACAATAATCAAAACGAGGCGCTTGTGTACCTCTTTAATGGTTACAGCATATGCCTTGAAAGGGAATATTTCAAAATGGCGGTATTCCAAACACGTAATCGCTTGCCCGCTTGGGCGAACTGACTTTGCAACTTTTTGCAATTTTAACGAAATCTCGAGACAGGCACGTCTGAAATACACACAACCTGAATAATAATAATTTAGATTACTTGTAGATACATTTAACGCCATTTGTGTTGTTACATGTGCAGCAAAACGCCACACAATGGTATGCTCTTTTGCATAATCATCAGACAGTCTGGCCGTAGGTTTAGGCTTTCGGTACTTGTGTAATTAGTTCAATTCTTTTGAAAATAAGATGCGATTCACAAGTAACTTCTGGGGATTTTTCCCTCTGTTTACACCTGAACCATCTGTTGTGGCTTTGGATGCCAAACAATGTGACAGAAATTCACATCGACTGCCGTTTGAGACTTAATGCGCCTCTAAAATGTTAACGGGCATTCCTATGGAGAGAATTTGGACGACGTCTTCGCGGTATGATCGAATACTCACCAGGTAGGCCCATCTTATGTATGTTTATGTCACCTTTACTAGAAACCCCTCCCACGGGTTACAAAATTGCCTTAAATATGTCGACAAGTGGCCAAGAATGGCCAAGCTTATGATGCCAATATCATAAACTAGACAAGAACCAATGAGTGACAGGCAAGATGGCGCCTGTTTCTTATTCAAGGGGGCATCATCTCCATGCGCGCTCCAATTAGGCTGTGATTAAGAAATCGTTGATTTCAATTTAATATGTGATTGCTAAGGTACTCTAAATTGCACCTCGTAGGAATAGTCGTGTTGAAATTATAGAGTTACTCCCAGGAACCAGCTATCGCCGTAGCATGCAGGCGGCCGCGTGTGGCATGAAGGGGCGCCGGGTGACTTGAATCCAGCAACATGAACTGATTACGGAGCTGCATTTTCGTGCCTCTCCTGGTTTATCAATTCAAGTTAATAAATCAAGATTTATTTGTCGGTGGGACATCTCTTGCAACTAATTTGTGATTTGGCCGTAAGTTATCAGAAAACACGTAAGCCGAGGATTGATTTAAAGGATTGTATGTCATATGCGGGTGTTGTGTTGTGTTGTGATGCTTCGCAGACGGCAAGCCACCTCGCATGTATAGATATGATGTCTTTCTTGCCTTGCGTAAAAATTTTGTCACGCAACTTGTCGAACGCACAAAGTGTTACTGGGCACAAAGAGGTGCTGAAACAACTCTAAACTGTCTTGAAAATCTGCACTCTCGGGGCAGAGAGACGCTGTATTCCCGTGAGCCAAAACAAATGAAGCTTACAACAATCAGGAAAGTAGTATGACCTCTCTCTCTCTCTCTCTCTCTCTCTCTCTCTCTCTCTCTCTCTCTCTCTCTCTCTCTCTCTCTCTCTCTCTTCCTTTCTGCCTGTCTGTCTGTGTATCTATATATACATGTATGTATGTATGTATGTATGTATGTATGTATGTATGTGTGTGTGTGTGTGTGTGTGTGTGCGTGTGTCTGTGTGTGTGTGCGTGCATATAACGGAAAGGCTCATAAAAACATAACATGGAACGTTGAATTGAAGCAGGGCACATGGGCGCCTGGCCAGACATAATAAATATGAAGGTTTGATTAAAATATACTCCGGGAAAATTTTACGCAATGCTAACAAGGTTGCCTATTGCCGTGCGACATAGATATATCCAGATTTAACACCATTTTCTCTTACAGTGTATTATGTAGCAGTCCTCACCAATACTGAAACACTGGTTGAAATCTCTCATAAAAAAGTAACTGGTCCTGACATGCAGTATACCAAAAAATCGGCGGTGTTGAGAAATGTGTTTCTGTATCCATATGTTGTTTTGTCATTGTTCATGTATACCCATTAAAAAGTTTCAATCCAATGTACTATTTTTATCAAGGCAAACCGAGACATTTCATTCAGGAAACTTTCAAAAAATGTTTACAAGTGGATCTTTCGTTCCTTGAATGCCATATATGGTCAGAAAATGTGGCTTAAAAAATTAATACATCACTTTTTGTAATATGTGTACTTTGGGACTTTTGTGGGAGACCGTCCCCCTTTGACGTGCACAGTAGTAAATATGACATAACCAGGGACAGGCGCATCTTTTTTCATCATATTTTGTGAGAAAAAAAAAAACGAGACGAAACTTCATAAACATGAAAACATCACGCTCTTCACTTTCTAAGTGAAAATACGATTACTAATTGTGATATTTATTTTATATCAGAAATAGGTGTCAGTACATTTACAAATAAGCCACTCCGATTACTTTGATGGTGGCCCTTTTTCTTTATACTATTTGCCTTTTGTTCTGCCAGGACATTGTAGCCACTGAATTCATCTTGAATTTCTTGTGTTTAAAAAAATACAGCAATACACACCTTCACGTTGTTTGCTTCCTGTTCTAGTATTCAATTCGTGTAAGTTCTATTAGCCTAGAAGTGGTGTACAGACTTTTCAAAGAAAAAGCGTCTTATTTAATCATCTTCGGCTTGGACAAGTTTAAAAGTTAAAGCATAGAGACTCTACGCAGTAACACAGAAGATACAGCAAACTGAACTGAAATATGGACATCACATATGATTTAAAATTCCACGCAATGTCATCGTATCAATACACAGTTTTATAACATGTTCTCATCACAAGTTTATACATATATTTTCGTACTTATAGTGCACACCTCATGCAAATTGTCAGTTGTACATCAACGAAAAAAAGTAAGAGAAAGAGCAAGAAAGAAATGTTCACAGAGATTCAATAAGCTTGTCTATTTCTTGACGAGACAGTTTTGAATGGAACCGAAAAGAACAACTGATGGATGTTCATTTTTTATTTCAGAACCGCAAAATAAACTGTTTTAATTTTTTGTGACCCATGACAAAACCAAAAGCTAAATGGACATGAGTCAGTGCATGCGAAAAAAGCGTTGTTTTTTGACAGCGGTAACCGCTCTCTTCATGTGCTTGTATGCGAGCAGGTGTGTACCGGCGCTAAATGGCGTACTTCGGGACACCTTCTATGAAGTTATATTGACATACATATCAGTTACAATAATTTTGCGATGTGTTTTGTTCCTTCCTCGGGTGCTTATATATAAGTACCTTTGGTGCGCACAAATCTTTCCTCTTGTCAAAAACATTTCTTAAGCTTTACATGTTCGATACTGTATCACTATCAAGTAGTATCCGAATTCCTTGAATGGGTATGTTTAGCTGTCAAAAATACATGATGAATATTTCATCTGGTCGTTTCATGACTAAACGTTGATGTATGTTAAGTGCCAAGTATCCTCTGATATCTATCTTTTCTCAAGAGATTTTGTCAGAAACGAGGACTGTATAAAGCTCTGTCAAAATGTTGGACCTTAATGATTCGGTAAAATTTTACCAGCTGGTTTTAGTTCTTAAATGGAACGATAATCTCACAGAATCTATACAGGTTTTTAGAAATATAATTATGCTTTTCGTGTTATGAGTATTTTGTATTACACGAATAACAATATATCAGTTTTTCATTTGTGACAGGAACATTATTAAATTAAAACTACGCTGCATCAACGTCTTGGAAACAAAAAGCACCATTTGGCTGAATGAGAGAATGCTTCCTGAAAATTAAAGTAAATGGGGGCTTTAATTTGTACAGGTTATAACGGGCGTAAACAAATAAAATTCTTTACACGCATATTTGCAATAGATGAAAATATGATTTTAATTCAACTGATAAACTAGTAGCTGTGAACTCAAAGGTACGTTATTCGCTGAGCCAATGTAACTTTTTCCACACTTTGGCGAGTCCGTTTGCCGTGGACCATTAACTGCAGAAGCGTGACACTTGACCTGTACATGCCCCAATTTCTCACTCTCTCTCGTTGGCCCTTAACAAAATCCTTAAAAATAACACACAAACGCCTGAGAATCGTGTTTGCCTGTGTCCTTTTGTCTGGAAACGAAATGAGCTTATGCGAGAGAGCTTTCCTATTTGCAGGTTTGGACCAGATATGCCCACTATTGCATGACGCACGGTGGGGACTCGTTTGTATAGCAACGTGTTTCAAAGTTTGGAACATGCATGGTCCCCGCCAGAACAAAACGCTTCAGAACATGGCCGTGTTTTCAACAAGAGAATTTACATGTCGCTCGCGAGTGTCGTTCGCGCTGATCGACAGACTGACTCAAGTGAACTGAGAGGTTCAGCTGCAGTCGAAATGATTCACAAGAAAATCAAATTGAATGAAAAGGAGGGAGACAACGAAGACAATTTTGTTGTCGTCGTCGTCATCATCATCATCATCATCATCATCATCATCATCATCATCATCATCACCATCATAATAATTAATATTTTGTTAGTTTTTTCTATTTGCGCTTGACGCATTGTTCTGCATGTTCATGAAACCCACGCAGATCTGAAGTACATGTTACTGAAACCACTTAGGCCCACTTGTCTTGGTAATTTAAGCAGATATCAAACATTTTGATATTTACTGACATGAAGGATATATGCATACTTGTATTTAGTGACAGAGGTACATACATATTTGTTTTTTTTTTTTTTTTGTGATGTATTTGACAGGTCAGTCTCTTTCACCTTCGTTTCAACGAGAGATAGTTTGATTAATCCCTTGTGTTTAAGGGATCAATCGTAATTACTAAAGCTAAACCTTATGGGGAGCTGAGAGAGTACCAAGCAATTACAAGAATTTACATCATATCATAAAAAAAGCAAGAATAACTAGAAGTCAACAATTTTATTAAATCAATTAATAGTTGTCAAGAGTATGCGTAAAGATTCTGTACTCGTGCAGTGTTATAGTTATGAATAGTCGAGATTTCAGTGGACAAATTTCTATAAACTAAACGGAAGGAACAAGATGTGATTTTACCTTATACATGAGGCAGTCTGTAAGGTACATGTCTAAACTTTGAAATTAAAAAAATATATGTAGAACAAGTAATTTGTACGGGCATTAATGTGCGAGAATGTAATAATACGTGCAATTTTCGTTTGAAGTTTAACAATATTATCTGTTGCTTGAGACAAGTGATAGCCCATGTTGTATGACAACAGATGAAATAAGGGTACACCAAAGCATAAAACAGTTGGATTAGCACGTTTATGCCAAATATATATCGAATTTTTTTAACATCCCAATTAATTTGCTATTTTTCTAGAAATAAATAGAGCATGCTCTTTCTAATTAAGTTCTTTTTTGAACTACACTCCTAAGAATATAACTACTTCAACTTCAAGTAATGTTTGTTCATTTATATTAGTTGGAAAATTGTCAGAGGAATTTTTACTGTTGCGAGACCGAAATAGGTTATAGTTTGTTTTGTCTATGTTAACTGATAATTTATTTGTCTGAAACCAGCGGACATCATTCTTTAAAATATTGTTTGATTTTTGGTTCAGTGTATCAGAATTTGAGTCACTAAAAAGCAAACTTATGTCGCCTGAAAATAATATACATAGTGCCCCTTGAGACAAAAGACCTAGATCTAAACCTAATATAAAGAAAAAAATAACAAAGGCCAAAGAATGGACCACCACAGTTGATATATAATATATCACAATCTTCGTCCATATAATGCACAAACTGTGTTCTGTTTGATAAATAACTACTATACCAATTCAGGAAACCTCCATAGAAAGATAGCTGTTTACACGAGATATGATGATTGACTGTATCAAAGGCCTTGGGAAGGTAAAAAAACAAAAAGAACCCCTACGAATTTTTTCCTTTTGCCGTTTTATGAGTGAGTGTTTATAGCCATACAGTTCTAGGTATGAATACACCATTGCGGCCAATCAGGGGCAGGTTACCGCACCAAATAGTTCTTGGTTGTCTTGTGCAGACACCTTTGGGGGCCATTTACCTGTAATTAACCCACTGTTTCAGCTAGACTATTACATGAACTTATCAGCCTGTTTGTGTTGTATGGTTTGACAGATATTTTTTTTCCATGATGAGTTTTATAAACAGAGGGCAAATCACATATCCATACACAGTGACGTAATGCTGGCAAACCATGCTTGGAGCACGTGTTTCCTGGCTATGACAGGTACACACTGGCATAACTTTTGATTCTATCTATAGACTCGCCTTTTTTATCTTGAATGTTTTCAATGAAAGGTGTCTGCACAACACCAACTGCATACTTTATTTTAAAAAATGACGCAACAAAAGTTATACACATTTATGCTAATATGAGAATATACAGTAAATATAATGGTGGTTTCATCCCTCTAAGTATCATAAAAAAGTTTCAGGAAATACACACAGTTTGTTTGGATGGAAGTGAAAAAGTTATCCCGTTGGACCTCAGTATTATAAGTATATTTTGCCTGGGGGAAGAATCTGACTGACGACTTAAGGTTATTCTCAAACTCTCTTTAACTCTTTTAGTGTCAAATTTTGGACTGCACCAGCAGCTTTCCTCCCTGGAGCTTTAGGCGAAATGAACTCAAAAGCATGCCGCGGAAAGCTGTTGACCTGGACTTTTATATTCTATGTAAATACAGGAATGTTGGTACTTGAATGAACGGTCTTTTCGCAGGAAATATGCTTCCAGAATCCTTGTTTTAATTTAGAGACTTGCGTTTAATGTAGTTCGACTTTAGTCGCTGTTGGCGCTGAGAGAGTTAAATATGAACCTGCAGAACTGGACAAATTGCTGTAAATTTCCATTATGACCGAAAGAGGAAGGAAAGTTTGTTTTGCCGATGTGTCAAAAATTAAATAAAATAGAACTTTAAAAAAATGAAAGAACTATATGAAATTATGAAAATAGCTGGTCGTTTTGGTCGGATAGGAGAAAACGCTGCAGTTTTAGTGGCTTGTGTAATCGGAAGCTGCTCATCCACATGGCATTTAAAGTGTGTATGTTAGGTTGGAAAACTCACGACAGCAGTGTAATATGTTGCAATTACATATTGAAACATTACCTTTCATGCTATTTTCCTTTACCCTTTGTGCAGTCAGTACGTAATGAATGTTGTAAGAGTGTTATACCAAAATCTGAAAGATTATATCTACAGATTTGGTAGATAGGTTAGGGAGATAAGTTTCGCTAAAGACATTTATCAAAATAATTACCACACACGGAGTTGTAGTAGCTCGCTGGAGGAGACAGAGCGTACACAGCTTACACCTTTAATATTTTGAACTGACTTTGTTCTTGAATGCCACCACTCGCCTTTGATCAATCTATATATCCGACCATACATAAACCAGGATAGCTTATAAACACCATACTCAAGAGGTAAAATTATTTAAATATTTAAATGGCAGATTTGATGAAATGCAGCGAAACCAGTTTCAATGTCTTTCGATCTTTAAGGTACACTTACCAGTTAGATACATAAAATCACTACAGTAAGTGCAATGTGAGTCAACCGAAATATTTAAATGTACTGCTGTACATGTGATAGAAATCTAAACTTGGTATATAAAATTTGCTCAGAATCATTATAATAATAATAGTAGTAAAAACTCGGCATAATTTCCAGGTTTTGAAATGACCCCAAACATACAACGAAACGCATCGTTGACAATCGGCAGTAGACTTTTTGGTCTGTTTATCACAACCTGTTTGTGGGGTGGGGTGGGTGGGGGTGGGTGGGTAGTGGCAAGATGGCGTCGCAGATCACATGACCTCATTTGCATGATAAAGAAGTGACGTTATCACTCATCGAAAAGTTCGTACTTATACACAATTTATCATGCACATTAGGTGCCATGATCTGTGACTCTATGTTGCCCATTGCCCAGCCACAAAGAAGTATCTTTTGACTTGGCTAGCACTCTGCAACAAGTTTCAGAACTCCATAGTTACAACGGAGGCAACGCCAATATTTTTATTTCCCATTTTTTCACATTTCAAAGAATGCATCAGAACTAGGGGGATTCAGATTCCCACTGGAATTGTGGTTAAAGCAGGCCTACCTATAAGAGTAAAGAGAAAGGCAAGCTATTTGGTGAAAATACAGCCGTACTTTATTTGTTCATACCAAACAATAATGGTAATAAATAAAAAATAAAATAAAATAAAGAGCAGTTTATTGGGCCTTTTCACATCCTTCCAATGACAGTGCTTCATTTTTCATTGTTGTCAGTCGATCTGTTTATAAATATTATCTGTTTATCTGCAGTTGCATTTATAAAATGCTGATTTAAATCCAAAGTTCAGAATGCTAGAATTGATAAATTTGTCTGCTTTTTGTGTCTGTGTTATACTCGATCATTTCCGTACATGTCGCGCTGTAAATTGGTGGATGCTTTTTTGTGCGGTATTTCAATATTTGTTGGCTTTAAGTTAGGTTCACTTTAAAAATTTGACATTGACATCCATTGTCTACATTAAAAGCAGAGTCTTGCAAAAAGAGTGATTTTACTATGGTGCATGCAAGTGCGGTTATGAGGATAAATGTAATCTGTCACGACAGGGGTTCATATAGGCATTGCCTGCTTCCCATTCCTTTTTTACTTTCAAGAAATAAAATAAGTTTAAACCAATGTAGGGTTTTGTAAGCAACCGACTTTCCTCCTTGTTCATTCACAATTGCCATATTGACACTTGGGTCCTGTATGCAGAAATCGCTTCTTGTAGAACATGGTAGTATTGCATACGCCTATTTGTACAAAATTATACCCCAAACTTTGTTAGTTCCTTTTAACTTTTCTTTTCTGTTGAAAATAACGTCTCTGAGTTGACAAAGCATGGAAATTACAGCAAACATCACATCTTTAAATTCCTGATCCAAAGGCCTGGCATTAGTGCCGGTCCAAGAGAAATGAATGATTTAGATCAACAACTTTGAAGGTTTATATCTCATTATGAACATTTAAAGCAACCTTGATAACGATACCCCATACATCACGTGTAACCCTTGATACAAGATATTATCTTCATTCTATCATTCTTTCCAAACCATTTTCTAAGGCTACTGATAGAAATTGTGTTAAAACATTTTTGAATAGGACCAAACGGCAAAGATAAACCTTTGTTTTGCAGGTCCTGTTGTAATCACTTATGCCCGGGACCCTTTCTTTGTATGCCCCAATGTGCTGATATTTTTGTCCCACCGCTACGCTGTCCTGACAGTGAAAACAGAATTAACTTTTTAGCCACCCATATGAAATAATTTTACCGTCAGACAGTTTGATTTTGACGCATACGTCGCAATTTATACTAAAGTATACTGTTCTCTCTCATGACCTCTGCGTAACTCACAAGCGTATGCCTCTTAACATAGAGACTTGCTGATTTCCTTGTGTTTGTGTTGAGTAGTAATACGCACAAGATTTAAGGGTGATTAGGCGCGCTCGTTACGTATGCGGAGCACCATGGTGGCCGGCGGGTTAGCTTGCCCGGTTGTGCAGCACAATTACAGACCGGTTAATTGGCGCTACAATTACCTCTGAACAGAGCCACAATTGTTTTTCCCCTCTGGGACAAGCCAATAACAATGGGAAATGTGAATTTCATACTGGAGAACGCAACAGAAGAACGAGAAGAAATCCTTGCCAGGAGCTTTGTCATACCAAGGAGAGTACCCTCCTTGGTTATACTTTCTTTGATTTGCTAAATTTGCGTAACTATATTCTGTAAGATTACAAGGACATATGCAATTTGCACGCAACCTCTCCAGATTTATCAAGCCTCGCGGTTGTGTATTTCTGGATCCGGTTTAGCTACATTGGTTGCGATGATGACGAATACATCTATGAAACGAAATTTTATGACTGTTAAAGGTGATAACATATTCCACTCTCAGTTTGACTGAGAAAATCTCATATTTTATTTATACTGTATTTTATATTTGGTGACGTGGATATGTCCCTTATCTTTTGTTTTCAAAGTGACGCATATAAATTTCAAAAACAATTCTCTTATCAAAAATTACTTTAAAATGCAGGCCAATATATATATATATATATATATATATATATATATATATATATATATAAACTCTAAATTGCGTTAACTCGTTTGTTTCCGGTTCCGGTCTGGTGCAAGTTCGGCGCTCTTCATCATCCCACTCTCTTCCACGTTTTGCCTATCGCACTGTCGGTCACTATATCACGACACGTTCATGCATCTTTGCTGGCCATACAAATCACATAAAACACACATTTAAATCAATAATTTATTTATTCCCGTTTTTGTAAACGTTTCGTATATAGAATTTAATAACTAATCCAATAAAATTTCAACCGATTGCATGAACCGTGGACGCAGTGTCTTGTTTGTTCTGCGGGATGTTTCCGACCTGTGCGAACCAATGAACTCACGATGTATCGCTGGTTCTCGCAGGTCGCTTTTGCATAAAATCCTTGTGACTAATGAGCACACTCAACTCATCGGGGCTCATGTAATTAGCGCATTGCAACATCCATGACGACCGCCGTTGTGCAGAAACTGTACACCCAACCTGCACCTTGACAGATCTCTGCCTTCGCCAGGTCTGTTGCTTCTACCTGTACATATATGCTATCATAAGACCCAGCTTACGTTTACAATACTTGGCTGTGGCCAATTTAGTTGTGTGCAAATTCCAATAATTTAGTTTATTGCGTGTATGAGTAAAACGAATAAATTTGACTGCCTTTAAAAAAAGGCAGCCACTATCGACCTGAACAGATGTAGTTTCAAAATACATGCATGGCTTCCACAGAAACAATAATCTCAAGCTCGAGATACACTCTTGCTTTGAAATTGTTGATATCAACTATGTTGTGGTTGATATCCATTATAAAGAGACCACTCAAGCCTATTTTAAACTTATAGGAATGGTCTTCCTCCCTCTCTTTTTTTCTGTTTTGTTGGTTTCACCAAGATGATATTTGTAATGGACGAAAAGTGTATTTCGTGAATTGCGTTTACTGGAGCTATGGGATATGACTGTGGAATGAAAGAACACATTATAATTAATAGTAACTTGGAAATATTTTCCAAGCCCTGTTTCTGAATGCCAGTGTTACTGATTTATACAATCTTTCAATTCGTTTTAGGCCTATTTTCTATAATCTTTCAAATCGTTGCTAGTTGGTTGTATCAAGGAGGGTAGAGCACTCTCTACCCTCCTTGGTTGTAGTCGATATGATTTGGTACATTCTGATTATCAGTCCTATGATGCATACGTATGCCCAACCTTTCTGTGACACGGATTTCCGGTTTATATAATGTTGTCTGGTTCCCGTTTAATGAAAACGTGGGCATATATCTACTCTGTCGGAATCCAACACAAGGACAAGTGGCTGTGTAAAATTAGACATGTACTTGGCCACTGGAATGAATTGAAAGATTGTTTTACTTCAGTATTTGAAGATAAAGAAGGAAATAAAGCTCATGCGACAATTTTATCAAGTAAAATAAATGCATTAAAGATGAAGGACTAGACTTAAAAGCATTGGGGAATTCATGTTATCGATAGTGGTTCTGCTGGTTGAAAAGCACATTCCGTTTTCAGTATTTTGATTGACGTTTACAGTATGTTCCACCCATAGACATTTTTCACTCTGGGTCAGTTGCAGTCACTATAGGTCGACGTGCAGGCACGTCGACAAAAAGACACTTGCGCCAGCAGAATCTTAACTTGCACATGCATCTTCCGGATTAAAAAAAAAAACTATACCACAGCTCAGTCTGACATAACCTTTTCTCACAAGTTGTAATTACTACGTAACGCCGAGTAAGTTATTTTACTAAATATGCCTTAACATTTAACCTTTCTTCTGTGAAATTTAGTCAAATAGGCATTCCGGTCCGTCTCCCAGTGAACAGCTGAATAGCGGGCCTACAAGAAAAATGACTCGCGTCTCATGGTGTGCTCTCACGCGCTACCGGGCAGCACGTGACATGCTTTTAAGGCAAGCATAAGACAAAGTCTACAGACAGCGAGCAAGAGGAACCACTGCCATGACCTGCATGACCTGCGTAGATATAGACTTTAATACTCCCCATCCAGTGATTGTGTGGATTCTATGATCTCCGTCGGATATCATAAAATCCACACAATCACTGGGTGGGGAGTATTAAAGTCTATTCTATCATGGTTACTCCTAATCTAAATCTAATAATTACGCCTGATGCAGCACTTTTCGCATAATAAGCTCACACAGGTCTACCAGCCACCCAGCTGATCTCCGAGTAAAGCGGCACTTCATTGAAATCACTACGCGTAGTGCCAAATTACCGCAAGTAATTTAAGTGTTTGTAAATTAATGCAAGTAAAGAGTTCCATTGATTCTACCAACCTTAGAGCATCACACACAAGCAAACACTGTTGGACTGTGAGTGAACATTGTGTGCAACTTTAACATCACATTTTGGAATCGGTTAGGAATGCCAAATAGTGGAAACGGTAGGTCAACTGTTTCAAATGGAAGATTGCAATTCTGTCCAGAGATGGCGCTGCATAAATGTAAACAAAGCGTTCAGGCCTACCTCGCAAAATTTTAACACCCCAAACTGTTTGCTTCGAAATTAAAGCATAGAAACACAAAATTATATTTTCTTTTGGATATATAAATGTTATTCGTCATCATAAAATAAAGGAAAAGTATAAATTGCTTGATAGAGTCTTGGTCAGTGCTGATATTAACACTATTCCTGGATCAAAATAAACCCACACTATCATGGTTATATTGTGTGAACTTTTCATGCATCATTAGTCATCGACTCTTGTTTTCACGTGCTGTTACAATATTCTCTCTGGTTAGGTTCAACACAGGTTGTCCGGCCTGACCACGCATACCCGATCGAGAACAGGAATTTTCGTCGTCTTGGTGCGCGTCAACTTCTGATATATTAAGAAAGTTTTCACACTAAAAAGGGTCTCACATTAAGACCAAAATAAATAAATAAATAAATAAATAAATAAATAAATAAATAAATAAATTAAAAAATTAATCCCCAAAAACCCCACAAGACAAACAAAAAAAACCACCAACAAGAATGATAAGGGCATCTTATCCTCCCTCCTGCTGCGTATGATCCATGGCTTAGCTGCTTCAAGCCGGATCATTAGCAGACGATATTTCGTGACAGTTATTCAGTTTGTTACTCAGTATGTAAAATGTGGCTTCACGCCACGATTCGTATCGTGAGGAGGAAGGAAGAAGCTTACAGCAAGAGGTGGGGGGGGGGTAGAGAAAGACGTCCCTCCTCTCTCTCTACCCTCCTTGCTTACAGTGAGGAGTTACTAATCAGAAATCAGACTAAGACTCAGAATAAGTTTCATTTGGCGAAACAATGATCAGTACAATATTATATATGTATATATATATATATATATATATATATATATATATATATATATATATATATATATATATATATTTATATATAATAGATTATAGCATGCTTTGTTGACGATATGAAGCATATCAACGAGCACTCGATGAACGAGTTCTGCTATATGGTATCCAGTGCGAGTTGATTACTTCATATCATCTACAAAGCATGCTATAAAATTTTTATCTCATGTTTGCGTCGATTCGTACATTTCAATACACAAAGCAAAAATAAGAACGACCTTTGCAGAAAGTTTTACTCCTCATCAACACAATTACCGATGAAACCGGAAGAGTAACGATACATCATATCGCGGCACTGTAGCGTTTAGGCCTATGATACGGTATTTATACAAACCTGTTACAGTACTAAAATCGACCCAAACATGAGATAAATATATTCATTATTCAAGTTAAACGGAAAAAAAGGAAATTAGTCAGGGTTGTGTGGTCCGCATAGGTAATGGAATTGAATTTAGGGGAGGCCCATAGTATGTCGTTCACGCAAATTATGAAAAGGAGGGGTCTCAAGATGGCTTCTTGAGGCACTCCAGTACTTATTTTCTACAGTTTTGATGGAGCGTCATTAAATTGGCCGTATTGATATATATTTTTTTTAGATAACCAGTTAAGCAGAATGCCATCGACCCCTTGGTGATGGAGTTTATGGAGTAGATATTGTGGTCTAAAGTATCAACCCCGTAATGATGGAGTTTATGAAGTATATATTGTGGTCTACAGTATCAAAGGCTTTTGATAGATCGAGATAGAAAGCAATAGGTGCCTTCTCCGGTGTCCAAAATTTTCAAAATTATATCAATAAACTCTAACTTAGTCTAAGGTAGTTGTTTCGGTCGAGTGCATCTTTGTAAAAGCATGTTGACTTTTGTAAAATAATTGAATTTCGCGTGAAATTAAGTAAGGATACAGTTTACGATACACTATTTTTTTCGGAAATTTTCCAAAAGGCCAGAAGAAGGGAAAATTGTTCAGTAATTATTCAACAACTTATCATCTTTTTTGTAACTAAACAACAACTTAGCAATTTTTAGTTTATCAGGAAAAAGTCAGGTATTTAGGGATTGATTTATGATCAAGGCCAATGGTTTTGCAATAAGAGATATGTTTAAGAATTTTCATGGAAATTTGATCATGTACTTTGCTTGATTTGCATTTGGAATTTTTGTATGACTTTGGAGACATCAGTTTCTGATGTTTGCTCGGAGTCAAAAGTATGATGTGAACAGTTTTGAAGGTAGGTAGTAAAGTGAGGAGAATTTGATGAATTCATGTTTCTGGCCAGATCGGTCTGATGTTTGCAAAGGAAGTGTTAAAGCGTTCAGCTATTTCATTTTGGCCAGTTATCTTTAAATTGTCGATAATGAAGAATTGAGGCAAAATGTTCAATTTTTATTGAGATTTAAAACTGATTTTATAACATCCTAAGTTTTACGAGTGTCACGTTTAAATTTTAGAAACTCACGATTATAGTTGTCTTGTTTCGTTTGGCGAAAATTTCAAGAATGTTCTTATAAACTTTGAGATTTTGTTTCCTGATAAGATATATTAACATACGTTGATTTGTACACTTGAGTTCTTTGTAGAGGTCACCGTGCAACTTTATAGAGATAGAGCATAAGGTACCAGACATTGTCCAGAGAGAGTGCTTGTGTTTATATTTGCAAAATTTTTCTGTTTTGATAGATAGGTGCTTCTCTTTAGCCTTGCAAAGTATATTTTCTAGTATATCATAGTTTGTATTGGGATTTATGTTTGTATCTTGGTTAAGTATCTGAAAAATATTTTCTTTTTGTAATTGCAATGCGAAATATTGTCGACGAACTTTCCATGGTTGATTCCAACCTTCACAAATTTAGAGGGGTGGGGGAATTAAATTTTGGTCAAGACACGTGATGTACGGTAAGTGATGTGAGAGTTGTGTTTGTATATACCAGTAACTGATAGGGAAGATTTCATGGAACGTGAATAGCTGCAGTGAACATTATCAATCAGAGTTACGTTTCTCTCTCAAAAGCGTGTGGATAAAGTTGTTGAAGGCAAAAAATTATGATTTATTATTAAGTCAAGAAACTCTGAGTATTATTAAGTCAAGAAACTCTGAGTATTTTTTCCTTGTGTTGGTTTTAAGTAGTTCCAAATCAAAATCCCCAATAATGATTTATCAGAATTTTCGAGGGATAAAGTGGATATAATTGGAGAAAGATAATTTATCAAGAGGTTAAAGTCGTCGTTTCTATCATGGTGCATCTGTAAATGCTGCACAATGTAACCTTTTGCTTCAAACCATTCCTAAAAACATCGACAAATTGACCTCCCCATAAATTGTTAGGCAAGTAAAAGTCTCTAATTTCGTACTGAAAAGTCCCATGAAGATGGTTCAATAAACATCCAGAGGAGCTACACGTGGCCCCTAAGAAAATACATAAATGGTCATCCAGATTATGTAGAGAAAGGTCAGGATTTGCTTCTTCTGTCCAGGTTAATTGAAGGCATATTGCACTAAAACGGAAATTTTCTTTGGCTAAATCATCAATTAATATTTTGAATTTGTCAAATTTTGCATTAAGACATTGGATATTTAATCCAACTATTATTATGTTTTGTGTAATAGGTTTTAAGTACTGGGATTTTTTTTGTTCTATATAAGGGGATTCAAATGCGATGGAGATTGCATTTTCAAAATCATCAACGTTTTTTCGTAAATCATTTTAGTTGTTTCTATTTACTGCAACAAAATTGTTCAGTACATCATGTATTATATTTGCATTTGCAACACTCATAATAATAAATCACCAAATCGACATATCAGATTATACCACCGATGACACATATTTAGGCTGTCATACCATAACAAGTTTTGAGTCAAGAATACTAAGAAGAATTAGTATTCCATGAAGAAAATAAAAGTATATAAACACAATAACGCATCATGAGGGAAAGTCGATATGTATATATTGATATAATAATACTGTTTTTAAAGTTCTGAGCCCCCTCCCCCCCAAAAAAAAGACAAATGGAGAAAGGAAGCTTTCTGTGGATAGAACGAACGAAAAATAATAATCTTGTACTTGCGAGGCAGTCTATGAATATATGGCTCCCGTGAGGACTGAATGCCAGGATCAAAAATATCATAGTCATTCTGACCTCCCTTGAGGGTAAAACACGAGAAAAAGCACCGATGCACATTTCCGAACCCATAGCAGGGTAAAGCTTAGATGTGCTCACAACGGTGACCGTGCTGATAGGAACATTCTATGAAAAATAAAAAACAAACAAACAAAAACCACAGAACATAATGTATCCCATCGGAGGGCAGAGTCGGCGTGTAACACAATTTATCATGTCCAAACAAAAACAAAACTAGGGGTGACAACCCTAAACCAGGAGGAAAACAACGTAAGTTAAATCTTGTCCGTGGCGATATGACGACAAAGCACGTAAGAACGAAAGCAGATACGCACATTGTATGTGGAAGACACACCTGGGTTCACACTGAATATAGTCCAATGCAATTCTTTACATCGTCGTCCTTGGGGGAAAAGGGTTCCGTTGGCCCTAATATAGGCTGGTGAGCCTGTCAACCAATTGCATTTACAAATTAAATATGTTTAAACCAAAGGGTTTCTCTCCTTGTATGGATAGCTTTATATATGAACACTCTTTCAGATGCTGTAGTCGATACACTTGTCATAGTTGGGCAGGCAAGTTTCGTTTGTGGTCGAGTAACTCCTTATTTAGGCATCTTTTCACAGGGTGGAAATCAAGGGATATTGAGATTTTATTGGGGTTGTTTTTCAGATTTTTGCCCCTGAAAACCATTTATTCAATGATCATACCCGCATCTTTGGTATAACTTAACCTATGACAGGCTGACATCAATGACCAACATCAATTTTTCATCTGGTTTGGAATTAATCGCTGGAAATAAGATGATCCACACAAATGTTCACATCTCAGCAGGCTAAAGGAAAATAACCTGTTCAAATGCGTAAAATTTTTACGAAATCACACAATCTGTATGAAATAAATTCACACTATTATTATTATTATTATTATTATTATTATTATTATTATTATTATTATTATTATTATTATTATTATTATTATTATTATTATTACTATTATTATTATTATTATTCGTCGGCCATCTTTGTGACCATATACCTGCAACAGAACCATTCTGCCTGCCTCAGTCTCAGTTCATGCAGGTCTCTGCATAAGCAACATAGGCTTCTTATTTTTACTAACTTAAGATGTTTTTATTGTCCTTCCGAGCTGCTAGATGATGATGATGATGATGATGATGATGATGATGATGATGATGATGATGATGATGATGATGATGATGATGATGATGATGATGATGATGATGATGATGATGATGATGATGATGATGATGATGATGATGATGGCGGCGGCGGTGGCGCTGCTGCTGCTGCTGGTGGTGGTTGGGAGTGGTGAATGTTCATTTCCATATTATCGTAAGAACTGGTATGAGCTTTTATAATTTTGATTATTATTATCAAAACGAACCAAGTGGTATGAATCAAGACCCACAACCTCATAAAGAAATGTAACTTTATATCTATGACGGGTACTGTAGATATTTGACATGAATCAACACTCGCCACCTTAGAAATGTGTAAGTTTATGTTTATGACGGGTACTGTTCATATTTGACAAAGATCAAAACTCGACACCTGATAAGAAAGTGCAAGTTTATGCTTGTGACGGATACTTTACATATTTGTCAGAGATCAGGACTCATCATGTCACAAGGATATGTAAGTTTATGCTCATGTTGATGGCGGGTACTTTAGATATTTGACTGAGATTAAGATTTACCAAGTTTTAAGGCTGTGTAAGTTTATTTTTGTGATCGATTATGTTGGATATTTGGCAAGTTTCACTTCAATCGTGCGTATATTAAGCTATTTTACTATAGTTTATTTATTATTCATAAACGTAAGAAATAAGACTTCTGCTAGGTATCAGATATCTTCACAGTATTCTTCATAATATTGGTAACCCGATATTTCCCCATGACCACACGAGTTTCGAAAACTGTTTGTACCAACAAGTTAGACATTTTGATAAGATATTGTTGGACAAACATGGTAAAAAATGAAGAAGAAGAAGAAACGGTAAATTCAACATTTTCCTACATACCTTATAGATTACAAAAATATTTTGTGTTGTCGTCTGTGAGAAGGAATCTTAAGTTATGTTCTGATTGTTATTTTTAACTGTTCATTTTCTGCTACCGCGGGGAAATTACCTATCAGTCTGTTAATATTGTTTCGAAAAATACGATCTCCTCATTTTGAAATACTCCTCACTTTTTTAATCAACTTTAACACACAAATTCACAGAAATGCTTGCAATCTTAAGAGATTAATGGAGATAAATAGATTACTTTTATTATAAGAATGAACAATCAGGGCCATGAATATAACCAAATGAAAATGAAAATGTGTTGTAAATTCACAGTGACAATGTCTTTTATTAGGATTCATAGTCACCGGTGCTAAGGTCGAGAGAGAATACACCTTCTACGAATCCCGCTCCGCTGTTGGGAACACTTGAACATAAACAATTGAGATATGATAGACTACCGTAATATCAGAAATAGCAAAATGTTACCAAATCGTTTTGGCATTTGCTTAAACGGTTATGCACACAACTGTTTAGTTTGTTTATTTTATTGTTTTTGCTTTTTGTGGTAAACATATTATTTCTCTGCATTTGCAAGCATGTTCGTACTTCAATGAAAGGTTTGTGTACGGACAATACGAATCTGGTATTGTTTATTCAGAGCAAATTGAGTTGAGTCGATTTCAGCAATGAAATAGAATGGCTCTACTTTTTCACGGTCGTCTTTGTCTGCCGCCGACGCTGTCCAGTTATCTCTGTTAACTTGAATTTTTTTAACTTTACCATTTTTGGAGGGTTGCACATTAAAAGAGATCTTGTGTTTTTATAGCCACTCTGTACAAGCGATTTCCCAAGCCTATTCGACTACAGCTTTAAAACGAGGTTATTAGACTATTCATCGATATAAATCCGTTTATGTTATATTTATACCCATGGACTGAAAACTTACATTTTTCATTCTCCATTCTGACAGAGGAACTTGAGTCAAGAAGGTAGCCCAGCGACGTATTGTCTTTTCAAGGGTTAAGACCCGTGTCCCCTGTACATCCATATCGCTTTAAGGCTTTCAGCGCCAACTGCGACTAAAGTCTAAATACTTAAAAAGAACTGCTCTAAATATAATAATGATGCTTAATTCATGCTCCCTTAAAAAACAACTTCCTTTTAAATACTAGCATGCCTGTAGTTACATAAATATAATAGTCCAGGTAAGCAACTTTCGTCAGTATACTTTGGGCGCAGTGCGCCCAACGAGCGGCGAAGAAAGCAGTTGACTCAGTCCAAAATGTGGCATTGAAAGTTATAATACATTGTAGACAAACCGATATCTTCATAAAGATTGAATGAAAATCAACTATCAAAGACTGATGTACTTGCCACTTAACCAAATGATCACTATTCTAATCATATCAAATCGAATAACTTCAGTCAGTCAGTACATGCATGCATCCATGCACCCCCTTCCATTACAGTGGTACCTCTCTTGAGAGACCCCTCTAATGAGAGACCGCATATCTTTTTAAGACCGCTCTCTTAGAACACTGCGCTATCTTTTCCATATTGTTGTACCTCTAATGAAAGACCACCTGTTTTGAGAGACTTTATTTTGACCTGCCGTAGGGGTGGTCTCTCAAAAGAGGTACCACTGTAATCGGTAAAATGTGATAAAGCGATTCAGGTGTTTAGACCCCCGAACCCCTCTTAGCAGCTATGATGTATATGGCAGATTTATCTTCGCTGCTGTCAACCATGTCCCTTGACCCTATTGACATCCACGCCATAGTTATGCGGGAGGGGGGTGGGGTGCACACAGTTTTTGTTAGTTTTCAGAAGTAGTACTATGATAACTTTTGCTGTTAGGGAACAGAAGAGTTAAAATAGAAAATGATTTGTGCCTGATTTTTCAACTTTGCTTTTTTATGGTATGATAGGAAGCCGGATTAACAGTTTCATGAAACGCGGAGCACAGCTGTTGATGATTCGTTTAACTCATTTTCCTGAAGTCTGCCTCGAAAAATCATCGTTAATGACATGAACTATTTTATTCAAGGAGGGATACAGAAAAGCATGCAGAAGAGCACGAGCAAATTTCTACTAATCTAATCGCCGCTGTGTCATGTCCATAGATGTATGGATCGCGTTTAATCGTAAATACTATTGCGGGAATATTAAAGATCAAGAAGAATGCAAGTGGAATATTCTTATCAAGTTACCAGCATACCTGTGGTTATATAAATATAATAATTTAGGTACCATCTCGACTTGTCGAGTTTTCTTTAGTGAAAAAAAAACCTAATAAGTAAATAAAGGGAGACAGCGAGAGAGTGAAAGAAAAAGAATGAGGAAGAGACATATGGAAGGCGGGAAGAGATGGAAGGAAAGAGACAGACAAAAAAAATAAAGAAACAAAGAAAACATACGGAAAATAAGAGAGAAAAAGAAGGAAGAAAGAGAGAAACAAAACGAAGTGTGCAAATAAAGGATGGGACAAAAAACCACCTTAAGATTTAAATGAGTAAAGGCAAGGGCAGAAGAAAAGACAAAAATGTGAAGAAAGTAGTCATGGACATAGAGGGAAAAAATGGTGGAAAAATGAGAGTAAAAGTTCAAAAATCTGTACAGAGTCATTGCTGTAGCGCTAGAAGTGCCCTATGTAGAGTCCAATCTGTGCACTATAATGTGACACTAAGAGGACTCTGCATAGAGTTATTGCTGTGACGCTGGAAGACTCCGTATAGAGTCAAATCTGCATACTGAGTGAATGTATAAAGACTGTGTAGTCAAATCTGTACACTGGAATGCTCTGTATAGAGTCCTATCTGCACACTGAAACAATCTAGATTGAGTCCTGTCTGTACACTGGAATGCTCTGTATAGAGTCCTATCTGTACACTGGAAGACTCTGAATAGAGTCCTATCTTGTACTATGGAAGAAGAAGAACTTTATATAAAAGCAACAAAAAGTTAAAAAGTGACAGGGACGGAAGCAATTGGCTCGGCTTGTGAGCAAGAAAAAGATTTTTCTACTAAGATGGCAAAAAGCCGCAGCAGCAGGACGTATCTTCAGGTAGGAAGCGGTTATAACTTGAGAGGGACACAATATGCTTCAAATTGCTGCGAGAAATTATTTTGCCCTGATTTGGTAATTAGGGTGAATGAGAGAAAATGAGTCAGTATTGCTAATTATAAGAATACAAAGCATGTGCGTGCCAATGTATAATTTGTTGGACAAACTCCTGTCATTTATTACTTGCAAGCTGTCAGAGATGTCATCAGGCCCAATTAACCACCAAACTTCTTCAATGTACCTCCCCGTTTGCAAAACAGCAGCTACACGTTTATTACAAATTTTAACATAATTATGATTGACGGATATCGCATGGTTCGACATGCAAGCCCGCTCGAGTTGACCGCTTCAAGTCACTTTAATAACGCGGTTTTTGGTGTTTTCTTGACAGAAAATCAAAATATGTCTTGGGAGCTCATGCAAACCCATTACCGGACACCCGTGTTTATTACTATGATTTTGGCAGAGCGTGATAATGGACCACACTAAACCAAATTAGATTGTTATTGGGGGGAAATGTGGGTAGTTGCGTGTGGTAAATCTTATGGCTTGCTTGTTGAGAAGTAAGAGAGGCAATTAAAGACATGTCACAGCATAGGACTCTAGCCTGCTCCTTTTCTAGCTTTATCAATCCTTTCCGCAGGTAACATCACTACAATTGAGAAATTTTCCTAGAAATTTGTAGGTAATAGGCTCATCCGTAGACAGTCCTAAGTCCCTAAGCCCGTCCACTGGATAGTGTAACTCAAATGAGATTGGCGATAATAGGAAAATCATGGCCGCTAAAGTGGCGCTAAGATTTCTGGCAAACTACAGGAAATGTCGTAATAGTAGACATAGATGGATTTTCGTCAATACAGCATTGGTAGAAGATGCCAAGGGACCCGCCTTTCAGTAGTCATTAGAGAAAATTAAACAAAATTATTGAAGCTCAAGCCACTTCGCCAAATAGACCTAATGGGCCAAAGCACATTTTTAATGTCAAATTATACTTATTAGATCAAATTGGTTTCTTAAAGGCACATTGCAGAGATTAAGAAGCAGACTGGTATGGCGATGTGGTGGTGTTGCTAGATAAGTGGCGATGGAAGTGCAGAGTCTATCCTCATTCTCTTCTGGCTTTTGTTGGCGAGAAAGCCACTTTATTCAAAAGCAACTTGGCATGCTGCAACCACATTAACTTCACATCGCCTTTCCACGCACGTTAGCCCCAAACAAACAAACGCGATTGTTCGCTGTATAAACTAATTTAGACCCTTAAACGAAATTCAATCAATTATTATTAGAGAGGTGTGGAAAATTGCCATAATTGCATGGACATTTTCCTTGCTTTTTGCGCATTTGCTGGCAATGCAACAATGGCGCCTCCGGGAAGGGATAACAAGCTGTGATTGGTCCCCATACACGCGCCATAAATTGGCGCCAAACGTTGAGCAGACGACAGGCATTCCTCGCGGGCCCACAGGAAAGATCAGCATCGCACAAGCCCTATCCATAATAATTATTCATACTCCCACTGTAATTGCACATTCCTCGCAATATTCGGATCTATTAATTAGTATTTAATGATATGTATGCAAATTAAATAATTACATCCAACCAGTAAATTGGCTGAAATTGCTGCACTGAACAAGCATGGCTCTCGGGGAATATGTTTGACAAAATTCTGTGATTGCTGATAAATTGGTATATTAATTTTGACTCACACATCTTATCAATAGCGGCAATGACAGCACGCTACCGTTGAAAGCACGAGTCTATCAGCTTTGGTGCATTCAATGAGCCAACGAGACTTGCGTGTTTGGGTATCTTATATCACAATACAGTCTGTTTTCCTTCAACTCTGAATTTCAGTGGTCACACATGTGGGGATATTCTAAGTTTATTTTCCTATTTGATGCGGTTTTTATGTTTTTTAAATATTCTTTTTTATTGGTTTTCCCACAAAGTATGTTGGAGTAAGGAGGCTGCATGGAGATGTAGCCTCCTCAGTATGAGAGAGAACATGAAATGGGTTTCGTGGAAAGATGGCTGCAGACTGACGTGTGGCTCCCTAAGGACTTCTCCATTTTCATCTTTCCCTTCTGTTTTCTTTTCTGTCTTCAACTTTTTCTCGTCTGTCATTTTTTTTCTTTTACTCGCTTTTGTCCTTACCAAGTGCCGCAAATATGCTTAAAAAATTGTGTAATGTGATAATTACTTCCAAAAGATACAAGTTCATACAATCTGGGAGGGCAGGGCTTGCCCACATTGGCATGTGTACAGAAATCGTAACGACGGACTAGTCTGAATCATTTAGAAAAATGATTAACATTTTAGGACAATTCATCTTACTGAAGGTGTGTTTTTTAATGATAATAATTATGAATTGTAGAGACTTGTAAAATTATTTCCCTTGTAAATCTCAATATGTATTACAAAAAGATAAAGCAAATACTTTTAGTATCATTTGAGTGTATGTATATATATATATATATACAAATTGTATATGTATACATGCAAACGTACCTACATACACGCATCAAGGTGTTGTGTATGTTTCGTTCTCTTTCCTTTCATGTCTTTAGTTTTATCCTTTCTTTCCTTCTGTCTTCATTTCTCACATAAACATGACAATTTGTTTTGGGTAGACAATATAGATATTTGTCTGTTCTCAGGCAATGTCCGATGTATCAGTCGTATAATCTGTCCACTTAGGGCAACCTAACGGGGTACAAGCAACCCTTTTGTATGTCGTAGTCAGATAACGACATATTTATGGGAAACATATGGCTTCCTTTACGATGAGTACGTGGTGCATTGTGGGACTGTCAAACTGGTACTTTGAATCTGAGGGCACATATGTTGTGGCAGCAGGTACAACCAATTAATGTGGAGTACAGCGCTGATGTCAACCTTTTGGCAATAGACTGAGCGAACACACAAACCAGGGTCTTTGTTAAACGTATTCTCATATATTCCGGCGGGAGAATACCATGTGATGTCTCATATATTCACGCCTCACATTTTGTACCTAATACCTTAATTGAAAAATTAAAATTCTTCAGAGACATTGACATTCACAAAACGAGAAGAACTTACAGCAAAAATCCTTGGACATGTGAAGCCTCTTTGGGACCTATTAGTTTTAACCCATTATTAATTTTAACACCCTGTGATCTATTATAATTGAGCGCTTTTGTGAACATTTGTGACCAACCGACGAAAACATCTCTCGAGGATTGGGTAACGGGATATCTTATCATAGACAAAGGACGATTGAGTTATTACTTTACAATTATTGCTGTCTTTAAACATGGGACTTTTGGAGCTTTTCTGTTTGCTGTAATGGTTCAATTCTACAGAAAATGAAGATATAGACAGCTGTCAAACACACAATGCCCCAGCGCCCGTGTCCCTGTCCCGCTTGTGTGGGTCGCCAGAGCAGATATCAAATGCCGTTTCCGTTGTTGAAGGTTGTTCAAAATTAATAATGAGAGAGAGAGAGAGAGAGAGAGAGAGAGAGAGAGAGAGAGAGAGAGAGAGAGAGAGAGAGAGAGAGAGAGAGAGAGAGAGAGAGAGAGAGAGAGAGAGAGAGAGAGAGAGAGAGAGAGAGAGAGAGAGAGAGAGAGGTATTTATTTGCATATTTTGCATTTATTTGAAAGGTGCGACAGAATCCTCAAGTGGCGCTGTGCATAGTCGGCAAGCACTTTCTCCGAGAAAACTTCTTGACTTACTCTCATTCAGAAAAAAGTGTTTTATATATATATTTTTCTATTACAAATATGTATATGCACACACACACACACACACACATATATATATATATATATATATATATATATATATATATATATATATATATATATAATAGGGTCCCTTGCTGTATGCGATTGACACGCTTCGCAGATATTGCGATACATAGAAGCAAATTACTTAATCATAAACTTTTGAAAAAAAAGGCCACTCAAGCATGTTGACTTCGTCGAGTAGTTCCCAATGTCGGCTTGATTTCCGTCTTTGATACAGCGCTTTCGCATCAGTCTTTAGATGATAGTATTGAGCAGCAGATTGAGTCTGTACCTGCCTCATTCTGGACAATATCATCATCAGTCGCCCGGGAACAAGTCGGACAAAGCTAGTGGGATTGATCTAGCTTTGTGACATGACAGAGTCAG
>OZ026628.1:41283011-41305055 GCA_964020975.1 Hermodice carunculata | reverse complement strand
GTGTTTTCAGGATTGACTAGCTCTACAAATTAGATAATCGTCCGCCAGCATTGCGTGCATAAATAACCCTGGGAGCGTACAAATTAGAATGTGTATGAGTTCAGGCTTGACATTTGTCGGAACAACCCTAACGAAATCTCCGCACACAGAGTGGTCAAGTTTATCTTTGGCAGAAAATTTTGTTGAGTATCTGACATTATTTAGACAGGCAATAATCATGTGCGTCTACGTCCGCGTGGCAGTGATTTCTCGTTAGGTTATTCCCTGGACTATTTTGTAACCTGAATGAAAGTTGAACCAAGGATATACACAGTTGGGAGAAAGCTGTATCATTGAAGGGCGTGTTGACATACGTCAAGTACCCGAGAGAGACTCGTAGACCGCACAAGTAGAGATTTAACGACAACTAGCATAAGGGTAGTGTACTGGCATTAAGACGTCTTAAAATTGCAGTTTGTTGTCTACACTGCAGCAAAATGAATGCTTTTCATGATATACATCACCACAGACCTACTTCTTTTTATATTGAGGACATCCTGCTCAACAAACCCAAAACGCTGTACCGGGAGTATCCACCGCTTGCCGCCTTGCCTCGGGCACCTCTTGCCCCGCTGTCCGACTACGCCCATGCGTACGTCCCAAACCCCGCCTTCCTTCACCAGCACGTGTTCGCGGGTCACCCACTGGCCCCCAAAGCATCAGACAACCCGTTCCTTGTTCCTGCTACACCCGGTAAGTGTTTTGACTTATCACTAACTTGTTACATTCGAACTTTTAAGAGAACACACACACACACACACACACACACATATATATATATATATCAGAAAATTTAAAATCTTGGATGTTTTAAATTTTGTTCAAACATATGGAGAAATATATATATATATATATATATATATATATATATATATATATATATATATATATATATATATATATATATATACGAACTGGCATATTTCCGGTTGTTGATATGATCTATTTTATAAGAATAAGAAAGAAGAATAAAGACAAACAAACCTTCACCGCTGCATTTAAGATTTATCAATGAAGTTCATTAAGGCCATCTTCACGTATAATTTCCCTGTATGAAAATTTCACTAGGAAGCTCTGAATTTTATACAAAAACGCTTCGGAGTTTATTTGCTTTAAAAAATAAAAAAGAGATTTCTGACATTGCCGTTGCCATCTCGAAAGTCTGTAAAAGACTTTTGCTTCTGACAGTAATAAGTAAGACACGGACTAGCCTACAAGAAATTTATAACGTGAGATAAATTTATTAACAATGTAAGGATGCAAAAAGCCTACAAGAAATTTATAACGTGAGATAAATTTATTAACAATGTAAGGATGCAAAAATGTCAGTCGTTTTAGTAAATATTGTATCAAAACATATGCTTCCATTTTATGAAATCTTTTAACGTTGATTTATATATATATATATATATATATATATATATATATATATATATATATATATATATATATATATATATATGTGTGTGTGTGTGTGTGTGTGTGTGTGTACTACACCAGAAACAACATGGTCAGAAAACAAAACATTGGTAAATTCGAACAGCTTCAAACCTGATTTATTTTTCATTCTCAAAAAGAGCACAAAACTGGTGACAGAAACTTGTTTTACTTTATCTTGAATACGTAAAACACATTTTGACAAGAATACAGTGGTTATTGTTGCGATGTGAAATTTTATAAGAGTTTGAGAAATAAAATCCATGTTTTTAACAACTCTGCTTTTTTATCCAATTGGAAGGGACAACCGCTTGGGATTGCCTTTCTTACAGACATGGCTATTTTTTGCTGACTAAAGAATTTCTGAGAGATTTTACTCACTACACAAACTACTTACTCTAAACATTTGTTGCTCCATGTTCATAATTGTTTGACATCAAATGGCTTAAGAGTTTGATAATTATTAAATGGATGAATGGAATGTACTTATGCCTTACAATTTTTTTTTTCAAAACAGAGTGTCTTGTATGAGAGAATGTTCATAGAACATTTTGCATCAAATTCTGAGTGATTAATTACAACGTTTCATCAATGCAAGCATGGGATACGTGAAGCTAATCTTTATAAGTTACATCATTTTGTTTTGAATCATTCAACCTCCTCTTGCTCAGAGTAGCGGCATGCTAATCTGCAAATGAAGGTGAAAAAATTGCCATATCTCAACATGTGACAAAACATCTAATACACACACACACACACACACACACACACACACACACACACACACACACACACACATATATATATATATATATATATATATATATATATATATATATATATATATATACATATGTGTATATATTTGTGTTTGAATCGCACTTTTGTGCGTATTATATTCACTGAAATGACTATCTAATAAAGATACCTATTTTGGTAATGGAATTGATCTCTATATTTAATGCCAGTAGACTATATACCTGTATGTACACAGAATATAGTCTTGAATGGATCACATAAGTAAGACTGACTATTTTGCTGTTTATAATAAAAGACATGTAATTTCAGATAAGAGGGAAAACTCAGTTATACCGATTGGTCGTTACACGCCAGTTGGCAATAACTGAATTTGCTCTCTTATCTGAAATTACATGCTTTTTATTATAACTAGCAAAATGGTCAGCTTTACTTATTCATGCTATTGACGTATATAGAAATGCTGTCATGTTTCGCAATGGAAAGTCGGTTGTATGGTCCGTGTCTGAGTCCATTATGTACACTGAATTTAACATCTACGTATAATGCCTGTTTTAACTCCGATTTATCTCCTGTAATGAATACAAAACCGCGCAATAACATAAAAAAATTTATGCAACCAAAAGTCATAATGAGTTTCTCATGGTGGGCGTAGAAAAATAAAGGTAAAGAATGCACAGGCTTCAAGGTCATAGGTTGAGCCAGAGTGAAGCAATGCCGATTTTTCTTGCCCACGAGCACAGCTTGGAAAGGTTTGCGGATACACGTGTCTATATATGTGCAAACAAATTAATACATCTTTGAACTAGCCATCAGGTGTGCGGCAGTGGTACGCACTTCGTGGCAGGTAAATCGATACACTTGTTGTGCGTTTAATCACAGACCTGTCAATCAACATACCCTTGTATCCTATTCTATTAAATATTTATAATATTGAGATAATGATGATAAAATTTACAAGTCAAAGTTATATTTGATGATATTTTCACAGGAGTTTCATGTTGTATAGGCTAACATTCCAGGTTGCTCATAGGGTTGACCTGTGGTAGCATTGGCCATCAGTGTCGGTCAGTGTAGTGGTGCTTGCTTTGTTAATGAACGTTAATTGGAAGACGAGTGATCAGTGTTGAGAGAGTCTGCATTCAACTGGCATGCAACGCAAAAGCGGGGCCATGAGTCTTATATATGTTTTTCATCGAAACAGCTTTATAGTAATCTAAGAGCAGGTAGGCCTGCCTAAAACTCTTCTACGGGGCTAAGTTAATTCCCGCTGGTGACAGAGTCTCTGCCAAAGTATTAGTGGCACCGTTGAATGACAATGGAGTGCCCTGATACTGGTAAAGTTAATGCACTGTACTGGGCATGTGACACTGAATTTGCTTACCCGAGCATAAGGCGTATTTCCTTGCAGTAGTAAAATATTTATTTTTTCTCATTTGATAGTTCGCGTTGATATATATATATATATATATATATATATATATATATATATATATATATATATATATATATATATATATATATATATATACTTTACATGCTCTCAACGCCCTGCCAGGCCATGGCAAAATATCTTCTTGAATTTGTTGTATCGTTTTGTTTGGTTTTTTTTTATCCAATACCCAGGTATCGATCAGTTATGGTTGAGATGATATATGCCATATAAAAAATCGGTCAGCTTACACTGCAGGTGGTTGTGGTGATGATATGGTGTGTGTGTGTGTGTGTGTGTGGGTGGGTGGGTGGGTGTGGGTGGGTAGGTGTGTTGGGGGTGGTCTTATACCCGGTGCGCTGGTACGGGGTGTAATGTTGCCGTGTAGAAGGCACGGAAAAATATAAGAAAATTTAGAACATGTCTGGGACAAATTTAAAAAACAAAACAAAACAAAACAAGGAAACAAACTTCCAGTGTGCAAAAACGGTACGTAAAAATGTCCAGCAAGTCAGTACGGAAAGTCTCTTTATACCCCCCACCCCCCACACACACCACAACGCATCCTATCTTGCGAACCCGTTGCCACTTTGCAGGTAATGTGCTGCTCCGATGGTACTCCTTCCATGTACAGATCGTTCTCAAACAAAGCACGGTCTTGTGACCACTGATTCAATTCCCGCTAATAAGGCAATCAGTAGAAGGAACGGCAATTATAAAGTGCCAAAAAGGAAGGCAATGCTTACAAATATAGGGTGTGAATCTGTTAATTGTTTGTTCTGTAAGGGTGTATAGTGAATCTTAAGTAGACTATAGGGTGATCAACACTGGTGTATTGTACTGGGCAGACGCGCTGATGGCGGTGTAGCACGAAAGTTGGGACTACCGAATTGCAATTTCTGAAGGTCTTTAGATCTCACACAATCCCATACATAATACAGAAGTCTGGAAGTTCTGCCTAATGAAAGGTATTTATAACAGATTCTTTCCACTATGCGTGAAACTATTGTATTTGACTCTTGAGAGTCGATGGTTTCTGTACCTTCTTGTTCAATATAGACCGCAATATTGGAAGAATCCATGAAATCCACTTGAAAAGCAATTAACCTTCATCGTGTCTTTTATTTCTGAGAGTTAGTTCGTTCGGCAATTCACTGACTGTGATGATCAGAGTCACATATCACCGTGCCCTGGTTACAAAACAAAAAACAAAAAACAAAAAAAACCAAAAAAAAAAAAAAAGGAAGAAAAGAAAACTACATAAAAAATATTGTCGTCATAAAACTCTAGGTTCTCCTTCAAGCGTCTTCATCCAGGATACGAATTTTCAGACCCCCAAAATGTTTCTAAAGCAAAGTTGAAACATTTCATTTTTTTGCTTTCGTCGTGGAATTATGGTACAGTATTTGCGTGTATATCACAGAGACCTAGTGCTATACCTTACGGTGTGATGGGAAGAAGGTAACTGTATGTTACTTTATATGGCGATCGGAAACAAAGAGACAAAATAGAGCATGGGTCGGAGACAAATGATTTTACGTATGCGTGCCTGTTAGGTCTGGATCAGTATGTACAGATAACTGCCGTCGTGGCTTTTTTGGGGGTGATGGTGGTGGTGTACACATATGGAGTTTTGGTGAAAAAAAACCCACCAAACCTTCAACAAAAATGTCGCTTACTTCTGAGGCAAACGCTCTAAAAGCTCAAATGCTGTTATTTTCACGTTTGGTCTTACCTTTTATGTTACCAGATACTCAATGAGATGTACCAATTCTTAGGATATAATTTCAGCAAAAATCTACCAGTTTAAAACTGAGTGTATTTGGTGTGTATTGAGCGCATAAATGGTTGGTGTAGTCGATGTGAGTTCCCTTATAAAACAGTCGCTGCGAAGATGACTTCAATTATTTAATGGGCAGAAGAACAAAACTTATTCATACCGAATGCGCCAGAACTTGAGCAAATTTAAATGCTGCAGTTCGCATTACTGTCACATCGGGAAGGCTGAACTCTGGGAACCGCACACATATGGATTGATAAATTTTTCAAATGGGTTATTCCGGTAGTTGAACTTGCTAGATTGGTATTTGTGGGTTCAACACACCACAGGCCCTTGATCAATAGAACTAAACAAAATATCCAATTTGCAAAACTGCTAAAAAAATACAAGTATCTCTTGGAATCGATCATTGAATCTCAACAACATTTAAACGACACACAAGTATTAACTGAGACAGAGAGAAGAATTCTTTTTCGTCATGTTTTAATATTCTCAGAAATTGCCTTATCTACGAAACCACTTTTTTTATTTTGATTTCTGTATGCAGGGTACAAATCTGAAACATGTGTAAAGCTTCTTTGTTAATTGGGTAATTTTGTTCATGTTTTGCCCTGTATGTTTTGTAATATACTTCTTGTGTGTCACTCCATGTTCTAGAGAACCCCCGATTAGTGACATCTCGATGTACTATAGGGCGATCTAGTTGAGATTAATATGTTTAAACTAAATTAAATCACACACCACCTCTTTTGATTCAGCTATTTTGAGACACTACAATAACATAAACTGTTTCGATCACACCTCAAAATGGTCACATTCCACTGGTCAACAGCATTTCCCGTCGACCAGTGCGATATCCCATCTTAAGCACACCTATGGATGGTCGTATCTCATCGACCAATAATGCATCCCTTTCTGAGTTCACGTAACAATGGTCATATCCCGCCGACCAATAAGACCACCCGTCGTACACACTACTCAACAAAAGCCATATTCCGTTTTACCACCGTGGAACGCTTAATATGACTTGTCACTCTATTGTCTCCGTTGTGTTGTGCGATCTCAAGAACACATGTAGTGGTGTGCAGAGGTAGTTTATGTCTGCCTGTGTATTTTATAAGAGGTTATTGATCATGTGTACATGCAGCAATAGAGAGTACTAGGAAACGAAACATTATCATGAATCTGATATTGATATCCATGACTTTTCTTATGCCTTGAGGCTATTCCTTTGACATTTATTGTCGTACACTCAAAAGTCAGAGTAAGGTACTTTTTTTTTCAATAACAGGGCATGCATATAATTGAAAACACACAATTATCGTTTTGATTTAAATTGTTCTGGTTCTGTTTTCTTTTGGTGCTTTCATTGTGCATTTAGTGTTCTTCAAATAGTAAGGTACACGTATGATTCGTCATGTGCCATATGTTCAGTAATTGACACTTTACACGATGTAGGTTTTGTTGCTGCTAGTTGTAACGTTCATTTCATAACATTTAATTTATCATATTTCTGTAAAGAAAGAGACGGGATGAAATATATCGTGATTTTTTGCAATACAAAATAAGTTAAGAGACACACTGGCAAAAATATTATGAAGAATTTATCCAGGGAAATTGCGAATTTTTCTGTGGAATGGCGCACAACTGAGGCTGACGTATTGGCTCGGACCCGGCAAAATCAGGTACCAGTTGCCACTTACAGATTCAGTCCTGGTTACTCGAGAGAAATAAGTACCTGGAAACTCAATGGCGGCTTAATAGAACTCAAAGCAAAAAGGAGCTCCCGCATTTTGTCAATAGGTCGTTATCTAAAATCATTACAGTCTGTCTGCTGTGTCAATTCAAGTTGGGCCGCTGCTGCAAGTTGTTAAAATTCTTGTCACAGGAAATTCGTGTTATTTCCATAACAGCACCACTGGACGTCTGCTGAACACAATGGGGCAGACCTGCGTTATATTATGATGCATCCCCTGACAAATAAGAAACAACAAGTCGGAGCATTTGTGATTACTAAAAGATATCTTCGTTTTCAATTAAATTAGTCAGCATTGGTGCCAGTTAAGAAGCGACCTTTAGACTTAAATGTGATCTCTCTGCTCGTCGCAAAGAAGATTATGACTAACTTGCAATACAGTACCAACTTATATAGACGGGATCAGTACGTCTGAAAGTACAGGACCAGCACACACCTTTTGTATGTCCCCTCCCAGTAGTGCCATTAGGTACCAAAATGAGGCGAAGCGAGCGTGTTTGGCAGAGATAATCGCTACTTAGCATGGCCTAAACGGATCCCCCCAGGCGGATTGTACTATTTTCTTTTGGGAGCTTAGACTTGTATTTGACCACTTTTTCCACCTTTGATCGGGTCGTAATAAATCACATCGCTGGTTGGATAATTACTTCTCGCCATTTCAAATTAAATTACCATGCACAGAGTCGCTGTAAAACTGCTGTTAATCATCCTTAAACTTGATCTTGATTCCATAGAACGTATTGGGCTCATAAGACCTAAATGGACATCTAGTACCCATTTTCGAATTTTGTGTTAATATCTAAGGCCATAAGTATCCATTAACTTCACTCCATGGTACTTGGGTCATACTCCGTTACGACTTTACATTAGGAATATGGACTGAAGGCTTTTAAGCATTTCCTAGCGTTGTTACTTTGTTTCACGTCCGTACTGATGCGAAAATGTTAAGATTATGCCTCGGCTCTTCTATGTTTTACTATTGACATTTCTTTCTTTCTTTCTTTCTTTCTTTCTTTCTTTCTTTCTTTCTTTCTTTCTTTCTTTCTTTCTTTCTTTCTTTCTTTCTTTCTTTCTTTCTTTCTTTCATTCATTCATTCATTTATTTATTTATTATTTATTCATTCATTTAGTTATTTATTTATTGTAAAGTGCTCAATGGATATGTCGTAAGAATTTACAAATGGAGAACACCACTCCAGGACGCAAAGCAAGGTATATTTCATACCATCGGATGATAAGTGCACGCTCTTCAAACAAGGAACCCGTTCAGAGCCAGCAAAGCAAAGGAGCTGGCATTGAGGTTTGGACGTGTAATATTCTATCGACTGGTAATTTGGAAAGGACTCTAATCTCGCAATCAGTCATATCATTAGGAGCAATTATCCCGTCTTCCCTTTGCCCTTTCAATCTGTCTAAAGACTTAAACATCGAGAGACATATGTTGAGTGAAAATTAGCCATGTCAAATTTGGAAGTAAAGGGGATGCTAGCTATTGATAATTTAGTTCATTAGTTTATGTAAAGTTACGTGTCCTACCACATCAAGCCCCCCTCACCCCCACCTTTGCCATTTGCTGCCATTGAGGTACACTCATGGATCACATGATGTGTATTACATTAGAATTCCCAGGAACTGACGGAGCAGATACTGTAGAATGTCTTCATTACGATGGTATCTGTAATAAATTTAATAAAATGAAATAAAATATGAAACGTCAGTGGATGCGCGACCTGATATTTTGTACATTTGATTAAGTTGGAACGCTTTGCTTACATTGTCGTCTTACCTAAGAATAAATTAGCTTTCATCGACCAATACAATGTAGTTCAATTGAGATGACAAACTTTAGAGCGGATAAAGTCGGCGTCTGAAGGGTGCATCTGAAGGGTGTACTCTGCTTGCCGCATGTCTATATAATATATGTATATATTTACACACACACACACACACACACACACACAAACATATATATATATGTGAAAATAAAAGTAGGTATGATTGTATACAATTGGATCGAGTTCTTTTATTCAATCGACACGACAATTTTACTAGTTTTCTGTGGTGGTTACATTGACATATTTAAATTGATTTATCGAAGCGAAATTTCATTTTATGTCAGGACCACTGCAAACGGGATAAGCCGACAACAAGTCCCTCCCAAAAATAAACTTGAATTGAAAAAGAATGATATAATAGGGGGTGCAAGATCATCTGTCACCTTGCAGTTAGAAGTTTTCCTACCTAACAGTACATTGCATTTGTAGCTGATAATAGTTGTAATAAAGTACTTTTATATTGGCGCATAATGAAATATAAATGCAACACGTTTTGAAAAAAAAATCACCCACCATGTATATACATCGATATACACACACACAGACACACACAAGGAAGAACAAAAATAAAAAATCGCAAAACTTTTGATAATTTGCGGTCGAAATGAGCCTCTCTTGTTGGGTCAGAGAAGTTGAATGTTTTGGAAAATCTTAGGTCCCAGAATGCCCTACTGATAGCTTTGCCAGTTGTTATATGAAACTTCTGTAAAAACCTAACTTAGAGAACTTTATATTGTGTATTGTAGGGTTTCCATTGCCGGGACTTTTCCAACACGACAGCCCGGGAAAACATTGCAGGAGGCGGAAAGCTAGGACGGTATTCAGTGACCAACAGCTAAATGGCTTAGAGAAGCGATTTGAGGCCCAGAGGTACCTGTCCACACCGGAACGGGTCGAACTGGCCGCGCAGCTGAGTCTCTCGGAAACCCAGGTAACTACCGATTGAGTGATGCCCATATTTTAAAATGGGGCTTTGTCAACTGTCTAAGCTATTACATGCATTAATCTTTATATAAAACGTACGCATTTGTTGTTTCTTGTCAGGTTGCGTTTCAATTTAAACAATGCTAAACATATAACTTATAAGCCGCTCAGCTTACATCTTTTCTGTACAGTACAAGGGCAGTCAAGTTGTGGGTGAAAATTTTTCACTAAAGAGCAAAAAATTTATTAATGTAATGTCCTAATCTGTTGCATTCAAAGAAAATTGTGTAAAAGCAAAGTAATGATAATGCTTTTGGCATAATAAAAAAAAATATAAAAAAAACAAAACAAACACCCCCAGACAAACAAGTAAAAAAAAAAAAAAAACAAAAAACAAAAACAAAAAAGAAGAAAAATTAAAACAAACAAAAAAGCAAAAAAGCAATCCCAAAAAACAAAATAAAAAAACAAAAACAAAAACAAAATAAAAAATAACAAAAAAAACAAACAAAAAAAACAACCAAAAAAAACAAAACAAACAAAAAAAAAAAAACCAAAAAAAAAAAAAAAAACAAGCAAGCAAGCAAGCAAGCAAGCAAGCAAGCAAGCAAGCAAAGACATACACCCATACCTTGCTCAACGATACGAACTCTGAGTTCTTAGCCTTTACCAAAATCTACAACCAACACCCTCAGATAAAAGGTGAATACACAGCCTTGTCAATCGAGCTTTAATGTTCATAAAATCAATGAACATTTCTTTTCGTATTTGTCACGTGATTTACAGTGCGTAAGAGTCCCCAGTTAGATTGGTTTGGTCTTTTATGTTATGGATACATTAAATTTAACAAAAGGTAATAGTTGCGTTGGGACAAAAACATCTAGCCACAAGAAAGTAAGAAATCTGCTGCTGTATCAATTTATCTCTGTACTTATAAAAATACACATCTTACATTTGAGGCAACGAACCTTTGTAATTCTTCATTTACTGATCACACTAAATGTAGCACTTACTTGAATGAGGCTCAGACTCCTCGTAAAAGACCTCTCATTCTAGTACTAGCGTGTCTACGAAACGACATTCAAGTACCAACGTGTCTGTGTTTGTGTATAAGATAGATGGCTAAAGATAAATGACGTCAATGTGCGCATTTTGTGCGCCCAAGGCGCGCCGAGTACAGATGTCGGCTTAGTCTCTAACTTAACACTGAGTTAAATGTACTCAGGCTTAAGGAAACGGTTTACCCTCCCCCCCTCCCGCCCTTTCCGCCCACGCACAAGTTAGTTTCGAAGTGCTCGCATATGGATACAATTTACAGTGACGCTGTTTTAATTATTACAATTATCATTGTCTCTATCGTTTCCATAGTTACCTTATAAACAGTTGTTATTGAGTTGTTAACGCAGCTTATCCTTATTGACCGGAGGTATAATTAAACCGTCAATGAGATGAGTAACTTGTGTATTGTTTAAATAATTACAGATATAAGACGTTAACGTACATTGAGTTGCACAAGGTAATACTGCTTAACCATATAGGTTTTATAAAGTATCGAACTTCACTGAAATTAGAAGGAAATTACAGTTATATAAAGCTTTCTGGATTTATTCACTCTTATGGTTATTGTTAGGTATGTAAATAGGGGACTTAATGATTTGTTGTTCATTTGTTACAGCTTTGGCAAATTTAAAACAGGTTGATACGCATAAGATTAATTAATAGAGCGAGAAAAATGTGCCAACGAACAGCGGGAAACGACGTGGAAAATCAAAATTGATTTCGATACTTGTAAAAAAAGCCCCCAAATGTCTGAAATATGGGGAAAGAGACACATGAAAGCAAAATGATAAACTTTTTATCTTTGCGTGACAATGGACTTGTTCATGTCGTGAATGTAAGACTTTCAACGCAATCATGCTTTGAGAAAACGAGGCTTATGTTTGCCTGCTGTAGTTCAATTTGCACATTGGTTACAGTGTAACGTATTAATTCACAAATTGTTGGCACTCCTTCGCCATCTTAATATACTACTTTAGTTTGAATAAGCACATACACATTTTAAATTTAGTTTGTTGGTGCATTTCATTGTTTTCTGTTATACTTGCTTCAGAGAGCACGTTCGCTTTGGTTTGTCATTACTCAATGAGAAATGAAGTGAGATTGAATCACATTTTTCTCTAAACGTAACTTTTCAGGTGAAAACATGGTTTCAAAACCGCAGGATGAAGCACAAAAAGATGCAGAGAAAGTCCCAAGAGGACACAGATGATAACAAAAGTGGCACTGAAGATCTCAACGAATCATCAGACACGTCAATGACAGAATGCCAGATAACTCACACGCATGCGCAGCAGTCACATTGTGGACTTCCGGCGGATACGGACAGCAGAAGTGATGGCAGCAAAGATGCTGACGACGAAGACTGCGAAAGTGAGGATGACAGAGAAAATGAGGAAATAGATGTAGTGGATACGGACCATGAAAGGTCAGAAACTCACATTAGTCCCTGTGTCCCTCCATAAGTACCACAAAAAATCTTAATAAACATTTTATGCGTGGCATGAAACATTCATGACCACTTGTCCCGTGTCCCTATGAACTGATATTGTGGGATGATGTATCCATTGACTGTTTACCTCATATACCTATGTATTGACAATGGGTGGTAAATCATAACTCTTAAGTGTTCGTTACACACTGGCAAAGCCGGTTGTTTTTGTAATAGGTTTTTGCTTACGTGAGTACCCAGTGCTGGCCATGGGGTTGCAACAATCCCTGCACATTAAAAGGCCTGTCATATTCAATTTGTGAACCATCACAATATAATTGTGTGTTATAACACGTGTACCAACAGATTTTAAAGTGTCTCTGTTTAGAAATATACAAAATATAGATTCCACAGGTCGCATGTATGTTTACGTATTTAACAACATTATGATGTCACCTATCAGTGAAAACGGTGCTCTATTTTTTAAGGTGATAGGTCATCCGGCGGTCATAGATCACAAGGTAGCTGATGAAATATTTGGTGCTGCAAATTATATGTTTTGTGTGGAATGTGATTTAATTTTTGCGTGTCTTTACAAATTGAAGACAAACATTTGCTCACTTGTGTCTTTTGGTTAGCATTTAATGAGAATTGCCAAACGAAACGAAACGTACGCCCAATAGCTCAACTTACTCATTAATTTTTGTGTGTCAAGTGTCCTTGATGTTGAGAAAATTTGGCAAGGGTGAACAATGTTATTGGTTCAGAGAAATTGAATTATCATTTACATCTGAATAACGATATTTTCCTGGCAAATGTTATCCGTGTTTATGAAATTTTATTCGCTCTCATTATATAAATACGTAAGCAATTCAAGTCGTCTTTGTCTCCAAATTTGTGACGTATGTATCGTTTTACAAAAAGTCCTGTCAGAGCGACAAATGGAACCAATTGCATTTGCAGAGATTAAAGTAATTTAGATAATAAGTTTGTGATGTCAGTGTGTTTGCTGTTGGCAAAATGAAATTTTCATGGATGCGCGGCTTTCTATCAAGTCACAACTGGGCAGAATGACTTTATCGTATGGATAACCAGAATGACCATTTTTTTTGTCACTAAAGTTACTACCTCTTTCACTTCCTTATCTTTATACTTCTTAATTGTATCTGATAAAGATATATACAACTTCAAGTAAACTTCAAACCTCCACAACACCAAAACTAACCGCTGTAAATTAACTTAGGTTTAATTCATTTTTATTTTAGCTTATTTCGTGTCTCGAACCGAACTGCGAAAAAAAAAAACGCTATGAAGGGTATTTGAACATAGGTTTCACATGAACTATGTCCTAAATAGTGAAATGAAAACTTCCGTTAAATGCCAGAAATGAAAAAAACTTGAAAAATTTCTACACAAGGGAATGAGTACATTTACAGAACATGTCGCTTAACGAAAAGATTGTGGGGTAGAATACTGATCATGCATTAACACCATAAACAAAACCTCTAGTTGTTGTTTGTTTCTGTAATCTGAAAAATGCCAAATCTGTTTCGGAAATCCTTTAAGATGTATTGTGAAGTATGCCTATATTTTGCTTCTATACTACAAAACATACTCCCCCTGCATAGTTACTCAGATATATGAAACAGAATGACATTTTTGCTGAGTTTGCATCTCATAATAGCATTTCTGTTTACAAGTCCCTGACCTCTAGGGCATATATCTTTGTATCTCGTGACTGGAAAGAAAAGCTCCGTCACCCGTTTATCTCTGTGTGGTAGCATTCCCATCAACTCAGTTCAGGTGACCACTGCAACACAGCCTGACCCGGTGAGAAATGTGACTAATTACGAAGACCCGGAGAGAAAAACAGATGCTATAATTCGTATTGTTATTCAACATGAATGAAATAATCTTCTCACGGTTTTGGACTTTTAGGACAGAGGTTGAAACGTCAGGGATTAGGGGTCCTGACCCCATGTAGTGGATACAAGGGAATTTAATCTTGTTTTGTGGAATGTAGATGTCATTAAATCTTAAAGCTTTAAGAACAGCAAACTTTGTGCACATGTAATTTTTTTTAACCATTCTTGATTCAGAACCACGCAGAAATTGACTTTTTATTCAAGTACCACCAGTTCGTATGTGTACCCTCAAAGCTGCTGATGAAAGGTGGAGACTCAGCCCAGATTTAGCACTGGATGAGAAACTGTTTAATAGAATTTTCAGTTATTTAAAAATATAAATGAGCATACTGACTCCCCTATAATTCAGGAAATCCGTACTTCGACCACCAGTTCGTATGCGTACCCTCAAAGCACGTTGATGAAAGGTGGAGACTCAGTCAAGATTTAGAACTGAATGAGAAACTGTTTAATATAATGTTCGGTTATTTAAAATAAATAGGTTTACTGATTCCCTTATAATTCAGGAAATCCGTAGTTCGACATCAAATTATGTTGAACAAAAATCTCGTTAGGAAAAAAAACAAGCTATTTAGTATCTTTTTGTGTTGCTTTGAAAGTAACCGCTGTTTCAAAATTTGACATTTAGCCGTAAAATATAAAACTAGGTTAATGCTCGTAGGAGACTTCGTGCACACTTTCTGAGGACCTCATGCTACTGATTGCAAGGTTACAGGCTTGGGGTATGGATAAGAAAGCGATGGATTTCTTTTTCCTCTTCTTTTTATTTGGAGGAGGGGGGCGTAATGAAACTAAAATGATATTAATTCTATGAATGGACAGGAAATTAAGTCCAGTTTGTTTCTGCCCATAGAGTTGACTTTGTCCATGTGCTGTAGAGATTATAGGCACATATACGGGCGCCATTTCTGCGCTTACAAGCGCCTCTGAGGTTTTCTTTACCGCTCATGGGACTGCCAAGTCGTTGCGGTGTTCGTAGCTACGTTATCGAACTATGCATAGTAACAGTCTTATCTCTAAGTATCATATTCGAGTGGCATAAGGTGGCTAATAGCACATTGAGATGACCGCACGTTTCCTGAAAGTCACGCAAAAAGGCTTCGGTAAATGTTTGGTTTAAACGTATAGCCTACGTATTTTATTTTTCAACAATTGTTTCTTCCATCTAACAAGTATGTTTGCTAACTTTCAGTATCTCAGATACCGTCTTGAACTGTGTAGACAGTAACAGCCTATTTGTAAGAGGACTCCTGGACAAACTTCCCTTGATTGTTCAAATCAACCCTCCTTGTTCAAATGCAATCACGAATCAGCAGCCGATTTCAACTTTCTCTTTCCCATATGTAAATATAACGCTTGGGTGGATTCCTGCGTACGGAGGCGTGGCAGTTGAGCAAATAATCACTTACCATACAGTGTGTGATTGGATAACGATACACATGGTTGACATGTTAATGGAGGTCCCATAGTTCCCATGTTGACTGCGTTCCTGTCAAAGGAAATGAAATTTCATCAGATTGAAAACGAAAAGAGTAAAATAGCAGCACGTGTTTTAGTTGATAATTGTGATGAGGTCTTTATTACTTCTGGATACGCAGCTAGGTTCATTTTAGTGACAGTGCTGTCCAACTGAAAATCTCTGTAGCAAAATTGTCTTTCCTTGTAGCATTTTTCCTCTTCTTCACATGAGAAACACTTATTCTGGAGAAAATCTGTAGCAGGTTTGAAGGACTTTGTAGCAAAATTTTGCTACAATGCTCCAGTTGGACTGTCCTGATTTAACGGAAGTTTGGATCTTTTCAAAGTTTAAAAAGCTATTCTGACATGCGTGAAGTAGTTAATGGTGTAAGAATGATCACTATGTAGTCAATAGCTTGAAACATACAGCTAGAGATAGCAGAGTTGTAACAAGAATTGAATAAATATCACTCTGTGAGGAATTGCCACTGGAAATGCGCACCAATTCACATACACTCGCTCCCACGATTCTTGTTTTTAGTTTAAATGTATACAGATCAAATAAAGTGTCTTTATAGGAAAAGGTATATTCGACTCAAACGAAATCACTTGCCCTAAAGATTGTTGAAAATGTGTTTATGTCATGAGCATGATTGTATGTAAATATGTAATGTCTCTATAAATTTGGTCAAATAAATTATACAATTATGAAAGAATGAAACGCTTACCTCTTTATTTCACAAAAGGGAACATATTTATGTATATACATATATGAAAATATATATTGCACACACACACACACACACACACACACACACACACACATATATATATATATATATATATATATATATATATATATATATATATATATATATATATATATATATATATATATATATATCGAAGTATGCACAGAGAAAAGGACTTAGAATGCAAAGGAATTTTCGTGTTCAACTTGAAGCAAAATCAAGCCACCTCTGCCGAAATTAATATTCCAGTTCAAGTACAGTGATTAAGGAATATAGCCATTTACAGTGGAAACTTAATAAAGGAAATGACATATTTTTATCGCGTAGTTTGTCCATCTCTCCGTTAACCGTACAGACATCAACAGCTTAACTTTCAATAATTTGTCGTAAGCGATGAAATGATAGTCACATTGCATGTTTCAAACGAGTTTCTATAAATAAAGTCCCTTAGGTTGGTAATTAACAACTTCTATATCAAGCTAAAAATATTGCGGTGAATTTGTACAACGATTGAATCGATGATAAACGACAATGACATTAAAATGTCAAGACATGTGTTTGTGTCCTGATCATGGTACAAATGTTATCTTATAACTCATTGCCTGTCGCTTATTTCTATGTGGATCGGAAGTAACGCAGGGTATTACTATATCTCATCAATGCTTGGAGGTAAAGCGCTTCTCGGCGGATTGTCCAGCAATATTACAATTCTTGATGCACACCCCTCTGCAGTTGCTGCTTTGCTTAAGGCATTCATCAATTGGAAAATGACCAAATTTTACAGTCAGCTGCTCCCGGCGCTCGATTTTGTTTATTGGTTGCGTAGCTTTTAGCTGAGTTTAGAGCCTCCTTCCATTTGCTGGAAGACCCTTGGTCGTTAACCATATTGGCTCGTGACATGTGGATAATTTTCCCATTTCAAACAAACAGGACTGGACACCACTGCACATAGACTATGATATGATATAGGACATAATGGCCCCCGTCTACATTAGAGCTCCACAAGCGCGGTTCTTACATCTTGTCAAATTTTCCCCGTGACTGAATCATTTATCCAATTTGGTTAATATATCCACCGGTCACATAATATAGAATCGATTGCGAGAGGCTCAACGCAGGCGCATTTGTCCGCAGTCGCGGCCAGACCAGTGCCAAAAGGCTTACGTTGTTACGTCAGCAAATGGGACTTGAACCGTCTACTCACCATGTTAAAATCTTAACGACGTTGCAGAAGTAATCACATGGAAAATTTGTGGTCGCCCCCAGGGATTAGAGAACAGACGATGTTATGAACTATTGGTCTTTGGTAGCAGAGAAAGGGACTTTAATAATAACATTGCTAACAGAGTTGGACATTACTCAGCAGTAGTGCTAAAATGTTTTAAGTTGGAGATGCGATATATGCCAAAATCGGAATATGTATTTAGAGAGTCTTAACTTATAAAAGTCAAATATAACCACATTTGTAGAGGATGTGTAAAATTCTATTTCTTTTGCCATCCCGAGCCATTGAGCAATTTGACTCCATTTTTGGGTCCACTATAGCTGACCCTACAGGGTAGTGGTACTTATAAAGCACACAAAAAGAAGGCGTGAATCTGCATCAATTCTTAGTACTATGTCCCAGCTATCTTTGCAGAAACAAAACGAAAATTTAAAGATTCAAAAATGAAAGTATAAACTGAATAGAAAGACAGAGAATAAAGTCAGTCCTTTCAGTGCTAAGCAGCTTGCCTCGGAAGACTTTGGGCTCAATGTACCTAGATGGAAGAGGAAGCAGTTAGCCCATGACGTTCCTCGTTTGTCCACAGATATTGCCCGCTGCGCCTGGAATTAAATGTCATTTTTAAATGTTAAATCGAAATATTCAGTTGTTACTAGCGCTGAGACAGTTAGTGTATGTGCCAACGTATACTTCATATTCCTGGAATATTTTGCTTCCTGGACAACAATCCGTCCGTGAGATGTGTTTAAAAACATTGCAAATTTCTCAACACCAAATCTTCTTGATTTCATAGAAAGAATGGTAAGGATACTATGGAGCGCGCTCACAACTTTATTCAATATTCACACCGTAGGCACCCCCCGTCTCGTTAAAACATTCATTTGTAATAACACCCTCGCGCTTGTTTAATCAATATGCCAAGGATACATGTACGCGACGTTGACGCAGACAACCATACGCATTTTAACGAAAACAAAATTGTAGTAGCAAGTACTGTCGTAAATGTGCTTTCACGTATTTAATCTGTATAACGACCTTACTTTACAACCCTTTTCATATGTCCATAAAAACTTTAAACAAAAAAAATGGTTGTTCTTTTTCGGTATGCTGGGTATTTATCAATCCATAATTGCGTAAAATTTCATGCCATATATTAAGGTAATTGTAAAATGAAAATGTTTTTGTTCTGTGTCACCAAGGTTTGCAAAGTAATTATTATTTGAAAACAAGACACAGCTCGTGATATCGATACAATTAACACATCACTGTCTGAGCATGACAGTTTTTATGGCTTCCAAAGTCAAGAGAGTGTCAGGGGAACAAAACGGCTGTTCTCGAAAGTGAAGAAAACAGCATTGAGCATTAAAAACACAGTTTAATAAAATGTTGAGTCCTTCCTCTCGTCTCTTAAGAGGAATGCGAGGGTTAACATTGCAAGCCACAGAGGCGCGGAACAGTTATGTTGACTGTGAAACCAAATCTGTGCCTCTATAAACCCCTGTGATTGCCTGAGACACAGGTTGCTTGTAAGGGGTAGTACCACTTGTAGTCATTTGTATTCGGAACGATTTATAACACGGACCACCTCTAACCTGCCTTGTTACCCCGAACAACGGAAACCTGTCATTAACATGAGCACCACGCACAAACATGGTGCTGCTTCAATTGGCTCTATTCTTATAAACTGCTTCATATTTTATCCTTTTCCACGGGGGACTTTTTCCGACATGTCGTTTATGAGACAATGTCACTTTGAAAGGCTGCAAACAAAAGACCGTTTAGAGTCTTTCAGATGCTGCGGTGTTTAAGGAGTCTGTATCGCCATTGTCAGAACACATGCAATTTAGTGTTTGGAGTAATTTCCTCCCGGGAAAAATTAGAAGAAAAAATTACAGGCTCTTTAGTGGATATTCTAGCTAAACATTCGCTGGTTAAGAACATTGTTACTAGGGCACCTGTTTCGCATTCCATTGACATCAGGCAAATGCTGGACTGGAAAAAGCAGAGCATTTTCGCTGCGTAATCGTGAAGCGTCCAGAGACCGGCGACCTTTTGAAGGCGACTATCAGATTGGATAAATACCTGCCGTTATTACCGCAGAATGTATCATTAGGGTTGCTTCTCTATTGAAGGTTAGCTCGTTAAGCTAAATAGTCCTATGGCCTCCAGAGTTTCTCACTCCTGACACTAATTTCCATAATAACAAACTAAATTGACCGTCGTGTATTTTGCTTGTATAATGAAATATGCATCAACACATTAGCTCCGAGAAAATGCTGCATGATTGTACATTTTGTTATTAAATTTCAGTGTAGTCCAATTGACTAAGCTCTGCTCAAGAGCATAATTACATTTCAGGTATTTCGCGCCGCGCAAGCTGAACTCGATTGAACCTGATTGGACCTTACTTCTCAAGCACGTGCATATATAACGCCGCAGGCCAGACACAAATTAGCACGTTATACCTGAATTACCTGCTAGGATGCCCTTTATTAATGATGTAATTAATATTTAGAAATCAGTGGAAAGAGGGATTTGTGACGTGACTGCACAGCATGAATATTGGTCAGGAGATATCGACGCCATTAATTCGGCATCAAAGTAAAAATCCGCATCAAGATATTTCGATCTAATTCTGCACATATAGTAGTAATATATATATATATATATATATATATATATATATATATATATATATATATGTATATGTATATATATATATATATTGTTTTTCGAAGCGTTGTATCCTTGCTAGCCCTTTAAATAACAATACAAAAATTTAACTCTGTTGCGGAACATTCAAATAGAGACCACACGCAAATTGCCTTTGACACCGTTGATATCATTATGACAAGTATAAGTGAACCGTACAATGCTTATATTATGTAGATTAGAAAAAAATAAGGCAATATAACAAAAACACAAATGCAATGATTCACAAAATACAACATTACTGTATAGCCCACGTAGCTTTTGGCCACTTAGGTAAAACTAGACAATCATTGAAGCGATAGGCTGATTGTTGGCCAAAAATCTTCAATGTGCTGATTATACATATGCTGGCAGGCGGGTGCTAGCATCGTAATATCGTCTAAACAGCCTAAGCTTTTAGATCTCAAATGGAAAGAAACAAGTACTCTTAGCTTGCTGCAGCCTGGACTTGTATCGATCTTGGAAACTTTCATCAAGGCATTACCGAGCTCTGGAATGCCTTTAGATTACGTAGTATTGTTGACCAATTAACTAGTTTGAATATGTCATTCATTGGTTCAGTGGGCTTCTGCTGCACACCATTGTTACGTCACAGGTAGGGGCAAGCCCTCGACCAATCAGTCGGTCGACAGCATTGTTCCGCAAAGCAACGGCCAATCTAATTGCAATCAAGTAGTCTGGAATTCAATGAGCGAGACCATAACATTTGTATTTGCCATGCCCTTCACCGCATGTAACATGTATTTTCATGGGTGTTCTTTTTAAGCAAGTACTTTGTAGATAGCAACTTGACTTTGGCGATTATACTGCATACGGTGATGAATTCAAAGACAGGCTCTATAATTGGGGAACAAACGACAGAAAACACTTTCAATGGCTTTTTGATGCGGGCATGTGACAGATAGAGGAAGCAAAACGATGCATAATCTCCATGTCCCAGGTGACAGTTATTTTCTGCACTTGTACACTCAGATGAATAAATGGAACCACAGGACAAGACAAAACATGGTCGAGTCCATGGGCGCAAGGAGCTCTCAACGTCTCCCAACGTCTGGGTTCCTGGCGTGCCATTGAATTCAAAACATTGCTTGAAGTCAGCAAAAGATAGCCAAGAACACGTGTATTCGCTGTAATCTTTCTTGCAACTACATATCGTCATTATCAGACTTACTCGATGGTTTTATTTGGAACACAACCAAGGAAACTTATTATAGGGGACAAATTAAACTAATATGTGTCACATCACAAGATGTTTAAGATTTTTATGTGAGGGTACAAAGTTCTGGACGGAAGATAAGCCATACCATCTTTTGCCTGCGTAAGGCACATCAAAACTTTGACTTCGTGGAATGTTACGCTTAACTCATTCCACCCTGATGACGCTTTTTCACGCTAATATCTAAATGTCGTCTGCTAATTGTATTTTACTAATTTAGGGATTATTTTTCAATATTTTGGATGAAACTTGCATGGAAGATCATTCCAAATTATATGCCCATGGTCAACAGCTTTCCTTGGCGCGCTC
>OZ026628.1:41255511-41278011 GCA_964020975.1 Hermodice carunculata | reverse complement strand
TGAAAAGGTTGTAAACAATTATCTCAAATTTCGGCCCATTAACCCATTGGAAGGTTGAAAATAGTTTAAAAATCCAACAGAATCAAGCTTCAGACGATTATGTTCGCTAATGGTAATGGCTTTAATGCGTTGCTCTACTCTTTGCCATAAATTCATACTTGTTTTGCTAATACACATTGGATACATGCTTAAGACAACTTCTGCGTGAAAGAGATTTAATACAAGTCCTTTAAAATGTGACTACAATATATATTATACTCAATGCTACCCTCCTGATTTCACGCGATGTTTACACACGGTACAATGCATGCTAAGCGCTGAGGGCCCCCGGGTGTTTAATATTAGACGCATTTACCGCAGTTAAAAACTTCGAGTAAAATTCTCCCCTTTTTCCCTGTCGTGGCCTTCACGCCCCGCAATCGGTGATTTTTGTCGTTTTACCTAATTGAAAACAGGAAATCTAATAACCATCTACGGCTCCTCGTTTCTTCGTTTGGTTTGTTAGCTGCGCAGCATTCATGTTGTAATAAAGAAAACCCATACCAGCGATTGTAATTGCTATAGTAAAAAACTGTGATTTTGGCTGGTATGGTAGCCCACCCTTACACAAGTTACAGAGTGACACATGGGAAGTTACAGAAGAGACTAATATATTAGGGTCAGCCTTTCACCGGTAACTTATGTCAACACTAACATTTCCAACGTATGAGATTGATAACATTACATATATATATATATATATATATATATATATATATATATATATATATATATATATATATATATATGTGTGTGTGTGTGTGTGTGTGTGTGTGTGTGTGTGTGTGTGTGTGTGTACTTCTGCAGCTGAATACCCCAAACTACCAACAGGTGCAGATTATTTTGGTTTGGCATAAATTGAACAGTTTTGAACGTACACATGAAGATGCATAATTCATCAAGGGTTCGTGCATATGATATTGTACTGTTTGCTGGAAGTTACTGCACACAGAATGGTGTATTATCCACCGTGGTTTCGTATACGATAAGGCGGTACTTTTCACCATGGGTTCCCACGTAGAATGTTGCATTGTTCTTAATGTACATGGTTGCCACGTGTCATATTCATTGTTCAGCATAGAAAACTGAATTGTCCACCATAGTGTCGCATAAGCGCTGGTGTATTGCCCACCACGGCTTGGCACACGCAGTGGCGTATTGTCCACCGTGGATCCGTATACGGAATAGGCAAGATAGGAACAAAAGACTCTAGAACTGGCTAAAAGAGGGCGCTGCAGTCAGTGGAGGGTTAGGGTCGTGTATACGCATTACGTTACATTGTAATTTGCAAGGTTAATAACTTTAAAACTACTGCACATAGAATCACCAAATTTCAGACAGTAAGTCTAGAAGCATAACTACATATCTCACAAAAATCATATAGCCACAGCTACAAAAGTGACTGGTTTATTTAAGGCTGCTTTAACATATAAACATACAAATGGGAATACAACGCTCTAGCCCTCCAAAATGTTTGAACATTCAGTTGTGTATTGGGGCGAATACACAACCACTAGCTAATTATGTCCTTCCCCTTTGTGTGTTCTTCACAATGGTTTCGCAAACAACATGGTGTATTGTTCACACGGTTTTGTACCGACAGTGCTGCATAGTTTAGCAAAGGATCTGACCTCTTTCTCGACACGAATTTTTGGTAAAGAGTTATCGCTTAGCGTTGTTGTTAAATACACTTTATTAGTAAAATGCACGATAGCAAATTAAGCACTGAGAGAGAAACCATAACTTTGCATAATAATTATTATAAACATATTTATTTTCTCTGGATTGCCTAATAGTACACAAAGACTAATCTGGAGGCTCTCCAGTACATAAAAGGACGCACAGGAATATATACAATACACACTGGACGAGAACAGAAGACTAAATCCACTGCTTGTACACGAATAATACAATTGATGCCAGATAATAGAGACTTATAATTAGATCATATACTAAATTAGTAGATAAAACGTCTAGATTCTGATAAGAATGTCTGAACAGCCTCAAAGATGAATACATTATCAGTGTCTGGCAAGTCCTCACTACCTTTCAAGAGAATATTTAGTAAAATGTCACTAGAGCACTGAACTATTAAAGTCGGATTTACACCTGGAGCGAGTAAGTGACACACAGTGTTCAGTAGACGGACCCTTTGCACAGTGAACTTGGGGCAGAACTAAAGGTAATGTTTCGTATCTTCAGTAGTATGAGAGCATGCACACGTTGAGGCTGGAAGGATATTGACATGATGTAGATGGGCATTTAAAACAGAGAAGTTAAGACGTAGCTGCGTGTGGCATATGTTTAGGAAACGACTTCCATGTTTAAAGTATGTGGGCTTTTTGTCAATAATAGTTATCTTCAACAAACAAGGGATAAAAATCCCTGTCGCATTTTCCAGGTGCCAGGTTTAGCGGAAGCGCAGGGCTATCTAATAATCTGGCAATCAAAAAAGCGTGATAAGTTGGTGAATTTGATTCGTCTACAAATACACAGCCTCGATTAGTTCCTATTTAAACCTTTGCTGACTGCTATGCAAGTTTTCTACAGCACTTTGCCGCTGATTAGATGCAGATTATCAGTGAAGTACAACCGAGCGGGCTGGAGATTTTTATCCTGACAACCTGCTATGGGAAAGGCTTTTAGTTTCAATGTATACTATAATTAGAATCATTATTGAAAGTGAAACACAGTCAAGCAGATTAACATGGCAGGGTTATAAGTCAAGTTGTACCTATAGCAGATTTGGCACACTTCATAAAAGTTTCTCTTGTTCCTATGCTACAAAAGATTTAATTCCCTTATCAGCATGTGTAACAAAAATTAATTTAGCCAACAGGTCTAATAGCTGTCAGGATTATTACATTCAGTACAGTGAAAGGACCCAAACTGATAGCCGGATGACTGCGGTCCTAGCTTCCTTAGGAGACCGTCAATCTTCAGGAGTAGCCTTTGTCATTACGGGTACCCCTGGCCGTCTAAGTATTTCCGACATCTCAGCTAGATTGCTTGTAATTTGTCCAATTAATAATCTGATCACAGTATATTAAAGGGACTAATTTTTGGCAAAACATCTCATCACCCCATGAGATAAACCTCTTAATGTAGACATAAGGGTAGTCAGAGTGCCTTCTTAGCTTTAACTGTGCTGCGTCCTCAGGTGGTTAATACAACGCCGCTTTATCGCCTTGTTCTTCATTCGGGTGTTATTACGGGGCCCAAACACGCACCTGGTGACATGCTTCATGGCTTAATGACAGCACTGAAGCTAAGACCAGTCTCCGTCTTAAGCTGATTTAATACCAGGCTCTCATCCTATATGTATTGACATTCTTTCATCCAATCTGCGGATCGCGTTTGCTTAAGATTCTTGATAACCCGTCGTCGTGCAATTCTCACCTGAATTGTTGGTGGTACATAGTACATGATGAAAAATGTCATACATTAAATTTACAGGACGTGCGTTTCTACGCCCATGAAACATCCACGAAGTTCTGATTCGATAAAAATCATGGCTGGTTTAAAAAAAAAATTCACTGTCCGCGTGTAAGTTCCAATTTTAAACTACAAAATCAATCCATAAAGGGCTAATGAGATTAGTACTGGCAACGATAGTAGTAATATAATTATAGTGAAGGTAACAGTATCTGTAATAGTGATAACAATACCAATAGCATCAGTGACAGGTGAAGAATTAGTAATAGTACCAATCTGTATATATATATATAATATATATATATAATATATATATATATAATATATATATATATATATATATATATATATATATATATATATATATATATATATATATATATATATATATATATATATATATATATATATATATATATATATATATATATATATATACTCGAGGTCCAATGTAATGGATTATTAGGTCTTAGGCCCTGCGTTCGGCGGTACCGCAGCCTTCAATTTAAAGTTGGTCAGGCCAAATTTTGAAATTTGGAAGTTTTAAGCAGTTTTGGTAAACACTTCTAGACCTCTGAGTCAAATGTTTGTCCGACCAGTCTGACCAATATGAATCCAGGGCTACGGAATTGTCGCCGAAGTTCGCACTTTGCTGCTCGGAACCTAGGGGCGTACATTAGAGTTTTCTGACACTTTTATGACGTAAACATTCCATATTTCCATGGTATAAACTTGTTTGAAAACCATATATACGATACGGGGAAGGAATGTCCCGTTCTAAGCCACGGACCAAAAGAAAAAACTCACAGTAAGGCGGTATATTCACAAATCCACGGGACAAAATTTTGATTTTCCAGATGTCCAGGTGACGATTTATTGAAATGGAAAATCACGTTTTACAGAAGCTTGACCTTGAACGATTCAGAAAACCGAGTTTTTAACTCCCCCATGTTTGTTTGTTTGTCTGTTTGTTTTAGTTTAACAATTCACGAAAAACCCTTGTCCCCCCTGGCAGTTTATAGGGAAGAGGTCATGCATCCATTTATGTGGTTTTAAAAGCATGGAAAAAGCATCATTTTTCCTCGTCAGAAAGAGGACCAACTTCTGTATGTCTCTAAAATGTGACTTTTAGTCATACAAAAGGGCGGGGAATAATGAATTCACTGAAGTGTTTGGGTAAGAGTAGCCGTATAACTTGATACATCCCACAACTTTACAAAGATTGAACTTAATCTTTCGTAAATCTCTGGCTTTAATTTTTTAACCTTAAAAATGTCATATATCGGACTCGTGGACTACTGGTATGTCATCCCAGTTAAAGTCTTCACTGAAACCTCCATTGAAAATATTCTGAGAAAGGACAATACTGAGTAACATGGATGAAACAGACGACATTTTGAACACCCGTAGTAGTAGACCGGTTTGACCGGGAGCGTCAGTCTCGTCCTTGGTGTGAACCTATATTATGTCTCATGTTGGACATACGTGGATATTACTACACTCAAAACATACCTTTATCTCTGGAAAAAGAAATATACGAATATCGTCCATGCTGACACATGAATGAAAATTTTGAAACAGCACTTAAACTCATGATAATCAGTGAAAAAATGTTCAACGTGTGTAATCATTCTTAGAAATTAGGCCGTCTTTTAAATTTGTATATGCAGTTAAATGTCAGAAATCTCGCTAAAAATGACACCTGAAATGACCTTAATCTGATTATATAACAATCAATGCATGCGACCGAGTCGCCACTTCGTTGAAAATCCTTGACCACCGCAGACCAGGCCTGCCATCTGATGGGTAACCGCTTCACCGAAACCTGGCTGTGGTGGCGCCCTGGGAGAAGATAATATACTTTGTGGACGAGCTCCTTTCGTTCAGCTAGGCATATCCAACAAGTGTATTTGTTGATTTTTCGGAGGCGATTCTGTCAAAATAACATCTAAATTATCCAAGACTTGTCAAACTCACTCCAAGGCGGGCAAAAATTTTGATATACTTGTGTCAATAAATGTATCCACCATCGCCATGTATGTTTCAAAATAACAATGCTGTGTAAATAACAACATGGATTTAAGATTCAGCCATTGCAATTAATATGACTGAGAAATAAAATTTGAAATAACAAGTTGCGTTTTCAATAATATAGCAAACTATTATGTAGAAAATAATTTCTAATAGGACAAATCTTTATGTTTTTTAACCTTTTTGTTATTAATGTTTACCACAACAAAATGACAACGATTCAATCTAGGTAGTGATATATATACACACACACACACACATATATATATATACATATATATATATATATATATATACATATATATATATATATATATATATATATATATATATATATATATATATATATATATATATATATATATAATGGAAGTATTACTAACTATTTTCGCATATTTTGTTTCAGATTAAAAGATTGGCTAATATATAGCAATACTTTTGCCTGATAGAACATCTAAATTGGAAAAAGAAAATGTTAATGAAACGAAAAAAATCCCTCTAAATGCGTAAAGCTGCTCTGTTATTGATTACAAATCAATGCAAAATGTCAAATTTTTGGAAAGCATATTTTACTTGAGCTCAGATTGTGTGTTATGCACCGTTAATCTTATGATAAGTGTCTAAAAGCATAAGTAATTTTTCACAGGTGGATCGAACCTTGAATTTGTCACTTTAAAAATAAAAGCTTTATAGTAATAAAAGTCACGAGAAATTAGAAGAGACCGTAATTTTAGGCATGAAAGCATATTATTGATAAAGTGCGCGAAAGTTATCCTTTCTTGGATCCAACTCCAGAAGCATAAAGCTTATAAAATCAACATCTTTGCCGGTAGCCCAGCGGCTTTGGCTGTTGATGGAAGTGTCAGTAGAACAAATTCATTTCATCATAAATTACAAACATTTTACCTCTACACTTATTCTCTACTTCGCCTATTTTTCTTTGCCAGCTCCATCCCTCAAAAATTCAGCTCTTTTACATTAAATTATGTGGGTTATGATAGAATAAAATGCCCATGTGGTGGTATAAAAATAAACAACACTTTTGACTAAGTTAAAAGTACTTGGTCTTGGCCACCTTCCCAGTGTGCGTTTGGTACACTCGTGACAATGTCTACATTTTTCGATGACCCCTGAATAAAAATGGCCTTAACAATAAAGTCTGTGCCAAGGTCAGAATATTTCAATTAATATATTTTGGCAAAATATTTGCCTGCGTTTATGAGAATTTCTGATGTTATGCAATGTTCAAGTTGGCATTCGTTTCTTAGTTTACTGCTGAATTTGTCAATAATTTCAGGGTTCATCACTAATTATCCTCTCATGGTTTTTGATTATTATTCTTCATATCACTGAAAATAAACTTTGATGAAGCTTCACAAATCACAGTGATTCTGCATGAACCTGTCGACAATATATATAGAACCAGACGTTGTTTTCGTTGTCGCAATCATCGTCGTCGTCATCATCATCATCGTCGTCGTCGTCGTCGTACCCATCATCAACACCAATAGCAACATTATATCAGCTTTGAAACTGGCTTTTCTCATAGTCAATCGGGACCCCATTACTCATAAGATTCGGTGCATGGTATTCTAGCCAATTTTCATTGTGTGTCAAACTGCAATGAAGATCAAAGCTACCGCCCTTATATAAATCATCAAAATCGATATATGGAAAAAGTGCATTATAAATTGCTGGATTAATGCAACCAAAGCGGGTAAAGTAACATTCGATAAGGCAGAAAGACGCAGGCCTACGTAAACTTGCTGTGGGATTGCGTCTTCAGCTGGGGGGGGGGGGGGGTTGTGGATTTTTAGCTCCCAGAACACGCCCATCAACCCCGTGGACTCTATGCCGTGCTTTCACGGAGCAATGTCAAAAAAAAAAAAAAAAAAAAAAAAAGCACAACATAATAGAAAAAAAAGGCAAGCAGACGATAAGTAAAGCCAGAGAGGCCTTGCTACTTACCATTTAATCCTTCGTCGCTCAAATCGCCCCAGATGTAAATCGTCGTCTGCCTTAAAGGTTTTACTTAAATTTCTCGTTACCAGAAAAAAAATTTAGTTTGCTAAGATTTGTATGTGAGTTCATTTATGATGGCACACCCCGGGGCAAAAGCTTTCTTGGCGTGGGTTGGGCGCGATGAGCCCAGCCTGCGCCAACAAAGGTAGGCTATTGACTCAGACGTACTCTGACCGGGAATGGGTCAAACTTTGCTGTGAGTCCTGACAATATGTTACATGCACCTTACTTTGTCAGAAAAAAAAAATGGGCTTAAGTTACATAGCTTTACATTTTCAAGCTGCAATAACCTACACTGAACGACTGCTTCAGAATTGGATTCAGATACTGTTGTTTTCACACCAAAATCATGTATAAACAGTCCACGATTGTCAAAGATGCAGTTCAGAATTCAATGAATGTTGTGATGGTAATGATTTTTTACTTTCACGGCATGTGAGCGAAGAGCCAAAATAAAATCTATATTGTAAGATTTTAGTTTTTCTGTGATACACAAATTTTACATCCTTACCCTCTTCTATGCTTCACATCTATTTGGATTATATAAAAGAAGACTTAAAGGGGACTAATAATTCAAGCATCTATTCCTTTCATATTTCCACAAAATCATTGTACAAAAACAAACAGTATATATATATATATATATCTGTCGAAAAGAAACACAAAGCAGAGATTGCTAGGCTATGGCACTTTCCAAGAAATATGATTAACACCTTTCTAATTAAAATTAAACGAAGTCAAAATTGAAGATATGTTAAATAATCATCGTACTCTTGCGTACTCAACAGTTTACGTACGTCTTCTTATATGTATCACAAATAAAAGCATGTTATTGGTAAACCAGAAGACCGGTGCTGTGTGTACAGGTACCATGTAAATGTCAACGTGTATTTAATTTCAGAGTATTTTATCTCTCCTCAGTTATGGGTGTTTCATAAAGCAGCAGCAGCAGCAGCAGCAGCAGCAGCAGCAGCAGCAGCAGCAGCAGCAGCATCATCATCATCATCATCATCATCATCATCATCATCATCATCATCATCATCATCATCATCATCATCATCATCATCATCATCATCATCATCATCATCATCATCATCATCATCATCATCATCATCATGTCTGCTGTCACCATGCTACATTTTCTACATTTGTGCAGTTCAGAGGGTATTTACTCAACGCCGTGAGTTCTTTTTTTTTACATTTGTTTTTTCAAACTGCCGTCCAAAAAACCCGCGGAAGATTCCCAACTCATCCATCTATGCAGCTATTGACATTACTGTCTAACAATCCTATTAAATCACAATTGATGGTCCAACTCTCTTTTTTACAACATAATGCATACATATACATATACATATATATATCTATACAAATACATATGCATATCCATACACATATGTATGTATGTGCGTACAAAAACCTACGAGGTTACAGACATGCTACAGTGTGATTTTTTCAGGTGCGACTGACACTTTTTGTCAGACAATGGTGTACATTAACTTTTATAGTGTTAAAAGGGGTACATTTTAGGTGGCTTGATATTATAAAATTATTATGACGACACTTTAGGAATGATCTTATGTTTAAATGTTGATACCTAAATAATTTTCAACCACAAAAATTATGTTTTATTTTTAAATTCGAACGCATATATTTACATTTATTGCCACGGGATATTTCTGCCAGTTTTGAGGAGAATACAGCTCACTGTTTGAGAAAAATGGGAAAACAAAGCACAAAATGGCAAAATGTAAAAATGCCCCCCCCCCCCAAAAAAAGGACAGAAAGATAAAAATCGCAGAGCTATTTGTTGGACAGCTCAAGATTCTTGTGTCCCTAGATGTGTGCTTGTAGAAATTCAGGGTAACTGGCCAAGTCGCTTTGGAGTAGGTCATATATATTGTACTATGTATCATTGGACTGATGAGAAAATTGTCAGGGATTCACCCATGCTATGTTCCCACCTAATGAGAAGAGAAAATGACCTACATTTTCGGAGAATTTGAAAAAGTGAATCGCAAGCAAGGGGCGGACCAAGGTCCATCAGAAACCCTCAGCTAGCTGACAAATCAGCTGAGGTAAAATGCTATGGGCTAACCTATACTTCCTGTTGCTGCACTTTTCATTGTGTTTTCAGTAATTTGTTAAACGGATGGTTGCTTGAATGATAGGTCATATTTTCGTATTTCATAAACGCATAATATCCGATAGTGTGCCCAGGTATTTATTTTCACTATCCGTAAATATCTAGCACGGGTAACAAATAGAGTCGGACAGAAAGACAATATCCAAGAAGAATGAATTTGGCGCCCATACATCAAAAGACTATTAGTATTGGTAGCGTTCCGTCATCTTCTACCAAGGAAGGCTGGACAAAGTACCCAGTCGATGATGGTACAACATTTGCTAGTCAAGAAATCTTCAAGGATCCAATTTCTTGCACCTTCTCTATCCCATCGGCCGATTAAAATGATAAAATATTCACAAAAGCAATTTCGTTTCGACAACGAAAATCCCTGCTTTAAGTTGCTGGTTGTGACGTCATGTGGTAATATCTTCAATCCAATCGAAATCAAAAAGCAACAAAATATTTTGGCCAGTGATAGAGGAAGAGTTACTCAGCTCAAGCTGCAGCCTAACGTTTGCTGATGAATTTTCAGACTTCAAAGCGAAATACCTTTCCCAGGCATAAGAACCAGAGTCATACATGTTACCGTGTGTCTTGGTATCTGTATTTAAACATGTACTTTCATATCTGTTCTCTTTATTTCTTTTTATGTGTATGTAATGTATTATCCTATGTTGAATTGTATTGTGCTATACTATGTTTGTAACCATTTTTTATTGTAACCTGGGCCCGATGGAAGAACAGTTTTTAACTGAATCGGCCAGCCAGTATAAATATATTTAAATGAATAAATAAATAAATACATAAATAAATAAATAAATAAATAAATAAATAAATAAATAAATAAATAAATAAATAAATAAATAGATAGATAGATATATAAATAGATAGATAGATAAATAGATAGATAAATAAATAAATAAATAAATAAATAAATAAATAAATAAATAAATAAATAAATAAATGAATAAATAAATAAACAAATAGATAAATAAATAAATAAATAAATAAATAAATAAATAAATAAACGTTTGTCAATAAATATTAGGAGCTAAGGAGTCAGCTCCTATACTTGCGTTTTGTATGTAGATCTGGGCCGTTACATTTCCTATTTTGTTAAAGGATCTGTCATCAGGCGATCACTGGGAAGGAGTCCAAATTATTGTACAAATTGGTCTACTTATTAATCAATCTGTTGCAGAATAACATTGGGAAATTATCTTGTTTCACTTTTGTTCATGATAGTGTGAATAAATGCGGCATGAGTAATATCTGGAATAATTTTGAAAATGTGAAAGTTAACTGGTTGTCTAATGCTGTAAAGCGAAGATTATTGGACCAATTTACACAACAGTGGAACTCTGATATTTCAAATACAGAGAAATACATTAGTTATATGGTTTCTAAAATAGAATTTGGATTGAGAACCACTTTTTTGAAATATTGCCGAGTATAAAACCGCCCACTGTAAACTTTAAAAAGAATTCATCATAGATTGGCAGTTGAAAACAAGTTGTTATAAAATGTGCCACCATGTAATAGAACGTATTCCACCTTGTGTAGCAAAAAGAGGAAACACAAAGCAAACCAAACAAAAACAAAACAAAACAAAATAATAATAATAATGATAAAAAAAAAATAATAAAAAAAAAATAAATAAATAAAATAAAAAAGACATCCCGCTCCTTGAAGTCCACTCCCTGAAAAAACTCTGCTTGACTACTTATTTCATTATGGAACGTCCGATACAGCAGACACGACGTTGAACTATCTGCCTCCTTATTTTTGTGAAAACATAAACTGTTTGAAATTTCATCAATTGGCGAAAGCAAATGTACGCTTTAAAATAAGATTCGCAAAGCAATAAAGCTTTCAGCTAATTCAAACATAGTTTATTACCGTTTAATCTAACATCCGTTTATTTATTATTTATTTGTTGTATTTAAAATTGGTTAAAGTACTGACATATATATTATATATTGTGATTTAGTTTGGTCCCTATACGGTCAAATTTTGGGCAATAAGTAAGGCATACTTTGTGAGGGTGACAGCGAATTTATCACCATACCCACTTCCGCCCAGAACCCCTCAAGCAAGTAAGAAAGAACAATCTATTCTATACAAGGTGCTAGGCAAAAGATATCGCATACCTCTTACCATGTAGCAAGAGTAATTTCTGTTGCATATGTAATTTATTCTGTTTTGAAGGACAAGTGTAAACAAACAAAAAACAATCAAAGGAACAAAAAAAAAGTTCCCATCCCACAGACTGATCATTTGATCTTATTCTTTACTCAATAACAATGTTTGTAACATACCATTGTGGACATTAATGGTAGTTACATGTCCTAATTGTCCACAAAAATATGTTTGTCTTACAAGCCCCATCCAAAATTAAGATTCAGCTGCGCGGTGGCGTGCTTGCCGTGTTGTGTGTGAATGTATACATTAATATTATGTTCATGAATTGGAGTGTCTGTAATTAAAATTTGTGACCTTGCATGAATTTTGAACTGATTACACTGCAAAGTTCTCCACAACTTCGTTGGAATGAGATTTTGTTTTCATCGTCTGCTAAACAAATCGTTTTGCAACAAATCAGAACCAGTGTGCGTTTCGATTTTGTTGTCCGTGTTGCAGATGGTACATTGCTCAGTTATTTTACACATGGTGTATTATATATTTTCGTATGTCAAAATTTGGATATATTTACAGCTATTAAAGATTTCATTAGTGATTTCAGACGATTTTTGTTTGATATGGGTGTTTTTCCTAATTCATTGAAGACAGAACACGTGGACCCATATTGACTTGCAATCTAAATCATTAGTTACTGTTATTGTGGAGCAGCACCACTTTGTACCATTAAATTATCCTGCGCAATGTATCGTCCCGTCTGTCTCGTGTATGGTATTGCGTGTCTCTCTGTGTCTGAAGAGAAATCCTTTTTGCGTCATGTGCTATTTATTTTGTTGATCCAGTATTAAATATGTTTAAAAATAAACCACCGAAGACATGCTCCAGAGGGCATTTATTTTTCCGAAGCACCAGTTGATGCATGAATTGTCAGGCAGTGCTAAAGCGAAGACAATTGCCTCTAAAAAATTAGCATGGAATGAGCCTTAATAGTGAATCTACCAAAACAGATCCTGTAGCTGATGGACCGCTGAAGTAGGTCGTTTTTAGACGGCCTACGGCGCCATCCTGCTGCCCCCTCGATGCCGGTTTTTTTAATTTATCTGTTAGGGTGTGATGTTTATTATCGACACATTCATGTGCGTATGATACATGAATATCGTGATTATTTCTGATGCCGAATAAATAGCACAAAGAGCCTCTAATGACGCATAATTGAAGTGACCTATCCCTGCTACACTTAGATTGGAGATGGCGGAAAAGCATTTCATCCAGCATATAATGATTTGCTGTTTTGCAATAAAACACGTCATAAATTGACTTCATATCAAATACTTTGCAGCGTGTGAGCTCTGTGCCTAGGTGTAAGAACAAAACCTTCCTTTGCAGGAATTGGGACTAAATTAATAATCATGATTACTTGAATATATTTGATTGATATTTTTTCTATAAACACTGTGGCAGTGATATGTATTATGAAGTAAATTAAGGTGGGATAATGAAGAGCCAAGTTCCACCCAGGACGTCACGTCGAGTTCCCGCTGACATCATGTGGACTAATAGAAACACTGAACCACCACAGGAAGATATCAAGTCGAGATAGCCACCGAATTAAATAATTTTGTTGAGACTCGGGCAGCTCAAATTATGTCCAATTTCGCCGGTACTAAGACCCAAATGACAAAGGACATAAGCACCGCGCCGCGAAAGGTTACATAGTGGGGCTAATTCTGGTAGGACGAGGCTATTGTCTCCACGGGATCAGGCGTGGATTAGTAAATAGTCCTATCGGGAGGGCAATTAACCAGAAAAATATTTCCTGCAGCTCGTGTGTTCTACCCAGCAGGTGGCGCTCTTGTCATGAAGTCTAGTGATTTGTTCAAAGAATTAATCTTTTATTTTGAAACGTTATATTATAAGACAATAGGAGTATGAGGCACGTGCAACCTCCTATAAACAATGAACAAGGCAACTAGAATACTACCAAGGAAACTTTGCAACTAAGTTCGTGTTCATCCATGAAAGCCACGCCTCAACATGACGTAACCTATGGACGTATCATAAACCTGCTGATGTCTGGGGCACAGGCTAATGTTATCATACTGATTATAAAAGATTAAGAAGCAGACTTCCTTACAGTTTCTTATCCCTCTGCTATTGTAGCAACCAACTAAATTATGCGAGTATTGGTGGATTGATAACAGCTAAACAAGACAAAACCAAGCAAGACAAAACAAAACAAAACAAACTAACAAACGACCCCCCCCCAAAAAAAAAACACCTCCACCAAAACAACAACAAAAACAAAAATAAACAAACAAACAAACAAACAAAAACACCCCCCTCAAAAAAAAACAAAACAAAACAAAAAACAAAAAACTTTAGCTTTGGTAGGCGGAATCACGGGACCTGCAATACTTTGGTTACACGAACAGATTACCAAACATGGTCCCTATATAAGACTTCAGCATTTAGATTAGATTAGATTAAATTAGATTAGATTAGATTAGATTAGATTGAATTGGATTAGATTAGATTGACTTAAATAAAATAGTCAAATCATCAACAATGATAATGGTAAATAAAGTGTACGTGTGTAAAATTTGATTTGATTATAAAAAATATAGATTCCTTTTATCCCATGAGTTTAAAATACTTTTATTATGTTTGGTAAATTAATACATTCGTTATTTTTGGATGCAATACATTTTCTAATTAATTTGTAATCTTGATTAAGCAGGCAGATTGGTCTCCAGTTTTTTTAACTCGGAAGTGTTTCTATCTTTTTGGGGGACTAATGTAAGAACTCCATGTCGTTGAGTGCTGGATAAATGCCACTGTAATATGCTAGATTCAAAGCATTTGGTAACTTTGTTTTGGTGTCAATCCAGAGAAAACTTATAAAATTCTACAGGATATCAATCAGATCCTGGAGACCTGCCATTTTGACAGCTTTTTCAATGTATCCAATATATCTCTTTCTGAAATATTTCCTTCGCATTTATTTTGTTCATCGTCAGTTACTTTTGGGATACTATGATCTTCTACGAAGAAAAAATTATTTAACTCATTACCTTATGGTGTTTCATCATCAATGCTGCTTTTAGATACATTTTAATATAAAAACATACAAAAATAAAACACCCCCACCCCCAAAGAAAAAAAAAACAACAAGAACGAATTTTTCCAGTCTGGCAACAGAGAGAAAAAAAACAAACAAACAAACAAACTACAAAAAAAAAACAAAAAACAAAAAACAAAAAAACCAACCCCCCCCAAAAAAAACTAGCCCTATTATGTTTGGGCTTGAGCGCCTTCCGACTTGTATGAAATCGGAGTACTTCCAACACCGTCTTGTGTTTGTTGTTTCAGTAATGACGATGTCTTTTATTACTTTTTGGAGTGGCTTTTTTTTCTCAATTCAATGGAATTTGTTACAAAATATACTTATCCCCATACTCGATTTACTGTAAAAACGTTATAGTATGGGTCTGAAAAATTTTAAAATCCAACAAAAATCAAAGTTTATAATGCTATCACTAAATGTGTCTGTGATACAAAGCGACTCACTTAGTAGGTTATAATGAAGACAATGTTTTCCGACGGGCCTTGGGAACCTCACACCCGCTATGAGACTAAGACTACGGTATATTGTTCTCAGGTCCTTTACTGTTCGTCTTGCTTCTGTATAGCTCATCTTATGTACGTTTCTACATGTTACAGGCACTGTCCTGTGATACGTCACGTATGTTTTGTATATATATATATATATATATATATATATATATATATATATATATATATATATATTTGTGTGTGTGTGTGTATTTACATTTACATATCTACTATTCACGTTTTATTATTTTTTGCGACATGGAGATGGGTTAAGATAGGTTTTGCCTTCCTCGCAATAAAATATGTCTAAACCCAAATGAATAGCACCACTCAAGAATCGATGCCATAGCCATCCCGCTGGTGCAAACCGAAGGAGCTGCAACGTGTCCACCATCGAACTAAATTCCGCAACCCTGAATTAAATAAGCTGCTGATAAAAAATTAACAATTGATGCATTAGTTACAGATTGACACTTGGTTTAATGCCTCACAGCCTATTCATCTGGAATCTTACAAGGGCTGCTTCACGGCTATTGCACATTGAATGTCTGGGTTGTCTTGTAAGCTGCACGTAGTGGCATCACGCACAATGGTAACAAAGGTGGAATTCAGCTTACCTTTGACCTTCATAATGTATCTCATCAATACCCGACATGAGAAGGGGACTGCTCAAATTTACGATTTTTTTCTCGTAATAACGAGTTTTTAAAACTCGAAATTACGAGTTTTTTTCTCGGAATTACGAGTTTTCCAACTATCAAAAGTTAACTTGCTGAATCTATACTATGTCTTAACAGTGTGCCAACAGGGTCACAAATGCGAAATTTGTACGGCATTGATGATGCAGACTAAACTCATGAGACTTCGTCGTTTCTCGATAAGTAAAAATTGTTAAGATCTGGTTCGCTCCATAGTTCATGGAGTCATTCATGTAAAATGATTAAAAGGTGATAAAACAAATAAATTTATTTTTATACATTTAAAAGTTTATTTGTTTTGTTTCACAGTATTTATTTTACATTACAATCAAAGTCAACTTGTTTCACTTTTGTGCACCAATATATAACACAAGTTTGCAAGTGAAGCTGATCTAAACTTGCGAAGAATATATCCAAATGAATGATCGTACCAGGTACCATCGTGCCTGTGGATATAAATGTCAAAATTGTTTCTAGCTGTCCAAAATAAGCCCTAAAAAGAATTTGGGACCGCCACTTCAACTTAACCACCCTTTGGTAGTTAATAAGCATAATTTATGCCAATTACTAGAACCGAACAGTTTGCCACAATAAGAATGATTTATGATAATTTAACATTGGTGGTATCAGGTAACGTTCTGACAACACAGAGCATGAAGAACAGGTTTGACAGTATTGGAAAAAACCCAGCTTTCATGAGTCTAAAGTACTTTAGTTTTACTTTCAATCTTAGATTATGAGTGACCTTCTGTCACAAATGCAATGCCAGAAAAGAGTTCCCAATCTGCAAAATAATAGAGATTTTTGTATAACACATACTTCTTTCTCAAACGATTCTAAAGTTCATCAATCGTTTTCAATGCAAGTCCCCAATTGAATGGTATTCAGTCTGGCAAGAAAATGTCAAGTCTATACACATGTATAAAATAATGAAAAATCTAGAAGTTACCGAATCACCACATATTTAACATATGATATTGCGACCACCTGTCATATACAATTCCCTAGACGTACGAGAGTCTAACCAATAATTTTGGAGTCAGTGCATTAAAGGACGCCTCGGTATTTTAAAGGTTTTGAAGCATGGTATTGGGGATTTATGGCACAATATATGGAAACTGTGTCAGCCATAATAACATTTTACCCAGGTAAATGACAGCATCATTTCATTGTAAGGTGTATAGTTCATTTCTCTTGATGCTACATCTTTATAAGTCTCAGTTTGAACTAATGGCCATTGAAACTTTTATGTTTAAAATATGCACATAAGAAACTTAAAACACTATTGGTATATGAGTCAAGGGGTATTAAATATGTTAATTAAAGAACGTACTGGCAATTTACATGTCATTTTTATGGCTCTGTGGTACACATACAGAATATAGAACGGCGCACTCCCATCTATAGCACTTCCATAGATGGGTCGGTCGCGTTAACGGAAACACACATATAATTGTTGAAACATGTTTAAAATGGATGTGCTTTCTCCTTTTTTCATCACCACCTTTGACGCCAGTTTGGTTTGTTGCTGCACACAGCCGAAGGCACCTGTTGATGTAAAAAACCGTCCAACATGTGGCAAACATACGAAACTTGTTCCCAAAATAGTGCACTGTATGCCTTTGCCATTCAAGATGGAACCACTAACATATTGCCAGATCCTTTGACAGCATTTTTTTTTTCTCAAAATATGTGTCATTTCTCCAAAATTATTAGTTAGATTCTTTAGTACATGTAGGGAATTGTTTACGACAGATGCCTTGACCAAAATTTGGTATATATAGTTAATTCTAGAAATATTATTAGATTTTTATTTAATTCCATTATTGCGTATAGAACGGACATTCTCTTGGTGGACTAGGTAGGCCTACCATTCAATTAGGGACATTGAATATATTTGATGTACTTTAGAATCGTTTGAGAAAGAACTATATGTAGCACATAAATCTCTACTATTCTGCGGGTTGGGAACTCCTTTCTGAGATTGCATTTGTGATAGAAGGTCACCCATAATTAAAGGGTGAAAGTGAAACTAAAACACTTTAGGCTTATGAAGGCTGATGTCTTTTTTAATACTATCGTACGTGTTCTTCATGTTCTGTGATGTCAGAACGTTAACTGATATTTGTAATGTCAAATTATCATAAATTATTCTTATTTTGGAATAATTTTCAAATCTAATGATTAGCATGAATTATGCTACTTAGCTACCAAAAGGTGGTTAAGTTGAAGGGGCGAATATGAGGGTCCAAAATTCATTCCATGGTTTATTTGGACAGTTTGCGACAATTTTGACATTTATATCCACAGGCAAGATGGTTGCTGGTACGATCATTAATTTTGCAGCCTGGTGTTATATATTGGTGCACAAATGTGAAACATGTTGACCTTACTTGGAATGTAACATTAATACTGTGAAACAAAACAAACGTTTTAAATATATCAAAATAATTTTGTTGTTGTTTTTATCACATTTTAAATATCTTGCATAAATGACTTCATGTATTATGGAGCGAACCAGGTCTTAATAATTCCCGTAATGGCGAAAAAAAGACAAAGTCTCATCAGTGCATTCTGCAGACTTTAACATCAACACCGTACCAATTTCGCATTTGTGACCCTGTTGGGACGTTGTTAATATCCTTGTCGTAGATTTAGCAAGTTGACTTTTGATGGTAGAACAACTCGTAATCAAGAGAAAAAACTTCGAATTTCCAGTTTAAAAAACTCATAATTGCGAGAAAATAACTCGTAATTACCAGAAAAAAACTCATAATTACGACAAAACTCTCTCGTAATTTCGAATTAAAAAAGCTAATTATTACGAGAAAAACACTCGGAATTTCCAGAAAAACTCGTAAATACGAGTTTATCAGAATCATTTTTTGGTGTCCCCTATGTGGCTTCCGCAGCCAATATAAATGCCTCTCGTAAAAAAAAAAAAGAAAAACAAGAAATAAAGGGACAATACAAATGCTTTACAAAAGTTAAAGTCGGATCATAGGATACCACATTGACGAAACATTGACAAGGACAATTTCAGAAGATAAGACATCACAATTACAAGAAGTATGCATAAAGAGAATACAATGAATCTTGTGCACCAACCTGGGTGGAAAACGCACGGGCCTAACTTGAAATTATGTGTGGGTACAGTAAAAAAAAAATGGATTACTCTCTTAGTACACTTGTGATTTCCAAAAATAAAAGTTTGTTGCATGAAAACCTGATCTGCGCTTAACATTTAATTGACACCGAGGGGAAAGTAAATTGTATCGACTGTTAAAATCTATTTCTGGCAAATAACTGTCACGAATTAAAAGGACATTAAATTTGAATACGTAAATTAATTCTTAAAAGTTTAAGTTAAAAGGGATGAAAAAAAGAGAAAGAAATACTGAAACTACAAGGCAAGCCGCTGGTTACCTAAAATGTCTCCTGCTGATATAACATCGATGTCAAGTTTCGAGCAAACAGGTTCTTCGTCCACAAGGACCAAGCATGACACAACCCACACTCATCATTGTAACCTATTCCTTTGGCTGCACAATGAATGTACCAAAGGCAAACGCATTTAGTGAGGAGGGTAAGGGGGATTCCAATATGTTATTACAAGCAATAATTTAGCCTCAGTACATCGAGCCAAAAAAAAAAAAAAAAGAAAAAGAAAGAAAAAGAGGACGCAGACTTGCGGACCACATTTTCGCTCTTAAAGGTATATGCAATATGAGGAAGGATGACCGCAAAAAGACTTGGCTATCCTTTCTTGATATTTCCAAGGCATTTGATACGGTGTCTAGAAACCGCCTATTTTGTAACTTATGGGACCTTGGTGAACAGAGAAAAGCCTGGAGACTTTTACGAAATTAATATGATAGAGTTGAAAACAAAGTGATTTTTGGACTTTTAGAAACATCTTGGTTCGACACATTAAATGGCGTAAAACAAGGCTGCATCCTCTCGCCCACGCTTTTCTGAACGGTAATGACAGATTTGGTGGCAATGTTAAACAAAGAAAATGTAGGTGTTTCTTGTGCAGATCGGCTGATACCAGCATTGCTGTATGCTGACGACGTTGTTCTGTTGGCAGAGAACGAGATACAACTCTCTAAAATGCTGTTTATTGCAGATAATTTTGCTGTTAAATGGGGTCTAAAGTTCAATTCAAAGAAATAAAAAATATTAATAATTGGTAAAAGAGTAGACCCTCTCAAGAAGTGGGTCCCAGGAAACTCATGGATTGAAGAAGCCAATACGTACAGATATGTTGGTATAATCTTTTCCGCTACGTTATCAGATTTGACGCATGTTAATGAGTATCTAGGTCCTAAATTAACGAAATTAAGAGGGTACATCACCAGCATTCTTGCAAAGCATGATGATATTAATAGGATAGCTTTTGGAAACACTTTATACAGACACGTCGCGTTGCCGTCACTATTACATGGATGTGGTATTTGGATGGAGAATACACGCACTAGTAAAAAACTGTTACGGTCATTTCAGTACAAATTGGCTTGTTCAATTCTACGGATAAAAGCTAGCCCTGCATATCTTGCACCCGTTGGCGATCTAGGCTGGTTGCCGTTGTCACTTGAGGCCGATAAGCGTAGAATCAAATATCTTAATTACCTGAAACACATAACTGATAGCCAAAGATTGTGTAATATTGTTTTTAAGGAAATGTGCTTCGAGCAGGGCCGGAGTTCATCATGGCCATATTGCGATGAGATCAAAAACATCCTAAATTACGCTGGAATGGATTGGGCATTTTACTCCGAGAATGGTTACTGGTTGTCCGGATTTAGTCATTTGCAGACCGAAGCATGGAAACTGGATTTTTTCAACCAATTAGACGAATTTCCCACTCTTGATTTGTACAAAACGTTCAAAACTGACATATCATTGGAAAATTATATGTTAAACATAAGAGATTTTAATGGCGTCAGAAATAAATTTAGGGCACGTACTGCTACACTAGGTCTCAATAACGACCAAGAGAGGTGGGGTGTCCGTGATAGTTCATGTGATTTATGTGGTTCACACAAGGAAGACATTTTCCATGTATTTTTCTCATGTTCTATTTATGCAGATATTCGGTCTGATATATTTTATAAAATTGAAGCGCAGTTATTGGGAATGGTCTTAGTTTCTTATGGGAAGAGTTTATGGCCTCTTCACTAATTGACAAAATGAAATTTTTAATTGGTGATGTTGCGAAGTCACACAGCAAATGTGCATTTCAGATATTTGACGACTGTAGCAGACAATTTCTCAATTTAGCCCTCAGTCGCCGTAGATCAACCTTACAAGTGGAAGGCCATGTGGGACCCACATCGTAGAAGCTCCATTTTTCTATTTCATATGCCTGCATGGTGGTTCTTTAGTATGTTCATAAGTCTGTATACTTTTTTTTTTTAGATTGTATGGCTGTACAGATGTAATGGATGCGCCAGTGTTGATACCCCGACAGTGGCGCCCCCGATGTAAATGGGGTATGTCTTGCACGAATAAATAATAATAATAATAATAATAATAATAATAATAATAATAATAATAATAATAATAATAATAATAATAATAATAATAATAATCATAATAATAATAATAATAATAATAATAATAATAATAATAATAATAATAATAATAATAATAATAATAATAATAATAATAACGACAGCTGGTACGAAGTACGTTAAATAAGGACTTTCCAGTACATTTAATCAAGTTCAGTAAATAAAAATGCCCAGACCGTAAGTAGGGAAAACCCCCTTATCCCCCTGTTTAAAGTGAAAAGACCCGAGCTTCGTGGTAGGGTGGAAGTTGATACCATCATCTATTCAGCTGAATAAAACACAAGATTAAATGTTCATAAAAGTCTTTAAGTCCCGATTCTTTCAAGCTAAGTTCCTGATGTAAAGCTTGGTAATATCACTGAGTAGATTCAGTAAAACCAGCCGAGTTGTACGCAAAGCGTAATTGAAGCTTTGGGGATGCGATCAAGGGGGCGATTGTTGTAATAAGATACCACATCTCATGACAGTTGAATCTCTCTCTCTCTCTCTCTCTCTCTCTCTCTCTCTCTCTCTCTCTCTCTCTCTCTCTCTCTCTCTGTCTCTCTCTCTCTCTACTCTTTACACATGAGCAAAGGTTTTACCTGAATCATATTTGATTTCGTGCATAACATCTTTTTTGTAATATATTGACTAAATCAAGTTTTGTGTGTACACAAATATACCAACTTGTATGAAAATTTGCGGTGAAAATGAGTTTTAATCAGAAACACCAATTATACTTTCTACATACGATTAATGTTTTTTTCATTAAAGGCCTATTACATAGCAAGCTTCGGTGCAAATCACATTAAAGTCCCCGTGATGGACATAAGTAATTGCA
>OZ026628.1:41229811-41255311 GCA_964020975.1 Hermodice carunculata | reverse complement strand
AATCGAAGCAAATGGCATTTAATTTGTCTGAGCGGTGTTGAGTGGGGACCAGTTAAAGTTAAAAAGATAACGCCATCTAGCTCTCGGCGCAAATGTAATTGATGACACAGTACAACTCAAAGGAACAATCGTATTAGGTACATGGTCTTTGTTTGACACAGTGGAATTGTAACAGGTAATATTACTTAACTTCTTGGCAACCTTTATCCCAGAAAAATATTGTATTTTTGAGGATATTAGTTACGGTCTCTTTCAATACATTATATTGTTATGAGAACATTAGGACCTAATAGTCCATCGGAAGATACGATCAATTGTGCTCGTCATTATAGTCATTCTTTGCCAGCAGAGTTGGCAGGAAGATGCTGCCATTTTATTTGCCATGTACATGAAGTTGGATAAATGTCGATCACAGACTTCAAAAAGAGCCCCAAGTATCCTTCTGAAATCAGATTTATTTTGTTTGCTATGCTATACAAACAACGTGATATTGCGCAAATATAAGCAGAAGCTTATACGTCATACATTTAATGGGCTCTCACAGGAGACCACAGAAAAGACACACATATTCCAAACCTTACATCAATATATATATATATATATATATATATATATATATATATATATATATATATATATATATATATATATATATATATATATATATATATATATATATATATATATATGTATATATGAAGTTATGCCTTGGAAAGAAAAGTGTAAAAATTGCTTGATTTCGACAGTTTCAAAGATTAAATGTTTACCGACAATTAAAAAAATACGTTTGCGTTAAGTTTATGTTTTCGACATCGTCCAAAATCACTGTGAATGGGAAAACACAAATTGTCGAAGGACAGAAATAGGTGAAAATATTTGTAAATAAATAAATGTTCAATAACAATATAAATGTATCGGTATCATTTGTCTAGAGTGTAATATTACATGTAGTTCGTGTTCAGCCTTTTTACTAATTTTGCAAACTCTTCTGTCGGAGGTATTTTTTGTGGTCTTCTGCGCATGCCTGTTTGAATTTTTAGACTATATGCAATGGTCCTAAATCTTCTGTTTGTTGTTTGTTTGTTTGTATTTTGGCTGACAAATTTATAGCCTTAATGAATAAAAATGGTTTTCTCTTTTCGTGTTTACAACAGTGCGCTATAATTAAAATTAAAGATGGTTTGTGGTCGTAAGTCAAAACGATAAAACAAAAGTATTGTGGCGAATCTGTCAATAGATACACAGGTAAAAATGAAAGTATATGCAGCCAAAATTTAGGGGATGGATGTCAATTTCTTTCTTCTCTTGTTAAAAGCAGAAAAAAAAATTGAAACATATCCCGTAAACCTTTTCGAGAGATAATATAACCTACAGTAACAAAAGTTAGATCTCATTTGCTCAAGTTAATTACACCGAAGCCTATCTGTGGACCATGTTGGTTTTATATATATATATATATATACCCGATGTTTCATTTTAGCATAATCTTCATATACTATTTCTTTTTACAGAATAGGTTTTTAATTTATTCTACATTATTAAATGAAAAGCTAATAGGTATCTTCTATGTTGATATTTTGCCCTGGTGGTTAAATCTAACTTCCACTATTATTGTCTGCTGATCATTACAATGACAACGTTTTAAAAATAGAAGAAAAGAGGCATGATGGTACCTGCTTGCAGCTGTTTTCAGCAGTAGAATTATTTATGATGTAAACAGGTATATAACAATTTTGCGCAATACTTTACATGGACAATATGCAGAAGAGGTGGTAGCATTTAACATTGTAGCTTGAATAACATGTAAGCTATCTCCCAGAGGCGGCTCCCCGCCCCCCCCCCCTTCCAGTTATGTCGCTGATTCTCCCTGGAGACTGATTTTCCCGTTACAGAAAGAGATGCACTGACGGAGTATTATTATATGGGCAAATTACATGTGATGCATGGAATTTTAGCAAAGGAAATGGGCTGGAACTGCGGGCTAAGATGCTATTATAAACCCATTACAGCCCATTACTCCATTTTAGCAAGATGAAGCAGAGATTAAAAGAATTGGTATTTGAGAATATACTAAAATTGCTGGAAACGGATCTGAGCAGTGTGCTAAAAGCCAGAAAACATTAAGCTAATGATTTCTGATTAACAATACTGTCATTTGTGAAGAAAATCAAAGGGCTCAGATTGAGCAACGCGGAACTTAAGGCCACACGGGCAGGGACGCGTATTATATGCTGAGAGCTAGGGCGGAGTTATTCCTCTTAGTGGTCCTCAAAATACCTCCTGTTTTTCCTCTTCTCCGCCAATCGTAATGTAAACTATTCCCCGAGCTATCTTGCACGCACTCTAATAAAAACTGTTCAAATGAATCATTTAGAACAATCTAGAAGTAAGATTTAATGAGAGCATATCTCACTCCGAAAATCATAGATCATAATGCTTTAAAGTACAAGGTTCTCAACGTTTGTAATTCGATTTTATATATGGGCTTCATCTTAAGTGCCCAACAGATTACACCGTACGATCGATGTATGCAGCGTATCTGGATACGACCAACTTTGAGAGATACTTCGCTTGTAAAGATAGCGAAGCCGCCTCTATTGATCACCCGCAAAGATTGACACTTTCACACCCAAGACGGGTAGCCATGGACTGGTATTTTTGTATGCCCAATCATTCGTTCCGTTCATTCATTCATTCATTCATTCAGTCAGTCAGTCAGTCAGTCAGTCAGTCAGTCAGTCAGTCAGTCAGTCAGTCAGTCAGTCAGCCTCTTTCGCAGTTGATGGATTTTTCCCTGCTCACCTTATTTTCTACAATTGAAAATTTGGGATGAATGTCATCTTTCTTTCTTTCTTTCTTTCTTTCTTTCTTTCTTTCTTTCTTTCTTTCTTTCTTTCTTTCTTTCTTTCTTTCTTTCTTTCTTTCTTTCTTTCTTTCTTTCTTTCTTTCTGATTATGATTAAGAATTGTTCGTTTCAAGTAGTTCGTCTTTTTTTCCATTTGGCGCTGAGGAGCTAATATTGTATTTTTACAGAATGCGTTGAATGAAGAAATAGCTACCTATCAGTATTTTTTTGTGCTTTCGCTGTTCACAGTGAACGGCCCAAACATGCGCCAGGAAGCTACATATTTAATCAGTTCATAACCCGCACACTTTGCACAAACCTCTGTATAAAATACTTCTGCTGTATTTAGTTTTTTTCTCAGCTGACTTGCCAGTCAGCAGCATTTGTAGAATCCGTTTGTGTCTGTCGTCCGTCCATCCGTCTGGCATTAGACTTTTTACACTTTCGACTTCCTAAAAACCACTGCATGAAATGTTTTGATTTTGCACAATCATGGATGTTCCCCAGGTGGACCTCTACCAAATTTGAGAAGGAAATGATAATGATGCAATATATTTTTTAAAATTTTAAATTAATTTTTTGCAAAAAAAAAAAAAAAAAAAAAAAAAAAAAAAAAAATTCCTCTTCAACAGAACTGCTTGGCCAATTGCTTTGATATTGCACATGGGGTCACCTAGGGTCAATTGGTTTTTATTTTGGCCATCAGGTGGCGCTGTAACTTTTCCCTGTTTTGTATGAATTTTTGTGTGTTAAGGCTATTTTGACTTTTATATCCAGAACGGCAAAACAGAATTGTTTACAATTTTATCAGAATATAATTAGACTTTAGCCAATAAAAGTTTGCGAAAATAATGTGAATATGGTAATTTTGGACAACGTTATGGGATATCAAACTTTGCAACTGTAAGTGAGTGCTGCCACTGTATATGTATATATGGCAATACAGTGCATATGTTGCACTGTTGTATTTATATTTTTGACTTCTTCTAAAAAACAGCTGCATGGAATATTTTGATTTTGCACGTGAGTGTTGCCCAGGTAGACCTCTACCAAGTTTGTGAAGGAGATGATATTACAATTTTTTTTTTTTTTTTTTTGGAAAAAAAAAATCCCATGCGTCAAGAACTACCTGACCACTTGCTTTGATATTGCACGTAGGGTCACCTGGTGTCAACTAGTTCTTATTTTGGTCACCAGGAAGCAGGTTGACTTCTACCAAATTTACGAAGGAGATGATGATGCAATAATTTTGTTATTTTTTACGAATTTTTTAATTTATTTAATAAACAATTCCTCTTCTACAGGATTTCTTGGCCAATTGCTTTGATATTGCAGATAGGGTCACCTAGGGGCATCTAGTTCTTATTTTGGCCACCAGGTGGCGCTGCAATTTTTTCCTGTTTTTTTTCGGAAATTTTGTGTTTTAAATCTATTTTCGACTTGTTGTCAGAACGGCAAAACAGAATTGTCTAAAATGTTATCAGAATACAATTGGAATTTAGACAGTAAAAGTTCTCGAAAGTGATGTGGATATGGTAATTTTTGGCAAAGTTATGGGATATGAAACTTTGCAACTGTAAGTGAGTTCTGCCACTGTATATGTATATATGGCAATACAGTGCATATGTTGCACTATTGTATTTACATTTTCGACTTCTCTTTAATACTGTAAAAGCAGAGTCCAGTCAGCAGAACACAGGGTCATCATGATCGTCTTGTTTATTAATGGGAACAGAATATAAACACGTATTACGTTTGCCCGCCATATTGTTATAAAAACAGAACGTTGCACTGGATGTTAATAAATTCAAAGCTCGTGGGTAAAGGGGTTATTCTGGGTTATCTTCGTCCTTTTACTTCTTTTATTCCAAACAATCAAAGCTACCTAAAATTGAACTTAGTATATCAAGATATCATTTTATTCAGGCTCCAGATAAACATATCAATATAATACAGTAAAAGGCACATAAAATAGGAAAAAAGGGCAAATTCAACACAATCTGCATAATATTTAGCATGGGTTTTCGAGAATATAATATACACCTGAGCAAGTGATTGGTTAAAATTATGCAGATAAGGGGCAATTAAAATTTTAAAAGCTCCATGTCTTCCAAATTACTGCAGATAGACACAACATTTCAATGTGCATTTAAAAGTTTGTGACACCTGCCAATATAATGGACCCCAAATGAAAGTTGTAGAATTTCATGTTATGCTAATTAGGGGCATTAAAAATTGAATAACTTCAAAACTATTATAGATAGAGGTACCATTCCAACTTCACTTTATGGGTTTGTGACATAAGCGCGTCCAATGATCCATGATCCAAAATTTTAATTTATGTAAATAAGATGAATACTTGAAATTTTAATCTTGAATAACTTTAAAACTATTATACATACAGGTGTCATTCCAACTTCAATTTGTAAGTATGTGGCATAGCTGCATCCAAGTAACCACAAACATAAGTTAGGCTTTTAATTCGTGCAAATTAGGCAAATACACAAAATTAAAATGTTGAATAGCTTCAATTCTATAATAGACAGTAGTGTCATTCAAACTTTGCTTTATAAGTTTGTGGTATGGCCACATCCAATGAACCAATAACCAAGGATGTAGCATTTTATCTTATGCAAACTGTAGCATTTCAAATTGTTCCAATTTTGCAGGTACACAGAAAATTTGTTGTGAAGCAAATCTTTTCTACTTAACCTTTGTCGACAGTAAACGTTCCATTTTGATCGCCAAAGAAGAAAATGTCGGTTGTTATGTTTACACTGGTCGGTAAAGTTGACAGTAATTTTCTTCGCTGAAGAGTGGGCAATCAAATAAAAAATGCTCTCCTGTTTCCCTTTTGTGCCCGCAAGAACAGCCGGCATTGTCAACAATGTTATGTCTGAAGAAATGGTCATTAACACTTTCCCCTTTAAACTGGCCAAAACCGGTTGGTTGTCAAATGTCGTCTGCTTCAGCGTTTTCAACTGATTTCAACAGCAATGAAAAATAATTTGACTGAGAATTGAAGATGAGACTTGTGAAGACAACATGACCCAGGTCAACAGCTTTCCTCGGCATACCGAGGAAACCTGTTGACTCAGTCTTAGTTCAAGGGGGAAAGGGTTACAGGAACTTGATTCGGTGGGTAGTCAAGCATGTAAAATTGGTCCCAAGCCGCAAGGAATAGTAAGTGGGTGCTTTATTTACTGTATAATTTACTTTTCTCTTAAACTAGTTGAGGGTTGGGGCAGCCTCGATTTCACAAGGCAATGAGTTCCACAAGCATGTGGTTGAAGGATGAATGGAGTCATTCTTTAGTTTGTTCTACATGTAATAAGTGGGGTATCATTTTCATTTCTAAGGTCATGTCCTGATGGGTGTCGACGTGGAATCTAAGCCTAAAGGTAGGCAACGGCAAGGCCATTTACTATTTTGTATATATAAACCAATTTGTGTATTTCTCAACGAGACTGGAGCATTTCCCCTTCAGTCTCTTTGCAGAGAAGTCTATTTGAGGCGCGTTTACTTGCACCCGTTACCCCGCTTGAGACCGCGGGTTGTACTCGTTGAAGGCGGTTTGACTGCTCTACTGTGCAGTTGTGCCACAGAACATTGGCATATTCTATTAAAGGTATAATATTTATGACAAATACAGGTTTTCTAGTGTTTTGTTTGCCTAAAGTAAATTTGAATTTTCGTAAACAATCCACTGAACGTCGATGAATTTTCACCTCTTCTACTCTTTGTCCATTCAGATACAGTGGATGACTTTCTTGCTTCATTCTGGTAATGGCAACAGATGCTGCGTTCCTTTCATTAGTTTGAATTAACCACTATTTTGCCCATAGCAATACATCCCGAAGGTCGCCGTTTACAGCCATAGCTGCATGATCTTCCTTTCTGTCTGTAACGAAAAATAGAAATGAGTCATCTGAAAACAGACGAATATTTGACTCTGTTATTGATGCTAAGTCATTAATGTGGATTTGAAAAAGGAGGGGACCAAGAATGGAGCCCTGTGGTACACCTGCACCGAGATCAGCCCAACTGGATGACTGACCATTAATAACTACGCTTTGTTTTCTATTAGAAAGATAATAACTGCTGAATCATTAAGGATAAGTTATCCTTCGGTTATGGACGGTTTAAACATATAATTATATGCGTCCACTATGCCATACCCGATCAAACGCACGGCTAAGATCAATGATTACAGATTTTATGTCTTTTCCTTCTTCTGAGGCTTCAAAAATTATATCGCTTACTTCTTCAAGTTGATCGACACTCGAGTCTGCAGCAGGGTAGTAAGCTGACTGCTACCAAGTAAGTAAGTGGTTGTGTTGGCAGTAATTTTAAAATGCATTGAAAACAGTTTTCTCAATCATTTCAGCTGTACAACTGAGTAACGATATACCTCTATAATTTTCTTCATATTGTTTGGAATTGTTCTTATATACTGCCGTGCCGTTTGTCTCTTTCCGTTTCTCTGGGAAGAAGTAGTTGAAAATAAAGGAGAGCGGTTTGGCGATATAAGGAACAATTGCCTTAAGAATTCTGTTGCTCATGCCGTCAGAACCATACGCTTTGTTAATATCTAACGACAACAGATTATATTTAATGGTTTCTTCACTAATAGCAATTTCAGAGAGACGGGCTTCGGTCACGTGAGTGAGCCCGGGTAGGGATACGTCGTGATCATTTACTTGACAGGGACTAGCACAGTACTCACGAGATGTATGAGCATTTTCCGCATTGTCAGATACTACTAAATCTCCTTCAATAAGTGGTGGGTAAGCAGAGGAAGTACAACGGGAATCGCAGGAAAGCACCTGCACAAGCTTCCACCATAGTTTAGAATTGTTATTACCATCGTCTTCAATCTTATTCACCAACTTTTCTGCGTATTCTCTTTTAGCATATTTCTGAGTATTATTCACCCAATTTCGTATCTGCTTGTAACGTGCCCAAAGTTGTGGGGTGTTTTTACATTTGGCTTCGCTATGAACACGATTTCTGAGCTTCCCTTCCCGCCTAAGTGCATATGTGAACCTAGGTGGATAGTTGGGTGGAACAGTAATTACTTTTGACGGAACAAAGACATTTACAATTTTCAATAATTTGGATATCCATTTTTCCACAAGTCTATTTGTATTGGTGCAAGACTCAAAAAGCGAAGTCCAATCATTAGCACTATGGTTTTTGTATAAACCTTTAAAATCACCTTCATCATAACACCACTGCTTTCTTTTGTACGCTTTCTCGACCTTAACTTTAAACTTCACAAGACAGCATACGGCAGGATAATTACTATAACCAAACGTTAATATTCCTGCAGTCGACAAAAAGTCCGGAGTTGAAGTGGCTATAATGTCAAAACATGCAGATTATGTTCTTGTTACACGCGTGGGTTCTGAAATCGGCTCAGCAAAGTTATTGCCGTCGAGTAGTCCTTCTCAAGTTGTAGTGTGACCTTGCAGCTGGTCATCATTAAGGTCACTAGTAACAAATATGTGCTTAATATGAGATTCTTTCGCCAGCTCTAATGGTTGATCAAGTTTTTCCCAAAACGACTTGTTATTTGAGGGAGGTCTGTAAAACGTCCCTAATTAGCTTTTCCGATTATCAGATATAAATTGAACCCAGACACATTCGATGTGCTGACGCCTTTTCATAACGATGTTATTCGAGACATATATACCATACACCACCTCCAATGCCGTCTTCACGATCACGCCAGAGCTGCCGCTGGAAACCTTGTTGTTGTATATCGTCAGACGATATGCTATCATTTAGTCACGATTCTGTAATTGCAACAATATCGTGATCTATCGAATCCATTTCAAGACGGTTCACTTTGTTACTCAGACTTTGGATATTCAAATGAAGCAGCGAAAAGCATTTACCATCCGGTTTATTTGAGGTCCGTGCTGTATCAGCCTCACTCTTGCTAGTATTGGCAGAGTTTGAAGAAAATAATGAAACGGGTCCCGGATTAGACTCTGTGCCACCACTGCGAAAGAGAAACAATAAACACGTGACAAATAAAGCAGACAAAAGGGAACCATTAACCACGTGACCTCCACGAATACACAAATACAGAATGTGGAGTCATCACGTTTGGCAATGTAGTTTAACATACCATGAATAATACTAGGCATAGAGAACCCTCCAGATCTATAACTAAGTAATATCATCATTGAACAGGGTAAATGTGCCTACAGAAGCCGGGGCGTTCCGCGTGGCTCGATCATGGTGTACGTGTGGGTTAAATAATGCAACACTGTAAGTTCAAAGCATATACAAGGAGACCAAGTAGTTTTTGTGGTACCTCTAAGATAAAGCTGTATAAGTGATGCAAAACATATGAAAAATTACGGAATATGATTCCGAAAATGAACAAATCTATGAGCAAAATGTGGAGCTGTCTTGCATTAAACAGCCTGGTGAGACACAAGATATAACTTTTATAAGAAATGAAGGTGATGGACAAACGAATAGAAGTAAAATTTAACACAGATTGCGCTCTCGAATGTTGTGAAAGCAGTTTGTCAAGTCCAGCTGCAAAAATGTTTCAAATAAGTATCAGAGCATATGTCTCTGATAGACTCTGAGAGCCTATTACAGTTCTAGTACTGATCGTATTGGCTGTAGCGCAAAGTACATGTGCATGTCCACAACTTGTAAGTTTCTCGTGCAAAGCTATAATGTGAACAGGATGTCCGAAAGGGAACGAGTGTCCAACTGCAACAAAGATACAATAAACAAATGTTACCATAAAATGTATTATTGTGCTGTGGTCAATATCAGAGTGCTGAATGTCAACGGTGTTTTGAAGCTGTTTGTCTGAGATGACCACAAACACTTTGTTTCACTTTTGTCCTTTGGAAAAATGCGGCCATTGGCTTTCCATGCTGATTTTCTTCAGCTTTTTGGGAGCCCTGGCCTTGTAAGCCAGATCTGACTTCGTTTTCGTTAAGTGTTCGTTCGTATAAGTTTTTTTTCCAAGCGTACGGAAATTCTTGCTTTCTACACATCTCGGCGTGTTCTGTAGCTAGTGAATTTGACGATGATCGGTCTAATTTTGCCATCGACTTTCCTGCTTACTCTATGGCTACGATCAATGTCTTTCTTTGAAATATGTAATTTTGTAATATTCTTGAAAAGGTCCAAAAGTAGCTGATCAGTATTTTCATCCTTTTCTTCCTTCCTGTCGTTTGCTACATGCAGGCTGTTGTTGCGATATGCCGTATGCATATTGATTTCCCGCCACAAAGCACGGGTTTGACGCCAGGCGATCACGGGTGACGTGCGGGTCACATCAACGTCACAGACAGGGCAATATATACATTTTTCACAAAATTAGCGTTTTTTGAGAAATTTAATTTCACAAATGCCAAACTGGTATTCATCTAGTACTACCTGAGCCATATATAAAGAAAGATCTCCCTCTGCCTTTAATAAACATTCTTTATTTCCAAAATATTAGTAATATCCCTCTTGTCCCCACAGGTACCAACCCGTATCTTATCCCGCCAAGCGAGACCAGGCAATCAGGTATGCAGTTGTGGCGGGAAATCAATATGTATATCTCCTATTGTATTGTTCTGGGTCGTCCAGTGCCACCACCAGTGTCTCTACTTTTTCGAGGTCACTTATTTTGTCTCCCTATTCCTGTACATGACTTCAATTTTTTAGTAAATTGTCCATTTCATTTGACATAATGTTCGCAATTTTCTCTTCGTCCAGAACCTGGAACAGATAGCGAGAGCCTAGAGCTTAGAGCCTGTGTTTCTTTTCCATCATTACCACTCATGTTGAGGTTGCCCGGTGCGCCTTTAGTGTCCTTTCGCTGGGGTCTTCGTGGTAGATTTTTTGCTCTCTCTTCAGACCTTCCCATAGCCCACTTGGTTGAGAAAGACGACTCAAATTACTGTTCCCAATCCATTGCTAGTTACGATCTGGCTGTAACGTTTCACACAATAGCTTAATTGCCGACTCGGTCCGTTTGCCGTTTTTTAAGCCAGCAAAGAGTCTGTGCTGCTCGTGTTATCTGTGCATTCATTCCGACTCAAAATAAAGATGAGTTTTATCTTATTTACAGTCGTGAGTGTTAAACTGAGCTGACTGCCATCTTGGTTTTGTTGATGTTAATTAAGTTCACCTAATTTAAATATTGACAGGAAACCGCAGTGATAAGTTTTACAAGTATAGACTTCCAAATTCCAAAATATCCAATACAGAAAAAAATAACTGGACCCCTCAATGCACAATTCTGACATATAGGAGTGTGAAACACCCCAGGCCTCTGACACGTGTCAAACTACACAGCGCGACAGTGGTCTTCATCGACCGTCTCATCTTCGGCACAGCCTCATCAATGCAAAAGTAATTCTAAAATTGATACGCCTGCATTACATTTAAATATGTTTTTTCACAGTCAGCCGAGCATTCATGAGAACGTCATGGAACTGGACTGTAACGAAGTCGATCCTCCTATACAACTATATAACCGGAGAACTGACCCACAGCAAATCATATCCAGTCGTTCCTAACAAACAGCTACATTACAAACCATCCTCATAGAGCACAACCCATTGCGCATCGTGGCCAAAACCACAGCACAGAGAAAAATATGTACGTACAGACTCCAAAAATACCCCAAGACCACCATAAATTCCATATTCTTCAAGACATAACACAACAAACTGGACACCATAGTCTGTAGAACATGGTGGAGTCTGACTCGAAACAGGTGTTCACCTGACAAGGTCGATAGTGATTTAATTTGATCCTGTCATCTTTCAAACAGATAAAATGTTCATCACTCTAACTGCAATTTCTACCAAAAAGTGATTGACCTGAATCTCAGGTTTCGAGTTTTATTGTTTTTACGGTCTGCTGATATTTTTTTATACTCAAGCAAGTTCAATGAGACTCCCCTATGAAATCAGACCAGACAACAGACAAAGTCAGCCTTATACCAGTATTATTGTGAAATCCAAGCAGTGGCCCACAACAAACCCATAACAAAAGGTGCAAAAATCTAATAGACGTCCATAATGTCCTGACACTTACATCTGTCTAACAGTCATGGATCTAGTGCTTGTCTCTTGTCAGCTAGCTCCATTGTATAGGAACCCATTTGGACATTCTTTCCACTGGATGCCTTTTTCACTGGGCACGTATCAATTTTCTGGGCACCCAGGTCCACCGACGCATTTATCTCAATAAGTCAAATGTCCTGCAACATCTCCTCATCATCAGTAACTGAAATTCGTAAGCGAAATTCCGCATACTCTCCATAATTGTCCTCGCTACTGCCTATCAGTAAAACATAAAAAAACAGAAGCACGGAAGAATGTGTTTTTATCCTTATTTTTACCCAAACACGTTCACCAAAATTTGTGAAAAAGGCCTTATCAGCCTGAAAGACAATCAAGGGTCTTCAGTGAGTAACTATCAGGTAAATGGTGGAATGGAATACCAAGACACGTATATCTGACAGCAGCTTAATATTCAACCGAAACAAGCCACAATCATCTGACATAATTTTTGTTATACCTGTAGCGGCGTTGGATGACAGGTAGCAAACCTTTCTACTTATTATGTCATTTTAATATGTAGGCATATTAAATGAAAACTTAACAATGTGGTTCTTGTCATTTCAGGGACATTCACAAACAATTGTACACAACACAACTCCTGTCGTCTGTAAATCTGAAATATCGTACAAAATTCATGATGGGCTTCATAAAAAAAGACTTTAAAACTCGGGGGGGGGGGGGGAGCACATACTCAATACCAGGGTGGGTGTGTACCTCGGACATTGTTATACAATACCCGATCTTAATCCTACACCAGATGTAAAAAGGTACCCCTTCTTAATCGTGTAATGTGTTGAAAGGAGTGCTGCATAAGTGCATCCTGGTGTATTTTGGAGACCAACATTCCCATTTTAAACCTGTGTTAGCATATTCTTACTTCCCACCCCCCCCCCCCTCAAGAACTTACTAATTACATCCTATATCTCCAGCCTATATCCAAGATCTATACATTTGTTTGAAAAATAAGTAAGACATTCAGTTAACTCAGATAATTGTTACCCTATCCTTATCCAGCCTTGTACATTTTGGGAGGCTTTTCTAATCCTGGAAGTAATGAAAACAGGACATTTTCCGCGGCACATATCCAGTACAATCCTACATGGGAGTACCCTCCCGCCTCCAACCCGGCTTAGAACTTTCGACAAAACCTACATCCAATCATCATAAATGCTGCATATAATACGTTCATCAGAAATCTACACGCACTGAGCCCAAAAAATTGTACATGTTTAAATTAAATCTTTAGATAACTTTCACATTGTCCCAAAATCACACATACACAAAAAAAGCCAAATCTGTGCACTTTACAATGAATGTTTTCGTGAAAAAAAATAACGTGTCATTGCTTTTTAGCGACCTTGCATGGTCTGCCGTTACTTCGACTTTCTCCTGTCATAGGTAACTTTTTCCAAATACCCACAACTCACTGGCAGACCAAATAAATTCGATATATAAGCTGTGCACTTTTTACATAGGGCACTTTTTCCAGCCCCCAGGGTGGCCGCAAGAAGACATGTCATCCGCACATGAGAATCTACTGTGCGTATTCATTCTATACTGAACTGATAATCTTTGCGTCATGCTATATAAGCAGAAATACTGATTGAAGTCTGTGATAAGAGTCGGCCTTATTTCAGCTAACAGGTATCTTTGTATCCCGCAATCTGAGCAGAATACCGATTGAATTTCTGCAATAAGACGTCATTTATTTGACACCATCAGAGACTCGGTACAAAATCTGAATAGAATTGTTTAAAACATAACTCATTAACTGACAGCTCTTGTTCACTTGCTTGTTGATACCACGGTCCATAATACGACTAATGTCCTAAAAGAGAAGAAACTGACATGATTTGCTGTGTAGGAGAGGTCACAGTTAGTAATTTCTTTTGTATTCTTCCGAATATACAACCCAATACACTAAAAGCCTTGTTGAGCTCTACTCATGTATTCCAACTGGATTGTGTAATAAAATAACCTTTAATAAACTAGTTAATTTTAAGGATACACGAATAACATTTTCAGGGTCATTTAAGCTACCGCTACATTTAAATTTATCATGATAAATATTGTGCTTCTACATGCAGTCGCTTTAAGGTTATAAACATGAAAATTACAATGGGCCACAATGAGAATTCATAACCCAAGCCCTCCTGAGGAGGTACTCTTTTACAAGTTGGATAGAGGAATCCTCCGTTGTTGCTCTCCTCTATTCACCACAGTTACAGCTTCATAGTCACCCAGCATCAGGTTGTAAATTACCCGTCTCATTGTTCATAATTATCAGGTGTGTCTTATACCATTGCCCTTTCTGTTGACATACACTGTACTGTCCTTCATTACAATTACTTGCCAACACCATCTTGGGGAAGGGAAGTAAAAATGTAGCTTTTTAGAATGTTCGAAAATGTTGAATCATCTATAAAGATATTTTCGCGATAAATACGAGTTTTTGTCACCATCTACAACAAACATTTGACAAAGAAAGTAAAACACACTATTATGTCTAGCATGGAAGAATAATGCACAAGACTTTATGTGCAAAAAATATAATGAAACCAATACTCCATGACATACACAAAATCACAAAATAATCTATGTCTTCTCAAAGACACCTCACTTTAGTTGCAAACTCAGAATCTGTTAGTTGACTGCATCATATCTAAAAATCTGTGTGAAGTAAAACTATAATTCATTACATCAACTGAAACGGCTCACCACTCTACTTTCAATTAGACTTAATTAAATGTTTATTACTTTCTACGATGCACGGTTACCAGTAATTAGGGCTGGTAATAATGATTATCCCGCTAAAACATTTCCCTTTTCTGGACAAAACCGTATTTGTTCTTCTCCTTCATAAAGGTAATTAGATCTGATTAGAGCCGTCAAGAGCTCGGATAATTGGTAATATCTTCTGTCGGTAACAAGACAATTACAGATATTGCACATTTTTGTTAATCCTTGGTATCACTGTCACTGGAGAAATGGGAGAACAAATTGAGGAGGTTGCCATGGAAACACATCTATGGAGGGGATTGTGTATCGCAGAGAGCTTTTTGTGTCATCAGAAAAATGTAAATAAACGAACCCCTCCCCCCCCCCAGTATATGGTGTCGGATACAGTAACCTTTACTTGGTAATGCAAGGACGCTCAAAAAGCCGCACCTTCGGACACTTCGGGTGCAAAAACCACTGCGCCTGCGCCAAGAAAAAGTAACAGGTTCTAAATATGTCATGGGCCACATTGCATCAGGTGTGACCCAAAACGTTCATCTGAGGCACAGTACTTGGTGTTGCGCTTATGTTTTTTGTTTTAAACATATTTATTTCACCTGGATTGCCAAGTAGTACAATAAAACCAAATGCACAGCTCTCCAGACCGTTGAACAGGTAAGTTCTTGGGGCTCCAGACAATGTGTCGTGTCGTATATATATATATATATATATATATATATATATATATATATATATATATATATATATATATATATATATATATATATATATATATATATATATATATATATATCAGATGACAGGGAGCAATGGTCAACACGTCTGGCAATTAAAACATGCACAATATTCACAGGAAGCCCAGGGAGAGCAAAGGAGAAAGATGTCAAGACCCTGATTGATTTGAAACTTCAACGGAAGCTATAAGTTTTCAAGTAAAGCTCGGTATAACCACCTGGCAGTTGATTCCCGATATTATGGGGTTCTCTTTGCAGGCTGCACCTGAACGATTGTATGCAACGAATGTACAAATTCATGGACAACTGACTCCAAAATAGGTGAGTTTGGCATAGTATCTGTGTTTGATGCCATTTACTGATATGTTTTATCAATTTATCATCTGCATGTATTATAAGAAATCATCTTTAATTGAAAAAAAAAGATGAACGTAGGAGCTCTTGGTAATGATACAAATGAAATGCTGGAAAGTACACTAAAAATGAGCCCAAACCTTTATAAAAGCCACGCTAGCCGTATGATGTATTAACATTAACTGGGACCTTGTGCTGCCATCTGTTAGTAAGCTGTAGCCAGGAACTTGCAAGAAGGAGGGCAGATTCGTGTATGAAGCAGAGTCAAATGAGCTTCTGTGACAAAAGTAAAAACTTCAGAAAAAAAGCCCAAGAGAGCCATTCAATAAGTTTTAAAATATGCAAGATACTTCACATTTTCAGAACATTTCCTTTGTCTAGCAGAAAAAGTATTGCTTCTGGATGGTGAAGTAATATAATTTGCCAAATTGCCCTCTTTATGGCGGAGACATAGTTCTGTTGCCAAGCAACTGAGAGACTCAGAGCAGGTCTGCAGGTAATATTTTAAATAAGAATACATACTGTTATCTTGCATTCTCTTGTTGTATGTTTACATCAACCTCCGACCAGAATTGTTTTGAGAGAGAGAGGGAGAGAGAGAGAGAGAGACAGAGAGAGAGAGAGACAGAGAGAGAGAGAGAGAGAGAGAGAGAGAGAGAGAGAGAGAGAGAGAGAGAGAGAGAGAGAGAATGAGAGAGAAATCATTATCTTGAGTAATATAACCAAGGAAAATATTATGTCTTTCTCAAAATGAGAATGATTTTCTTGTTATAAGGTACAAAAAGATATATATATTCTCAATATTCTTGTTTCAAGGGAACAAATCCTTTCTCACTTCCCAGGTTTTCCCTATCTTTCAAGAAAAAGTGTCATAATACTTTTCTGGGTTATCTTACACATAATTAGAATTTTTTACTATGAGAGCGAAAATGAGAGAAAGAGATTTTTGCGTGACCAATTCTACCAACTCTTTTTCAAAGAAAGATGGTATCATAATGTCCAAGAAAGTCGGGCAGTAAACTTAGGTTTCATTGTCTTTTCAAAGTGCATGGGCAGTTAAAAAGTATCACAGTGACTTCATCATGGGTAGAGGCCCTTAACGTTGCTATAATTGAGGATAAGTAACCACAGAGTATGTCTCGAAACTATGCTTGCCATCCCTTCCAAATTATAAAATTATCCATAAACTCTTTGGGTGCCAACTACGACTAAAATCTTACCTCTGAAAGAGAATTGCTCTGAATTATAATAAGGGTGTTGGATCCATATTCCTTGTTGAAAGAACTTTGGTTCAAGTACTAGCTTGCCTACCGTTACGAAGAATATATTAGTTCGGGTCAAGAACTTTCCTCGGCGCGAAGTATCGAAGACGTGCCAAGAAAGCTGTTGACTCAGTTCAAAGTGTGGCACTGCGAGTTCTAAAAGGGAGGTTTGACATTAATAATTATGCCCGAAGAAGTATGCCTAATCTCAGAAAATAATTTCAATCTTAAAAATCAATGGGCAAGATACCATTTATGTTCATTTACTTATTTTGCACAGTGTCTCCCATGTTACTGTTATACTATTATATCTCCACAAAAAATGCTCGCCGTGCATTTTGAACAAATTAGATAAGAAAAAAAAGGAAAGCAAATTAAATAAGTAACAAAGTATGATTTCCTACAACAGAAGCAAGAAGCTTCAGGGATTTAATTATAATGTCATTCCGTGAAACTAAGAGATATTTTCGTGAATCCAAATGACAGATAAGGTGGAGTGGATGGAAACATGGGGCTTAATTTGTTAATGAAACATGACCTCTACAAGCACATATTTAAAGAACGGGCTACGATCCTATCTTTGAGGCCAGTATTTGTTATTTGTTATCCTAATCGCTGAAGTACCTTTATTAAACGGTGTCTCAAAGGTAAAAGACCGAGTTAGGCAGTCTGAGCGGTCAAAGTACATGGTGTACAAAGAAATGAACCCATCTTTAGAAGTACATGAAGTGTATGGTAAAGAGATTGAAGCGCATATACCGGAATACATGCGAGTGTCATTCTCGCGCCTTCGTCTGTCAGCGCATAGACTGAAGATAGAAACTGGAAGGTGGTCCCGCTTACCTCGGGATCAAAGATTATGCCCGTGTGGACAGGTGCAAGACGAGGCACACGCCCTTCAGTGGTGCCCTCTGGTACAAAGAATAAGGGACACTCATGGACACACTTCTATGGTATACCCTCGGTGTGTTATTCAGGCGCAGCAAGTAAGAGACTTCAGGGTGATCCATGAGATTTTGTTAAAACTTACTTAAATTGTTATTATTAATCGTTATTGTTTATAGACTATGTATAATGTGTATTATTTGCCTTATGTATGCTTTGGACCTTTAAAGTCAATAAATTCTACTACTACTACTACTATGGAATATCCACACAATGCAATATGTGGCATATTGACAGAATAAAGGTTAGTAGAGAAATGAGTACAAGGAGGCTGTGTTTTCAATGTTACTTGTCAGTTTTCAAAGTAAATTATATTTCATGTAATGCCAGATTAATACTAGTTGGTGACAGGATACTACAATATAATCCAAATCCCCCGGCAAATATTTAGGGTAAGATTACAATTGTATTGCCATCGTCTGGCGAATTAGATGGTAACAAGATACAGCTTTGAATGCAAAAGTATATGTTATTTTACCAGGAGACGTTAACACCCCCACCTACTTGTTCTATGTTTACAAATATTCCCTTACGCACACACACACACACACACACACACACACACACACACACACACACACACACACACACACACACATGTATATCATTCATATATTTATACTCATTTAAGGAGGGAAACCTAATGAGACCACAAAAAATATGTAAAAAAAACCCTCGTAATTACGAGAAATCTCGTACTTTCGAGTTTTTTTAAAACTCGAAATTACGAGTTTTTTCTAGTCATTACGTTTTTTCTCGTATGTACGAGTTTTTAAAACTAGAAGTTACGAGGTTTTTTGTAACTACGTTTTTTCATCGTAATTACGTGTTTTTTCCCCCGTAAATTTACGAGATTCCGACGATCAAAAGTCAGATTGCCAGATCTACGACAACGTATTAACAGGGTAGCAAATGCGAAATCGGTACAACATTGATGATTAAGTCTGCAGACTAATCTGACGAGACTTTGTCTTTTCTTGCCCTTATGGAAAGTGTTAAGATCTGGTTCACTCTATAGTTTATGAAGTCATTCATGCAAAATGTTGAAAATGTGATAAAAACAAAAAAAATATTTTGATACGTTAAAACGTTTTATTGTTTTGTTTCACAGCATTAATTTTACATTACAAGTAAGGTCAGGATGCTTCACATTTGTGCACCAATATATAACACCAGGTTGCAGGTCAAGCTGATCAAAACTTGCGAAGTATATATCTAAATTAATGATCGTACCAGTGACCATCTTCCCTATGGTTACAAATTTCAAAATTGTCGCAAACTGTCCAAATAAGTCCTGAAATGAATTTTGGACGCTCATATTGGCCACTTTAACCCAACCACCTTTTGGTACCTAATAAGCATAATCTATGCTAATTAAAAGAATTGAACAGTATTCCAAAATTAGAATGATTTATGATAATGTGACAGTGCAGGCATCAGTTAACCTTCTGACGTCAGAGAACACGAAGAACGTGCATTAAAGTATTGGAAAAAACCCACCAGCTTTTCATAAAGAACTTCAGTTTTACTTTCACCCATAACCTATGACCTACTATCAGGAATGCAATGCCAGCAAGGAGTTGCCAACCAGCAAACTAGTGCGGGTCGCCATTTTCCTAGTACTGGTGACGTCATTTCCGCTGTGAATGACTTTTTTTGCGGTGGCTGAAGATTTCTTCTTGACCGGCATCCAGGCGTTGCAGCATCGCTGACAAAAGTGTGTAAACCTGGAAGGAGACTCTGTAGAAAAATAAATTAAAAAAACCGTCGACTTTTCAGGGGTCTTAGAACTTTTCAGCCAGCCCTCGTACCTTAAGGAACTGCTGTTGGTCTACATTGACAAAACACGTGAAGAATCTATTGTGATGTTCCCTTATTGAATGACATAAGAGGTTTCTAATGCCGAAGATATGGACAACCAAACACAAAATTTCAGACACACAAATATACATTTAATATGCAAGGCTACAATTAAACAACGAAACTCATCTATTTTGATGGCAGATACTGCTTTTCTTTGGTGGCCTTTTGGTTTTGATAAGGATTGGGAGCTGACGACCGACACAGTGACAATCGGGTTGGACAGACATTGTCATACCTTCTTTATATCCCGCACTGGTAACCACAGCTCTCTGCCGATGACTGAGTGGCGACTTTGCTTGCAGCTGACCGCCTTTCTGGTCTTATAACTACATAATTGCAATATTATATAAAATACGAGTAGCAACAGACAGATTAAAAAATCCATGTATGTGCCTTATTATCCTTAACATAGCGATATACATTCATGTCATACATATCCTTGCAAGGAGTCAAAGCAAAATAGAACAGACTGAGAATAAAAGTGTTAAAAGAAACCACATCAGGATGTGTTAAAGTTTCAAAAAGGTGTCACCAACATCATTAATTCTTTCTGTGATAAAGTCGAAGTAATTAAAAAGAACTATTCTAAATTATAAAAAAGGGTGCTAGATTAATTTTCATTGTAAAAGATCTTTCATTCAAATACGAACGTGTCTGTTGTCACATAAAATATAAGAGTCCATGTGAACAGCATTCCAGGGAGCGGTAATTGCACCCAAAGCGCGCCGAGGAATGACCCGCACCACAATATTCTCTGAAACTATGGGCATTGTGGCACTGAAATGAAAGGTCCCTTTGCAAGGAGCATGAATCAAGCACCCTTATTGTAATTCAGAGTTCTTTCAAGTCGTTCGACTTAAGTCGCAGTTTGCACTGAAAGAGTTAAGCGAGGTATTACTGTGGTCCCTGCCTCAAAGGACCACTCCAATGAGAAACCAACTGTCTTGAGAGACCACCCGTTCAGGATACTTTGTTTAGTATTTTTCATCTCATTTATACCTCCCATGAGACCACCTGTCGTGATGGACCACAACTGGATCATCCCAAGGGTGGTCTTTCAAGGCATGTTTCACTTCATCTGTCTACCAATCTTGAATCTATTTTGTCTTACAAATGCACCGGAGAAATCCCCCCCCCCCTCCCCGTGAAGCATAGGTCAGTACGAAGTGGCTACCAGTTAGTACATGTATATTATAGCTACAGCTGCCCGTGTGTAAATACAAGTTTCCAATGGATGTGGGAATTTAGACACAGCCCGTCTGCACCCTCAATATCCTTATGACAATGTGCTACTTTGCTGTACCAACGATCTGAGGCCTTGGCGTTGCGCAGATGACACCCTTCTCTGTGTAATCTCTTTCGAGAAGTTCATTCTTTTACAAATTGCCACTGGAATCAATCAAGTTGAAACCAGTGACCCTGGTGGCCAAAGTGGAAAAGTACTAAACCTAATCAAACTCCGTATGGGTTTTAATTTCTATCATGATGTTACCCCGTAACCAAAGGCCATCTAGTAGGAACACGGTATTGTCAGGTCGCAATACTGGTATAACAACCTCCCAGACCATTTGTTCAAATAGAGGGTAATGACAGCTTTTATTTTTTTAATTGAACTTTATTCATGCAAAGGTTGAATAAAATAAACATACATTTATCATTTTTGGAAAGTGTTTGGCATATGGAAATCTATGGCAGTTTCTGTCAACATGGCTACCGAAATGTTTCTCTTCGGTCCTCCTCTGTATGAAGTTGGCGAAATTGTGCATCTTAGGGAGAGCGATGACATCATTATCTCCGTCATCCATGTATTGGGATTCCGCACCTACCAAATAATGAATCTCGACATAGGTAACAGTCTTAGGGGGCATATACACGAACTCGACAACAGGGCAGTCCATGGGAAAGCTCTCATACTACTAGGCCTACGTACTCGATGCCGATGGCGATTCTATGGCCGAGTGGTCAGGCATGGCCGACATGGCAAGTCAGAGTGCTCCTACGAAACCACATGCCCCTCCATCCATACAAACGGAACGATTTGCTCCTCCAAGCGAGAAGAATTGAACAATATTGCTGGGCAATGCACAGCAAAGTCCACGGACAGGAGAAACTGATTGTGGAGTAAGGCAGTCCCACTTCCATGTTTATATGCTTGCCGCGCCATCTGTGTGAAAATGTCAATAATTCCATAGCCTTGACCTTGTAAATCGTGTTCAAAAATCACATTATGGTCCTGTTCCCCTTTCAATTTCGTTCCCAATAAAATGTCCCAGTGCTCCTTGTAGATATCCCCTTGTTCTCTGCTCGTAATAAAGTGCTGTAGTGGCCATCCTTAAAGTTTGCATGTCCCGTATGAAATCGCCACGATCCTGGAGTTATGAAAAGTACCGTTGACATGCACGAGGTCCTTGTTATCCGAGGCTGTTATTTTTTTTTTTTTTTTTGTTCTCGAAAATAACCGCTAGATGGCAGTAATCTCTATCTACAGACTGATGGGCAAAATAAATAAATAAATAAAATAAAATAAAAACAAAACAGCGTTTTAGGCGGTTCATCCTGATAGAAAATTGATTAAAACCTTTAACTCGTGGTTAGTGTCAGAACTCTGACCCGGCCACCGGCACAACACCCAAGTTGAAGGCGAGGGTGTTGCACTGGCGGCCGGGTCTGGGTGTTGTGAATGCGGCCGGGTCAGGGTACAGGCACAAACCCCTCGTTGGCGGTATTAATCCCTTAAGTTAATAATTAATTGTTACCATGGTCCTGGTATTCACCAATATCAAGTTATCAGCAAATATATCAGATTTGTTCAATCTATTCTGATAAAGTTGACAATGTGACCTTTAAATGGGCCAAGGTCTCTCAAATGTAACATCATCCAAAGCACTCCAAAAAGGAAGACATTAACATCATCCAAAGCACTCCTCTAAAGGAAGATATGTACAACTTTCTTTTAAAAAGCTTATTTCATTCCTATTTGATCATTCTGACAGCATGGCAATTAACATGCTTGAACCGTGTGACTTTGAAAAAGTGTCAACGTCGCGTATAAGCTATTCCTTCCAAGTCCCCTATTAAAGGTTTCTATATAATTAATTTAGTTGACCTTGCTCCTTTTACTCTTACGTTATACCAATGAGAATGAACATGCCATGAAACTTAAAAAAGGACCGCTGTACCCTTGGGACAAGGTCAAGGTTGTTGATATGTGATCTATTCCGAGGTATACGTATAAGACAGTTCTACGCACCAAATGTGGTTGAAGAAGTTTTTTGCTTTCTTAAAGTTTTTCAATGAGAACAGGTGATGACGGGCGGATGGAGAAAATAATGACTGACAAGTTGGACCATGGGGCCTTGAAAAAAGGTCAAATTTGCTGATATGCAATCCAATCCGAGCTATTCATAAGGGGATTCCACACACTAAATCTATAGAACCTCTTTACATTCTAAGTTATTGCTATAAGAGCAAGTGTGGATGGACGGACGAGCAAACGAACGGCCTGACGGACGACGACATGACGAAAATATCCTTCGGCCAAAGCGAAGACCAGGAGTAAAAACCACACAGGCAGTGAGTGCCACGAAGCAGCAGTAATCGGCAGGGGGCGGAGGTCGACTACAGATAACGCCTCAGATGGTTGTGTCGCCGACTGCCGTTATGTGCTTTTTTAAGTCACCGAGCCAAGCAGCTAGTTTGGGTTTTTCAGCATTCGACGGTGGCTGGTGCGGGTTAGACGGCCACAATTGCTAACCATCGTTGTCTTACCCCGGCTGACCCTGTGTCCTGCTGATAGGCAACACACGCCACCGAAATGCTTTCTTTGCGCAAGTTACAGTCATAGTTCATAAAGCTCTATCTTATTCTACATAACAGTATATATATATATATATATATATATATATATATATATATATATATATATATATATATATATATATATATATGTATGTATGTATATATGTATATATATATGTATATATATATATGTATATATATATATATATATATATATATATATATATATATATATATATATATATATATATATATATATATGTGTGTGTGTGTGTGTGCTTCATTATCAATGATCATTACTCAAATCTGTTCATGTGCTATGTAATTGCTTTCCTTTTCAGAAAGAGCATAAAAAACTAGAAAAGAAGATTTGCTTTACAGCAAATCTGTTTGGGTGTCTTCAAAATGGGAACGGTTTGAAATGCTACACTTTGCCATTGTTCAACATAATCTCAATTTTGTGTATTAATCTAATTTGCATAAATTAGAATGCTACAACTTTAGCTTATGGTTCATTGGATGTGGCCATGTCACAAACTTATAAAGTGAAGTTTGAATGACACTACCATCTTTAACAGTTTTAAAGCTATTCATCATTTTTATTTTGTGTATTTGCCTATTTTATAGAAATTAAGTTTATGATTCATTGTATCGTCTATGTCACATACCAATAAATTGAAGTAGAACGCCACCTCTATGTATAATTTTCATGAAGTTATTCAGGATTTAAATTTCACGTATTCATCTTATTTGCATAAGTTAAAATTGTGCAATTTTGTCTCAGGGTTCTTTGAATACGGTTATGTTACAAGCCCATAAATTGAAGTTGGAATGGCATCTCTATCTATAACAGTTTTGAAGATATTCAACTTTTAAATTTTTCAATGCCCATTATTAGCATAATTTGAAATTTGAAAACTTCTATTTTCTGTCCATTATATTGGCAGGTGTCACAAACCTGTACATGCCCATTAAAATTTGGTGTCTATCTGCAATAGTTTGGACAATATGAAGCTTTTAAAACTTTTATTGTCCCCAAATTGCATAATTTTAAACATCATGACTATACCATATGAGGTGCACAGTTTCACCGGTAGGTCAGTCACCATGGCAAGTTTTTTTTTTTTTTTTTTTTTTTTTTTTTTTTTTTTTGAATAATAGTGTCCAACAAAATATCTGTACAAATTTGGTCGAAAGGAGGAAGAAAGAAAGAACGAATTCTTGGGAAAACAAAATGCCTGGGTTGGCACCCAGATATAATAATGAATACCCAGGAGCAACTTGCCCGATTTTATTTATTGGAAATTAAATATGCATACTTACTATAAATCTCTGCTGTAAAGGAAAGAGGTTCATCTAATCAGAGACGCAGAAAGGATCTGATTAATGAAATGCCATAGGTATGTTAATGCAACGGCCACCACTAGCCTTGCTCTCAGGTAAACTTGGGACACACAGCTTGGCATTTAAAGGGGAAGTTATTCATTATTTCGGAAGATGACGCATATTTTATCCGCTGGCGTCTTAACCTCTGAACCACTAACTCCACTCAATGACTTCAAATTGCAGTAATACAGTATTCATTACGACATAAAAAGGATAGCGAATGTCCCTAATTGTGGACCGAGTTTCTCTTTTAGAAGGAGCCCTCTAGTATTGACATAATGAAAGGGATTTAATCTGCAAATTTGTCAAATAACTCCTCCGTAATTAGAGAATGTAGCCTTGATCAGCAAAGGCAGAGCCCAGGGATATAACTTAGATCAAGTGAAGACGTATTCACGCTACTCTCTGTTTTGACACTAATACATTGTTCAGATTCTCTTTCCTCAAAGCGTCCCATTTAGGGTCATATATAT
>OZ026628.1:41067311-41227311 GCA_964020975.1 Hermodice carunculata | reverse complement strand
GTTGGTGTAAGCGTTAATACCTTGCTATAATGACTGAGTCAATAGCTTTCCTTGGGGCTAGCTCGGGCGCATTGCACACCGCACTCAACCGACACCAAGGGAAGCTATTGACCCCGGGTGTCCCTCATGATTGGTCTTCTATGTAATTCTTAGCAAAAATTATTTTTAATAAAGTATTAGTGAATTCACAAAAGCGGACGAGAATTTGCATCCGGGCGCTTTTAAACTTTTGGGCGGTAACGGGTCAATGTTCGTTGAGACAACCAGCATTGCTCCGCGTGGTAGCTGCAGTGATGTTGACATTGCAAGTATCCTTGACTGCTGGTTTTGGTCGGCGCTGTGGCAATGTTCCATTGGGACAGATAACTGCTCCATAGTCTTTGTTCACACAGCGACAAAAATGACTATCTGGTGGCATGGCGTGCACATTATAGTTGGTCGCACACCATTTCGTTCCCTGATACTCTATACGATTTTGTAGTATTTGGGTTACGCGAAGATAGCATATGTGCAACGATTGTATGGCTACCTTAAAATGACCTTAACCAAACCACAATAGTCACGGAAGGCCATATAGGGGTCAACTGTTGTGTGTGTGTGTGAGGGGGGGGGGTATGAAGGATTAAGTGGTCAAAATCAGAAAGAAAAAAAAAACGTTTTGACGACACAAATGAAGAAAAACGTTATTTCAAATATGCTATCTCATTTGTGCGTTTACCACTATGAAGTGCTACAAAAACAATAAAAGTAAAATCCCCAATTCAGGCTAACATGTACGTGTCTTCAAAAACACTATCTTGATACCATAATTTCATAGGAGCTATCCTTACTTGAGCAAACTCTCAGTTTAGTTATGATGACAAGTTGGAAACCATCTTGGATTTTGAAAACAAATGAAAACGAGATTCTGTTTCTCTACTCGCCCGACTTCATAAAAATCATTATTTTAGACGAACATGAAACGCCATCAATGTTTGAAGCTGCATCAATTAGTGTATTGCTGTGAACCGATTTCTAGAATCTGGATATCTGGAAAATGACTCTTTTTTGAAAAAAAATCTGTAATTACTTCAATGTTCGGGAAGAATCTATTTTCTTCAAAAACTCCATCAAATTGTATACATATTTATTCGGTTCACCATTTTTCATGTGGTTGAACACACATCTGTGCATATTGAATCAGATGTAAAAATTTCTCTTCGGTCTCATTCCAATATAGAATTAGGGTTAAATTTTAATTGCATCTTATATTCTACCGCCATGACATGTTGAGTATAGACAACTAACCCCGACTAATATCTGCCCCGAAAAGTGTGCAGGTGCACTTGAATAGTATTACTTATTTATAACCAGTGTGTTAATTTTTCTTGTGATACTTGTTGCTCCTTACGGCTTTGATACGTGGAACAGCCACGATGGTACAGGTGTGGCCATGTTAGTGTTACTTTTCATGAACGAATGCCAGTTTTTACCTGCTAAAAACAATCTAACATCAGTGTGTCATTCTTAAATGCTAGTTACGCTTTAATCCTTTCCCGTCTGAGTCAATAGCTTTGCTTAACGCAGGTCCTCCACACTAATTTCAATGATTTTTTTTCTGTTCAGAAGAACTTTAAGTGATAACACTAAGACAGACGACACTTTACATCCGGGTGCTTTAGCGATTTGAGCGGCAAAATAAGAAAGGACTTCGCATGATATGAGGAAAACCGGAATATACAGAGTGAATGGAACATAAACATACAGGTGTATGTGTATTAGAAGTGACAGAACGGGTGCACTAGGGACCCTCTATTAGATAGAGGGTCCTTGCATAGAGACAGGGTGCATAGTTGCAGATACATTTCACGTAAGGCTTCAAACGGTTAAATATAAATGAACCGCTAAATGTAAACGAACAAATTGCCCAGAAGTAGTATGTAATTGTGTGCAGCTTTGGGTGAGCATTGATGTACGCAGGTGCAGAATCTCATGAATGGATGCATTTCTGGAAGTAAGTTAACGGCATGTTACTTTCAGGATTTACGGAGGGCGAGCTCTACATTGATGGAATTCTATATAATTATATAATGTCAGGGCCAAAATGTGATAATATTGAGTTTGGGTTTTTGAAGAGTTTTCAATGAAACATCACGAAACCTAGCAAGAGTGTTGATCAGGCAAAAATAGAAAATCACAATGAAACGTAGCGGGCGCTACCTACAGTGGACGGCCGATATTCATCAAAATGTATTGAACAACATTAAATTTAAAATATTGAGAAATACTAACATAAAGATAAGCAAATGTTTTATAGATGTGTATTCTGTTTAATGCTGCATGTTATAGATGATTTTGGCCTACATTTTTCAATATCACAGAAGGAATTCATTTCAGGAATTGATTTGTTTTTGATGGTGACTAAATCTTAACCTCTGCACATATATCCAAATGCCAACACAGAAATATTTTGCAGACAGAAGTCTATGACGTGTGAAGTCATGCTGGCGCCAATGGTGGTAATAATGTCAACTAATAGTGGTATGAAAACATTAAATTCATCGTCAAAATAAACTGAGATGAAACTACAAAATTAACGTCAAATTTATTTTATGCCAATGGTTAAATGTTATAAAATATTGGGTGACCAGGACCTATTTTCAAGATCATTAAGCAATTTAGCAATGGTACTTTAGTCAGTATGTTGTGAAGGCTTATGGATAACAGTATCAAATGCGTCATAAATGTGTACATTACGCAGAAATTTGATATTGCATAAAATGATAACCTTGACCTACTTTATCAATGTAATAGAAGGAATGTAGTGAAACTCGTGGGTGTGATATGGTCTTCCGACTATATGTCAGCAAAGCATGAGGTGCATGGGCCTTTTGTTTACTGAATACGTGGCATGCATATTAATTTCCCGCCACAAAGCACGGGGCACACGCCTGTTAATCACGGAGGACACACAGACAGATCACTGTCCCAAACAGTGTTAGATACCCCTTTCTCACAAAACTGCTGTCTTTTCTGGAGATTTAAATTTACTAATGCCAAAGTCATATTCATTTAGTGCTTCCTAAATTGGTTACAAATATAAATTTCCATCTGCTTGTACAAAGTAGCTTTGTTTCCAAAATCTTAGTAATATCTCGCTTCCCCGCACAGACAGACAAGACTACGGTTGCTGAGACAACTGGCTACATGTATGCATGATGGTGGCGGGAAATTAATATGAATGCCCCGTATTGAAAACACAGTAATATGTGCGTGTTTATATCGATGAGGAATGCCGGTATGCATATAAATGTTTTACACAGCCCATCAGTGTTACAATGACACTCACTGTTAAATTACAGCGTTAAGTTAAGGCAGAGGGTCCTCGGGTGCACGGATGGCACTATACAATTACAGATAGGGTGCAAGTCCCCAAAGGCTGTAGTGATCACGTGATTCTGTTTTTCAGGAAAACTGAAGGCCACCATGCACTTCCGAACTCCTGATCATAGGGCCTTGATTAAGTTTCTCCGTGCGGCTGATTACTGGAAGATGTTCTCAATGGCGGAAAACGAAGCAACAAAAGAGAAGTTCAGATACAAAAGCATTGAACAAAAGGCACTAATTTGTATGTTTCTTCTGTTCCTTCCAGTGTTTTCTCCAGTTTCCAACTCCTGGACCAGTTACCAGCACAATTCACCTTCCAATTGGCACGCAAGGAGAGAAAATGTCTTTTCTTTTATTCACCGAAAGCACTGACGAAACATTTGGTGGCCATGTGTCTTAATCTCCAAAATAACACTAAAAAGTTTGCACCCTATAGTGTATTTGTTGTTAAATAAGGTTTGGGCAACTTTTAGCAAGCATCGACATTTCACAACTTTTCTGCACAGAATCAAACGATGCGATAGTGTTAACACCCAATTCGCGCGAAGAAAAGCTATTGACCTGGGGTGCCATCATATCTTATCTGTAATTTTCAGCATATGTATATATATATATATATATATATATATATATATATATATATATATATATATATATATATATATATATATATATATATATATATATATATATATATATATATATATATATATATATATATACAGTAGAATCTCCCTATTAAGACCGCCTAAGGGACTGAAAAATGTGGTCTTAATAGGGGAGTGGTCTTAATGGGATTAAAGTTAATGAAGGAAAACAAAAATGGGTCTGTACATCGATGGTCTTAATATAGAAGTGGTCTCATTATGGAGGTGGTCTTAATTGGAGATTCTACTGTATGAATATCAATATAAATGAATAAATAAATAAATATATATATATATATATATATATATATATATATATATATATATATATATATATATGTATATATTTATATGAAGTTTCAGGAAGAACATCGGAACAGACGATTTTAATTCGGGTATATTGGGGCGACTTAAGCGGGAAGTAGTTTCTGAAAATCTCTTTGTAAAACCAATGCTACACATAAGCATAAGCATTAGTATGCCAGTAGTGATACCTCAAAGGGTCACATATGTCACATTTGGCAAAATCAAGCTTTACTTCAAGTCAAAATTGATATTTTACAAACGACATATTGTGGACATTGTACACATACGGTATAATATAGCAAAACTATTTTTCCAGTTTGCTTAAGAACTACTCTTTATTACATAGGACGCTTTGGTCGGACAGGCCAAGGGAAGTGAGTGTTAAGCTTAGCTATGATAGTGGTATTTTTGGACTGGTATTTAACCCTTATGTGTGTTGCGAGCTATATATTGACGAAATAAATAACGCTCCAATTTTATCACTGATATTATGCCAATATTTGTAACAGATATCCTACGAATAATATAAACATTTGTGCGTGATAGCCCTCTATAGAACACGTAGATAATTATCGCTGACTGGATTGGAAGTGACAATTGACAACACCTGAAGTAATTGTAATACAATATCCAAAACCATCGGTTGCAAATACAGCACTGTAGGCAACCGAGGCGTATAATGTGACAGTTTTACCTCTTGTTCCAGTAAATCCATGAAAGCAGTGCTTCGATATCACAGACAGGACAACAGGTGTACCGTATCAGGCCGCACAGTGAAAGACGGTGGGTGTCAGGCTTGGTTATGATATTGTTGTCGGAACTGGTTCAGATCGCCAGGGATAAGGCCATGTCAATGACCACAATGTCACACTGACACCTGCCACACCTGAGGATTCACAGTAAGTTCGCTGGAATCAGAGGACTGTCAATTGCGTTCAGCGGATATTCATAAAAGAATCATAAAAGGACATGCTTGTCTGGGATTGTCATTTGCTATATATCCACTGTCTCTGGCTTTTGCTCTGGCCACTATGCAGGATCTTGAAATGGTTACTGTTGGATGGTTACATGTACAGTGGCACAAGAACTTGCTCACTTAGCAGGCCTAGGGCCCTGGACTGTTGATTGAGGCGTAGTTTTTTTCCAAATGGTTTAAGCCAATCCCTGTCTCGCTTATATCGCCCAAAGGCACCCGGGCACGTGTTGCCATCTTTAAACTTCACGTAACTAGAACGTCCTATCAAGTTAGTATCTTTGTTGGGTGTACATTGTGCCCAACACATGCAAAGGAAAGCTATTACCCTAACTCTATTCTTAGGGGAAAGACTTAGACATGAACCTGTTCATGGACGTTGTACTAGAACTTTTTGCAAGGAACCCGAAGAAACTTTACTAGATATTACCCATCTGCATTGCATAATTATGCATTTGCATTTTTTGATATTGCATAAGGCATATGTATTTTTGTATGTATGTATGTATGTATGTATGTATGTATGTATGTATGTATGTATGTATGTATGTATGTATGTATGTATGTTCACGCGTGAGTAGAGTGCGTGTTGTTGTGGATTAAGATGGAAATAACCTGGCTCAAAGTATATCAGGTTCTCTGCTTTTCTGTAAATTGCCATGAAAATTGATATAGCCGCATATTTGAATGCATAGTTCTCTCATGAGTACCGGATCATTTAATTGGTGTTATGTGGTACGTCAATTAATTCTGCAGACCCCAGGTGCAATGTTTTCACTCAGCTATGCATGGCGTAGCTGTTTCTTTAGCAGCATCCTGTGACGCAGGGAACACTTTTGACATCCGGAGAGCCTCCCTGAACAAATGTAAAGCCTGTGCTGGCGGATTTTAACTGCAATTAAAAGTTGACAATTGTAGTCAAGTGCGTGACAGTTAATACGGTCCATTAAGTCAATTTAGCTCGTTAGAAAGTTATGAAAAGCGAGAGCTGTAATATTAATTCCCTTAACGAAAATAATGACTACAATTTGGACCGTCACCCGTCCTTCTAAGCGGCCTCAAGTGGCAAAAGGCAGACGACATTTTTAGATAATTAAGCACGCAACTCCCAGCATACACTGCTGTTCCAGCACCCAGGATTGTCGGTCAGTTAGAACCAGGCGTCTATTTGGCACTATCTTCATTTACAAGATCGAAGGCAATTTTTGTAAAGATCGTTGTTGCTTATCTAAGAGACCATTAGGCGTACACCAGTTTTTCACCATACAATTTACATCTTGATGTAAAAGATTCAATTAATGTTTGTTTAATAGAATAGAGCTGTGAACAAGCTGGGTGATAAAGAAATTCAGGTGCCACAAGTGTAGGAATGAGCAAATTTGTAATCAGACCGGGGGAGTGAAGCTTTCCTTGCGTGCACGATGGCTGGAATTGGGTGAAAGAGTTTCTAATACTCGCAGGCGTGGAGGAAAGACATTTTAAAATACTATAAGAAAAATCTTGGAATGAGAAATCACGTACCCTGAAAACCTTTTATTCGCGAATAAAACTTTCTATCAAAGATCATATCATTATTAGTACAATTTACAGCGGGTAAGTTAAATATTAATGATGAAAATGTTTCAGGTCTGATTGCATTGCCTACGAATTTTATAAATCCTCCCCCTGACCTAATGTCAAATGTTTGCATTTTTGCAGTACAAAATATGCCTTGGAAGAGGAAATTTACCAGCTGATCACTGTGTGGGCATTGTTGCTACATGTTTTATAAAAACCAAGAAAGGTGCGAGAATGTTCTTAAAAAATTGGAGATGCATAGACATACTTAATACTGATTAGAAATGGCTACTGAAGCTTTTGCCGATGACCATTACTAGTAGAAGGCTGACCTGGCACCAGTGCTGCCCACAATCATACCCCACCAAGGGGTTTCCCACCTCGATTTAGGTCCGATGGCACTGAACACAAGAAGTGACTTTCCCAGTTCCACTTGTTAAGTTACCCCTGAGACCAGAATAAGGGTTCTCTCTCTCTTTATCACCTGTCTGGGAAAGTTTCAGTAAAAACGTATAAGACTATGGAGCCTGCCAATAATAAGCAACACACACACACACACACACACACACACACACACACACACACACACACAACGTCTGAATAAGCTAAGCCCTCGCCCATACCAGATCTAGACATACGTTTTAGTTTGACCACTTTATGCTTCTATGTTACATGGAAAAAGATGTATCTGATAACCTGTGATCTAATAAGTAGACAAACATAACTGAGCATGCTCAACTGAGTTGCTGACTTGGCTTATATATGAGAGACGAATAACTCATTTTCTGTATTAAAAATAATAGTATTAATATTATACCACTAAAATCCGAGTAAGAAAGGTTTTATATTAGTCTGTGTAATACTGTTTGGGGGTCTACCGAACATCAACCAATATAGCAGTATCGGAGAGCTCGGGCAGTCACCCGTATCACTGAATACATTACAGCTTGTTTGTAAAACTGGTTTACTGTGGTTTTCCACCGGATAGGTTATCATAGGATTCATAATGTAATTATATAGTGTTAGTCTGTATTTGGAAGGGAAAAGTATTTGGTTGGAGACAATTTATTTTTTCAATTTAAAACACCTTTCGGATAGCTGTGGCAATAATAATGGATACTACTGGGAAATTTTTTATCCAAGACCCTGAAGAAATAAATTCCAAATGCAATGGAAACGCGAAATCAATAATACTGACGCGCAAGATAATAATAATAATAATAATAATAATAATAATAATAATAATAATAATAATAATAATAATAATAATAATAATAATAATAATAATAATAATAATAATAAACAACTGTGGATTTATGCAACAATAAAACAAGAATTCCATGTTGAAAACCACCTATAGATAATCAAAGACTTTGATGTACGGAATAAATATCAACAGGCTACGTACGGCAAAATTACCTTTTAGAACAAAGAGTGTGTCTCCTTGAGGACAAATTTACTTTCTTGATGGAGTGTACGTAAGTCAAGTTGACATCTCAACTGGCCATGTCCAGTGAAACTTGGCCTCTGTTTGGGAGAGATGGCATTTGGGACAGGAAGTGACTTTTCCCCACTCAACTAGTTAAGTTGCCCTGGTAACCAAAATCAAACTTTTCTTTTCACCTTTAAGAGCTATTTTTATACAATATATATATATATATCCCACTGATAATAACGAACACAACGAAACCACTAAATAGGAACGCTACTATTCATTGTAGTTCTTTACCTTATTCCAATTTAGACCTCTGTACATTTGTATCTTCAGTGAGGGGAAGTTGTCCCTAATGACATGTGGCCCAGATAGAGGCAGGGCATCACTGGGCATGCTCATCTGAGATGCCTACTACATGGCTTAATATTTGAAGGACCTACACAAATTCTATTTCAAAACCTATAAAAATAAATAAATGAATAAATTTGAACTTCGACACCTACTTACAAACAGGAAATTCAAATTCGTCATGAAAATGCACGAATACTTTCACACTTAAGGCGATATAGGAAAACTGTTAATCAAATAAGCGGAAACTCTTTATGAAAAGGAACCTCCGACGTAGCAGATTTTGCATGTTGCATTGCTTAATAAGGTTTCTGGGCTCCGTCGATCCTCACGTGCATATTGTAAAAATGTAGGAACCAGTTCTTATCCTGGCCATGTAAATATTTATGTCTAAGTGCGAACACAGACATTTTGTTTTTCAAAGAATTCTTTTTTCTTTCTTTCTTTCTTTCTTTCTTTCTTTCTTTCTTTCTTTCTTTCTTTCTTTCTTTCTTTCTTTCTCTCAAATTTGTCCGGACTTTTTCTCGGACACCTTATTTCCCAAACCACCAAACTTGCCATGATGACTGACCTACCAATGAATTGTGCACATCTTTTGAAATAGTCATCATGTTTCAAATTATGCAAATGAGGGGCAATTTAAATTTTAAAAGCTCCCATATCGTCCAAACTATTGCACATAGACACAAAATTTTAATTTGCATGTATAGGTTTTTGGCAAATGCCAATACAATGGACTGTAAATAAAAGTTGCGGAATTTCAAAGTTATGCTAATTAGGGGCATTGAAAAGTTTAACAGTTGAATATCTCCAAAACTTTCATAGATACGGATGACGTTACAATTCAAATTATATGGGGCAAAGCCAAATCCAATGACCCATGAACCAAAGTTGTCTGATTTCAATTTATGCAAATTAAGTGAATATGCCAAATTTAAATCTAGAATCGTTTGAAACCTATTATAGATAAAGGTGTAATTCCAACTTCAATTTCAAGGTTTAACATAGCGACATTCAATGAACAATAAACCAAAGTTGTATAATTTTATTTTACTCAAACAAAGTGAATATACAAAATTTATATCTTTTGAATAACTTTAAAACTATTATAGATAGAAGTGCCATCCCAACTCCAATTTAAAGGTTTGTAACATAGTGGATTTGAGTCCCCGATTCTGGAAATAAATGCCGACTCAATGAATATACTGCATTACCGTGTTGATATGGCACTCGCACATAACTACCTTCATTGAACCATTCTTTTTTAGGAATGGGGATTTGGTCGAGTGGATATGTGCGTTTCCCATTTCAGCTAGGCGACTGGTGCCAAAGGTTTCAGGTTCGAGTCCCGCTCGTTCCGAACATAAAATATAGAAGCATCTAATGACACAAAACTGTAAAATTTTAATTCATGCAGATTAGGTGAATACACAAAATAGAAATCTTGAATAACTTCAAAACTATTACCAATAGAGGTGCCATTTCAACTTCACTCTTTATGTTTGGGACATAGCTGCATCCGATGAACTGTGAACCAAAGTTGTAGGATTTTAATTTATGCAAATATGGCGAATACACAAAATGTAATTCTTGAATAACTTTAAATCAGTTATACATAGATGTACCATTGGTACTTCAGTTTATAGATTTGTGACATAGCCACATCCAATAAACCAAGAAACACATTTGTAATTTATACAGATCAGGCTATTGCACAAAATTTAGATTATGTTCAATAATTGCAAAGTGTAGCATTGTAAACTGTTCTCATTGTGAAGGCACACAGACAGATTTGCTGTGAAGCAAATCTTCTTTTCTTGTTCTTTTCTTTCTTTCTTCTTTATGATTAAATGTGTCCGGAGTTTTTCTTGGACACTATTATTCCGAAAGCCACCAAACTTGCCATGGTGACTAACCTGCCAGTGAAATTGTGCATATCGTTTGGAATAATCATGATGTTTAAAATTATGCAAATTAGGGACAATTAAACTTTTAAAAGCTCTATATCTTTAAAATGTTATAGATAGACAGAAAGTTCGAACTTACACATGTAGGTTTACACCTGCCAAATTCGATAGCAAGCAAACAAAAGATGGAGAATTTAAATGTTTGCTAAATTCACTGAATTTCCCCACAATCCACATCCCTTCTACTGCTTGGTGGAACTCCATTGTGTTAGCGAACCAGTTTGCATTCATACTAAATCACCTTGAACCTGTCTCACAGGCAGCCTTCTACCCATGCATGCTAGATGTATGGTTTGGGAGCTTTGGGTCTTGTAGCAAATGGGGGATAGGGGATTCCCAGCAACGGTGGAATGAGGTTAACAACAAAATATACAGAATCTCTTTCTGTTCAATCAAAAATAGATCTGCTCCATGATGCTATACGTAACTGACAAGCTATGGTTCCCACTATTGCAGGAAAGAGCTGTCAGTGCACTGCGACTGAGGCTGGTGTCCTAGCTGGTCTGTTTTTGCCTGAGGCTATGATGAGTGTGATGTGCTTATCAATCCCAAGGGAGCACAGTCGCAGTCACTTCTGGGCAGAATAAGCCTGCCTTGTGTGCCTTCTGCTAAAAATATACTACATACAGAGCTAATTTTCCTGGACCCAGCAAAGTATGGTCTTTCAGTCCTCAATCACCGTTTTCACAACTTTGTGAATTTTGAAACGCTGTGTGGATTTGTGTCATCTCAGTGGATATTTTCATATCTTTGTTTGCTTGTAACCAGTGAGATGAAGCCTGTTATTATTAATAATAATAATAATAATTTATTGCGGAAAAACTACCCCTTTACATCGGGGGCACCAGTGGTCCGGGGCAAACCCACGGTGCGTCCATATATACATATATACATAGTGTGCAAGAAGAATTTAAATCTTGTATACATATACAGAACAGTCAGGAATTGGAGGATTCCCTCCTAAAGCGCCATGCCTCCACTAAAAATCTTTTACATATACAATCAAATAAAAACCCAACTTCGTCGCCAAAACTAAAACCTTCGTCTCCAAGAAGGAAGTTCAACTTTCTGTACAGGGATGACGCCATAAAACTTTGCCACACATAACTAAAATCAATATCATTCAGTGACTGTTCCAATTGCTTGAACGACTTCAATCTAAAAGAGTTTAAACCAGGACATAAAAACATGAAGTGAAAAAGATCATCATCGTTACATTCACAGGTATTACATGCTGTATCTGACATGCCCCACCTTTCTCTATCCTCTCCCAAGCCCAAACACCCTGTACGTGCCATGAATTTTAGGCGGGCGCCATTAAAGTTGTCTGTCGTGAACAGATAATCGCCACGCCATGTAGATCTTTTCAGGGCCCTATACCAGTAAAGAGATCTCTTATCGTCTATTTCCTGAAAAAATTCTACCGTGTAACTTTCTATTGCCCGTTTATTAAAACTATCAAGCCACCCATCACTGTGGGATGAAAATGCACGGTCAATTCCGGCGTTATTAAAGATTTGTCTGATTTCAGTAACATAGGGCCAAATAGTACATACTCCTGTATTTCTATATTCTTCACACATGTCATTAAAAATCAACTTACATAGTCTTGTTTCGGGTACATCAAATTTCATACGATGAAAATACTTAATTCTTGCTTCATCTAAAGTCAATTGAAGTGGTAGCCAACCTAGCTCTCCCAATGTGGCGACCGCTGCCGGGGACGAGCGTAACTGTAAAATAGCTTTAGCCATTGTGTATTGAATTGACTTAAGTGCGTCAGTCGCTTTCTTTGTATTGTTTAGCCACACAGCACAACCATGCGTAATAGACGGCAGGATAACACTTTTCCAGATGCTGTCACCGAAATTTACTCTATTGACATTGTCATGGGCAGACAAAATACTACACAAATACCCTCTCAAACGAGAAGCTTTAGCGGTAAGACAAGTATTAACATGTGGACCATCTGATAGTGATTTTGAGAACATAATTCCAAGATATTTATACATATTACATTCTTCAATAGGTAAATTACCAATCATCCATTTTCTGGTAGAATTAGTGCGTTTGCCTATACTCATAACTTTAGATTTATCCTGGTTAAAAGACATATTCCATTTTTGCACAAAATTAGCAGCAACATTTAACATGCTTTCTAGTTGTTTTTCGTTCTCCGCAATGAGAGCAATGTCGTCAGCATAAAGTAGGGACGGAATACGTAAGTGTTTATAACATATACCCAGGTTCTTATTCATAAGCATGTCTACCAAATCAGTCATAACCAAAGAGAACAGGGAAGGGGAGAGGATACATCCTTGTTTCACTCCGTTGATTACGTCAAACCAAGAACTTTCGAAAGGTCCAAAAATCACTTTATTTTCAACTTTACCGTAAAGATTTTGAATAAGACGCCAAGCTTTCCCTTGGATCCCCTTTTCCCATAATTTCAAAAACAATTTATCTCTATTAACAGTATCAAATGCTTTGGATATATCTAGAAATGCCAACCAGGTCTTTAATTTACTTTGCTTTCTAAGACTACAGAGTCCCTTCAGTGTGAAAAAATGATCTTCTAATCTTCTGTCTTTTCTATATGCTCCGTGTAGCTCTCCCAGAATTCCGTGTTCCTCAAGAAAAGACATGAACTGTTTCTCAATTACTGATGTAAAGACCTTGTATACATTAGAAGTAATGGTAATACCACGATAATTGCAAAGTGATTCTTTACTACCACCTTTATGAATGGGCTTCACGTATCCCCGAAACCATTCATCAGGGTAACTTTCCAATAGTTTACACAGATTAAACAAATCCACTAAGGCTGTGACAAATGTACGCCCTCCATTTTTTAGGAACTCATTGGGTATGTTGTCGATGCCACAAGCTTTCCCATTCTTTAGTTTTCTAATAGCAAAGTTCACCTTGTCAAGATCTATAACAACATCAGTTAGACCTTTCGTTTCCCCACAATAATTTAATAGTTTATCAACCGCAGAACTGTCATTATTCATATGAAACTGTTTCGTATTACTCGTAATACTTGTATTTGTACCAATGCTTGACCAGTATTCACCTAAAACTTTACATATTGCTTTTGGATCTTCAATGGCACGAGAACTGTCTTTAGGATCAGTGATTCTGATGGGAAATTTGTTGTTACCGTTCAGGCGCTTAAGCATTCGCCAGTATGCTCTTGAATTTTTAGCACCTTTAGAAGAATTGGCTACAATCACTTTGATTTTATTATTAACTCTTTTGATTCTTATTTTCTCTTGAATTTCATGTTTACGTTTTAGATATTCTTCCCAAAAGTCCTGCAATAAATCCAAATTTTGACTGTTATCTCTTTTAGACCAATATCTATAAAACCTGTTAGCCACCTGCCGACTTTTTATGAGCTTTCCTATTTCCTTATCTTGCAGCTGATTATGTTGACTTTTGACAGTTTTTTTGCCAATCACAAACTCGCCAACTTCAATCAACGTATTTCTTAAAGAGGACCATGCGTCATTAACAGAATCAAAAGAAAAACAGTCCCATGTTTGCAGGCGTGTACTTAACGCCCTTTCGAAAACACTCCAGTTAACTTTCTTTCCTATGTCCCATTTCGTATATTGTGGAACTGGGGGCGTCTCTCTACTAGCGTTTTTGTTTCCATTGATTTTACCATGAATACAAAGGGTGTTATGGTCACTGCCTATATCATACAATCCAATTTCGTCTATAGTAATTATTATGAAGCCTGTTCTTCATAGCCAAGACAAGGGATACTGAGACAGTATAGCGCGTGTGCCAGTTCACAGGCACATGTACATGCAGTTTTGTGACAGCGTCTGTTAAAATTTGCCTATGTGATAAAAGAACAAAGACAGTTTTGTGTTGCATGTATACACATCCCTGGCACCCAGACATTTTCTTTTTTTCTTTCTTCTATACGACCAAATTTGTCTGGAATTTTTTCCGGGACACTATTAATCCAAAAACCAACAAACTTGCCATGGTGGCTGAACATACATGTGAAATTGTGCACCTGGTTGTAAATAGTCATGATGTTTAAAATAAGGGTCAATTAAAATTTTAAAAGCTCCATATCTTCCAAGCTATTGCAGATAGACACAAATTTCAATGTGCAAACATAGGTTTGTGACACCTGCCAATATAATGGACAGTGAATAAAAGTTCTAGAATTTGAAATTATGCAAATTAGGGGCATTGAAAAATTCAAAAGTTGAATGTCTTCAAAAGATAGAAATGGCATTCCAATTTTAATTTATAGGTTTGTGGCAAAGCCAAATCGAAAGAACCATAAACTAAAGATGTAGGAACTTAATTTATGCAAATTAGGTTAACATGCAAAATTTAAATCTTGACTGGCTTCAAAGTTATTACAGAGAGAAGTGCCATTCCTAATAAAATTTATGGGTTTGTTGCAAAGCCGCATCCAGTTAACCATGATCCAAAATTGTACAATTTACATCTATGCATATAACATGAATACACGAAAATTAAAACTTGAATACCAATTAAACTATTATACGTAGAATGCCATTCCAGCTTCAATTCATAGGTATGTGTCATATCCCCATCGAATAAACCATAAACCAAAGTTGTAAGCTTTTAATTTATGCTAATTAGACAAATACACATCATTGAATTTATGTTGTGTATTAGTATTGTCATTCAAATTTCACTTTATAAGTAAGTTTGTGACATGGCCACATCCAAAGAACCAAGAAAAAAAGTTGTAGCATTTTAATTTACGCAAATTAGGCTAATGCTGGAAATTAAAATTATGTTGAACAATGGCAAAGTGTAGCATTTCTATCTGTATTCATTTTGAAGGCACCCAGACAGATGAGCTGTGAACCAATTTTTTTTCTAGTTTTAATATTTTCCTGTCCACGTGGTTGTGCTGTGGGAAATTGCATGTATCATTTTGCATTGATGTATGTTTTATGTTTTGGTGTTTTCGTGTGTGTATCTGAGAAGTTGCCAGTCAAAATGATTGTGAATGAGTCCATGTAGTCAATAAAGTTCGTCTATCCCTTGCATGACCGATATCCAGGACATATTGAACAGGTAATAGTTACCTGACCTCATGTAAATAAGCGATCTTATATAAATAAGTGACCTCATGCAAATGACCATGTAAATAAGCGATCTCATATAAATAAGTGACCTCATGCAAATGACCCCATGTCAGTAGGCGATCTTTTATAAATAATTGACCTCATGCAAATGACCTCATGTAAATAAGCGATCTTATATAAATAAGTGACCTCATGTAAATAAGCGATTTCGTATAAGTGACCTCATGCAAATGACCTCATGTAAATTAGCGTTCTTATACAAATAAGTGACCTCATGCAAATGACCTCATGTAAATAGGCGATCTTATATAAATGAGTGACCTCATGCAAATGCACGTGTCGCAATTAGGTAGTCATCATGGTTTTAATTCCAATTTGCAAACATCCACTGGTCCAAATGTCTCATCATCTCTTCACATGCCTTTGCAATGTACGTCTAAAGCACGCTCATACGAACACAACAAATTGTCCGCCAATTTTTTATCACTGCTCAGCTCACGACGCAGCATATATGGCACAGCATACAAGACTGCCCTCAAGGGAAGAACTATGCTTCAAATGACACAGGAGTAGATATACTACACCTAACATTCGACCAATTGTATATATTTCCCAGGTCACCACTTTCCGTGATTTTCAGATGTTAGCAGATAAATGCACTGTGAATGTCTAGCAGCCTACTTACTGCACCATCCTTCACTTCTCTTAATTGAATGTAATCAGATTTCTAGTTCTGACGTCATGATGACCATATTCCCTACAACACCAGACACCGATGTATTTATTTTATACTTTTTTCTCTATCTTATTGTATAGAATTATAAATATTTAACATCAATTCTCTCCCTGCAAAAATATGGTTACATACATTGGGTTATGCATCTTTTTAAATCAACTTCCTAGTAATTGGCCAAGCGGTCTCATGAATTCGCCCCCCCCCCCAAAAAAAGACAGAAAATAACCACAAAATAATAACAAAACTGGACTATTTTTTTTTGAAAAAAAAGGAAAACAAAATTTTAAAGCTGCAAAAAATCCATGTACAAAATAGAGACCCATCCAATTTAGATCTCCATAAAGTGTGAAGGCGAGAGTTCTGACGGTTGTGCAGAAAAGGTTACAAATGTAAAGCGTGAATGGACATACAGACCGAAGGAAGACGGGCGATACACCATATAACCCACGTCTGATTGACACGTCAACTGATAAAATAAGAAGCCTAAACGATAAACACCACACAGTTCAAGAATTACATATCAAAATTATACTTTTAAAGAAATACTTCTCTCACAGACTTGTCTTTCCTTTAAAATCCGATTGGCACTGTACAAAAAGATAGCACATAAAGGACGGATTACCCTAAGCCGCACAGAGATGTTCTTTTATCTATTTCCTGTTACAGAGCTTTAACTGAGATGTAATGTCTTTCATTTTAACTTAAAGTACACATGGCAGCCAAAAGCTCTGCTAACCAGGCGTTGCACAAACAAATGATCAGCGCTACCAGCATAGAGTGAAATCAGTTAAATGTGTCAAAGAAGAAAATTTCTCCAAAAAAGTTTACAAACGGTCAGTTTTTAATAAAGCTCTTGTCAATTCTGAGTATCATGTCAATAAGAATTTGGCGAAACTACAGCCCATCTGTCTTGAGTAATGTTCCTTAAGGGCCCATTAGGCGGCCTCAAGATAAACGCATTTTGGTTTAAACGAATTTTATGCATATAAAATATAAACAATGAATAAAAGTATCATAATGACAATTTGGACGAGCATAGCTATATATATATATATATATATATATATATATATATATATATATATATGTATATATATATATATATTTATATATATATATACATATATATATATATATTATATATATATATATATATAATATATATATACATGTCCCTTGTGCAAGAAAGTACGCATGCACAGGACAGACGGAACATCATAGCACAAGGTGTGGTCCTCTCCGTTGAGATCTGTTTGGATACTCAACTACCGGGGGCCGTTTGTATCGGACTCAATGTTGAGAGAAAACCACAATAAACACGAGAAAGATAGTTGGAGTCGGTATTTTTTGATAATTTGTACAGAAATTCAGTAGAATGATGTTGTTCATCAGCGATGCAGTCGTAATGTTACGTACGTTTTGCAGTTTATGTTACACTATAGGGTTTACAGCTCAGAGTTTTTATATATAATCCTGAACAGATAGAAATGTTGGCTCAAGATCATTTTAATTGCATCCGGCAGCACCAAAGAGGACAGTTTCAAGGGTAAAAGTGATGTACTGTGTGACATTTCTATGTGAGTGGCCTCTGTGGACAGCCCAAGGTGGACAAACAAACAAAAAATAAATAAATAAATAAATAAATAAATGAATGAATGAATAAACAAATAAATAAATAAATAAATAAATAAATAAATAAATGAATAAAGAAATAAACAAACAAACAAACAAACAAACAAATAAATAAATAAATAAATAAATAAATAAATAAATAAATAAATAAATAAATAAATAAATAAATAAATAAATAAAATAAAAAAAATAATAATAATGAAACACATCTTCGATACCGAGACCACAACAACATTCTGGAGATTCTGAATGGCCAATCTTATATGAGTGACGTTCAGCTGGCTGCAATCCAATCGTAATCTAGTATAAATAATAGCAAGAAAGCGATTGCTAACTTGATACAACATTATTGCACTTGCTTGACTGATCTTTGGATGCTGGCGTTAATTTTGTTCTTGTACTCCTTTAAGGATTTGGAGTTTCTTACATCAAGAGGTGACTGATTCTTAAGCCTAGTCGTGGAAGGAAAGATTGAATTTTCAAATATATCAGTTCTGGCTCAGTAATGGGGTAGGTCAAAGTATTGTCTTGTATGATAGCGACTTTCGAAACTTTGATTATCAGCCCAGATATTGCTCAAGTGATTTTGAACTAAATTGTTCATTATTTTGTCCATTTTGGCTCGCCTGAGTAGTTCTCTCCTTTTTGCTAATGTAGCTCAACACATTTTAACAATTCGCAAAAGCTTCACAAATGATCAGAGGCGTTCAGTTCTACAGACACCTGGTGTATTACCAGGTATATCTAGGGCAAAAATCTTGTCCAGCTGCAGTCACTTTCTGAAGATGATGAATCCTGCGTGGCTGCGCTGCCCCCAGGAATTCGTTAGGACCGCGCACTTACGCCATTACCAAAAGGTAGGTAAAGCTTGGGATACAGCAGCCTTTTCGTTTCCATTAATTCCAGTGGGATCTGCAGTTCAGTAAATTCTTCAGTTCACTCTGTGAAAACACCGGTTTCGACTTCCTGTACAGATGAGCAGCAATTCTGCATCTGTACACTGCCATGACGCAATTGAGCCACGTTGTCCTGTGAATTTACCACGAAGTGTCCTACCTGCCCGCAAACAATACTTTCCCTTGATCCATATCCAATTCAACCGTTTCGATCATTTATTAACACATATGTACCCATCCGGACTATGGTTTTTAGAGAATGGCACAGCCAATTGAATATTTCTATTCCCCATTTTTGGTCAGGATTTAGATGATGAAGGTTGCTGGTTCAATACTCAGTCCTTCAAAACATAAACAGCCACGAATTTGTGAAAATAGTAACCGATTTTCCTCCTAGATTATCGGTAAGTATGCCGCCGACACTCCACTTTAACTGTGCTCAGCCAAAACATAATTTGACGGGTTCATTGCAAGTGTTTGGCTGAAGATATTGGTTCCGAAATTGCAAACAATTGAGAGAAAATGATTGCATGTCACGTTTTGATAAAATCACCTTTCAATATTCCAAAAGCCTCGGTGTGATAGTGATAAAATGGACAATTTATTTGTGGTAACAATTAAAGAATGCAAAAACAAACTGGCTGCGTAAAAATGTAGAGAGGAACCAGGGTCTGGGGCCAAGTACGCATGTATATATTTATTACAGTGACTTGTACATAAATGTATATTGCATTGACGAAAACAGTGTATCTGTCACTGCGAGCTTTAACATCATCATGTATGGTGATGTGCTGGCCTGTTTGGCTTCTATGGAACACCTGTAAGCTGGAGACGATGTTTGAGAAACGGTCCTGTTCATTTGTCTTTTAAAGAAGAACCTCGGATCTTATGTGAAATGAGAGGATGGCTTGCGCATGGAGTAGGCTCAAAAAAAAACAAGTGGGCATGGGCCTATCTGATAATATAGCTCTAATGGTAAAATGGGGAGATCCACTTGCACCGCACAAGTCTACACCATTATCTGTTTTATTTGGACCTGCCCATACACAAGGGACAGGACGGAATATTAGAATTTACAATTTTATTGCAGAATTTAACATTTTAACCTGGTACCTTGAGACGTCACATTTATCATCGACAGAGCAGCTTTGCTGAATTTACTTCTTCAGATAAGATGATTTGGCGGACAGGCAGACACGGATAGAAGGACGGCGGTACAGACGGTTGATCCAGGGGGAAAGGGGGGGGATTAACCTGTGGCACTTTATGTGCCCAGAGTAAATATTTAAAAGCATGGTGTAATCAGTTCTGGCGCTTTTTAAATTATCCGTTGCAATTCTGCCAATTAGAAGAGATCCTAAACATTGCCAAAACATCAAAAATGAAGCACATTTGATTGTGAAATTATTTACTAGTCGGACTCCGACAAACCTGTGTATTATTACTTTTCGCAATTCTAGAAAATTTCATACAGGCTTAATTTTGTGCAACTTTTTTTTTTCTAAAATTCGAAAACTTGCGCATTTTGTTGCCGCTCCTCAATAAGAAGCGCGAAATTATAACACACTGATAGCATATTGTCACCTTTGTACGCTTCACTTGCAAGTGCATCTGAGGGTTGTAATATCCTGTCTCAACTGTAATGATTTTTTAACGTGTTGCTACCAAATGGAACTACCCGTAACTTTCTCGGTAATTCGATTACGTTTGGGACCACATGGTTAACAAATGGCCGTGCATGCATTTGGATGCATGCATTTTGTCTGTTGGATATTCTTCAGTCAAGTCCAGCCCAGGAACCAGCACACAGGTGTCGCTTTGTGACGATGCCGACAAAAAGCGCCGCGATTGAGGTAGTCAAAATTACATGAAGCTACGAAACGGTAACAAAATGCGCTTCACTGTCTATTCTTTCTAGAGCTACCTAACTTGATTTCAGGGCACATATTTGCGGCAGTTCCTGGATATATCTTGATTTAGATGATTTGCTGGAAGCTTATCATTCAAGAACCCTTCTCTGTCAGTTACATCCCGTTTATGAAGACCATCAAAGCACCTGAGAAAACCCGAAAAATCACGTGTACCGGATATACTGGTTCATATCATATTTAGGTGAAGCTTCATGGTCAATACACTCAATATGTCGTTTCCTTTTGGTCTTCGTCACCAGAATATATAAACCAGATATTGGCCCAGAGCCATGGAACTAAGCACAGAAGTTGCTTTATTTTCGTTGCAATCATAGTATTGGCCAGGCACTACATGAAATAGTATTTCTGCAGCTGACAGCCGGGTTATCGCGCCATCTGTCTCTATTTTCACTAACTAAATTTGTTCCTGTTACAGCAAATGCTTCCAATAGAGATATCTCCGGTGATGTTTATTCATTCAGTAAAATAAATGAATATGTAAGAAAAACATACTCAGCGTTTCTGTATCTCTATTTCAGAGACAGGCAATAAGAGAAGACGTGGAAAGTATGTCACTTGTAAAAAGGGATTCCGGGCATTAAGATGTGCCGGGGTGACGACAAAGGGATGTCGGGAATTAAGTACATGCCAGTTGTGTAGGACATTGATCTTTAGGAGATGTATACTTTTACAACGACCATACTTACTTTTGTTCAGCATGGGAATCGATAATGAAAACCAATACAGCTATGCATAATACATGACAATAATTAATACATTTTTCTTTCAAGTATTGTTGCAGCTTAACACCGACGGCACCGTTTGGTATAAAACAATTCACCCTAAATTTAGACTAAATTTAAGACTGGATCCACGCCTTTCTCTGGCGAGGATTAAGTTCTTAATCTGTTGACCTGGGACATGCTATATTGATACTTCTTATCCACAATTCTTGAACTGTTTTTCATTAATGCTGAAGGCAGTCAAAATCTGCGAAGCAGACCTGGGACCATCGGCCGCTTTTGGAAAGTTAAAGTGGGAATGGGGTTGAAGTTGACCCCTTTAACTCATTCCACCCTAATGACGCTTTTTCCCGCAAATATCTAAATGTCGTCTGCTAATTGTATTTTACTAATTTAGGGATTATTTAAAAAATGGATGAAACTTGCATGGAAAATCGTTCAAAATTATATGTCCACGGTCAAATTATATGCCCATGGTCAACAGTTCTCTTCGGCACGCTCTGGGCGCAATGCGCCCAGAGCGTGCCAACGAAAGTGGTTGACTCGGTCTTCTATCAGGGTGGAATGAGTTAAAATTTATCAGGGTTAAGGAATTCGAGACAAATGACCAGCATAGGCACTATTTATTATCAAAACAAGAGAGCTTTTTACATTCCAACGTTCTCGGCAAACTTGCGGACACAATATCTTGCAATTTAGCGATAAAACAACTACAATTACAGGTCTTGATGCAAAGCACCGACGGACGTATTATTTGTTAGACAATGAAATCAAAAAGAGACAAAAACATCCAAACCACTTAAAGAAAAAACAATCTAAAAGCTTTACAGAAAACAAACAACTAAAAAAATGGCTTGTCAATAGTTCAGTTTCTATTGAAAATAAGATGATTGTATTGTGAGATCCATGCAAATGAGCAAAACGCAAATCTCTGTTGACAGGACATATCTCAGCCAGCTTCTCAGTAAAGCGGAGACCGCTCACATATTCCACGTGCGAGTTGTACTCATGTCATCTTTACACCCAAAGCATAAAATCGATTGCCGATGCGTAGCCTGTAAGCTTTTGAATAAATGTCAGTTGAATGACTACAGACAAGTTCACAGGTCTTCATAAATAAATTTGAATTATTTTCCGGACCTTTGTGTGCTTTCCAGATGACACTTGTAAATATTAACCTTACAATAAATAGTTAATTTAATACTGTGTCAATATTAGTTTGAGTTCATGTCTGTTGCTAAAAATATCAGGTGTTATTGACTGATTCTGGATCTGAAAGAAGCTTGTCAATAATTCCGAAAATGCTGTATGCACGCGGCATTTCCTGTTTGAACGAAGTTTGCTAAGCCAGATCCCTTGCACAGTAGAGTTACTTCCATTCATTAGTGTCCACGTTGGTTTCACCAGCTATGAGACCAACGGAGAACTATATTCCGAGAAGTACACTTATGTGACCCTGCCCAGTACGCAATTCATAAACCTTTCCATTGGGGGCATCCGGGTGTAGCTTTGTATTTTAATTACTAATAATTGTTGTAAGTAAACTACAAATACTTATAAATCGTTCTGTATCATATGTTGCTGATCTAAAAAATCAGCAAATGCACATTTGAAAATACGGTGAGGAGCCTTACTACGTACAAATGTCGGTATATGAATTCCAGTTCAACATTTTGTATAATTGAAATGCGAAACAACATCCGGATGCTAGCTTTATATCGTTGTATGAAAAGTGCTCTGGCCACGGTTACATGACGTTTTCTTTCTCAGCATGGCGTTCTGCCCTGTCCTATCAAACAGCGAACCAACATGGCCCACAGTGATATAACGCTGTACTGCAGGAAATCTGGCTCAACTAACTGTATTAAAAGAAAAGCTATAGCATGCTGAAAATACAACATTTTCACAAATACGGAGCAGCTTCGTTGAAATCGGCTGCCAGGCAATCGCAAACTGTGGTCTACAACCTATTTGGGTTCCCATTTTTCGACAACTTGATAAACTGAAGCCTCAATTTGTCTTCTGCTGAGGATTTGCACTAGCTTCACTAAACTTTTTGAATTCACTAAGGAAAATATCAACTTGTTGTAAGCAACATCTGAATCTGAACAATCATATTTACGACGCAAAAACTAATTAAATTTCTTAAGGAAATTATATAACTGCATCCAATTAATTCTTTCCTACAAACATCTATAAAATGGAGTATGGGCTATGACGTAAACATGTATTCACTTGCCTGCATGGCCTGCATATAGAATGAGAGATCAAATTTTCATGCCCACCCCGTAATTTTAGTCTCAATTTTGAATAGATCGCTAAGATTCTATTACAATTTAGGTGGAATTAGAGAGCATTTGATTATTTTTGAGCAGTCATTAAATTTCTCTATAAACATCATGACTTATATCACTGCTGACCCATTATCGGGGGATGGCGGGAGTATCAGTTACACCAAGGAGCTACCTGACGTCAGTCATGGTGGCGTTTTTTCCCTGATACATTTTGAACTACGGCAGATAGAGGCACAGTTTCGGTCTTATGGCGTTATTGGTGCATTAAAGTACACAGCTCAAGGCCGAGACGTCACATAAAATTATAGAATTTCAATACAGGTGCTGTGTGCGCATCAAGTAGTTGAAGTGACCCAGGTTCCACAAACCAAAAATGGCTATGCGCCTTTCTATACGGACCAGCTCAGTTTGCGAGATGCACTACCAGCGAATCGCAGCACGTGATCTGGACATGGACATACTTGTGTCCATGATCTGGCCAACGAAGAGTAGAAATTCATTTTGCTTTAACCAACAAGCCTCACAAACAGAGGCATCCATAGCTGGACTCAGCTGCCTGTTCTTGTTCTCTTGTCTTGCACTGCGTATGGTTTTGGTCCACAGCTCTTGCATGTTTTATGTTAACGAAATACAATGTTGAGGTGACTGCGGATGTGTACATTGTCGGCTCACCTGAACAATTTTTGTGTCGTCATTGCACGGCACACAGAGCGGAGTTGTTGCCAGGATAGCTTACGACATCGCCGGAAACACTACAGCACTGGCCCCGGCAATCTGTACACGCTGAAGGTGGCACCATTAAATTGAATTTCCCATAGACGACCATTATAACACATCATAGCGTATCTGAGAGTAGAGCATTAACTTTAAGGAAGACTATGCTCACCAATTAAGTTCAAGTCTGAATTACAAAATAAGGGGCATTAACATATATGATGGACACCAAACTTTTGACTTTGCCCCACCTGAAAGCAGTTATGTTGCATTTTCACCTGTCCGAACCCAATATCACTTTCAAAATTTCCGCCCCGGGAAAAAAATATACCCTAAATTAATCATTCAAATCACTCTATTTTATGATGGCAAAACTTGAATTAAAATTATATATAACGGATTCCAGCCTACTACAAATTCCATCATTCTGGTCAAGCCAAATCCTACAGTGCTGGTCATTATACCTTTGTGCTGCACCCTATGGCCCATTCAGGGGTGTAACATGAAGGAAGAAATGAGTGACAGGTCCAGCTGAACCAGATCCAAGCCCTGCCCTTTGTTCAGTGAATGTGATGAAGCAAGCTTCACACACATGTGTACATTACGGTGGTGCTAGTTCACCTTAAGGATGGACACCACTTGTCACAACAGTGAAAAGTGTCCCCCCTATAACACAAACTAGATAAGTACTGAAGGAGTGTTTAAAAGTAGTCCAATTTTGTACTTGCTAATTCAAATGATGGATAGACAGTCCAATATCACTGGGAAACATACTGAAATGGGCGCTTTTGGAAAGCTTGGTTACTTACATGTTTTTCAAGGTATCTTAATTTTTCGTTTTTCTTATTGCGTGGTTGTCCGTGATTGTATGACACTACAGTTTATCTAACCAGTTGTAGAATTTGTCATTTAGAACCTCTTACAAAGGTAGATATGAAACCAAAGTTGTGTAACCGATGCTCTTTGAATGTAAATTTCATGTTCAGTTAATGGTTGTAATATTTGAACAGAAATAAAATCCTTATTTCTATGGGGCAAATGATATATTAAACAGAAAGCTGGTTACATCTTGAAAACTTCTTCGCTCAAAAAAAAGTAGCCACCAGCAATAATTTCCTGTAAAATGTTAAGATTAGCTGGAAGATTGCATCATTCAAAAATCGCTGATATCACATCTTTTTCTCCTTCGCACTTATACCTTTGTGCGGCTCAAACTGACAATTTTTATGACTAGTGGTGCAAACTACACTTAGATTAATCCCTCTTTGTTACTCTGGTCTTATATGTAATGATGATCTCGCTGTATAGATTGGGTCATGTTTGATGCATTTTTTTGGTGCAGGCAAATACGATGGGTACTGTACTACTTAATCAATACATTTTTAATTATGTTTGTGTGAGAATTTTTAATACATTGACTTGAAAAAAGTAAAACATATAATACAATAAGACATGTCTGCAGTGAACGGGGGTGGGATAGAAAGGTCTCGGTGAAAGTGATCACTATTTTACGGGGGTGTTAAAAATACCAGAGCACGTTAATATCAACAAAACATGCAAAGTGACCAAGAATAAGATTAAAAAAAGAGAAGCTTTGCAATATTCTTACAAAGAAAGCAAATTTATTCTTAAATGGCCAATGTACAAGACAAAGGATGAACGTGGGACATTTCATACAATACTGTAATGAAGGAAGCAAGATGCAGGATGCGGTTTCTACACGGAATTTTGGTTCCATAAAGTTAAAACATTTTTGACGGAATACGCCGCCAAGAGCACACCTTTGGATTCCTTTTTAAACAGGAAACCAACTTTGCTCTTTTGGGCTTTAACGGCAACACAAAATCGACAAACAGCTGTCCATTTAGCACTTTGACCCCTAGCTCTGAGATGTAGCGCTGAATAATAATAATAATAATAATAATAATAATAATAATAATAATAATAATAATAATAATAATAATAATAATAATAATAATAATAATAATAATAATAATGTCCTAAGTGCTGGCATCCACGGGATTTCTTTATACAGCCTTTAGATAGATGAAAGTTTTATGAACAACGGATAATATTGGAGTTACATCGGAATTGTAAGGTGTCGTGAGAACCAGGGTGAGATTAATATAATCTATGCTGATGTTTCTGCGAATTTATTACGATAAATGGATTAGTATTTGAAATATCAAGATGCATCAGTTAAGGCAAAGCGGAAGTTGTGTAATCAAAAGCCAAATTGGGATAACGAGTAAACTAATTTATGGGGGAGGGGATTTGCATATATCTGAGAAAGCATTTAGATCATGTTGTGGGTAACGTTTTGATAAAACACGTCTGTGGCATATTTTTCTTGAAAGTCAGCAAATGTTTGATAAGGCTCGTCGACAAAAAGCCAGAAGATATAATAGAGGTGAGGTACTACAAGAGCCTCAGACAGAGACCCCTAACGAATTTTTGCGGCATATCAAGGGCCCCGATCTATAATCAGGTGAAGACATCTCATCACAGGTGTATGAAACTTCAAACTTGGTTTCCGATTAAGACGCGGTTAAGAATAAATGGAGTGCTGATTCTTTTTCTGATTTACATAATCAATCCGACAACTTACGGCTAGGATACGATGCTGATTTGCATATGAATATGCTTAATAAGGAGAACAATGTTGAAAAAGGTTAAAATGAAAACCAGACAGAAAATAATCTCCTGAATTCTAATATTCACATTCACGACGTTTTTGATGGTGTCACCTCCTTTATTACGGCTGATGATCCACAGACTCCACAAAGTCCGATGAAATATTTAAGAAAGATCTAAAAGAAATAGAAAAATGGTCAAAACAATGGTTAGTTTAGTTTATCAGTGCTAAAATAAAAACCATGCTTATCATTAATAAAATAAATCTTTCCTATAGTCAAGGTTTGTTTTCATGAAAGTGCGCTTGAATACGTTACTGTGCAAAAGTATCTTGGACGTCTAATTAGATCAGCCCTATCCTGGTCCTCGCATTTTAAGTTTTATTGTGCATTATTCTAAATTTAGTTTTAAAGTTGGAAACGGGAATCAATTAATCATATGCAATCAGTCAACTGAACCACATGGATCCTTTCAGCTTAAGTATACCTACAAATGGAAGTAGTTCTGATTTTGAATTCCTCTTCTTCCCTTCTTTATCTCGATCTTTACTCTTCTCTATCTGCCCCATAAATGTGCTACGTCTTATCTTTTAGATGTTACTGTCTTCGCTTATGAATGGTCCTGTGTTGTGGATTTTCCCCCTTTTTAATATTTGAGTATTGTATATTGTATTGTGTAGTGTTGGCATGGTTCAAACCCTCATATTGTAATGCTCAATATCTGTATTTTATATATTTTTACTAATGTGAGAAAGATTTATATAAGCTCTGCCTGTTTCTCACGGTTTTGAACAATATATGTTTAAATCAAATAGTATTGCATTTCATTTGATCGTAATGTTATACTCTTCTGTTATGCACCTTGTGTATAGCACAATATTCCTATTTTCGTTGGGCCTCATATCAAGTTTCTTGCTTTAATATATCTAAATACAGGGATAACAACAAATAACATCGATTTCAATTCAACACGTCAATAGCACCCCCGCCTCTGTCTGTCAAAAATTTGCCTTTTTATCCAATGGCATTTAAAGCTGCAATTTAAGAGGAAGTGCTATTTCAACATTGATGAGCTGCGGAATACTTCCATATATATATATGCATACATACATACAAACATACACTCGCACACATATGTATATAAATAAATAAATAAATAAATAAATAAATATATATATATATATATATATATATATATATATATATATATATATATATATATATATATATATATATATATATAAACAAGCATTCATCGGCGATATTAGCATGCTTATATCAAATCACACATCACCACTTTCAATTCAGTAAACAAAAGGTCCATGTTCTTAGTGCTCTCCTGACATGTTGTCAGACGACCATCACAAACACAGTTTATCTTCTCCATTTCATTTCCTCTACTAGCGGGAAAAAATAGGTCAAGGTCATTCACGTTATGTAATATCAAACTTCTGCATAAGGTGAACATTTGTGTATGTTTGAAATCGTTAGCCGCATGTTTTCTTAACATACTGAATGAAAGGTCCGTCGATTAATTGCTGAATGACCTTTAAAATAGGTCAAGGGCACGGAATATTTTACATTTGACCAATAGCGTAACATATTTGTTCAACATTTTATATTACGTTTCAGTTTTATTATGAAAATAATCAATTTAACGTTTTTGATACTCATATTAGTTGTAATTAATACCGATAGTGGCGCCACCATGACGTCATAGACTTTTATCTGTAAAAATTAATGTTCCAGTCTTGGAATATGATATACGTGCAGAAGTTAAAATGTTTTCTCCATCGCAAACAAATCGTCTTTTTGAAATCATTTCGTTCCGTGACAATAAAAATGTGGGCCAAAGTCATCTATTTTACACAACATTAAACATAAATACATGATACACATCTGTGATACGTATGGCATAATTCAATCAATATCACCCTGTAAAGTTCTTCCGTCCCTAGAAGAGAGAGGTGTCCTTTACTTTCTTTATAATGTTAGGGCTTGTTGGCAAACGCGCTGATTTGCGTCACTTCAGAAGATTCACTGTTCCATAGTTCAGGTATGATAAAATAATACAGTCGCGCAGGCAAGCAGGGGGAGAGACAACCCAACACGTCCGTCCAGTGGCCAAGATGGTAGGAAAGGCTGTTTATTTCTGATGTACATAGCTTATGTAGAATACAAGTCACCTTTACTGAGTCACCAATATGCTCTCGTGGGTTCGGTTTTGATAATACACTCATAACGAAAATGACTAATGAAGGCCTGTAATCTTTCTTAGATCAGCACCGAGAAGCGCCAGTGAAGTCTCGTACTGTTCAAAGAACGTATATTTTTACCAGTTACCTGCTTTCAAAAAATACTTCAATGTTTACAATAATATCTGAATGTCTGGTTTACCAAAATAGCTTAATGCGATATATACGACTTCATGACTAAATAAGCGAGGATGGACCAGATGCCTTGTTGACTCTTCATCAGGTAATAACTAAATGACTTTTTAACGACCAGAACGTATTTTTACATTCTTATTGGCTTCTCGCTGTGTGGTGATTAATGACTTGTTAATGACCCACGTGCATCTGAACTGCTTAAAGTAAATACTACATTAGATGGTTCCATCACCTATCCACAAACAACTACAATTTAGCTAGTGTGCAACTTTTACTGTCATTAACCCTTTCTTCTTACTTTTGAAATTCTTAATATTAGAAATATAGTTAAAATCACTGAATATTAGAAATATAATTAAAGTCACTGCAGGACTTTGATATTTAGAGGTTTACCAGAAAAAGTCGCTGCAGTACTTTACAACCCGTTTATTGTAGATGGCGCCCAATAATATATTGACTACAAAAATTTTACGCTGAAAATCATTTCATGCCGATTATTTTGCCCCACTGACACAAACAAATTTTTGACGCATAAAAACCTCTATCTCCACACAAGCTTGTTTGCATTATCAATTTAAAAGGTCTCCGAGTAACAAATGAGTACCACTCCCTTTATTTGCATCATACTGAAAGATGAAAACAAAATCCGATCATTATGAACAGAGGTTGGTAAACAATAATGTTGGATCATTCAGCTCCTGATAGGTTAGCTCTAAAGGTCCCATATCTCGCGAGACACAGTTCCCGGACCATATTTGCTGTACATATAACATCTGATGGCGCAGGCTGCAGACTCTGCTTCATTGCTGATAACAGAGTATTTAGGCAAAATGAAGGGAATATAAATTTTGGCATGCCGTACTTTGTTAAGATATAATTCAGTGAATTATATACAGTAGAGCGACTGCCAGAAACAACTAAGTTTGTAAGTCTACAAACCGAACATGCATATATTTTAACAATGTCTTTTTGCATTTATTCTTGATATATGCTATATAATATGTAGAGAATCACTATCGAGTGACTGGATAAAGGGCTACAGATGTAAGTCTGATCTGCGAACCTGTGTCCAGTTACAACATAGTTATGCTAGCTATCCCAATTTTAAGCCAGAAGAGGCATGAACCTATGAGAGTGTTTGAGCTATAATACAGGGTGAATCAGTCTTGTGCATAGCGCCAACAGCAGATGTATTTAAGTCTTGTAACAGCGATTAGGCATCACAGTTTGAAAATGGAGCTCCGTCATTAGCACGCAGAGAAAGAGAAAAACCAGGATTTAAAAGAATAACTTGAATAATTGTGCGACTTTACTGACAAAAGGTGAAGGCAGTGAAGGGGAATGAATAGATGCTATTTTCATTTTGTCCTGTTGCACAACGGGACCAGGAAACGTGCTCATGGGAGACTGCGGACGGCCCGAGAACTCACGGTTTTACTGGTAATTCAGCTAACGTGACATTGATTGTTGCTGGGGCATTGAAGCATGTTCCTGGAAACAGACATTAAGTTATTGGCACGGGACATCAATGTTACAGTGTCGACCTCTGGAATCATAGTAGACGAAGCAGCCAGTGGTGTTTCGGACATGAGTTGATGAGTACTCTGAGAAGGCAAGATGGCCATGCCTTTGCCAGACATGAAAGCAGGACGCGGTACGCAAAACAACTTCATTTGGCTGGCTTGAGGACATGCAGGATTTATGAAGATGGTGGACATCATACGTCGCTGGTTAGAAGAGGCAAAGGCATAATTGTTGATTCTGATTATCATATAAGGATAGGTGACCTGGGTCGACGTCATGTCCCATATATGAAAAAGCAACAATGCAAGGATCGAATACTGCTCAAACGAATGGATAGTTGGATATTTGCTCTGTATTGGGGTCATTCTACCACAACGTGGGCTAAATACATTTCTTGTACTCACGACATGTAATTTGATATTTGTTTCATTATTTTACTGGCGGAAGTCACACAAATACTCCTAATTCCTCTTCTTCATATATGAGCTGTGTTTGGTCAGCATTGGTTTACAATATATATGTATAAACACACACACACACACACACACACACACACACACACACACACACACACACACACACACACACACATATATATATATATATAATATGAAAATCAAGTGTCTTCTCTACACTGACGACTTTATCATGCTTTCCAAAAGTCAACAAGGATTACAAAACTGGCTGGACATTGTAAGCCCCAACCGTAAAACTTGGGATTTGAGTGTAAATATACACAAAAAAGTCACGATCTTCAACAATAGAGGGCAACAAATTGGAAGTTGTAAACAGATATGCGCATCTAGGAATTGAAATTTCTTGTTCGGATTTCCTGATGGTGCTGTGAAGATGTTAATTGATAAAACCAGTAAAGACCTTGGCCGACTTAAGAGAGTTTGTGAATGTTACTGCTGCTAAATTATAATTATATTTATCGATCTTTGAAAAGTGATCTGTTCAATCCTGCTTTGTGCCTCCGAAATATGGGGTGATAACACAATCATGCCCTCGAGATGTCTTACAAAGAATGTTATGGCCGCATATTTCAGTTTCTCTGTTGAAAGATTCTATGTTCGTCTTTTGAAACATTGACTAAAGTGTACATCGTAAAGCTTGTAATATAGATGTCTTAGATCAACTTGGGACCACTCCTATATCCTTGAAAGTGATGGCGACAACATGTAAAAAGAGGTTTCGAATTTTAAATTGTGACAAAAATTCACTATCATATGACACATACGTATGCAACTTGGAAATGGAAAACAAATCAGTCAGCATAAAGAATATAAAAGACATACTGATCAATACAGGTTTCCGGGAACTTTGGCACAACCAAGGTAACAAATCGGGTATATTCCCTTTAAAAAATCTTTAAAAGCAAATGGCACACAAAATTTTGTAACCAATGGAATGATGAGAGGATAAAACAAAGTTACGACGAAGCTAAACTAAGAATATAATGTAAAACTTCAAGATGATTTTAGACTCGAACCCAATTTAGAAGTATAAACAAATTTTGACACACGTAGAAACATAAACTGATTCCGTATTAGTGCACACAATTTGAGAGAGTATAAGAGGGAACGCATTGTACGTTCTTCTGTGTGTGTTTGTGTATGTGTGTGTGACTGGTGGTATTGGTTTTGGATTTCTTCTTGTGTGTGTATGCGTGTGTATACTTTGACCTCTTTTCGGGCATTTGTATTGGTGTTGTATTTGTGTTTGTATTTTTGTAACCTTACATATTGCTACGGATACGTATTGTAGTGTAGTCAATAAGAGTTATATCTATCTGTCTATCTATCTATCTATCTATCTATCTATCTATCTATCTATCTATCTATCTATCTATCTATCTATCTATCTATCTATCTATATGTATATATATATATATACACACACACATATATATATATATATATATATATATATATATGATAGCATGATTCCATGCACATATATATCTATTTGAGTCAATAAAAAGCCACTCTTTGCCCAATCTTACCGTATATGCAGACTTACCCGGAAAACACACAGGAATCACCTCTCTTCCCTCCGATATAGTCATTACCACCCTAAAACTAGATGCTTCAAACATAAACAGCTCATCTAAGTTAATTGTAATGCTAGAATTGCCAATACCCTTCCAGATAAATATTGAAAGCACATGTCAAAGTGAAATTGAAAGCTACAGTGATTTGATCTTGGATATTCAGGCAAAAGGTTACACAGTAAAGTATTATTAAGTGATTTGATCTTGGATATTCAGGCAACAGGTTACACAGTTAAGTATTATCCAATCAAAATAGGTTCTCGAGGTTACGTTTCAAAAGAAAAGGTCCTCTGCATCAAATCCCTCCTGAAAACAACCACAGAAATTTAAAATTCAAAGATATAAAGGATCCGCTTTGTTTAATTGTGTTAATAGCACCATTTATTATTTAACGCTCACAATTTGGGCGCAACTGGCGCAGCCCTCCATAAGTGAAGTTGTAAGTCAATTCAGTCAAGTATTTTCCGGCTTAAACTCTGTGCTGCTGTATGGACACTAGATATATATTCTCTTTTCTCTCAGTCCCCTTTTTTCTGTGTACTCTGTGTAGCTACATGTATATAAGCCTGCGGGGTCACCGAACATGTGTTCATGTTATACATTGTTAAGCTGTGACCTGTCTGGTAGTTTGTACAACCTTCTTTATAATTGTAATAATGATAAGTCACACATATACGAAATAGCTACACATGGACATCTTCCGCTGTTTCTCCACCGGTGGGCACGGGTTTTTAATAGCATTATCTTTTTGGTAACTTGTTAAATGGTCGGAAAAATACATGACCGATATTTTTCAAGATGAGTGGTCATTCTTTCGCGTTTGGGAATTTTTTTATGTGCTTTAGTATCTAATAAACCTGAATCTTACCTATCTTCCTCCAATATGAAAGGAAAGTATGCATGTACGCAATATTAGAACCAGCCAAAAGGTACAACATTCATCAATTAATCGCATCAATGGCATCATTACCGGTATACAGATCCTTTTTTTTTGTTTACTGTCATATCATTTTATAAGACAAAGTGTTTAACCATTTATAATTTTGAAGGTTGAACTAAAAGGCAACCAGCATCAAGTCTGACATGTGTAATTTGTTTAAAACAGGGATTAGGTGTTCAGTGTTTTCCGTCTCAAAACTGTAACAGCGTAGGCATACATACGGACATTGACTCTGTTACAATCAGTGCCAAGACTTAGTTTATGTTATATACCAGATGGGCGTGTGGACATTTTGTTGGGTAACACTTTTGCTATAAACTCAGCTGAATGACAAGTCAGAACCACAAAAAAAAAAAAAAAAAAAAAAAAAAAAAACCAGACCTGCCAGGTGGCACAAATGATACATTTTGGGTTTTGAGTGGTTAGGCATATATGCTTTGGAAACATTATAGTCTATGGTTAATAAAGTCCATTTCAAAGATTCAGCAGACCAGTGTAAAACCACATGTTGCCTTTGATGGGTGACTGCTTGTTTCAAGTCAGGAGTGAAAACTGTTTCTTCCCTTTGGTATTCGAAGATGAATGCTGATGTTTTGGCAACTGTTGAATATCTTTGGTGTTATAGTTGGGTTTGAATTTTTGAATACGGGTGATGTTTTTACTGAACTATGTCATAGTACTCTAATTTTTGACGAGAGCAGTAATACACTGAATCCTACTTACAGAAGCAAGTAAAGAACCAAGACAGGCGCTTCGCCCGTGACGGGACAATTGAACCGTCAGGTGCTTCTGTTTAAAACATTTGGCATTGATTCATTGTTTCAATTAGGGCTTTCACGATACACATCTTCCAAAAGGAAAGGTGATCCATAGATATTTTGCTTGTTAGAAAAACCAAAATTTGATGCATCTTCCTCTATATAGTTGGGAACAAACTGTGTCACTGTAGTACGTCTTTGTATTTATTAATCTGAGTACTATAAACTGTTTGTCCTCACATTAAAACAATTTCTGGTGATGTGTCACTTGCACCTTGACAAAGTTGGCACCATAAGCCCAAGCAGAAGTTGTTTATTTTCACCAATTACTTAAAACCCCAGAGTACTTTCTGACATGTATCGACTTTCGGGGCAACCTTCTCCACTCAGCTCCATCTTCGACGCAGTCGAGGCTTTTAGCACGTCCGCCTAGCGCTGCTACTTAATTCATAGTCTGGGACGATTACAGTGTCGGTTACAATATGCTTGTTCTGGGGCTCACAACTGGTAACATTGGGGCATTACATTTACATTTTCAGGTAATGCTCACTCTGGAAAAAACCCCGTTGCATATTATACATTACATGCGTTCGACAAATTAAGCTTTTCTAAGCACTAATCACACATATATTTTGGATATTACCACCTCATAATATCCAATCGGGACTAACACACCTATTTGGCTGCCATCTTGAAAATTGTGTATTCCGCACCCAACAGTTTGTACTAAAGATAGTTATGGGACGATCGGGGGGGGGGGGGTTAATGTATGAAACCAAAACTATATATTTTGCAAATATTTCGAGCATTAATAACGATATTGCATATGCTGTGGCACTTTGATATCGATTTCAAATGTATTTTTGTGTGAGTTTACCGCAATGCACCAAGTTCAAAATAGTGCTCACGCATGATTAGCCAGGATATAGTGTCGCAGTTGGATTTATAAGTAACGATGATAACTGCTTCAAACAAAATCGAGCAGGCAGATTAAGGTTAAGACAGTAAGCCATGTTTCAAAAGTACTTTAATGACTGTTTGCCTTGGTAAAGAGGAGAACGGACACCTGGAACCTAGCGAAATAGTATCGATCACCAAACAACCTTGGTCATGCAGCTTTGCTGCTTCTGAGGCCCAAGTTATCCCTCCAGACAAGTTAAAATAAACTGCTGTGTTTGAGTTGACCTTACCGCAAAATAGCGGCACACGACAGCCCTCTTCCTGGATAAAACCTTTCAGCCAGATTCGACCAATTTCTATTAGGGAAGGCTGGCTTGAAACTTACTATCTACGTTTCATAAATTCCTTTTAGCGTGGGGCCTTTTCAGTAGGAGCGGTCGGGTTACCGCAATATGTATATATATATTTGTGTTTAACATCGCATTTAAACTAACCTAGTATAGAGAATTAAATAGATACTTTGGATCCGCTTGATAACCTATGTATCGTATTCACTTGTATCGGTTCCCGTGGTTGTCATGCGCATTGCCGTGAATGGAAATAAATGACGACATGGTTGTCTGCATAAATAGTGCCGGGGTGTAGATAAATAACACCGTCTCTCTTGATTACTTAAGGTTCAATACTTGCGTAGGCCGATTAAGTGAAAGACCATTTGCAATTTTAAATCAACACATTTGTATATTTCGCGCTGTTGACTTAGAGATCTATTCATTTTGGTGATACAAATATATTTATTTTTCGTTGTTTGCATTGCAGCCGTTATTACGCTGCCAGCGGACAGAAGAACCTGGTATATCGTGGAATGCTTGGACACAGTTGTCCCATCATGCAGTTTGTTTTGCCCCTCTTGTACCTTATAACATTTCATTTCCTCGAGGCAAGCTTAATGGCTAAAGTGTAAACATTTTCAATGTAGCTGTTTCAAGCTAAAGTGTCAGTATTTGGTACAGTTACTCATAAATATGTTTGGTAACGTGTGTGAATAATTGACGTTCCCGATAGAAATAGGCGTGCATGTTCATTTGAGAAACAAGTTTAAAAGCAACATACTATTATATGTGCTTTGGTGTTGGTGATTTATTTTACTTTGCATATCCATAGTTAAATATTACAAGCACTTGCAATGGGAAATAACCTAATTTTCGAATTTATTTCTCAATCAGATTTTTTTGTGAAAAATTGAAATAGAGTATAAGATTAAACCAGACTGGCCGTATACAGAAATACATACCTGCATTTATGTATCTGGGCATCACTCTCACATTGGTAGGACATACATGAAGAACTGTAACCACATGTTTTATCTCCTAAGCAACTCGGAATTACAAACAAACGTTACTTCAGTTGGAATTGTGGTCGGTACTGTAAGTATACAAAAATGCATGAACATTGTTATGTAATGATCCCCGGCTGATTGAGGTATATATATATATATATATATATATATATTATGATACTGTGTTTAACTATACATTACATCATACAGCAATTCACAATTAAGGGGCAAGTACCGAGCCGGCAAGCAAGAGTGTTCATTGCCACATACAAAGTCGGAATTTTTGCATCTCATTCGTATACCTCTGCTATATACCTGTTATTCATGAAATGTCACCTTTTTTCAAAATGGTAGAACCTGCTCGTCTGATTTGTCCATCAGGCTATACAGCTTTTATGCATGGGCTTGGAGCGCAGTCAGATTCGCAGGTCCCGCCATGCGTCATTATAGCCGTATATTAACATGTATATAACATTATTTTGATGTTATAAAAGAGAAGATTGCGTATGAACACAAGTGCCATAACGGGAAGAAAAGTTGCAAGAGCGTTAACTTTTAAATATACTCAATTAATTTATTATTTTTGCAAAAACACAACGGTAATCCAGCCACATTCCAAATATTTTCCTGGTAAAATATTTGCTGTTATGTTAAAAAATGTATTTTATCTTCCAATGTAAGAATGTCACAGGAAATATATCAAGTAGTCCTTCGACGCAGTCTTTTAAGACGACCGATAAAAAATCATTCCCAATCACAGCTTGATCAAGTATATATTTGTGTGTGGAACAAGAATACATATAATTATCTTTATTATTAAGGAAAGTATATTTGTAGTAGTAGAAGTATTCCCTGGCCATTGTTATCGATTCGTCTTCTACTAATTATAGAAAATTTTCCGTGTTGTTGCAAGTCCCCTTTTCTTCTAATGTTTGAAAGGGTATAGGGAACACTTTCCTCATGAGCTGCGTCAATGGCATGGAAGGCAATCAACGTCATGCTCTAGACACACATATTTAATGAGATTCTGTTGACCAAATTACCGCATATTTTGTAAAAATTCAATACTATGTAACATATTTGAATACATCTGGGACAGACGAATTTGACGAAAATGTAACCCGTTGATGTTAAAGCTAGTAACCTCTTGATGTTAGAGCATAGTATAAACTATAGTACTTCCATAATGAAGGGTCAGCTTATGGACAGTAATGTGTTCGGACTGCGGAATAGGGTAATGACTACTAGGAAGTGGTTTTAGACAGAAAGATACAAATACAAACTTTAAAGCTAGTTTTGTTGATAAATAAGTGATTGGGATATGTCATTTGTTTGGCGTTTGCTATGTATGGTTTGTAAATTAGGATAAAACTATTTTCTTCAGCACCTAGACTTATATTACTTATCATCATTGATCGGTAAAGTGGCCGTCGCGAAGGAGAAAAAGAATAAACATGGCCACCACGCGATGTTAAAATGTGCTTCATTTGTTGTTTCCTTTGCAACTTTTGTCAACTATAGGTGAGTGAGAAACAAACTGTAATTGGCTGGTAGTTACAGATGACCTTGGTAGCACTCGCTGTTAGACATTTCGGTTTTTCTCCAAGCGAGCCGAGCGCAAACTAAAAAATCCAGCACCTCCTGCCGCAACATTGTGTGCAACTGCCAAGCAATGCTTGATTCTCAATTTCTACAATGTAGTATTTACTCCAGGCTTGCTGTGCATATGTTGGTATTCCCAGGATATGTAGAGTGTCATCAGAACTGGACATGTAATGTGGGAACAGAATTGTGGCTGTAACTGCCATCGGATTTGCCTCAAAAGCTCACAAGGTGGCGTTGTCAGCAACCATTACTACCGTCCAAATGTAAACCATACTCTTCAATAATATATTTGTACTTTTGTATAACATATTACTTCCTGTGCCTTATAGTTTCCATTGTTGAGCTGGAAATCGCTTTGCTTTGAAATGCGTTTCTGGCAATTTATGTACTCTTTTATTCATTTTGGTCAATGTTCCAAACCTCCGATGGTACAATTTTAGGGACTTTCGTTTCGAAATTGCTTCAGACTTAACTCATGTATCCGTGTTGGTAAAAAAAATTAGTGGGGTTTCCACAGGCTATGTTCATTTTGTGTTAGCAGTAAAAGCCAGTATTTTTGAAGCGTACCCACATTATTTATGGCCATGGTTGTCTTAGCCCTCTACACTTAAAGGACGTTCACATAGTTTATATTACATCACCGTGTCAAATGCGCCTTTTACTGTTTTCATGATATGTTTTAATGATAGGGGCCATGCTGCAACTACACTTTGAAAATGTTGAGTCAAAAGTTGTGATTCTTTCCTTGAAACTGCTGGCAAATGGTGATAAAATGTAGATATGGGCATTTTTGCATGAAACACACATTTGTGTCTGCGCGAGGCTAGGCGAATAAAGTGGTGCCACCATTACACCTGACTACCACATAACCCCAAAAGACGAGACACAGTTTCTAGTATTATAAAACCACCCAAACATTTCAGACTGATTCACGGACAAGAACCGGTGTTTGTGATGACGTTCATGAAAATCTGGGATTTCCGTAGCTATAGTCTTACTTGTTTTTCCCTAATCTACAAAAAACATTTAATTCAAGATAGTCGTGACCTTCATATACCAAGTGTCGTTTATTCCAGGACTGCCGCTTGCACAAAATGGGAACCATTGCTCCATCACCTAACAAATACACAAACACGGAAGGAGAAAAAAAGTTAAATTTGTCCGCATTCATACATCATGCAAATATACATGTAGCAATGCGAACACTTGATGAAACGCGCCAGAGTCAAGGGTATGCATATGAGTCGAAAATCTATAGATTTTTTCCTTTGCTTTGCTTGGCAGCTATATGATTTTTATTTTTTCTATGTATAGGCCTAGATGTTTGTCAACAGACACATTTCATTGGGGACTTGTTTGTAGCAGGCAGACATTGGAAGAATTGACACATGTATACTTGCCCATTAATGCCAAGTTTATAGTACCAGGAATGTAATTGTACTTCCATTTTACTGGGAATTAGGGAGCATTTAATTCCTGATCTGGAGTGTATTTTTTGGTGCAACTGTAGGCCTTTGATTGTGTCTTAGTATCTCACAACACTGATTATATAAAGATAGAAGACACATATAGGCTTCCTGTTGCATACACAGCTGACCCACACGAAGGAAGCCATTGGAACAAGTGTACTTGTTCACATTTGTTACCTTAAAGATATTTCTTCTCATGTCTATAGTGCCATACCTGACTATTCGATCATACATGCTGCATCTCAAATGAAGGAATATTAGTACAGTTCTAACATTAAACGTGGGGCACTTTGTGTTGGATACCAGTGAAGAATAGACGTTTGTAATAGTGTGGTGTTCTACTCTTTGCATTTTGTTGAATACCTTCTGGAATAAGATGTAATAATTTGCAGATAATTAGGAATGGGCCACATAAAACAATGTTTCTGGTCTCAGTATAAAATTAACCATTTCATGTATTGGTATTCAGCAATACACCGCAGAACGTTACCTAAGAAAAATACTTGTCTTCATATCTGAAACCTGTGGAAAAATTATTTGGTAATTTTTTTTCTCCATACTGCATTAAGGATTTACAAATTTCTGGCAAAGTTTCAACTAAGGAACTGGCAATTTCCTTTAAGATTCTATACATTTTTCGTGCATCCCACCTCATGGTATTACTTTTTACATGGTCAAGCATAAAGAGGGTACAAGTCTTATCCTGAGTACTTCAAAGGCCAATTAACAGGTGTATCTTTGCCCTGTTTCCTTGTGTTCATTCAAGATGAATGGTGTGATAAAGAGAGGCATTCTCTGAGTGGAGAGCCTCCTGGTTTTAGGGGCACTAGGTTACAGACCACAGCTGTGATTGGCTGGTTGCGTATCCCAACGGAGATAGTCCGTAATTGTGAAAATACTGTGTTTTCAGCATGCTGTAGCTTCTGTTTAAATAAAGCTAGCTAAGTCAGGTTTGCTGCATCACAGAGTTGCTTCATTGGTGGTCATATAGATGCACTGTCTTCCAGGCCAGGTGGGAACTTTATGGTGGGGAAGGACAATGATGTGACCCTGGCAAGAGCACAGTTCATACACCTGTATAAAGCTGACATCCAGGTGTTGTTTCGTATTTCAATTATCACAAATTAACGAGCTGGGAATTATATGACAAAAATCCATCCATGTTTTTCTGACATTTTTATCTGTTAAATGCCGTTCACGGAATTTTAAAATACCAAAATGCTGATTTTTTAGACTCAAAAATGCTAATATGAAAAATAGAAGGATTTATGACTGTGGTGTGTGGCCACTAGATGGTGGACAATTCTGGTGCAGTGTTCTATCCAATGTTGCTTATTATATGCTTCATATATTTGTCCTTTGCTGGTTATTTGATGGTTCCATGTATTAAATATTGCAAATAGGACTTCCGGTTCTTATTTAAAAGGGACGTCACTAGCATGTATAAAGAAGCATTTACATTTGACGTCCATAATTGAACAAAGGATTAACATAGATTTTGGTGTTTCGACCTGTGTATTGTTCATGGTGAATTTATTATAACCGTTCATGTTGATTGGGGACTGGTAAATCGTTTATGACCATACGGACAGAAAAATGTTTTGTACGTAGGTATTTTTCCACAACCGAACATTTCAAAGAAACATTTTCTGACACAAAATTGTAATGTCAAATTTTATTAGGGACTTGTAATTAGATTCAAACAATTATGCGTCCATATTTTGCACATTGATGTACAACCTCGCGTTAATACAATTTTACACCAATAGCTGCTAATTGAGATGGTACTGAATTGGTACACCGGGTATCGCATAGTAGTTTTTTGTCTGTGCCAGTTGCCAAGTGATGGACTGCCTGGGGTCACGCTAAATGCTGCAGTCAGAAGTGGGTCAAGTGCGTTGATGTAAACATGGATTCGGCAGCAGTGTTGCGAGAAAATTCCAAGGAAAGATTCGGCAAAATGAAAGTTGCCGAGTTGAAAACTTTCCCAAAACAACGAGGATTGCAGGTGTCAAAGTACAACAAAAAAAATCTGGTAGATTTGGCTGTTCAAGCAGAAAAGTTGGACGTAGAAATACTTGAAGAAAAGTACGGTGTTTACTAGCCTCTTGTTTGGCGGAGGGTAATTTATGAAAAGTTTCACCCTCCATCCACGGGTATTTCTCATGTTTTCTCGTATCTGAAGTACAACCGGGCACCTTACAGTTATGTACTGGCATATTGATAACAGTGTCCATGCATAACTCACAGAAAAAAAAAGTTCAAACTTCCACTGTAATTTCGCCGTGTTAACCCTATGAGGACAATATGACTCTCTAGAAAAGTGACCCCGCTAGACTGTTCTCGCTTCCGCGAAGCTGCGACAATAGGACAGTCAGCACCGCGCAGTGGCAGAAAAAGTACCATCTCAGTTAGCAGTTATTCAAACACATAAATTCCACAGTATTTAGCATGATATTGACTTTGACTGTTCCAAATGCAAAATGTGTGACGTGGTTTCATGAACTGTGGAGCAAATTTCATATCTACGAAAAGTGATAAAATTAATGATTTAAGGGGAATATTATGATATGTGATGTATGTCTGACCTCTATCCTGCCAAGTCAAAAGTACAATGCGTGAAAACAATCACAAGTTTAAACTGAGCGACTGGGCCATATTTTGAGCAATTATGCCTTATATAGATATTGCGGGTTCAAGTCAGGTGGTATAGAACTGTTCTGATCGTCAATGAAAACTCACCTTCTTTTGAAATAATGTCACCTCATTCCATTACAATAAGACAGTTAAATGGCAGGGCATCTTGCATAGTATCATTCCAGATGATCAATACACACTGAACCACATGGCGCCACTTGTAGAAGGACCTTACACAAGTTACAAGTTCCACCTTCGAATACGATGGCACCCTGTGGACGCTTTATTATAAGAATAAAGTGCTAGTTTTCGCTTCAATGATTTCACTGGGCACAGATTAATACTTGCCGGTGGATACATTTAGTTGTTTTATTGCAATAGTCACATTTTCCATACCCTACCAATTCAACTTCATTGGATCATACTAGAGGTGACACATTGGGAAAGAAGCTGTCACATTAGTAATTGTGCCATTCTTCCTCCGTCATTTGTGAAGTGATCGACCTGAAGAAAGCGTGACTCTAGACCAGAAAAAGAAAAGAATTGTATGGCTCTTTTTCTTTGATAAGACTGCGCTGCACTCTTTTTCCTTCCCCATTTGGAAGTCGTGTGAAAAAGAATATAATACATTCCAGACATACTAGGTGTGTGTAATTCTTTCACACAGTCTGGTTTGTACAGGTTACTGTTGCAAACAAGGTATAGACAATACATGCTTATAATACGAGACAGTGGTAAGGTTTCACAATGGAGCTAGTGTTACTCTTTGACACCAGTGTCAAAAGTTCCCCCGGTTGTCTATTTTTGGTGTGTAGTTTTTATGTGTCTACAAGTTTTGTTCCGTGTGTACGTGAAAGTATACAGATGCTTTTTTAAAGTAGGAATATGCCTCTATCATGCTAGTAATGAACGAGTTGAAAATGTGAGCTTCAATTTTTCGAGTAACTCGAAAGTAAAAATACCATGGACGGAATTGCACGTCATTGAACTGGGGACCAATGGGCATCCAACTGTATTGGGAAGCGTAGATTTGTATCGCGGCACTGGGCCTTTCTGTTTTTCTTAGCCTCACACAACAGTGATCCATTAAAGATAGGAGAAACAGCCAAGCCTTAAGTTGCGTGTACAGATGATAGTAGGTCTTGTGATCTGTCCACATTTCTACTGTTTCCATATATGCCATATCTGGATATTTTTTTTATCATCTCCACCCTATATTTTAGAGCGTCATTTAAATCAGAGATTGATATTTAAGTTCCGCATGTTTTATTTTGATTCTGACTCGTATGGAATATATCAGCATCGACGGTATATTGTTAGAGCTTCATCATTTAAAGTTTAATATTTGTCCTCACGCTTGAAAACGGTTAAGTTACTTGATAGTGAATATTTTTCATTGTGCACAAAGGATTTTCATAGTCGAGCTACAACTATCACCTCACGACCTGCCAATTGGGCAATATCTGAGTATTATGAGCTACAGGGGTAAGGTATCACATTGTAATAGAGGATTTATGCATATTCTTTGTAAATTCCATTTTACCATTAATATATGTATGTTGATTTGTACCTATGTTTAGCGAACAATGGATTGACCCAAAACATTAAACTTGTGAAAGAATCGATGAATCTTTTCTTATATTTTGAGATAAACTGGTTAGCGTGAATACAAGTTGGCGTGAATACTCAAGATGTATTTGAACTAGGATTTTCAAATGGAAAAGCTGGGCTTCTACCAGGGATAGCTGGATATTACTTTTGAAAAAGCTTCAACGAGTCGTTAAAGTAGCATGGTAACTATCTTGAACTTCCTTTTTTTCCTCGTGTGCAAATTATTGGATATCGTCCATGGCACTGTGGTTCAATTGAGTATGGCCTACTGCTGTATGGCCTAATCAGTCCGAGGTTAGCACTCTATATTCATAGAAGGGGGTAAGGGGGCGGGGGGGGGGTAGCTCAGTACGCTGGTACAGGTAATTATTTTTCTAGAGTACGTAGTACGGAAAATAAAAATCTTTCAAAATTTTGGATAGTACGAATTACGTAAAATAAGAGGGCTTCCAGTACGCCAGTACGGTAAAAAAAAAGCCCCAGTACACCAGTACGGGAAACCCCTTTCCCACCCTCTTCATACACACCTAAATTGGGAACCATAAGTTTGCCAACACATCCATGCTCCACGAAATTAAAGAAAATGTGGCACTGTCTTTGCAGTATTTTAACACTTAGTGTTTCAATACATTTTTACATGCATACATATACATACATACATACATACATACATACATACATACATACATACATATATACATACATCCTTAGCTTTGATCTGCTGCCGAAACTTTGTACTCACAAATGATGATAGTTAAAACATAGAGTTTTTTGTGTTATTGGTGACTGGTGCAGTTTTTAGCCGCCTAAGGGCAACCTGAAATTCATGCGGTATTTTATTGCATTATTTCGTCACATGGGAGTTCATGTTGAGTGCACAAAAATATCAGTTCAGCCCCCCCCCCCCCCGAAGGGAGCCTGCATCACACAGCGTAATTAAACCTTCCAAATGGAATATCTACAGTAACGGTAATTTGTTTTTTTTTTTTCGGATCGTCATCAGACGTAGATATATACAGCTCCAAGTGGAATGATATTGATCTATTCGTATGGTTTGTCTGAAGGGTGTCTCCAGAGAAAGACGGGAGGCTAGAAAATAATAAAAATTAAAATCTCAGGGATTGCTAAAAAAAACCCATTAATTTGCCAAATTGGTGCACCTTTATTCATAATTGATTTTTTTCACATTATATTCACTTTTCTTTCTTTAGTTCTGGCAGCTCAAGACAATTTTCAAAATATGAATGCTTTCCTAATATTAATTTATTTTATATTACCAAATTATAACAAAATATAAATGACTTCAGAATATAAATTTGTTTTCTATTACCAAATTATAACATTGACCTACATCATCATAGGTAATGTGAACTACTTGTACGACGACATATGCTTTCTGGCCTGCAACAGAGAGGTTGTCAGCCAATTATATGTTTAGTGCTTAATACAGCGTATTATAAGGCACTGCATTTGTATATAACATATAATGGATAATTACATATATAGTAAAATATTATAGTTAAAACTGAAAAGTGCTTGCAATACAGCGACGCACGGTATTGTAAAGTGTTTTTCTCCTGCCATACATATAAAATAATTTTGACAAAAATCAATGATTTATAGACCATATGATACTTTAGCTAGTAGACAACCTGACTGGTAGTTTACTATTTACTTCTAAAGAAATTGAAGTTCAGGCGAGTCATCTCGTTTAGAAATCCTTCACCATTCTTAATATTCCAGCTATTATCGGCCATTGTTGTATCCATTTCCTAAACGCATGCTACGACCACATCTAGTGAGGAAATGAAATTCATAGATGGAGAATGAACGCGACAGCGGTTTATTTATTTATCTATTCGTCTATCTATCTATCTATCTATCTATCTATCTATCTATCTATCTATCTATCTATCTATCTATCTATCTATCTATCTATCTATCTATCTATCTATCTATCTATTTATCTATCTATCTATCTATCCATCCATCCATCTATCAACTTCTCGGCCGAAATGGTAGACCAGTTGTATCCAACTTTAGATCTCAGAGGTTGCAGCGAGTATAGAATAAGGCCCAGGTGTTAATGCTATAGTATCAGCAGAGTCAATGGTGGACGCATTCGTACGTATTCAAGAAAGGTAATAGTAAGAGAAAGGCTGGAGTTTCAGTCAGAGTGCATTAGGCTTGACCCGTTACGTTTTTGTACTTACCATACCCGATAATGTGGTCATGTTGGATATGGCCCTTACGAATGTGCAAAATTGAAAAGCAAAAACATGCACAATTTTGCAATTGTCACACCTATATATATATATATATATATATATATATATATATATATATATATATATATATATATATATATATATATATATAGATTTGCATAACGCCAGACACCCTGTATAATGTACATACTTTGCCAAACATTGACGTGCGGCCAAGACTACGTATAAAGAAGTGCAGACATTTGACAAACAGACAGCTTATACCCATATATGGCATTTTGCAATTTTGTGGTCATTCCCAGGTCCACATTGTCATTTATGTGGTATTTTATTTCATTCCACTTTGCGAGATTGATCTATTTTCGCACACAGAATAATGGATGCATAACTGTTGTGTATGCACCACACGGTGTGATTATCAATGAAATAAACAAATGGGATTATATTTGGGAATGTGACCTATTATTTCTTCTTGCTCATCAATCACTGAGCATATACACAGGTACAGCCACGACGTGAACATATAGCCAATTGAAGTGATAATGAGTTATTGTAATGATTAGCTTGAAGGCACCCTAGAGGGGAAAAAAGAGGCTGGGCAATTCCAGACATGTCAACGAATTTTTAGGACATTGTTCAATTAGAATTTTTGCGTGTAAGTAATGCAAGATATGATAAGAAATTCCACGGGATCCAAAATCTGCATATGTTGTGGCCTAATTTCATATGAAAATGAATTTCAGAGTAAATGAAGAGTTAGGAACTGCATTGTTTTGTACCCTATGGATATGGGTTCACAGTACTATTATTCACCTCCTTTACAGATACTGGCAGCAATGGGTCTGGTGCTTCAATATGCCTTTTTGCCCCCCCCCCCCCCCCCCCAAATGTGGCGCTTCATTTGGTACCTCTGCTCGAATCACGTGTGTGGCGTACAGAAAAAAAAAACACTTTGGAATTACGTTGTCAGTTGACCTTTATTCCGCCATTCGCTCCAGATGGTGAGAGATGCACTGGGAAGTACATAGCAAAATTCTTACAATAATGTTTGGCGTTTTAAATACACATTTATATTTATATTTGATACACATATATTTCAGAAGTACTATCACGCGTGCACAAAATTACGAATACACGTTTAAACACAAACAACGTGTATTTGACCAATATAAAGTTACATGGAATATTTAATATTTAAAACATTTAATACACAGAATATATAATTATAATCTGACTATTTCAACGTATCAAAAACCATGAGAGGCAATAATACGAAGAAGCCAGTTTGTAATGACAATTTTGTATGGAATTTACTGTAAATTTATAACAAATATTCTCCACGTAAATCTACGTGTTTACGCGGTATATAATGTAGAAATTAAACCCACACGATAAATAAATATGCTCGCGGCGCCATGATGCGTGCTTTCGCAGAATACCAAATTTATCTAGAAAAACATATCTATTGTTACTTACAGAACTTAGGGGTCTCGTGAGCCACCAAAGTCAATCCATAGCACAATATAAGCTGATATTAGCAAGCTCGGTCGGGGGTACGCAGGAACAGGATACATGACTGCACTGCAAACTGATAAGTCCATGTGAGCTTGCTAGCGCCGAGTGGGGTGCAAAAAAGCCGGGAAGGTCTTTTATATCACCCTTCATCCGGGGTATTCAAAACAGGACTTATGATTGGCCGAAACCATAAAAAACCTCGTTACATCGGGTAGCACAAGGCAAGCTAACATTGTTAACCCGCAAAATGCGCAACAGTATAGAATGTCACTGCTTGCCAAAAAGTCCCCTTATAATGTTGAAAAATGAGGAATGATTAATAAATTCGCGCACAGCGAACTGTGCGTGACAACGTGTGTCACATTTGTGTGTCAACTATAAAAACATCATTGGTATGAACTTACCTTGCAGTGCTTACTTTACACGCAAGTAGAAGTGGTCTGGACATATTGCTAGTGGGGGTTGGCATGAAAAAAGACCAGAAATTCTTGCACATCGATACACTTTTCTCCATTGTGTGTCCAAATGACAAATGTTAGATGGAATAATTACATAGATTCGGCATGGATCTCGAAAGGTAATGCAAGATTACCTTACTGGGCAATTGTTGTCAGCCAGGTGCTGTTTTCCACACAAAGGCCTACAGTGCATGTTTGTTGTCTCTCTCTCTCTATATATATATTGGAACTCTTCAAAGCAAATTAATGGCTAACTACAGATGCATCTACTTATCTTATTGCACGCAAATGTATATCTTGATTATCAAGTATGCTTTTTGCTCAGTGGGAGGGTTTTCACTGTTAAAATACTTTTTTGCTTACGAAGACCACAAAGGAAACAAGCATATTAAAAGCTGTCAATTTCATTTCCAGCTACGCATTTGGCATGTTTTATAAACAATCACACATGCAAAGGGGGCATGGAATGTATTCAAAACCAAAGGTAGGAAGCGAAAAAAAATGCAAGGGATTTAATTTTAAAGTACACTGATATAGTGTAGCGTCATGATATGTATGGAAATGGATATGTTAGCCTTTTGCAGAAGGACTTTATTTCGGCTCGTGTACAGTCAAGTGTGCTGATCATTGTATGAAAAAGCTGTTTTAAAAGACACTGTCTAAATTATAATCTAGATACATTAGTTGGTAAAGTAGCTGCCATTTTTAAAATGCACAAAAGACCCTTCTACCAGACAAAACATGAGGTCTGCCTTACAAAAAAGAAAAAAAAAACCGTAACAATTTACAAAAAAAAAAAAAAACTCCAAATACTATTTTGCTATTACATGTATTCCCACTATCATAAAGGGATAAATTATGCCATGATATACATTTTTTAAACAAACTCCCTCTCATCTAGTGTCAAATGAATTAAGGGTCAATTATACTAATACCTATACAATTATCAAACAACGCAAGATATATTGATGACATTGCTTGTGTAAATGTACAAAATTTCAGTGAAATTGCTAAAGAAATTTACCCAAAAGATATCCCTTTGGAGGGTAACAGTTCAGATGGTTTCAGAGATGTGTTTTTGGACTTGGATATTCAGGTCAGTAATGACAGGTTTTGTATTAAAGTCTATCACAAAATAGATGAGTTTAACTTTGAAGTAGTTAATTATCCTTTCCCGGAGAGTAATATTTCGGATTCTATTGGATATAATACATTTTTGTCACGAATTTTGAGATTTGGTCGTATTTGTTCTAAATATCAGGACTTTGCATCAAGAACCAAATTTATTTACAATAAACTTGAGTCAAGAGGATTCAAAGGTGTACTTTTGATCAAATATTTCTACAAATTTTGCTGTAAATATCCCGAGATGGTTAGAAAGTTTGGCTTCAATAATTTTAGAGATTTTAGACTTGCCTGTTTTGCTACTTAATTTTATCTTTTGACACCATTATGTTTAAACGTTCACCTTTCGGACATTTTAGGCCAGCTTGTTTTCTGTTAGGTAAACCCCCAGGGGCTACAGGTAGCAAGAAGCGGCCTACGGCAGTTACAAGCTTGCCTAATTGTACTTGATATCTGGTTAATCTTTTCATTGCATTCTCTTGACATAAATACAAAAGACTTCCATACTTTTCTGACTTGCCCTATAATTCTACTGTTAACATCCAAAGATTATTAGAAAGTTTGGCCGCAATAATCTACAGTTTTTAGACTTGTCTGTTTTGCTACTTAACTTTATCTTTTGGCATCTTTCTGTTTTAATATTCACTATCAGACATTTTAGGCTTACATGTTTTCTGTTAGGTAAACCCCAGGGGCTACAGGTAGCAAGAAGCGGCCTACGACAGTTGCATGTTTGCCTAATTGTACTTAAAATCCTGTTAAGAAAAATTGTTTTGATAGCATGTTTTTGGCATAAATATTAATGACTTCCATTCTTTTCGGACATGCCTAAATGCACATTTACTCACTATTAAAAAATAACTCAAAATTGACAGTATTTTCTCAAGTGTCACAAACCTTACACAGTAAGTTGACACATTGACTCAGGGTTAGCAGTTAAATAGAGCTTAATTGTTTGAGGAGTAGGTGTCATCATGGAGTTTGTTTTACATCTCTGGTACAGGATGTACATTGTTGCAGTCCTTGTTAGGATTTTCCTTGGTTTGTACAGGTGGTCTAGCTGCAACTGTTTATTTTACAATCACTGGGACTGAATATAATGCCCCAGCTTGTTTCCACTTCAGTTAAACATTGGCGGATGGTTTAACTAGGAAAAGCTGTCCAGCTAGAAAGGGTACATTTTGGTTCAAGGGTAAGTCAAATTGTTCTTATCTAAACCTGTACTATGAAAATTTGGTAATTATGGTTTGTTTGACAGGTATTCTTCTTTGATATGAAGCTCTGCATTTACAAGCAAAACTTCACATATGTAGCTAATTCATCAATTGCCACGTTCATATTTATTCATTATTATGTGGGTTGTCTTTGCTGAATATTTTGCTTAGGCAAGGAGCCGCTACTCAGAGAGAAGACATGTACGGGTAAAAGGCTCCGAAACATGTTGAGTAGTTACCCGCTGAAGACCCTTTAATTTATTTGGGCTAATACAGCCTATGTCAAAATTTTACAGAGGAACGTGTGCAATATGGACAATAGAACTTCTATGTATATAAGTTAGACAGGGACAGGATAGCTTATGGAGAGTAAAGAGTTCGGACTGCGCAATAGGGTAATGACTACTAGAAAGTGGTTTTGGACAATCAGACACAAACACAATACTAATAGGCGGCAGTTATATTGGAATCTATACGTGAGTGATCATATGATTTCTTGTACTTGCATATGTACTAACGTTTGTAAAGACTGAAGAATTTGACATAAATTGATACTTTCATCACTGCTCACTTATGCCAATGTACTTTAAGAGATGAAAAAATACCAGAAAGGCGTTTCAGCCATATTTCTAGATGAAAGAGCCTGATAATGTTTCTGATATAATGACTCACCGAAATGGCCTATGTAGTACAAAGAAAATCAACGATAGTTGGTGAATCTGGAATGAGCGGTTGGGTTGGGTTGGGTTGTTTTGGGGTCTGTGCGAGACTTTGCTGAGCAATGTCCTGCAACTAGCTCTAAAGGAATAAATGAAGAAATCCCCTCAAAAAGCGCTTTTGTATGTGTCATGAATAATCCCGACAGTTCCCCCCTCTCTCTCTCTTTCACTACTTTCTATATAAACATTTTTAGAAATACTGATAGATAAGAACCTTAACCAGGAAGTGTTATTAATATTCATGTTAAATCTGGGAATTTCGCTGGAACACAGATTACATTTGCAAGATATAGGCCAATATTGTCAATAGAAGACATATTAACAAAGGGGTGAAGAGAAAAATTTCAAGGAAGCATATGCAAAATTGTAAAAGGGTGCTACGCCAAAATACTTTAGTTGCTAAAATTAAATTAAGCAATTCTGTGCTTGCTGATCTTGGCAAATAAAATAGGCGAACAAGAAACGATCAGATTATAGACTTCATGTGAAAAGAAAAAAAAAAGCTTTCCGCTAAGATTGTGGGCAAAGTGTTTATTTAAACATAACGTGGAACAAGTGTATATGTTTAAACCTATGCATGTGGGTGTGTGCCTAATTGAGCCATATTCTTTTCTAGCCAATTTCAAGATTTTGTTATTTTTGAGAGAGGAAAGCCAAGTTATAACCACAGGACCTGCAGTGAAAATTTTAACACAATGCTCCCAGCATTCGGAGAGGAATACCATCACCTTTCACTCGTACATAACTGATGAAACGTCGAACTGAATATATGAAATACAGATGCTGTTGTTTGAAACCATTTTGGCCAAAATTGATACGGAAGGCGAACTAAATAAATAAATATATATATATAATACATATATATATATATATATATATATATATATATATATATATATATATATATATATATATATATATATATATATATAATCTACACATACGATATTACGCATCCTCTGTAATTTCATGCATTTCACGACTATGTTTCAAACAAAATAAATCCTTTTTCTGTCCAATTTGCATGATGCGTTGTTTTTTGTCTTCGTGTGTCTAGTCATATTCAAGTTTGCGATGCTAACGAAGTGTGTACTTGGAGTAATAAAGCTTATTAATAGTTTTAATGGAGGAGTTGCATATTACATTCCAAAAAAGCCATCAGATCTTGTCTGCCGACAACAGCAACAGTTATCTGCTTTCACACGGGCGTATTGAATGACGAGTGCACCATGGACTCTTCTAATATTTAGAGTAATAGGAATAGTCATATTAATTCAAAGTATTTATTAATGAAATTAATTATTATTTAAAATATAATATATTAAGAATATATCTGTGCCAACAGATTATGATTCCTTTTTATACCAGGCTCCATATGTGTGTAAGGGAAATAAGTGATATTCTTTGAACCTTGCATTATTTCCACATTGCTTGTTTTTTTGCAAAAGTATCACTTTTGATCTTGTTTGCAATAGGACATACCCGTGCATACGGGTAACTAACTGATGAATGTTACGGGCAGAGAAGTATGAAATTAATGTGAATGTCGCATGATATATATTTGCATATCAACAAACATAGATCTGTGGAAAGGCATATCTGGGCCGTATAAACAGTTGCATGACATATTTCAGCGTTTTTTTAAATTCACTCTTCTCAAAGATTAGTTTCCTAACTGTTAGTAGCTACTCTTACCTCTCAGTCATGGTCATGTTAAGTACCGGATCTTTGCTTGTTTTAGTCTAGTCTCAAAGAGAAATTGCCATGTGAGACTAATCAAGGAGCGTAACAAGTGGTCCGCTGTGCTACGTGATGCTGAAATGAATATCTGTGTATGCGTTGAAATGAGACTTCAGTCTCCTGGCGCGCATCCCTTTTGCAAATTTGAAAATTGTGTGCTTCACTGTGAGAAAAAAAATCAAAAAGAGAAAAAAAAAATGAAATAAAATGAGCCCCATCTACACGCCCCCTTACTGCAACACATACAAATACCATATAGATTGCAAATCAACTCTTTTTATTAATCATAAAAAGATCAATGCTATAAAACTAAGTGGACACTAATTGTATTATTGAAAGTATCTTGGTCCTTGAAACGTTTTACGGAAATACATTAATGAATAAAAATGGAAATATTTTGTATTTAATGGGGAACTCTATGAAACAGAGATTTAACATTTCAGGAAGTGGGAAAATGGTGTAATAAACAGGTCGCAAATATGGGAAATAGGTTTGCATAAAATATTGAAGATATTTTTGGGAGAAATGTTGGTATACACGTTTTTCTGCCCAAATTGAGTGTGTTGAATCGAAATTTGGTGTATGCCAGGCTGTATCTCATTGCTTCGACTCTGAAAATACCAAATGAAAAATGGCTGCCGAATTCCACTTAAACGCCGATTTCTTTGGAGCAAATATTGATTCATCCAAACATATATTCTCATTTGACATTCATTTGTACATTAAGGCTTCAATTGCCCTATTGGAACCATCTAAGGTGCAAAAAAGTTGTAAATAGGTATTGCTAGAGTTACCAAGTTGCTTTTTTATGTCGTGTTCCTTGTATGTCTACACGTCTATATTTCCTGTGGTACTGTAATACTGATATGTTATTTATTGCTGTATATTTTCCATGCACACAAGTATTTACCTAACCTGCTGACAGTAGATTGCTTGAAAACAAAGCTCCAGGCTCAGCATGAAGAGGTTGACACACGCATTTTTGTTCATTGTCTCAAAGGTGTATTCGGAAATATGGTTGTTACTTCCGAGAGACAGATGTCCTAGTTCTATACCAACCTTACTAAACTGAGTTTTCCAATTAGATCGCGCAATGAGATTAAACGGTTTTTCGCAGGAAGTGGGACACCACTATCAGCGGAACATCGACAGCCACATTAAAGTGTATAGACGTGAAGAAAGTGGAGAAGTTTGAAAGAATAATTTTTATCACGTTAAAGTGGTACTGCGCCTGAAATATACCTGTGTAAAATTGCAAGGTACCAAATTGTAGCGCTGATACACGCCAATTGTTGAATCTTGACAAATATCCATGGATGTGTGGGGTTACATTCCACACTTTTTCCCATAAGAAGGACTGGTAAAGACGCCAAAACATGGGTGAACATGGTGTGACAGCCAGCAGAATGGGAGCCCTCTAAACATGACCACATCTGTTCAAGGCCTTTTGTTGGAGGGAAAGGGCCTACTAAAGACTATCCTGTTCAAGCCCTCTTCCTGTACAAGAACTGAAAGTTACTAGAAGTTGTACATACACTGTACACTGTATTAAGTACGTGTCCCACTTTGTGAGAGCAGACCAGCATAAATATGAATTTAGTCATAACTGCTACCGTCGCGATAAGGTGACAAAAGGGAGAACTAAGATTTCGTTAGGCTCCTATTGTTGGCTCATTGTCGCTGGTTGCCATGTCTTAAACTGTGGTTAAAAGCAGGAACTGCCAAAAAGGAGGAAATATATTCCCATTCATACTATTGTTGACAAACTACCATTTGGACTAACACTGTTAGAAACCATGCAAGCTCTGCATGCCTTGTCAGGCTGTGATACCACTTCTACCTCTCAGGCCATCGCAAGAAAAGGAGCTAGACAGTGTTTCAACACAACCATGAGCTATTGTGCAACTTTGGATGTGATGATGTAACAGATGAGACTATCAAGGATGTAGAAAAGTTCATCTGTAGACTGTACAATGTCCAAATTATTGAATGTGTTGACAAAGGTCGGGTATTTCTATTCCGCAAGTCACATGCACCAGAGTCACTGCCACCAGCTTGTGAAGCTTTGTCTTTCCATATCAAACGGTTTCATTACCAGGCTGCAGTATGGAGGCAGGCCCATGTGATTTTATCTGTGCTACCCAGTCCAGAATCCATGGGCATGAAAGGTGAAGATGGTACTTTCACTCCCGTGCCGATGTCTTCGACACTAGTGCCTGTGTTGTGCCATGAATTTGGCTCCTATGGTTGCAACAAAGGGTGCAGCGAGATAAATACAGAAACTCTAAACTACCTTGCATGGCGGTGTGTAATTGTAGTTATCTCCCTGACATTTACTTTTAAAATGGTGGCAATTACATAATTGACTGAACTGTGCTGGTACAGGGAATGCCCCCCCCCCCAAAAAAAAGAGTAAAATAGGCCTACACCGTTTTTGTGATATTTATGAATCTGGAACATTATAAACATACTCTACCTCCAATATAACTATAAGTCGGAAAACAACGCCCACAGCAAAGCATAGTCGATGAAGTAATTTTCAAATATTAATAGTAGCTCTTTTCCAAAATGTATAGGCCTACCACCCAAAACACAAATTTCTTTGCTTCTGCCAAAAATAAAAAGAGACCTGTTAGGCCTATCACCTTTTAGTTCTCCCGACTTGTCAGTCAGCTAAGTCTACAGAAAAAAGGTAACGTAGGCCTACATCGTTTTTGTGATATTTATGAATCTGGAACATTATAAACACACTCTACCTCCACTATCACTATGAGTCGGAGAACAAAGCCCACAGCAAAACATAGCCAAGAAGTAATTTTCAAATAGTACAGAAAAGCATGATCCATATTGATTAATTCCAAACCCAACAATGACAGCAAAGAGATTCCAGACCTCCAATACCAATGTGAAACAACAAATTTTACTCCTGACTTGCGACAGGCAGTCACCCATAAAAGGCAACTGGTGGTTTTAAACCGGTAGTCTCAACCGTAGAAATATTCATCATACACTGCAGACACTAGCTCTTTTCCAGAATGCATAGGCCTAATTAACCACCCAAAACACAAATTTGTTTACTTCTGCTAAAACTAAAAAGAGACCTGTTAGGCCTATCACCTTTTGGTTCTCCCGACTTGTCAGTCAGCTAAGTCTACAGAAAGAGAGTAAAGTAGGCCTACATCGTTTTTGTTATATTTATGAATCTGGAACATCATTTAAACACACTCTACCTCCACTATAACTATGAGGCAGAGAACAAAGCCCACAGCACAACATAGCCAATGAAGTAATTTTCAAATAGTACAGAAAAACATGATCCATATTCATCAATTCCAAACCCAACAATGACAGTAAAGAGATTCCGGACTTGCCAAAGCATCAACATTTCTCTTCCAATACCAATGTGAAGAAACAAATTTCACTCCTGACTTGAGACAGGCAGTCACCCATAAAAGGCAACTGGTGGTTTTAAACCGGTCCTCTCAACCTTAGAAATATTCATCATTAACTGCAGATGCTAGTTCTTTTCCAAAATGTACAGGCCTAACCACCCAAAACACAAATTACATTACTTCTGCCAAAAACAAAAAGAGACCTGTTAGGCCTATCACTTTTTAGTTCTCCCGACTTGTCAGTCAGCTAAGTCTACAGAAAAAAAGTAACGTAGGCCTATATCGTTTTTGTGATATTTATGAATCTGGAACATTATGAACACACTCTACCACCACTATAACTATGAGTTGGAAAACAAAGCCTACAGCACAAGATAGCCAGTGAAGTAATTTTCAAATCGTACATAAAAACATGATCCATATTGATTAATTCCAAACCCAACAATGACAGCAAAGAGATTCCAGACTTGCCAAAGCATCAACATTTCTCTTCCAATACCAATGTGAAGAAACAAATTTCACTCCTGACTTGAGACAGGCAGTAACCCATAAAAGGTAACTGGTGGTTTTAAACCGGTCCTCTCAACCTTGGAAATATTCATCATTAACTGCAGACACTAGTTCGTCAATCACTGAACATATAGACAGGTACAGTCACGACGTGAACTGGTAACCAATTGGAATGTGGTATTGAGATACGGTATCGATTAGCTTGAAGGCACCCTTGAACGAAAAGAAAGAGGGTAGACAATACCAGACATGTCCACGTTTATCTTGGACAGTATTCAATTAAAATTCTTGCGTTTAAGTAATGCAAGATATGATAATAATAATCTATGGGATCCACGTCTTCATATGTTGGGACCTACTTACATATCAAAATACATTTCAAAGAAACTGAAGAGTTACAAACTGTATGCTTTGTACACTATGGATATGGGTCATAGTTGACCATTTATAGCTTGAATAAATTTTGGTCATCGACATTTTGGCTGCAAATAATTACAGTATAATTCTTTGATTCCCCTATTATTAACTCTTTCACAGACACTGGGATAAGGCAGGGATAGCTGTGGTGTTCTTATAAGTTTCTTTGTATCCTCCTCCCCCTCCACACACACAAAGTCTGTGCTCCATTTTGTAGCTCTGGTCTAATCAGGTATGTCTCATTTATGTGTCAATTACTGACACAAATACCTCATTGGTATGAGCTTGCATTGTAAAAGCAATGCTTGCAGTGCTCACTTTATATGCTAGTACAAGTCGTCATGACAAATTGGTATTAGTTGGAATGAAAATGGACCAGAAATCAATTCTTGCACATGGATACACTTCTTTCGACTGTGTGTTCCAAATACAAATTTTAGATGCAAACATCGTTGGAATAATTACATAGAGTAGCCATTAAGCTATAAAAGTGATGCGATATTTCCTTACTGGGCAGTTAATGTCAGCCAGGTACTGTTTTTCTACATAAAGGACTACAGTGAATGTTTGTTGTCTCTCTTGCATATATTGGAACTCATCAAAGCGAATAAATGGGGTAAGTACATATGTATCCACTTTTCACATTGCAGGAAAAAAATTATCTGGATTATCAAGAATGGTTTTTGCCGGGAAGAAGTTTTTCACTGTTAAATGCATTTTTAACATTTTGCTTACGAAGACCACCAAGGATACAAAATATATTCAAAGCAATGAATTTAGGCTACGTATTCGGCATGTTGGATATACAGTCATACATGCAAAGGGACATATAAAATCTATAGTTTCAATTTCATGATTATACACATTCATGGAATGCTTTCAAAACCAGGGGTAGGAAGCTTCAAAAATGCAAGGGCTTAAAGCTTACAGTGCACTGATATAGTTTAAACTCACGATATGTGCGAAAATGGATATGTTACCCTTTCTACGAGGGACTCCAATACATTTTAAGAAAATATCATATGCAGTACTTTATTGCCGCTCATGTATAGTCAAGTGTGCTGATCATTGTATAAAAATTTACCTATAGCGTTGATTTTTTGTTTTCGTTTTGTTTTGGGGTGGGGGAGGGGTGGGGTGGGGCGGTTAGAGACATGAACTGAACAGAGAAATATATTGATGTATATTTGGAAAAATTGTTTCAAAATACATTGTCTATATTATATTCAGGTTAGGTTAACTGTAAAGGTTGGTAGAGTAGCTGAGATTTCAAAATGCACAAAAGAGCCTTGTACCAGACAAAACATCAGGTCTGCCTTACAAACAAGAAGGAAAAATACACTGCCGAAAAAAAAACACTTTCAAATACTATATTGCTATAACGTATATTCCCACTATCATAATGGTATAAATTATGTCTTGATATTCAAATTTTTAACAAAAATCCTCTCATCTAATGTAAAATGAAATAAACGTTCATTGTACTGATAGGCGGCAGTTACATTTGGAATTTATATGTAAGTGAGCATATGATTTCTTGTATTTATATATGCATAAACGTTTTCAACAGCTGACGAATTGTACCCCTCTTGATGCTTTGATCATTACCTATATATGCAAATGTACTTGCAGATGTAAATGATGCCACTAAGGCGTTTTACCATATTTCCAGATGATCAAGTCTAATGGTTTTTTTCTGATATAATGATTCACCAAAATGGCCTAACTAATACACATAGAGTCGACAATAGCTCGTGAATCTCGAATGAGGAGTCCATACGAGTTAGGTGATTTAAGAGTCTGTGCGAGGCTTTGATGAGCAATGTTCTGCAGCTAACTGTAAAGGAATAAATTATGAAAGCCCCATAAAGAACTCCTTTGTATCTGTCATGAAAAATGCTGATAGTTCTCTCTCTCACTCTATTTCCCTTTTTCTTACTTTCTGCATAAACTTATTTATAAGTACTGATAGATAAGAACCTAAACCTGAAGTGTTTATAAATACAGATGTTTAATATATACGGGAAGAGGTACAGAAGTAGTTTATACATATATGCAACCTGGACTTTCTTTAGATTAACGCCAAATCTTCAATAATGCCTTCAAGGAATCCTTAATGTTTAAATATGTAATGCATCAAAGATACCGGGGTTCTTATTTTAAAATATTGATTGATACTTTCTGCGTATCAATCAGCAAGATAACTGTCAAGCCCTTTTGCATATGCATTTGACAAATTTAACCTTTGCTAGTTCTGTTTTACGCGATATAAAAGAAGACATATTTTACCTTTCTTCTTCTTCTTGCTCTTTTACTTCATCACCTTTTTCCTCTTCTCCTTCTTTCGCTTCTGCTTCTACTGTCTTTCTTGTTTGTCTCTTTCTACCTCTTCATTGGTCCTATTCCGTATGCAAATGTGTGGTATATGCCTGAAGAAAATTAAAGCGAGGAGAGATATGTGACCATATATGTAGAAACAGTAATGCCATATCAAAGAAAAAGCCTACAGAGTTAAACCATTTCTGGAAGAGTTTTGACCAAAGACTTGGCTGTATATATATTAATGGTAATTCATACAGCTGAAATATTTTGTTGCAGTTCAATGTTAACAATGCGGTTGTGGATGATGTACATGGTGCTATTGGCATTTGCGGTAGTGGTCACCACGGAGAAAATCCATCCAGCATTGAGTGGTTCACAGATTAAATTTTCCGGGCATCATGTCCTCTCAGCAAGGGAGGGTAGTCGAGATAGCCGCCATTTCGCTGCATCACAAAGTAACGAAGACTTTGGTTTATATAGGCCAATGGTGTCAATAGAAGACCTATTAACAAAGGGGTGAAGAGAAAATTTCGAAGGGAGCATGTGCAACATTGGAGGATCAAGAAAAATTGTAAAAGCATGATTAGCCACAATACTTTAGGTTCTAAAATTCGATTAAGCAATTCTGTGCTTGCTTATCAAAACATAAAACAAGCGGACAAGACATTATAGTGACTTCATGTGAAACAAAAAAAAAAAAAAAAAATTGGAGAAGATCGTGGCCAGAGTATTAACTTAAAAATAATGTGGAACAGGTATTTTTTATTTGAACCAATACGTGTGGGGGTGTGCCTAATTGAACCAAATTTTTCGAGCCAATTTCAAGGCTTTGTGATATCTATGAGAGAAAGCCAAGTTATAACTACAGAATATGAAGTCAAAATCAAAACACGATGCTTCCAGCATTCGGTTTGGAATTAATTACCATTAACATGCGCATAACTGATGAAACATCTAAATGAATATTTGAAGTACAGATGCAGTTGTTTGTAACCATTTAAGCCAAAATTGATACGGAAGTTGAAATGAGACCTGATATATATATATATATATATATATATATATATATATATATATATATATATATATATATATATATATATATATACATATATATATACACATATATATATATATATATGTTATTAAGTATGATATTAAGCATCCTCTGTAATTTCAGTCATTTATACCTTTAAGCACCACTATGTTAGAAACAGAATAAATTCTTTCTCTGTCAAATTTGCATGATGCGTTGGTTTTCTGTTTTTGTTTTTGTTTTTTGTTTGTCTTGGTGTTTGTTCTCAGGATCCAAGTTTCCAATGCTAACGAAGTGTGTACTTGGTGTCATAATTTAAGCACATTAACAGTTCTAATCGTAGACTTGCATAATCAATTCCTGCTTAACTGTCACACCTTGGCTGTCGACAACAGCAACAGTTATCTACTATTATCTGGCCGTATTGAACGACAAGAACACCATGGATTGTACTAATAATTTTGGAATAGGAATAAATATATTATTTACTTACTTATCTAATTAATTAAAATATAATAGAATTAGAATATATACGTGCCAAAAGATTATGATTCCTTTTTCATATTAGGCTCCAAATGTGTTTAAGAAATATGAGTGAGGCTTTTTAAACCTTGCATTATTTCCACATTGTTCGTTTTTGGAAGAGTATCACTTTTGATCTTTTTTGCAATGGGACACAGCCGTGCACACTGGTAACTAACTGATGAAAGACACGGGCAGAGAAGCAGTGAAATTTATGTGTATGATGCATGCTTTATATTCATATATCAACAAACATAGAGCTGTTGGAAAGTTCAATGTCAGCCATATAAATATAGTTGAAGGACGTACTTGCCCCAGACAGATGGGCAGAGAGGTGAGAGCAAGATTTTGCAACACCAGTGGAAAAAGCCACGGCATACATGCATACAAACATACATACATACATACATACATACATACATACATACATACATACATACATACATACATACTGAATGTTAACTACGGTCATGATTATGGTAAATAACCTGTAGTACAATATAAGATAAAGTTTGTGTGTTGACATGATCTTACACCATGTCGACATGAATGATATCACGGTTAGTTGAATGGTCCATGGTTCCGCGTATCTGTGTGCATGTATGTTGGTTGGTTTGCTTGCAGTTATGGTTCGAGTAACCGTCACGAGTACCCAGTTAATACAATATCCGACAGTGGGGTACTTGTGGAGTACCAATTAACACATGCCAATGCCCTAGTTGATATGTGTTTATGTTTTGGCGTATCCCCACGGGCCGGCATTTTGGATGTAGAAGCTGGACAGGTATAATTGTGACAGCCCTCTTCTTGATGGTCTGCTAACTTAATTAGTGCAGGGCAGGTCATTGGTGATTCCCTTACAGTTGGCCTCAACTGAATGTCTGTTTTGTGCTCATGCTGCTGGCATTCTTTTAAATGTAGGAGCAAGGAAACTGCAAAGTATATTTATTATATTATATTTCCCTATGGGACCCATTTATTATTGTTGCACAGTCAAACTAAGTACTTCAGTCCACGAGAACAATGCATTTTGTGTTCCAGATGGGCTACAACCCCTAAGAAGTCCTCGCAAGGGATAATTAATGACCATGCTAATCAGATTAATTAGCATTAGTAACCCTTAGGAATAGAGCAGTGATCTTATCTTTGCCCGAGTTGGCCTTTGAAGTATCCATAGTAAGACTGGAAGATTTTCTAAAAGTTTAACCAACATGGTCATCGTTTCACAACTTGAACAAGGTGAAAGTTTTTATAATGGAGTATATACTTCGATCACATTGGGAACCTGTGTGAATATTTTCTTGTGATAGTTCTGGTGGACCTGTTGGGGATTTGTTAACTAGTATATGTACTTCTACCATTTTTGTTGGAAGAATGTCATGGCCTGTGGCGCACTGAATTCCAAAACAAGATCTAATCTATAGACACAATACTTCAGCTGTTCTGCATAGAAGACATAAATCTTGATATGCATGCGTAAAAAATGGAATGATGTAAGTGGTGTTTGCTTAGCAGGCATTCAGCACTGGCATCAGCGACCCTAACTCATGCCTGGTTGTCATACTGTAAAACCACCTGAATCGCTATAAAGACGATGTTCCATACTGTATAACCCTGTTATGCACGGTAAATCAAGCACAGAGTTTATCTTTAGATTCCTCGACATGGTGTGCACTCAAATTTGCAGGTCTAGCATGTATAGTCTAAAATTTCTGTCTGCTGTTTTGCAAACTTCTTTGAGGGTTTGAGTCAAATATGAGAGTATCGTCCACCCGTGAGTTGCATTATTTACATTTGGTCAATTTATTTTGATAACCCCCTAGTCCTGGGGTATGATAATCATGATAGCAATAACAATAACAATACGTACAATCTTGATTGAATTACAAGCAGTAATATGTATTGTTACAAGTAATTAGTAGGACGTATTCCATGACTGTATCTGATCCAAGGTCTTTCTGAAGCCAACTGAAATAACTTCAAGAGAAGATCAATTAACAAGGTTTGGCAGAAAATTTCTCTAAGTTCTATCCGACCGAACATTCAATACCAATGATTTGTCTTGAGAACAAAGTGAAAAGGCGCTTCATATCCAATGTTGGAGAAAAACACATTGAAGATTATCTGTAGCTATAGTGCTGATTGAACTATCTGCATATGTTGACTCTCCAGTTCATTTCGGAATCTCGCATTTTGCCACTTTAGAGATTTAGGACCATAAATTCACAATAAATACACAAAGCTTTCTAAATCACATTACACGTAAAGGGCGTCGTCTTATGGATGGCTTCAGTGAAAAAAATGACAGCATATATGGTGGTGCATCGATGGTTGGATTATCCACCATGAAAACCACAGGGTAATTTGCCATACGTTTACACTGCATTTAGGTACACAATCCATGCGTTCAACGGTTTCCCTGCGCACTCTAATGTAAGTTAAAATCTTCATTATTTACAATACAGTGAACCCTGGAGAGCAAGCGAAGGGTCCATCTTCGGCCAGCTTCGGTTAAATCAGGTATATATTGATTTCGCATAGAATAAGACCACTTTTGTGTTCCCGTAGGCCCATTTTTCATAAATAATACTCCCAATTTGCATGTATTTGTATCACTTGCAATATTTCCATATTTGACATTTCTCAAACCAATGACAGGATCCTTTTCAAACCTGCCGGGGGTGTAGTATTGCTGTCAACAAAAAAGGCACTAGGTTGCGCCCTATTGTTTGCTGATTAAAAGCGATTTTCACGATTATATAACGATCGCTAAAGGCACATGCAATTCTGACACTAGATAATGCTACTGATGTAGATACATGCAGATGCAGTATTGTCTTCAGCCGTCAGCCTGATTTTCTTCAAAAGCCCGAGGATGCACAGTCAGCCAGTCGTGGATTCGTTAATTTCATGTTTTTAGTGCCATGGTAAACTCTACGAAATGTGACATAGCACAACGTAGAACGTTAAATTTAAGTGCCAGGGTTGTTTGGTTTCTTTTTTTTTTTGTTTTTTGTTTGTTTTGTTTTGTTTTGTTTTGTTTTTTGTTTTTTTTTTTTTGTTTTTTGTTTTTTGTTTTTGTTTTTTGTTTTGTTTTGTTTTTTTCTTTTGGTTAGATTTAACCATGTGGAGGATCGTCTTGACGAGCATTATAAACATGCGGGAGTAAAACTTAATTGTAGGAGGTATTACTTTACGTTGGTATTGGAGTGTGCGTGTTGATGTTTTGGTAATTCTTGGGTCTCTGCCTTTTGCTGCTGTTGACTTTGCTCTCATTGCTGGGATAAAAATATGAATACGAGAAAAGCTTTTCTGATCTATATTTCAAGCGATGGTCCAATATTTTATCATGTACGATGGGAAAATAAAATCACACATGTTTTTAATTTTTGCTATTGTCCCAACCACAGTTCATGAGTAGTGGAGGCAATTTGACCTGAAAACCATTTTCAGCTGGACAGCTTTAACATGACTGAATTATGCAGAGCAGGACCTCGATATGAAGCAAGGGAAATCAAATGCAATATCTATTGACAAAACTGCACAAATTTTGTAAAAAGGAAATAGTTTTGTATATTTCCTATGCACACAAGACAATGAAATGATTGCCAAAATTAGACTTTTAGCTAAATAGGATTATGAGACTTTTACCTGTCAATATCAGTCAAAAGTCAGTCCAAGTTGGAAACCGTCTATATCTTGACACGTCTATCAATATGAATATCACCAGATATAACAGTAAGACGCGACAAGAAAAGATTTGTGTCACAGCAAATCCGTCTGTGTGCCTTCAAAAGTTGTAAATATTAAATGCTATAACTTTTGTCCTTTGGCCCTTCACATTCCATTGAGGTTGTGGCTGGATGAAAATTTCAAAAGTCCAACTAACCTTGACCTTTGACCCTTTTGAGGTTACATGTAAATCATAAAAATGTACAGTGTTACTATACCTACAATTTAAGCCAAACAGTAACCAAAGCAGATAAAATACCACCAAGTTATGGCCAAATGAAACTTTTAACGGGCCAAATGACCTCGATGTTTGACCTTTAGAGGTTACATGTTCAGTTCAAAAATGTGCAGCGTTGCAATACCTAAAATTTGAGTTCAACATGACCAAGATAGGGGGGAAATCTGCTGAGTTATAGCTGGGTAAAAGTTTCAAAGGTCCAAATGACATTGACCTTCGACTTTTAGAGGTCACATGTAAAATACAGAAATGTATAATGTTACAATATCATTTCTAAGCCCACCATGAACAAAATCACATGAAAATTAACAAAGTTAAGGCCAGATGAATATTTCAAAGGGCCAAATAATCCTGACTTTTGACCTTCTGATCACCTGTTAATTACAAAAAGATATGCAATGTTGCAATATCTACCATTTAAGCCCAACATGATCAAAATCGGAAAAAGTGTCCAAGTTATGTCCAGGAAAAAAAATTCAAATGTCAAAATGACCTGGACCTATGATCCTTTAGAGGTCACAGGTAAGTTACAAAAATGTGTAGTGTTACAATATAAAAAGTTTGAACCCAACATGAACAAATTATGTCAAAATGGAGTTTTGACTGGATGAAAATTTCAAATACCAAATGAGCTTGACCTTAAGAGGTCACACGTAAAATTATAAAGGTTTGTAGTATTGCAATACCTACATGTGGGTCCAACATGGTTAAAAATGGATGAAAATTGATAAAATTGGGTTGGATAAAAATTTCAAAAGCGAAATGACCTCGACTTTTGACATCTAAAGGTCACGTGTAAATTACAAAAATGTGCACCGTTACAAACATTAAGTGAAGTTGGATTGGTTACCTGTAATAGTATTGGACAGTACAGAAAAACATGACCAATCTTCATAAATTCCAAACCAAACAATGGAGATATTAAAGATTAAATTTTATGATGGTCCTAATTTGCTTTATTTTCAACTGTTGAACCTCTTTACAAAAACTTAAGACTTCATGTACGGAATTATAACGATGCCAAGGGTGGAGTTTCTACGCATAATAGTTTTTAAAAGAACTGTCGGACAAATTTGCCTGCAAACGAAGAAACCAAAATAGAGAAAGAAAGAATTCCTAGGAAAACAACAAGTTTGTGTTGGCACACAGACAGAAATATCTACAAACCTATATATTAATCACCGAATGTCTGCTGGGGACAAGATCATATTGACACAATAAAAGTGATGACTTATAAAAATTAGATGCGAGCAATAGTGTTGAACAATGTGAAAGGAACTTCAAGACATCCCCATAACATGCGTTTCTAGCACATATGCATGTGGATTCGACAAAATACTACTTGCCTCTGGTTAGTGAAAAATTTTTACTCATACATATACATGGCGCCAGCAATTCAGTCACATTTATTTAACTATGGTCGTTTACACTATGGTCCCATCGATAGGCTGATATTACCTAGCACCATGGAACCAGATTTGAAAGAGACCCCACAAAGACCCTTATAGTTAATCCGAAACAGTATACTTCTATCTTTTTTTTTTCAAGTATTTTATATACCGTAAATGTATTTTGTGTACTACTTGTTGCCTTAAAAAGCCTCATTCAACACAGATGCCCTACAAAATTCTCAATCTCCAATTCTAGTCAGTATTATCGGTTATTCTCACCAGCTATTCCATTGATGTGATTAGACTGATGAAACTTTATGTTCATACACACTTGTTTACAAAGTGTTAATTTTGCCTGACATTATACTATGTGAATCTCACAAGTTTTGTTGGTGTACATGAATATTATGGGTTAAAAAAAGGAGCAAAACTCTCTGAATGACGCTCACCGTATCATCTAGCCAATGGTAAAATTTTAAAATGATTATTTCTGCTGTCCATATGTGAACACGAAATATGCCGAATGAGCACTACTTCTAACTTTAAAAGATTCCTAAAGGCACTTTTGAAGGATTCTGTGGCCAGTATGTCCATAGGTTTAACATTATGGCCAATGAGGTCCATGTTCAAGCATGTTCCTACGTATGAAATATATTGTTTAGTTTTGTTTTTTGTCAAACATATGTACATGTATCTTTTAACGCCTCATCAACGTCAATGACCATAGATATTACGTTTCACACCGCTTTGTGTGACCCTATATTAAACTGAACTATTTGATAAATACTTCATTGGCTATTTTGTACTGTGGGTTGTGTTCTCCGATCAATAGTTATAATTGAGGTAGAGAGTGTTTGTAATGTTCCTGATTCATAAATATCACAAAAACGATATAGGCCTACTTTTTTCTTTTGCTCTGAACTCAACGGACTGACTAATCAGGAGAATCAAAAAGTGATAGGCCTACCAAGTCTCTTCTGATTTTCGGTAGAAGTCATAAACTTTGGGTTTTGAGTGGTTAGGCCTATACACTTTGGAAACACTATAGGCTGTAGTTAATGAAGAATTTTTTAAAGAATGGGAGGACCAGTTTAAGACCACCAGTTGCCCTTTATGGGCAACTGTCTGTCTCAAGTAAGGGGTGAAATTTGTTTCTTTAAATTGGTATTGGAAGATTAATGTTGATGCTTTGGTAACTCCGGAATCTCTATGTTGTCATTCTTGGGTTTGAAATTTGTGAATATGGGTCATTTTTTGTCTAAACTATATATATATATATATATATATATATATATATATATATATATATATATATATATATATATATATATATATACGTTTCACACTGTATCATGCGATGTAAATGTGAAGAGTCCCTTTGAATTTTGAAAGAAACTGACCAAGTATGCCTCTTGGCAATTGTAAAAAAATAAACGTCGTTAGTTTATTCACAGCCATTTACTAAACTAAATATTGACAAAGATATTCATAATGCCGGCACGCCCTGCCATGTAGTAGAACTGATGAAACAATGATAACAAAGTATTGCTAAACTTTCCAAAAAAGGAACCAGGTGACAAATTCCCAAACTATGAATGTGTAACCAGCAAAGAATAGTATTGGGAAATGGTACATGATGCATAACTTCTGGCTGAACACTATTTTGAAGGTTAAAGACGGTTAACATTACTGTCTTGGTTCTGGGACATCCAAAAATCTTATACCAGTAATAACTGGAAGGCTATAATTTCTTCCCATGCTATTTAAATCTGACGATTATGATCCTGAATATGAGTCCGTGCCATTGCCCACTGCAGCTTGTCTTGCTTGCTGGCATTTTGGGGTAGTCTCCATGCAAGCGTGCGCAAGACTGGAGGGTCATGACTTTGCATATGGGCATGAACTGGGTTTTTCCCCTCACGTAGCGACAGAAATTTAAAGCTTTTGTGACAATGTTCGGAGAGCAAAGTGACTTAGTCATCTGTGTTACTTCCAAATTACCATCCCACAAAATCTTAACAAAGACCAAAAGTGAAGGCATGAGCCCATCCATTGCACTCTCCCACATTTAACATTGTTAAATTAAACAGAGCATATGTCGTGCAAGGGCATTTTCTGTTGGCTGGAGTACACTAAGGTCTTTCACAGTGTGACTGCAATACATGTGTGATATTAGCTTGTCTAGTCCAGAAAAATGTGATCCTCATACATTTTACGGACTAAACGTCCAGCTGAACCAAAGGCTTCATCTGACATTTCTGGTGTTATGAATGTTCCATTCGGTGCGAAGATGGTCAAGCCCTGACACAAGGGTAAGTCTTGCTTCACTGGCAGCATGCGTTTTATATTTGCCTTTATTTTTTCGTGTGCCCTTGCGGGCGCACACGTTGTTGCAGGGGTAACTTCCGGCTTGGGGTGTTTGCAACGTTCATTGGTCTAAAGAGGCTTACACTTATTCGGCCGTTTGCTCACACCCGAGATAATCGCTGACATGCTATGTTTATCGTTCACTGTCGCTTAAAACATGGTTCAATACCTCTCAGTCAAAATGCTGAGACATGAACGAGATTGATTGGCTGCCAGCACGCCTCGGTTCCAAGCTAAGCCTTAGGCTGTAACGTCACCAAGATACACAAAATCCAACATGACGGCCATGACATTAACTGGTATCACATACAAATAAGACATTTTTAAAAATTGGTACAAAAGATGTGTTATGATCTCTTACCTTTATATGTCCTATTTCCACAGATATAAATCCACATTATGGTATTATTTTAGTCTAATAATAGAGCCATGGTAATCCAATATGTCCATTTCATTTCTGATCTGTCAGCCATTGCTGACCCAAATATCAGGAAGTCATGTACATGTAATTTGATTAAATTTTATACAAGCAATGTGATGACAAAATATTTTGCCATCTACTGCAAAAATACTTTCCTGATGCAAGCAGTAAGATGTAGGTCAAAATTAGAAAGAAATAACCTCTTGATCTGACTTTGAGTTTCAACCTCTAAAATCCGCCATTTTGCAAAAACATTCACGTTTTCTACAAAGCTCCACTTTTGTAACATGTGGTCTATACCCGGCAATTTGCACCAAGAATGCACTGCCAAAGCATACAGATCCACAATCCAATGGGGGTGGTGGGATAGTGACAACCCTGTGTCCACCTTTCAGCCAAATAGGAAGGAACCCCAAAATGACATATTTAGGGGGTAGGGCCCTTTGAATTTTGATCAAATCTGTACAATTTGCCCTAGAATGCTCAAATATATTTTTCACAACTTTAAATATCAGTAAGTATGAAACTTAGCTTAATCTATGTTATTACAGAAAAGGTTTGTTTTATCAGTTGTACTAAACCCCCACTACTTCTGATAAAATGGACTGTTCTGTTATTCAAATTGAACCACTTTTATCTTGAAAATTTATCCCAACCCAGCCCAAATTTATACTCTCTTGAAAAGCATGAACACTTGTTGGGCAAGTTACAGCATGAAAGGGTCATGAGTCTGTTTTAAATTAAAATGCCAGAGCAGTATCTGGTTGGTGGGTGTTCCAAACAGGCACCTCTTGTATCTTCAGTGGGGTATCGGGTGACAGGATGCTCTTAAAATGACCATTAATCGTAACCCAATAAATGCGCTGACTGTTATATAGAGTAAAATCTCCCTAACCGAACACCTCCATATACCGAACACCTCTCTATACTCAACACCATTCCTCGGTCCCGAATGTGTACTTCCAATGTTAGCAAACCTCCCTATACTGAACACCTCCTCATACTGAACACTTTTTTCAGGTCCCAAGGGTGTTCGGTATGGAAAGGTTTTACTGTAAGTGGTAAATCACTTATCACACCCCTTTCATGTGATCCATGAACATCTCAACACTCCCAAATAGCAGGGACTAAGATGTGCCCATGCGTCTTTGTTTACATAAGCACTGCCCAGCAATGCAACTGAGAACGAGGCTGCTTATTTGACCCCTAATCTCGCATCTCATTAAACCCAGGTCAGCATCTCGACTGTCTTGCAGTATTAGAAATTACACCCTGCTCACAGTACCAGTGCATTATGTGTGAACCGCACAGTTGACAATCTCGGGTTCACTGAATGCAGCTATATTGTGGAGTTCAGCAATTCGAATTACATTCTTGCAATGCATTAACACCTGTCCGTATCATGTGTTGTTAGCCGCACGTCGATGCAAACGTTCACCTGGCCACTGTGTACTTGGGCGATAATACAGGCGGTCATCGAAACGGTGTTGCCAGGCAAGTGCAATTGATGTGTGTCAGCTGCACACGAAGGTTTTATCAGTTCAAATTACATTCTTGCAATGCATAAACTCCAGCCTGTATCATGTACTGCTGAACGAATGAGGCAAGATGTTGGAAAGTTGTCTTGTGCACAGCCATCCAACCTTCACGTGTACAGTAGGGGCAATGTCCTGGAATTAACCACGTGAAAAGTGGAATCTTATTGGTTGGTGATTTGGTTAATACTTCTGCAACTGGTTCTGTTCACATCGTAACATTTTAATTTCCCCATACATGTGTCTATGTTTCTAATACCACATTTGTCTAATATTTTTCAGTGAACTTCAACATATATATATATGAGTACTTACAGCAGCATTTGGACCATGGAATACCTGATGAATAAATTTGAGAAAACGCTAATGGAGTTGGACATGTATGTCAAAATCTTCACAAATCAAAAGAACTAAATTATTGTGGCATCGGTAAGGTAGCTTCCATGAATTTCTCAGGGCCTTTGGCCATGCAGTAAAGAACATATTCACCTCCTTACTTGAAAAATCAAACAATTGACAACCATAAAAAGGCATGCAATAACTCTTAAATAATTGATATTTACTTGTTTACATGTAGAATACACATGTTTGAACGGGACCATTAATAAGTTAACTTCATTAATAAAAATCTTCATGGAATTTTTTCATGTTTTCTTCGGTCATACGCCGGCCATACAGGTTACAAATGTGTTCATATGAGTCATCATTTTGGACATGCTTACGGCCCAAAAACATTGCAAGACATCATATTCGCATTACCCCCCCCCCCCCCCCGAGATTAAGATTTCTCTGGATTAAACTGTAAGTTATACTCTTTGGAGTAAGAGCTACGTATGGTCAACAATTTAGACATGGAACAATAAGTCGGTGCTGATCATGGAATATCCTCAGCGTATGCTACGGCGCTAACAAAAATACTACTAATGTGGCACCCAAAAACCTACAGAAGCGATTCGTCTACATGTACTCCAAAGAGGATACGTGAAAGAGCTCCACCAATAGCTTTTCATAGTAAAAGTTACCGATGCTACAAATTATAGACATTTTAAATAAAGTGCATAAATATATTCTTTTTTAAAGCGAATTATGTAACTTTTTAAAACGGGTGAACAAATATTTGCTGGAAAACTCTCTTACATTTGTTTTTAATTTTTACCACGAAATGCTAAATCATCAATGCAATATAATTCACTGTCGCCCCACATGAGATGCCTATTTTTGAATTAGAGTTTTACTTGCTTCAATGTCGATAGATACATCATTGACCAAAAACAAACCCCATTTTACCGCCAATGCATCGCCTTGAACCTTAATGATATATGCTCACTTACATTTCATGGTCAAGGAATAATCTATATACATCTACTCTATAGAGACAAGGTTAAATCTATGTGGAATACGTTTCACATACTTTACTTTCATCACAAGAAATGGTGTGACATAAAAAGGTTTTACTGGCGCATTTAATAAAATTGCTGTTGAACGATGAATGCATCTTGTTTGTGAATATTAGCGTGAGTGCCTCGCGCTCTATTACGCTCTCTAATGGAAAAATATGCTGCATAAACAGACACGTCCTTTACACACTTTTCAAATGTTTCTGTTTTGTTGGCATACATTTTGTCTGCTGTGTCTTGATGGAATTAAAATTAAAGAGTAGCTCACTTCAGAATCCAAATACCCGCATTGCAGACAAAACCAAATATCACTGGGTCGTAGGAGAATTGAGCTCAAAGTGGCCGCAGGGAGAAGTTTTGGTCAAACGGCAGACAAACGAGAACGCAACAAGTCAACTGGTTCAAATTTTGCTGCGAATGAAAGCATCTCCCGAAGTAGAAAACTCTTAGAAAAGGCGTTTGTGGTCGCAAAACTAAATCAGAAACAGCGAATTTAAAATATAAAATTGCTATTGAGAATAGTTTAACCACGTACATCTACCTACACTGCGCAAAAAGTATTCCTAGGGAAAATTAGTCCAATATGTGGCAAATTATATATATATATATATATATATATATATATATATATATATATATATATCATGACAGGAAAAGAAGACTGATACCATTATGTTTTTGTGTGGTATAAGAAAAATTTGGATACGATATAATTTAAAGTGATGAGCAATCAGTGCAGAGAGGGGGAGGGGTATGTATGAGTGAGTACCTTAATACCAAGTTTAGCTACATATTTTTTCTGATTTACAAAACGTGACCCCAAAGGCCCAAAGCCCCGCCATAGTGTCTTTTCATAGAAGTGAAATGTCACCTACAAATACCAGCCATCGTTCCTGTGGATGGTCATGAAGTGTGATCCAAAAGACCCGTCATCGTCTCTGTGGATAGTAATGATCATGAAATGCAACCCACACAAAGACCCGTCACCGTGCCTTTGGATAGCCATGAAATCCTATTTGCACACAAGTGATATCAAATGTAAAAGGTCTTAAAACAGCTGGAGATAGGCACACCGTGGATAACGTCAACCTTGCCAGGTGTGAAAGTCCCAAAAAGTAGTCTGGCAGTTTTCTTCTGATATCATTAGAATATATAGATCTGGTCCATCAGCGTTAAGAAACATGAGCTGGTTATTTCTCTCCACGTGGATTTTATTGCTCTGATTGTTTGAAACGTAAAAAACACAAAACAAAAACTCAGAAAATACAAGGAACAAAAAAAAAGCAAAAAAAAAAAACAAACAAACAAACAAACAAACAAACAAAATAAAAAGCCAGAAAGCAAAGCATAAAAATAAAATAAACAAAAAACAAAATATCAACCCTCAGAAAAAAAGAAAAAAATCAAAGTAATAACCCCTAAACAAATAAAAAAAAACTTTAAAAAACATGAATGAATGAAAAAAGACACCCCAAAGAAAAAAAATCTTAGCAATCCGCCTCAAAAATCGATTCAAATTATATGCTAGCGTCGGCACAATTCGTGTACCTGTACAAACACTGTCTTGTCTCAACGGACAGGTGCAATAAATATTGATGAGTTTATATGCTGACTCGTCATCCACGAGATCTTGACAACTAGAAATACCACCACCCACCTCTGTAAAATGGTGATGTTGAATTCTTCCCTCACATAAAAATGAAAAGGACAAGAAACGTTGAGCACAGGTCTCCTTATCTGGACAAACAAGGCAGCTCAAGCACTTCATTGATACACAATATGAATCTTTACATTTGCAATTATTTGTTTCTCATTTTGGCAAGAGAACGACTGCGTTGTGAACCAGCAACCTTGGCATCTAAATCCTGTCCTAGAAGGGATACGCATCGTGGGTCCATTGGAGAAAATTACACTTTAAAAAGGGTTTATTGCAAAAGGAGCAGTTGATCGTTAATGCCGTGATTAACGTGGCTACACGGACCGGTAGAATGCATAGGAAGTATCCATATCAACTGAGATCTAGTGCTGCCACCTAGGCGGCAGCAACAACTTGACAGGAAGAAGGGCAGATTCGTGTATTAGCCAGGGCCAATGAGCATCTTTGATGAAATTAACGAATTTAGAGAGCAAAAAGTTTAAGAATAGTCATTGACTAAGTTTTCCAACATACTATCCGCTGAATATATATTCATTGCCTAGCAACGGAGGGGCGATGGCAGATTAGCCGTTCATATAGTTACATATAATTACCTCCTGTTGTGTATTGCATTGTCTAAGAATCATTGTCTAAAAGCCACCGGCATGAAGGGTATACAGGCAATACATAGTTGATGTTTTTTACTACAGTGCCGTTGAGGCTCGAACCAGCGACCTTTGACACAAATCACTTGCCTGAAAATACAAAAGACACGTGTATATTTCTTATAAAAATAATGGTTCAATGAAAATGTCACCAGACAGACAGTGCTTCAATGTATAAACAGAACATGGATTTCTTAGTTACGAAGTCAGGGGTGGAATTTTTCTGGGATTGTAAAACTAAAAACGGATGCGATAGTCAGCCACCTGTTTTAAGACCATGTTTGCATAATAAGTTTCTTTGCAATCAACGATATTTCTGATTCGGTTCATTTAACAGCATTTATGAATATATCTTGTATGTATGTATATATATATATATATATATATATATATATATATATATATATATATATATATATATATATATATATATATATATATATATTTTTTTTTTTTTTTTTTTTTTTTTTTTTTTTTTTAGTTTTTGGTTTTCTGTTCTTAGTTAGTTGTCTCTTAACCTTAATCTTATTGTCTATTTTACTGCTTTTATCTAGATGTATGCTGGGCCTCTTGGAAGAACAGAGCTGTGCTCTGAAAGGGTTACCCAGGGTAAACATGTTCATAAGTAAATAAATAAATAAACGAAGTGCATATTCGGCATCCGTTTTGGGGTGATAGAGACTCTGAGAACGTAGGTTTAAAACGGATGAGTAGTACTACCCGAATGTGCCCTACCAGATAAACCCATCCATAGGTTAGAGCACAAAATGATTGAATTAATAAAACGCTTGCTGGGTACACAGGTCACCAGTTTCGTTTTGTGAAGTCTATGTTCAGGGTTGTGAGGGATTGTTAGCTGTTTTGATGGAGACAATGTCTGATATGGCAAAATGTTTTGATTCTCCTATTTCCAAACACACGCATGACAGATATTGGACAATATGTCAAAATATACAGTCAACTCCTTGAGTTTAGCCGTATACTGTCCCGAAAAGCCAATGGATATAGAATGGACGACCAAGTTTTCCGGATTGGAAGTTAAGTTTTTTTTTTTGTTTTTTGTTTTTTTTTTCACTTTCTACATTTGGAACATTGATTTCGTCTCTGTATATATTTTATTGGATAATGAACACAAAAAAAAAAAAAAAAAAAAAAAAAAAAAAAAAAAAAATGAAGAGATCTTTCGCCTTTTGCAATCGTTTCCAATTCTCACCTTCAGTTGCTCGGTGAGAAAAAAAATAACCATGTCGAGAATACTATTTACTCGACTGATCTCGTTTGCGTGCGAGAAGACATCACAGTCTCAATTCATCCGCGGACAGATCTCGGTCAGGCAGGTAAATAGTATTCTCTGCATGGGCAGTTTCACTATTGTATCACCGAAATACGGCATACAAATTGATAAAAAATTAAGGAACTTCGCATAGCAGTTGCATAATCTGGCAATTTTTTTTTACCCATAAAATGGGTGCTGACAGAATGACAGTGGCTTCAGGATAATTTTGCTTTTCTGCCATCCTTCATTTCCTTTGAATCACTCTTACATGACCAATGTTACATATCTTATATATATATATAAATATATATATATATATATATATATATATATATATATATATATATATATATATATATATATATATACATATATATATATTTATATATTATAGCCTGACCGAACATGCATTTTGAAACCGAACCGGGTACTCGGTACTCGGTACTCGGTACACATTACCGATCCCGAACCGGGCACCGTTCGGGTTCGGTGCCATAAATAAACTTAGACATCTTAGAATGCTCATTAAAAGCTTTATTTAAGCAGGGGTTTATAGCTGTTACCCTTTTGCACTGGGGCATTACTATTGTCTATGTAATTCAGGAGATTAATGCAACACACGTGACGCACTTAAATGCAAAGTAGCGTTTGGTGCCTTGTTTTAAAGTGTATACAAGTGCCTCAGTGACCTTCTTATTTAACTTAATTGCCAACATCGACAATGATAACCGAACCCGAACGTTTAGTGACCGTAAAAGCCGAACCCGAGCCTGGCTTAAATCCTGAAACCCGGTAAGCTCGGGTTCGGTTGTTCGGGTTCGGTCAGGCTCTAATATATATATATAAATGTATATATATATATATATAAATATATATATATATATATATATATATATATATATATATATATATATATATATATATATATATATATATATATATATATATATATGTATATATATATATATTTGTGTGTCTGAAATGGTGCCCTGGTCTAGGATGCAGTTTGTTTAAGGTTCTATCCTTACACTCCAGCTTAAAGTTGGGGAATAATCCTCCACAAGGTGTATCAGACACAATGTAGCTTTCAGCAGGATGAGACGGGTTGATAGTGGCAGTATCGATTGAAACCGACGGCGTCCGGTCTGACTAGATCCAACTATATTTGGTGGGGGGGGGGGGGGTAGCTGCCGTCGGGAGGAGTCACCGAAGTTTCAATATCTTTTTCGGCATGTATTTATTTCAGATGAAACTGGCAAAGGTAGTTAACTTCGCAGGTGAAATGACAGTAATGACATACATATGTGGTTTGTGGCACACACACGGGATGTATGATATACCGTCCAAGTGATCTTGAGAACGGTCGATCAGAGTGAGCGGCTTTGGGTTTACAATAAGCCGAGGAGGGTACAAGGTGTTCAGTGCGCCTGTGGGCATGGTCCTTTGCTTCTTGCTTTATTTTTCAGCTAAATGTCAATTAAACAGCGTCTTCCGCGAGAGAACACCTAGCAGGTTTTGAATACTGTAAGTGAAAAAGTCAAATATTTAAAGCATACGGGATATCGTAGGAAATTATCAATGCAATGGTAAAATAAATTGTCATTGTGCACAAGATGGGGAATATTTTAAATATTGATAGCATATCCCAGCAGTTGGCATTGCGTCCCCGTTGGTCTTTGTGGAAACGTGCCGACCTCTCCTATCGTGTATTTAGCAAAATATATTTGCGGTCATTTCCAATAGGATATTTCTCCGTGCTAACGTATTGCGATGGTGTGATGGACTGCTGTCAAGAATCGATGGCCAATCATGTACGCATGGCACACCATAGATAATGTTTGAACGATCGAATGAGACTTTCTTTCTTTCTTTCTTTCTTTCTTTCTTTCTTTCTTTCTTTCTTTCTTTCTTTCTTTCTTTCTTTCTTTCTTTCTTTCTTTCTTTCTTTCTTTCTTTCTTTCTTTCTTTCTTTCTTTCTTTCTTCTCTCTTTCTTTTTTCTTTCCCCTGTACTTTTAAAGAGACTCCCTAAAATCCAAAATATAAATTATCAATTTTTATTTTTCTACCGAACACAAACTCATCTGCAGCTGCCTGTTGACAATATTTTACCTTATTTCGCTGACCATAATAAATTAGTTTAGCTTTGAAACTAGATTTGTGTATTTTACATCTCTATTATATGAGGCATAGCTGTGGCGTTGACGGAGTAAAACAACAATTTTCATTCACCCTGCAAATAAATGTTTTGACCTGGCAAAGTCTGTGGAGTAGTTACACTAAATTCCTCCGATATACCTCAAATATTTGAATGTCAAAATTGTACACAGTTCCATAGTCATTACAAACACGTAAACAGCACGTGAACGACAATAAGCAAAAATGTGACAAGCAAAAATAATTATATTGGATGATGCAATTAAGAAGCAAGAGCTATGACTTAATGACACATGATTACTATAGTTCTAGAAATTTTCGCGCGTGTTTAATTTCGCGCAAACTTATTTTTTCTGAAATTACAGAATGTTCGCGCATTTTAGTTTCGCGCAATCCAATGCCAAACAATGTAGTGAAATACAGTGCAACTTATTTTCGCGTATTTTAATTTTGCACTTTAGGTGGTAGCGCGAAAAGCGCGAAATTAAATCGAGCGCGAAAATTTCTAGAACTACAGTATACCCTTCAGGAAAAATATAAACACTGTCCGGCAGAGTTTTCTAGAAACATATTTCAACTTTATTGCAAATTGACCCTACATGTCATTCTGTGCTCTTGTGTCTTTCTATGTACATTGAAGCCACAGATTCACATTTTGTTATAAAGCATTGAACGCAAATATGTTAAACTGAAGGAACCTTTTATGTTCCCCTGCTTAGTACGCTAGCAATCTAGTTTTATATCTTGCTTTCACAAAACTGTTCATTATTTCTCGGACATGAATGGCACTTAAGCCGATCCAAATTAGAATTCAATAGCTCTCCTTTTGTACAATTGGGCGCCAAGGAAAACTATTGACCAAGAGCATGCTGGTGAACAGCTATTGTGTTATCTATAAATCTCACCTCCAAAATAATCTTTATTGGCGAGAAATTAAAGTAAACACATTGAGGCCGACGACAATTTACATCCGGGCGCCTTGGGGAGATTTGAGCGAGGAACAATTCAAAACTGACTATATCCCTCTGTCCCAGATAGGAAAGCTTGTGCACAAGCACATTCTCAGTACTTAACATTTGCTCGATTGATTCACTGCTGTTGACACTATTGCTATATACATTATGACCCCACATAAATTTCTACATGCACTGAACACGCCACTATGTCAGGTGGAAAAGACGACTTGGCACCTGCACCGTTACATTACAATTAACTCTGTTGTGATATAATCACTCTTTCCGTTGTCACAATGGCTATGTTTCTATGCATGTTGCCTAAAAGCAAACCTTTTCCCAGCTATTTATTTGATGATAGCTTTAAATATTTTTTTGAGGCTTAAAAAAGTAGCTGATTGGCTAATAGCGATTTTTTCCTTGTGCAAATACAATGCAAGCAGTCATTTTCAACAATACTGGAATTCCATCATGACATATAAATATTAAAGACAGGTACCAATAAAATATATAAAAATTGAGATGTAATACAAATCAACAATTGATTGTATTATCAGTTTCGAAAGATTTAGACATTAGAAAAAAAAATATGTAGATGGTTTTAAGAAAATATAAGTTTTATTTATTTAAAATAGGTGGCCATAGATGGGCCAAATCAGTTCGATTCAAATATAAATGGAAAAAATCCAGGTAATCTGTGTCGTATTCGCTTGAATGACTTAACGTCAACATGTCTGCTTGCAACTTTTCTTCCGTTAAAGACTGAAGGAAAGTGTTGGGTGTCATAATTTCAGTGCTTTTTATTTTTTCTTGAAGAATACTAACCCACTACGTCCAGAGCTTTTCGCGGTTGCCTACTGACTCAATCCCCAAGCGGTTAATCCAGTGCCAATATAGAAAGCAAAAACAAGTACATGGATGCGATAAGTTATAAGCAGTGTGCCATTCGTTGAAATGAACACTGATTTAGCCTTTTTTTTTCATATTGGTACTTTGAATAAAGACCAGCGAATTACTTGCAACTTGAATTCGCTGCTTTCTGTGGTTTGACATCACTGTTTATCATTCAAGTGGTAGTTCTACAAATTATACACACTCCAACATTATGCAAAATGGTGTGTGGGCTACCATGCACTTAATTTTGTCAACAATACATAAAACGACACCCCAGCACCACTAATGACGGCGTCCACAGCTTGCCTTGTCACCGTTCGAGCGTTCGCTGCGGGCAAATGATAAATCGAGCGACATATGCTCACCATTTTAACTGGGTAGCTTCAAAGGGGGCAAATTTTATTCAACGTTCCTGCGACAACTACTGCACAGACATGAAGCAAATGTGGTGAACCTAGAAAATGTAATAAAAAACCTCTTAGAAAATATACAATGCAGGGAAAGTCCATAATTTACAGAGATACCCATTGTAACATATGCCTCTTAAAACATGACCCCATTATACGCTCCTAAATACATATTTATGTACACACTGTATACATTTTTTTAACTTTCAATCTGACAGTGTCGACATAATTTACCTACAGGGCACATCGTGATAACGACAATTATGCGAGCATACAGAATTCGTTTGCTTCACGGTTGTAACTGCTTGAACGCATGTGTTATGTTCAAATAAGTCAGAACAGTAAAATAGAGAAGAAGTTGGCCCACAATGTTTTCCTCCCCTCAAACGTACTCTTGTGACTTTCAATGATCGCCGTTTCATTGCTTTTGCTAAGTAAATGATTACAATGTGACAGATGTATCAATGATCTTTTCAGCGGCAATGTAAGTCTGGCATCTGAAAATAAATGTTACGACTCTCGCCTGTTACCATTCGAACTTCTCACAATGCGATGGTTTGATGTATACGAGGGAACAATGCTTGTAAAAAAAATATTATAACCTACATTCCAAAAAAAAAAAAAAATTGTAAAGATGAAATACAATGACAAGGATGTTACCAACAGTATTTGTCATCTGTCTCACATGACCATGAGGGAAGGTTTGAACAGTAATGTTCGCCATTCTATAATGGGCTTCTGATAACGGTATATTGAGACACCAACTGCCCGCGTTCCATCTTTGTCCCTGGTCACGTACACAACGTCAGCTAAAGAATCACGCCTGCCAAGAGGCTATACAGCAGCAATACTGTCCGCGTCAGCCAAAGAATCACGCCAGCCAATAACTACACAACAGCAACAGTGTCCACGTTATGACGTTAATTTTTACAACACTTGCAGAATTTGTTGTGATAATTTCCACTTGGTTGTTGTAAGGATGACTGTCCATGTAACGCTGGGGACAGTCATCATCTGCAATAAAACATCAAATGGACAAATAAATGAACAAACTACCGTTGAAAGTAAATTACTTTATCAGTTAAGAAACTCGGGTGTGCGGATCTAAACTTAGTCTGTCTGTATCCCTGGTTAAAATGTCCATGAATTCGGGCTAATATTAGTGGCAGTATCTGGTAATTTTGTGCACGCGCTTTGTTTGCAGTGTTTGTCTTCCCTATCTGTCCATCCACCCACCCACGTATCTGTCTACCTACAGTGACACCATCCTTTCCCGATAAAGGAGTCAAAACGGCAAAGGAATCTGACTTATAGCCCCCAAAACCTTAAGTGATTATACCTGATATACGAGTGCCATTATAATGTAGTCTCTCTCTCTCTCTCTCTCTCTCTCTCTCTCCTCTCTCTCTCTCTCTCTCTCTCTCTCTCTCTCTCTCTCTCTCTCTCTTCCCCCCTCGGTGTCTGTCTAAGTGAATATATTGGATATACGAGTGTCGTAATGATGAAGTTTCACTGTATCTATCTGTCTATCTATCTATCTATCTATCTATCTATCTATCTATCTATCTATCTATCTATCTATCTATCTATCTATCTATCTGTCAGTCTCTCTGTCTGTCTGTCTGTCCGTCCGTTTGTCTGTGTATGTATGTATGTATGTATGTATGTATGTATGTATGTATGTATGTCTAGATCATATGCTCACATAGTCTCTCCGCTTCTTCCAGCTTGAGCGCCAGGCTGGCTCCCTCGGCGGCTGTGGAACTGCGCGCCGTCTGTAATTCGCCGCACGTTGCTCTGGTGGAGCGGGACATGGCAATGTGCCGCCAGTCCGTCCTCTCGTAAACCTGAACAAAAACTCGTCTGGTAAGACAGGAGGTTACTGACCCAAAACATTTACTTTCCTATTTTTAGTATGATAATTTCTCCCTGCAGGCTTAAAGAAACGGCGTGAGTCAAAATCGAAATAATAATAAAAACTATGAATTTATTATTATTATTATTATTATTATTATTATTATTATTATTATTATTATTATTATTATTATTATTATTATCATTATCATTATCATTATCATTATCATTATCATTATTATTATTATTATTATTATTATTATTATAAACATGCATTTTTTCGAATACGTATAATGATTTTGAGGCCTCATGACGTGGCCGTCCTGTTGCTTGCATGATTATTATGCATAATTTAATTGACAGATTAATCATCTGGTAACCTCCACTTATCAAGGACCATTCCAGAGACACACTTCTACTTGTTTAATCCTATTTATCAGTGGCTTGATGTGGGTAACCTATATTTTTGGTCAATATTGTAACATTCCAAAAGCACACCCGAACAAACAACCCGCCCCATATTATTATGAAATTTGCCAGTTTAAACCCGTTTTCAGCTTATATCGCATCTGTAGGGCTATAATCTCTCATCTATCTTTAGATCTTGTGGAATTCCCCTGATCTATTTTTGAGATCTTTATGGGGTTTTACTCCTTTACCTATTTTGAGATCCCATGTGAATCCCCACCATCTATTTTTAGACACCTGTGGGGTTGGGGGTTTTATGCGATAATCCCCTAAGGATTATTGCATAACACCCCCAGGTGCTGTGTTAGATGTGTAGTTTAATGAAGTTCTTCCACCCATGTTAAATGCCTTAGAAGTAGAAAACATAATGCTCTAAACACTGAGCTTTATGATAGTAATCTCGTAGGTCTGCCCACTTTGTCAGCTTCATAGCAACTGATGTAGAGCTGTGAAGGTGGGTCCTTTATATGCAGTTTGATGTGTCATAACCATGAAGTTATATTCTATTCATTGGTATGAAGCATGTTCTATTTTTAATTCTTACTCATCTTTTAGGTGAAATCCTTAGTCTCCTTATGTAACAGGTGACTCGAATCCTGCCATTGTGTAGTTACAGTTTTGGCTACCTTTTCATTTTTACCAAAAAATAGCTATTGTATCTTTTTTTAATTATGAGACGAAATTTAATTATAGTCACAGTTTTTAAGGCTGTCTATAGTTCAAGCGGAACCAATGTGTATCTTGCAAATGTACAATTTATATGGGCTACCACGAAGCTTAAGGACATATTTAGAGAAAAATATATCCCTTGGTAAGTGGCGCAATGTGCACTTGCCCTCTACAAATTTGTATTCCACCAAATTGATCATGCAATATACCGAGTATTGACAGCTGTATTGTGGTGTTTGGTTTGCTCTTTTGGCGCCAAATTTTCATACTTCTTCACGACATGTTGTTGGCGCTCGTTGGACACATGCAGCTCGAAGTACCGAGGGATACCTCGGGACCTGGGACATCATTCTTGTCTCAAAAATATGGATGTGTTGATACTTAGGTGAAACTTTTTTTTTTCTCAAGGAATCAGGATCATGACCCGTTATGATAATTCGCATGAGTAGAACCTTGGCTATTGATAAGCACTGCAGAAGTTAATGTGTATCTTCATGTCACACATATAGCCTAAATTGATGTCCGTCTTGTTTTCGGTATTTCTGCCCGTTTGGGATCTTGGCCGTGTCCGTGGTCCATTCCGTAGTTTTGTGGATCACCTTAAAGGAGAGTTAGTTATCTTGCGCAGATATGCACAATGGCTTAGAACAATGATCCACACCACAGTTGGTAAGCAAGCTTGAATCGAAATAAATTATTGAATAACACCTGTGACAAAACTTAGAATATTTCAAATCTATTTACCCAGCATCGAAAAAAGCTGACGGGATCTTCTGAGTCATACGTGATCATGTAAGACCGCAAGTCCTCGTCCCAGAAGCCAACGCAGGTCAGTTCACGATCAGGTTCGTCTGAAGGGAAAATAAAACATCCCCTTAAACATTTACTGAGGCGGTCAATCTTAAATCGCTCTCAAACATTTAAGCAGAAATTATCCCTAAACCTCCGCTGGTAAGAAAAAGCCTTTGTCAATAACTTTGGTAAGACGGGTTCATTTCCACATCTTATTCAAATGTTAAACGAGAAATATAAGCGGACGACATTTTACATCCGGGTGGGTTAGGGTGGTGGGAGCGGGAATGGGCTATTGATGAACATCGCGTTAACAAGATACCTGCGGGAGAAAATGGTTCTTTGATACGCTTGAGACATGTTCTAAATCGAGAAATAACGTTGATAACCGTAACGCTTCCTGGTACATTAAGTAAAGAATGGACGCTTATCTAACCTTCGAGTAATTTATCAATACATAAGTTGGACATACTGTTTCAGAAAACTTTATGATGGCTGCATAGACTTTCATAAACAGCTTTGAGTATGTAATTCCTCTTAAACCAAAAACACAAAAAACAAAAACAACCAACAAACAAACAAACGAAACAAAACAAAGCCAAAAAAAAAAAAAAAAAAAAAAAAAAAAACATTTGGGGAACGCAAGGGGATTGTATGCATTTATTTGAACTGCCAGGAATGGATCGACATTTTTTGTAGAAAATATTCAATTTACCATATTCTCCAATAGGCCTGCCTGTATGGTCGACCGTCTCGCAGTACTCGGCGTCGACATACGACTTCTGTTCCGTACCAAGGCATGATTTGTACTCTGTGACGTACTGACGGCAGTTGATTTGATGACGCGGCCGTTCCGTTATGCCTCGAATACGCGTGCGGTAGTGTTCCTCAGGAGGCCCGTGTTGCGTGAATCTGTACCGGCCCTGTACAGGACACGCCACAGGAGCGGGAGGATTTACTGAAGCAAGAGGGTATCGTTATGACAGATCCAGAGGGGGTATTGAGGTGAAATATGTTTCATTGTGAGACACCAGATTGTAACGTGATATAATACGCAGGAATGTTCAAAATAAAACGTGTGACAGTCGCATTATACTTTTATCTTGTAAAGTATGACTGTGCATAAAAATATGCTGACTTAAAAATATCATAATGGCTCCATTTCTATCGAAATGTTTAAAAAAAATGAAAATCAGAGTGGAATGATATTTTAACACAAGATTTGAGTGCAGTGTCCAAAAAAGTGAAATAAAAACGTCACAAATAAAATCAAAGTAAATTAGGAAAGATGATTTGCTGCATATCAAATCAGTGTGTGTGTCTTCAAAGCATATTGGTATGGCACTTATTCCATAACACAGGGGTAGAAGTTGGAATGGCGTCTCTATCTTTTATTGCTTTGAAGTTATTTAAGATTTAAAATTTCTAATCGTGTTATTTAGCATAGTTTAAATTGCTACAACTTTTAATTGTTATTCATTATGTGCGAAATGGTCAACAACCCCCTACAAGAAGTTGGAATGACATCTCTATCTATTAAAGTGTTAAAGATATTCAAGATTGAAAATTTCGAATACTGCTAATTAGCATAATTTAAATTGGTACAACTTTTGTTTTAGATTCATTACATGCGCAATGGTAAACAATCCCCTTGTAAAAGTTGAAATGACATCTCCATCTATAACAGTTTTGAAGATATCGAAGTTTTAAAATTTCAAATGCTGCTAATTAGCATAATTTAAATGGCTACAACTTTTGCTTTAGATTGAGTACATGCATAATGGTCAAAAACCACCTAGTAGAAGTTAAAATGACATCTCTTTCTTTAATAGTTTTGAAAATATTCAAGTTTTAAAATTTCAAATGCTGCTAGTTAGAATAATTTAAATTGTTACAACTTTTGTTTTTAATTCATTGGATGCGCACTGGTCAATAACCCCCTAGTCGAAGTTGGAATGACATCTCTATCTATTATACTTTTGAAGATATTGAAGATTTAAAATTTCAAATGCCCCTAATTTGCAATATTTTAAACATCTTCATTCATCTGTATAAAACAGTCAAACTTCTTGGATGGAGGTACAATCATGCCAAGTTTGGAGTTTCTATGTATAATAGTGTCCGAGAAAAGAAAGAAAGAAAGAAAGAAAGAAAAAAAGAAAGAAAGAAAGAAAGAAAGAAAGAAAGAAAGAAAGAAAGAAAGAAAGAAAGAAAGAAAGAAAAAAAAAGAAAGAACTCGAGGAAAAACAGAAAAGTGTGTGTTGACACACACAATTTAAATATATCAAGAGATATTTTCTCGTTCGCGCATGACAGGACTGGCCTTGCACACAACAACCGTACAAGTTGACTCACATAAAAACGTCTTATACTTCCACTTGACGTTGTTACGATTGATGGTAAAGGACGACCACGTACAGGCTTGCTTAAACATATATTCCCTGTAGTTAGGTCTTGATATGTCTTCACCTGTCAATCGGAACGGCCGCCCTGAAATTAGACAATGATAAAGGTAACGATAAGGAGAAGGATAGCAGTAACAATAAGAACAAAATGACAATAACCACTGTCAACAATTATCAAGAGTAACAATAATAATAGTGATTCATAACTTTGACAACTTTGTTTCCTGAAGCCATTGCATTATTACTTTGAACCATCTGATGCAAATACATGTTAGGTAACTCTCTCTCTCTCTCTCTCTCTCTCTCTCTCTCTCTCTCTCTCTCTCTCTCTCACACACACACACACACACACCACACACAGAATGATGTACCTACCCATGCGCCACCGAATGATACTGTGATGTCTTGGGAGTAAGTCAAAACACACGTTGTCCACCTCACTGTGAAAAGGAAGTAAAAAAAAAGTACTTAAGTTAAAGGTGTACTGCACATGAAGAAACAAGATCGAAACTAGAAAAGATGATTCATAGCAAATCAGCGTGTGTGTGTCTTCAAAGCATTGGTATGGCAATGTACAACTAGCCCATAACACAGGACTAGAAGTTGGAATGGCATTTCTATCTATTATAGCTTTGAAGTTATTTAAGATTTCAAATTTGTAATGATGCTACTTAGCATGATTTAAATTGCTACCACTTTTTTAAAATTTATGTGGTGCGCAATGGACAACAACCCCGTAGAAGAAGTTAGAATCACATCTCTACTGATTATAGTGTTGAAGATATTCAAGATTGAAAATCTCAAATACTGCAAATTAGCATGATTAAAATTACCACAACTTTTGTCTCAGATTAATAACATGTGCAATGGACAATAAACCCCTAGTAGAAGTGAAATGGCATCTCTATCTATAATGATTTTGAAGATATCAAGATTTATAGTTTTAAATGCTGCTGATTAGCATTACTTAAATTGCTGCAACTTTTGTTTTAAATTCATTAGATGCGCAATAGTCAATTACCCTCTAGAAGAAGTTGGAATGACATTCTCTATCTATTGTTCTTCTGAAAATATTCAAGATTTAAAATTTCAAATGCCCCTAATTTGCATAATTTTAAACATTTTAATTTCTCTGAATTAAAAGGTCCGACTCCTTGTATGGAGGTAAAATCGTGCCAAGTTTGGAGTTTCTATGTATAACAGTGTCAGACAAAAGTGTCAGACAAATTCACTGGTAAAGAGGAAAGAAAGAAAGAAAGAAAGAAAGAAAGAAAGAAAGAAATTCAGGAAAAACAGAAGTGTGTTGACAGACACTTTAACTAGGAACGACGATTTGCTTAAAAAGCAAATCTGTCTGTGTGCCTTCAAAAGTTGTAAGTATGGCTACTTGAAAATTTCAAAGGTTCAAATTACCTTGACCTTTGACCTCTAGAAGCTATATGATTTCATATAATTTACCAAAATATGCAGTGTTGCAATAGGAGGTATTCATGTTTAACACTATTAGCTGCAGATCTGCTCTGGTCTCCTCAGTTGCTAGGCAACTGAACTGTGCTTTAGCCAAGATCAATGCACATGTACCAATTATGTAGATTAACCGTCCCGAAATAACACTTTTCTACAAAAAAATGAACATTTCGTGATGTTTTCACCATCTTGTATGTTTTAGAACTTAATGAACCAGTGTTCTTAAGTTTGTTGTTCTCTGAAGTTGTTACTTTTATTGCAGAACCTTATTTGACCATGCTTAATACACGAATATGCCCTCTTCCTGTCAAGGTCATTGCTGCAGCCTATGTGGCAGCACAGGACCTCAATTATTCTGAATACCTCCTATACTTACAAGTTGAGTCCAACACGATTAAAATTCGAAGAAAATATACCAATTTATGGCTGGCTGAAACTTTCAAAGGTCCAAATGACCTTGACCGTTGACATTTAGAGGTCACATGTAAATTACAGAAATATATAGTGTTACGATATCTACAATTTAAGCGCAATATGAAGCAAATAAGATGAAAATACACCAAGTTATGGCTGGATAAAATCTCCAAAGGTACAAATGACCTTCACCCTTGACCTTTAAAGGTTACATGTTACTTACAAAAATATGCAGTGTTGCAATACCTCGAATCTGGGTTCAATGTGGTCAAAATTGGATGAAAATTGACAAAGTTATGGCTGGATGAAAATTTCAAATGTCCAAAAGACCTTGACCTGTGACCTTCAGAGGTTTCACGTAAATACAAAAATATGTGGTTTTGCAATACTTACAATTTGGTTCCAGCATGGTCAAAATAGGATGAAAATTGACAGAGTTACGGCTAGATAAAAGATCAATAGGTCAAAATGACTTTAAGCTTTGACCGTTAAAGTTCACATATACATTACAGAAAGTGCAGTGTTACAAACCTATAAATTAAAGTTGAATTGGTTACATGTACCTATGATATTCAAGATTTAAATTTTAAATGCTCCCAATTTGCATAATTTTCAAAATGATCACCCCGCATCATAAAAAGACATGATTACATGTCTGTAGATTTAATCATGTCAAGTGTGGAGATTCTAAACGTAACAGTATCCTAGAAAATTGTCGGACAAAATTGCTTGTAATGAAGAAAGACAGACAGAAAGAAGGTGGGAAGTGAGAAAGAAACCCAACAAAACAAAATGTCTGTGTCGGCGCCACATATATGATGATCTATATTAACGACATCAAAACCTGCTCAGTATCACTTCAGTCAACAACGAAAGTTACTGTCGATAGTGTTAGCGAAGTTACTGATGAAGAAAGCACAAAATGCTGTTTCTGGAAGTTGTAATTATACCGTTTGTTCATACTGTCGTTTAGAATTTTTGACACAGTTCTTAATATCGCGTTGTTTTTTTTATTTTCATAATGACTGAGATTTTTTCACACATCAATGGGAGTGCAATATTAGAATGCAGTGAAAACAAATAGCAAGCCTGCTGTACTTCAACTGCCGCCGTGCCCCAGGCTTTTCTGCCTGTTTACTTTACAAGCGCAAGTTTACAGTGCTCGGTGAATCCTTATCAGGTCAAAACAAAACAAAAAACAAACAAAAAAAAAAAAAAAAAAAAACTATGCGCCTGCGCATTTTGCAGCAAGACATGCGCGCCTCCTGTGACTTACTCCGGAATGTTCTGAGAGCATGTGGGTGCTCAGGCTAACTCAGCGGTAGCAAGAACAGTGTAAATTTAAGTCCACAGTGAACATTTCTAGAGCAACAGTGTTCTCTAATCTGCTGTCTGATTAGTTTAAACATATTTTATTCAAACAACAATTGGAAAACAGGGCGAACCCTATATTAATCCCTCTTGTACATGTAAAAGCATAGAAATCAAAAGACATTACACGCCAGGAAATCACAAAGACCAAGTAGTAGTTAACATGACATTACAATACATATAGATGGCAAAATGCCGATACAAATATTAAGGATGTAACCAAGACACGTAGGGACAGTAGCTGGGGTACTGACTTATTAAGTGATATGAAGTTATTTAATTGTTATATACAAGGTTGAAGCAGAATTACATAAAGATGAAACCGTCAGACGTCATATATTGTATAATTGTAGATCATTAAGTTACTGTCCCGAGCCTTGCTGTGGCTTTTATATACTGATGTACAGCTAAAAATATAATTTCGTTTTCTATGCCATTGCACTGTCTGGAGCAATATAGAAGTGTTCGCACGGTAAAAGATGCAATAGGTAGGACCTTCCTTTGTAAACTATCGTTCGGTACACTATACTTGTTACATTCGCAAAAATAGTGAAAAACGTCTTCATTTGCGTTGCCACAGGAACACTCGGGGGAGTCAACGAGTCCTCTCTCAAAAAGATCATTTTTTTCAAATTACTACATTTCATACGAGCTGTCTGATTAAATTATGTATATATCTTTTACAATTTATATATACCTCTAAATTACATTTAAAACCCATAACATCAACAAGACGGAAATACTGCAAAGCTGCTTTATGAGCTGAAGCCAGACTCCTTCCTACAGTGCAGAGATGACATATTTTTAAAGGAAGGTGTAGTACTCTCCTTACCATTTGCCAACTGTGAGAGCCGTCATAAGATATCGTGATCCCACGGTCATTTGACAAATAAAGTATGTTTCCTTGTACCAAAATTGATCAATCTTTGTCTTGAAATAAATATGTGTGGCGTTTATGATGACGTCAACATCGTACTCGTCACTGGTGTACCACGTGCCGAAGTAGTCGCTGGGCAGCATACAGTGAGGAGCCATAGTTACCGCCGGTGCGTCTTCTGGCTCCGGGTCAAGAGCTATGGTGAAGAACGAGCAAAACAAAGTGAAATCTGCCATTTCTATGTTTCTATTCCCACCATAGGTAGAAAAACACAGCTGCACCAAACTATGGCAAAAAAAAAAAAAGAAAAAAAAAAAAGAAAAGAAAAGACAGAAAAAGAAAAAGCCCGTCGCATCTTATTCTTAAGATTCATTCTGTATTGCAATGTGATACCTAGTTATTGTGTCTCCACTTTCTTCTCCACAAATTTACCTGCACTTCATCGTAATGGTCGCATGGAAAAATAGACTTATTTCACTCGCCTTAATCCTCATTTCCTCTCCTTTTCAGCAGACTAGCAGCTAAACCTTTATTTACAAAGTTAAGCACATGAAAATGAATGAAAAATCCTGTTTAAAATATTATCCATTTATTTCTGTGATTTGAGGTGTAGCCAAAATGTTCAGATAAAATACTATCCATATTAATAAATTCCAACCCAACAATGAAAGCATGGGGATTCAAGGGTTACTTAAACATCAACATTCATCTTCCAATACCAGTGTGAAAAAACAAACTTCATTTCTGACTTGAGACGGGCAGTCCCCCACAAACGGCAACAGGTGGTTTCAAACCAGTCTTCTAAACATTTAAAGTATATTTTACTAACTACAAATTTCAGGCCTAACCACTTAAATCCATTTTTTTTACTTGTGCTAAAGATGAATAGAGACGTGGTGGGCCTGCCACTTTTTGGTTTTCCTGACTTGTCGGTTAGCTGCGTTCACAGCAAAAGAAGAATGTAAAAAGTGGACCTACGTCGTTTTTGTGATATTTATGAATCTGGAACATTTTAAACACACTCTACCTCCATTACAAGTCAACTATGAGTCGGAGAACACAGCACACGATACAACATGGCCAATGGAGTATTCATTAAAGAGTTCCGAAAAAGACATTACCCATATTCACCAGATTCAACCCAACAATGACAGCATAGAGATTCAAGAGTCATTAACACCATCAACATTCATCTTCCAATGCCAATGTGGACTTACACATTCATAGACCTGCGGCATAGAGGGCCCTTCGGGGGTCATACCCCAACCCGTGGTATAACAAGTTACAACCTATATTTTCTTATAGGTATATATGTCCTCTTCATAAAAAAATAGGTTGTGGAATCTGAAAAGCGTTTTATTATATATATTTCTGCCCGTTTCCATGACAACCTATGATTTTAATGAGACAACTAAAATTTGTCCTTAAAAATATTAACTTTGGTGATACTGCTTGTGGAAAGGCTAAATAAACATCAAAATGTGCTCAATTGCTCTAATATAGTCACAAAATACAGAGTTTTTTCAAAGTGCCTAATTATCATATGTTAATTTATGCAAATATATGAAATTTACAGCGAAATTAAGTATTGTGCGACGGATAACATACTATATATACTAAGATATAGTTTCGTTTATTTAAAAAAAAAGGCAAAATGATTAGGAGCAGTACTCATACAAGTTTTATTTATCATGTTCATATGAGTATACCATATGCATATTAATCAATATGCTAATATGGCTATCATATGTCATCTTCGCTTAGGGAACCCTGATAACAATTGCCAATACAACTGATATAGTAAGATAGTACTTTGTACCATTTATTCGCACCTACACGTAATTTACAGTGAACCATCCCAATGAGTCCTGCAACCAAACTAATGTATCTCTGGCATCAAACTATAATTCAAGATGCCTTTTAGTAAAGGAAAACAGTATAAGTACATGTATACACTAAATACAAAAAGCTGATCAATGATGGTCACGGTTTGGAGATTCTAGGCCAAGATTCAGTCATCATCTTCCTCATCATCACTGTCTGTTTCAGTGTCAAAAGTGTCATTTGCACACTCATGTCCAAGGCATGCACATAATTCTGTACATTTAAGTCCTGTCTGGAGGCAATGGCACTTTCTTGCGACAGTACACTCAATATCGGTGCAATACATATGAGTCAGGTTGCGGACTTCCAGTGGGGCTAGCTCATTGGTATACATCGAAGGCTTGAGGTAGCCATCATTAGACATTTCCCAGCCGTTACAATTGGGATCCCACACTTTAGGGTTAGGAATGTGACTGTTGTATTGGTGTCTTTTTGTCCCAAACCACTTCCTAGTAGTCATTACCCTATTCCGCAGTCCGAACTCTTTACTCTCCATAAGCTAACCTGTCCCTGTCTAACCTATATACATATAGAGGTACTATTGTCCAAATTGCACACGTTCCTCTGTAAAATTTTGACATAGGCTGTATTAGCTGAAATAAATTAAAGGGTCTTTGGCGAGTAACTACTCAGCATGTTTCGGAGCCTTTTACCCGTACATGTCTCTCTGAGTAGCGGATCCTTGTCTAAGCTAAATATTCAGCAAAGACAACCCACATAATAATGAATAAATATGAACGTGGCAAATGATGAATTAGCTAAATACGTGAAATTTTGCTTATACATGCAGACCTTCATTATGAAAGAAGAATACCTGGCAAACAAACTATAATTACCAAATTTGTGTAGTACAGGTTCAGTTAAGAACAATTTGACTTACCCCTGAACCAATATGTACCCTTTCTAGCTGGACAGCTTATTCTAGTTAAACTATCCGCCAGTGTTTAACTGAAGTAGAAACAATCTGGGGCATAATATTCATTCCCAGTGATTGTAAAATAAACAGTTGCAGGTAGGCCACCTGTATAAACCAAGGGAAGTCCTAACAATCACTGCAACATTGTACATCCTGCACCAGAAATGTAAAATAAACTCCATGATGACACCTACTCCTCAAACAATTAAGCTCTATTTCAGTGCCAACCCTGAGTCCATGTATCAACGTAATGTGTCAGGTTTGTGATACTTGAAAAAATACTGTCACTTTTGAGTATTTTTTTAAGATTGAGTAAAAGTGCATTCAGGCATGACAGAAAAGAATGAAAGTCATTAGCATTTATGACAAAACCATGTTATCAAAACAATTTTTCTTAACAGGATTTTGAGTACAATAAAGCAAACATGTAACTGTGGCAGGCCGCTGCTTGCTACCAATAGTCATTTGTTTTTCAGTCAAAAGAATGCAATGAAAATATTAACCAGATATCAAATACAATTAGGCAAGCTTGTAACTGTCGTAGGCCGCTACTCGCTACCGATAGCCCCTGGGGGTTTAACCTAAGAGAAATCAAGCTAGCCTAAAATGTTTGAAAGGTGAACATTAAAACAGAATGATGCCAAAAGATAAAATTAAGTCGAAAAAAGGCAAGTCTAATATCTCTAAAATTATTAAAGCCAAACTTTCTAACCATCTCCGGATATTTACAGCAAAATTTGTAGAAATATTTGATCAAAAGTACATCTTTGAATGTTCCTGACTCAAGTTTATTGTAAATAAAAATTTGGTTCTAGATGCAAAGTCTTCAAATTTAGAACAAATTCGACCAAATCTCAAAGTCTGTGAAAAAAAACCGTATTATATCCAATAGTATCCGAAATAATACTGTCTGGGAAAGGATAATTAACTACTTCAAAGTTAAACACATCTATTTTGTGATAGACTTTAATACAAAACCTGTCAATAGTGACCTGAATATCCAAGTCCAAAAACACATCTCTGAAACCATCTGAATAGTTACCCTCCAAAGGGATATCTTTTGGGTAAATTTCTTTAGCAATTTTACTGAAATTTTGCACATTTACACAAGCAATGACATCAATATATCTTGCATTGTTTGATAATTTTGTAGCCATTTGAAAGTCTTTTTTTCATCAGTTTATCCATATACTTAAATTCAAGCCAGGTTAAATACAAACCTGCCAGTAAAGGGGAGCAGTTGCTACCCATTGCAATGCCTTTTATTTGTTGAAAAACCAATGGTCCGCATTGAACAAAAGTATTATCCAAAAGAAATTTTATAGCATCTATCAAAGTTTCAACAGTGTACGATTTAATGGTACTTCTTGAATATTTGTTGTGTTATGCTGTCTTTATATATGAATTAATATTAATGTATGGTTTACCATTATGGTTAAACATTTTGCTTATTAATTCTGAAAGTGAACTTTTGACTTCATCTCTGGGTAGATTTGTGTGCAGTGAAGAAAAATCAAAACATTTGATATTTTTTGCTTTTACATCTTTGATTTTAGATACAAACTCGGAAGAATTGCTAATACTCCAAAAACAATTTAATTCACTGTTTCTAGAAATTGCATTACAGTATTTACGAAAATGATTCCTAATTGCAGTCAAACACAATGTTCCTTCTTTTGATAATTGTTTTCTTGTACATTTTGCAGCACCGGCTATTAATCTAGATTTAAAAGGGTTTTTATGTAATTTGGGTATCCAGAACAAACGTTGAATAGAGGAGTCCTCTTCAGAAATTTTGACATTAAAATTCCTTTTCATCTCATCTTTTTGTGTATCTATCAAATTATCAATGGATTGTTTGTGTAATTTATACACATCATTTCCTCTTATGTCTGAAATATTGTTTATACCAAGTTCTTTTTTCAAAACATCCATATAATATTTTTTGCAGATGATCCCAAGATTGTCCCCTGCCTTATCTATGTTAATGACTACAAAATTTTCTTGTAGTACTTTGACTGCTTTTGAAATTTCAGGTTTTTTTAGATTAACCGTATTGAAATTTTTAATGTGGGATTTTTAACAATAAATTCTTTTTCTAGAGCCTTTTTTCAAGTTTGATAACCGTCCTTTAAATTTCTGAAATTCTATTTTTCTTTCTTTGCCCATTTCATACAGTATGAGTCAAGTGCATCACATGTATCCTGAAAAATACTGTCAATATTCAACTTGGGGCAAATGTTGTACCTTTTTTCATAATTTCTTTTAAACTTGAATTTTGTATGATATCCAAATTACCTGTAAATACATGTTTGTGGTATGCATCAACAAAATCTGAATATTTACTGTCAGACATACTGTCACAATTTTGATTCGCTGCGATATCTTCAAGAATAATTGAAGCCGGAAATTGCTTGTAATTCATGATACTTTGTCCAATATTGTTGCCATATTTATAGGAAATGATGGGGAGGGTTGGGGTCTTTTATTTTGCACTCCCTGGGAATCATGTTACCAACAAATTTCAATTTGAAAACGGACTGAATGTTTAGCGGATCAATAATTTTGTCTTTGAAAGGAATCCTGCAAAACATTTGATCTAATTTTTTCTTATCAGAATCTGGTTTCCGAATAGTTGTCGTGTAAGCGTACACAATTTCACAAAAACTTTGCGGAAATGTGTGTTCTGAATCAGTAAGGCCCAAATATTCATTTATTTTTGTTATGTCTCGAAATGATAGTGCTTTAAGAGCTGTATGTAATTGATCAATGCCATTGTGGCACCAGATGGCACATTGGTATTGTGCCCTTTTCACATGTTGCTCAAATGCATCCTCAGTAGGCGGTAGTTGAGCAGCCGATTGGTCTGAAGTGGAAGCAAGTGTATATCGTAGCTTGTCCAAAGTAGTTTTGAAATCAGTCCCTTTTCCTGTGTTGAGAGCTTTGCTACATAGAACAGGTGTTGGGATTTAGCTTGGCTGGGGGGTGGCTTCTTGAATGGCGGTTCCAGGTTCATGATTTGAGGTTCACGGTACAAAATTATCTAACCAGCAGATACATTAAAACGTGGGTGTTCTTACCACGTCCAAGCTTCATTTTAGAAAATAATCCAGTTCACCATGTGTATATTATCAATCATGCAACACATTTTGACAATATGCACAGTCATTCTCAATAACACTGATAATCAGACAATCACAGAAATGTGCCCAGATTTGTGCTTTCTGGTGCCTCTACAAAACAACACATAAATTATAAAATCCTAATTTGAAGATGACCTCATTTGCATAAATTTAATGATAGGGTTTCTAAATTGTCTTCACTTCATTTTTTTTTTCGGTAATATATATGCTAAATTTGTCAAATTCAAACAATGCGTTCTGGAGAAAGCAGTTTTGCACAAGCTAGCCAGACCAGACCACCAATAACCATAATGCCCCCCCCCCCCCCCCCGTGGCGGACCCATAATATTTCAGTAAAGATGTCAACAGAAAATGTTGATAAGACGATTGGGATTCTATGTTCTATATGCTTTGAAGCAATTTTCAAGGAAATGTAACTTTTTGCATTGGTACAGCACATAATGTGTGATATACATCTCTAAAATGGCTTCAAAAACCCCAACATCTGAAGCCTAATTTGCATACATGTAATGGTGTCCACTTCATATACTCCAGTAAATTTGGTATCGGTATATCCCTGGAAGTATATTACCTTCATCATTTAACATTTACCCCCATTTTTGGTAATTTGGCTACTGCAGCAAACAACATCAACAAATAGAGGTATTTATATTGCCAAATAGTAGACAAAATTTTGCATATAATTATAATAATAATGATTTTATTCAGATAATTTTTTAGAAGCTTCATGCCTGTTGAAAGAGTATGGTTAGTGCTACCTTCTGATGAAATTTGGAGTGCCTATCTTCAAAATTAAGGCAGATATTAAAAAATTAGTGAAAAGTAGTCATTTTCCACAAAAGATAGTGGTTGCCATAGAAACGGGCCTGTAAACATACCAAAAAACGCTTATTGGACTCCACAACCTATTTTTCTGTAAAGAGGAGACATGTACGCACATTTTGATATAGGTTGTGTTTTGTTATACCTTTGGTTGGGGTTGCACCTATTTTTAGGGCACTTTTGAAGCATTTGCCGCTAGCCTATCAGTCTTGACTTGAGACAGACAGTCAGTTGACCATAAAAGCCAACTGGTGGTTTTAAACCGGTCCTCTCAACCTTTGAAATCTTCTTCATTAGCTACACACTACAGCTTTTCGAAAACATGAAGGTCTTTAACCACTTAAAACCACTTTTGATGCTTGTGCCAAAGATAAGTAGAGACATGGTAGGGCTGTCTCCTTTTTCAGCTGCGTTTACAGCAAGAAAAGACAGTATCCATACATCGTAAAAGTTGATGAATCTCGACATCTTTAGTGAAACAAATGAATCTGTTTATCATTTCAGATGCATTGAAAATGAATGAATTGAGCGTCAGCATTACCTGGTGTCATGACAAGTCTCAGGGGTCCTTCATACGGACTTTTGAGGGTGTTACATCGTGCCCACCAAGACATGCTGTAACGAAATCGGTTGTTTCTCTCCTCTTGATGAAGGCGGGTAAGCTGAGATACACAAGGAGGATTTTCTTAATTTTCTCATTGCCAATAGCATCAATTGTGATCATGCCAACTATCAGCAATTACAGATTAAATGCCTTCAAAAAATAAAAGAATAAAATGAAATGACAAAACCCACTTTCACTGAAACGCCATGTGTACATATACAGAGAAAAAATGGTTAACCTCACATAATAAATTGCCCTTCGGGTATAAAGAAATCACTGTTACGGTTAAATCATTATTACAAGAAAGGTTATTATTTGGAAGGATACATCATATCATTGTTGTTTGAGTTAGACATTACATAAAGATATCACACAGTATCACACGTCAAACATATTCAAATGAGGCATCGCCAGACACCTCGGACTTCCAGACCACCCATGAATGAATGGAAAAGCAGACAGACAAATAGATAGTTAAAAAGATCGATGAATAAATGGCTGAATGTATAGATAAGTAAATTCGTAAACAAACAAACAAACAAACAAACAAACAAACAAACAAACAAACAAACAAACGAATAAATAAGAACAATAAATAAATAAGTAAATAATACATAAATGAATGAATGAATGAATGAATGAATGAATGAATGAATGAATGAATAAATAAATAAATAAATAAATAAATAAATAAATAAATAAATAAATAAATAAATAAATAAATAAATAAATAAGCAAAGTGAACTTAGCTGGGAAGACCAGTAATTTATGTTCATGCTTCACTTGTATATACACATCCAGAAATTAAATCTAAATAAAACATAAGGGAACTAATTTCATTCTAAGTTTCTAGAGTGACATTCAAAAGTAGTACCTCAATGTATATCACATGACCTAAAACTTGTTACAAGTAAATCGTGACGCACCTGAATCAGTGACATGATGTATTGATATTTAGACAAAATCAAACGTGCGTGGGCGTTTGTTTGATTATACGTCACATGTGACGTGGGATAACCTCTACGAACGTTAAAAAAACAGGGCACACCATGTCGACATTGAAAGCAGGCCAATGGCATATTTTTGCAATGAACACGCAATTAAACATTGAATAAAAAAGAAAATACATGGCTGGGGAGTGAGTTGCAATCTTCTCTCATTCGGGATCGTTGATGGTGTGGAAAATCACTCGTGATCTAGGGTCACTCGTGCTTTTCCCCACCATCAACGATCCCCCGTGAGAGAGAAATCGTAACTCACTCTCAGCCATGCGAGATTTTCTATATATTTCATGCAGTTAATCAGAAGAAGCAACGTGGAATTGATTAACAATATTAGATCTCTATTGATCATACCATGCATCTAAACCTCTCTCTGTCTACATCGCGGCCATGATCCTTCAGCGCTGACCAGATGTTTCCATCTTTATCTTCCCATGTCCCCATGCACTGGAACTTGATGTCTGCAATGTGTCAAAAATGGGAGGTATTCATATTAAACTATATGAACTGCTGACTTGCTCTGATCCTCTCAGTTGCCAGGCAACATAACCATTCCTCCGCCATATTGTGGGCAGTTGTATGAATTGTTACTTTATCCCCCGGAAACAACACTTTTGCTACCAAACAAATGGAATGTTCTAGAGATGTGTAGCATCTCGTCCGTTTTAAAACTTAATGAATGACTTTTCTCAAGCTTTTTGTTTTCTCCAGTTATTACTTTCATCATAGAGATTCACTTGGTCCTGCACATGGATCTGTGCTCCTCCCTGTCAAGTTCCCTCTTGCAGCCTAGGGGGGGGGGGGGGGGAGGCAGCACAGGAGCCCAGTTCTTGTAGACACCTCCTATCTTTCATGGGCCTGGGACTCTTGCTTCATAACAGTACGTGTTCATTGCATAGGATACACACACATATATTTAGCTACGTTACTTACCTACATGTAGTAATTCTTTCTGCATGAATAATAACAGAATTCGTGCTAGTTTGCATTATCATTAGAGTCTTCATTCAATTTCTTCGTACAGAGACCTTTTATCGAGGTGCCAGTGTGGCTATGCTAACATGGAAAAGGAAATGTTCTGGGCCAATGGGTTTCCTGAACCCACTTTGAGTACATTGCGCCCAAATCGTGTGGACAAAGTCTGTTGCCGCTCTCCAAAACTCAGCAATGAAGGAGTCATCTGCTGTCGAAATCCAAAACGTAATCCTGACCACCAGGCTGCATAACGGCACTGGACAGCATTTTGCAAGAGGTAGGATGGCAAGCTAATGGATCATCACGCTGGTATAGACATTGTATGGAGATGTCACATCGACAGGGCATATATTTAAAAAAAAAAAACGACTGTGTTTTAACAACACTCAGATATCAGCATGCCAACGTACAATTGTAAGGTGCCATGAATTTGGAGAAATATCCGTGAACCATAGGGGGGGGGGGGGGGCTTTCCATAACGTCCCCCATAAGCTAGTGCCGGTCCTTTCCAAATGACCATGTAGTCTATTCTGTTGGACGAGCACCCACATCTGTAGCTTGAGCGAGTCTGGGAGGCGGTACTTGAAGTACCCCCGCAATGGCTAAAACGCGCCCGGGTCTAAATTGCTGTCGTCGATAACGTTTTTACTTAAACTCAATGTTAATAGATAGAATTATTGTTGATAATTGTAGACAGGCCTTTCGTGATAACATACCTTTTTCAATAACTTTTTATAAGAGGCTAACCTGCTCGAAGGAAAACTTTTGCTCTAGTCTTAATCTGACCAGGGAAGGCTGAGTTCTTTTGTCAATGTCATTTCCGTCCATCATAGTTCAAATCATATTATCGTAAACTTAAGGAACCAAAATCTTATTTTGCTGAACATAATCAATCACAGAGACGCACATCCCGAAAAATTCATGATAATACAGCATCTGCCAACATTAAGATACAGTTGTTCTGGAAGTGTTCGCGAGGGCGATTTTTGTTAAACAATAATTGCACATTCTAAACTAGCTCGATTAAAGAATGCTATACGAAATGTGATCAAATATATCTTCTTTCGTGCATTTTATTTCTCTTAACTGGCACTTGCAAAAAAATAACAGGGCACAAGCAGAGCTCCAAAGTGTCTGCAACTGCAGTGCACTTAAATGAATCTGTATATTTTGATGACGTTTGTGACACCTACCTCTGCTTATACTAGACGATATTCCAGGACATAGTCCGAATTGCATGCGGAATACCTGGTTGTCAATCATCCTTGATCCGGGTATCTGACACGCTTTAACTATGCTCCGAGGACTGTCACATATTCCTCCGCCGCCTACGTTCCACTCATATGTGAACTTGTAATATCCCTCAAATGTATTTTTACAATTTACTGTCACGGGTGTTTTTCCTGAAATTTGCGGAGAAAATTTAAAACATGCGGAAAAGATGTTGAACTACGTATGAACTACAAGAACAGCTGATATTACTGGACTGAAATTTTCCTCTCAAGGGCGGATTCATGCTGCTCAGGTACATTAAAAAAATATCTGTCATTTATGTTTATACTAGAATGTTTAAGATGTGAAATTGAAGTACAAGGATTCCATAAACTTTGGGTCATGCTTTTGAAAAGCTGAGTCAAACAGTTTATGCTTCAGACGTGATTGAAAGCGATGTAATTCTGCATAAAAAATATTCCAAAAGGATTTCAAAAGCAGGTGACACAAGCACAGTTTAGATACTCACTGAAGTACGTATCGACGGCTGAGTTTGGATCTATGTCTCGGCAAACCTGATCCAGGGTGGGTGGGGTGGCAAAGGTTAAACAAGACGCTGAAATGATACCATTCGTTTTATGTAGCGTGTGCTGGCAACATCTGAGCCGCAAAATAATGACCAGCTTAAATGCATTTCACACAACGTTAACTACTGTAGTTCTAGAAATTTTCGCACGTGTTTAATTTCGCGCAAACTCTTTTTTTCTGAAATTATAGAATTTTCGCGCATTTTAGTTTCGCGCAATCCAATGCCAAACAATGTAGTGAAATACGATGCAACTTATTTACGCGCATTTTAATTTCGCGCTTTAGGTAGTAGCGCGAAAAGCGCGAAATTAAATCGCGCGAAATTTTCTAGAACTACAGTATCTCAGTGCCATATTTTAGACCGAGTGAACAGCTTTTTCCGGCACACATTGGGCGCATTGCGTCTTATGTGCTCCGAGCAACGCTGTTGACCCTGGATACTCTCTCTGGGACTATAGGCATGCTGGTACTTGAATGAAAAGGCTTTTTACGAGGAATAAGAATCTGGGATCCATATGACACTTCAGACTAGTTCTGAAAAAGTTAAATACAAGACAAAAGTCCAAAGACAGCTATTAGTGAGTGTTTGTTCGGAGGAGGACGTTATATAACGCAATGGTCTCAAAGTAATATGAGTAATACCTACATATATCTTTCTGCTTGCTAATCATTTCGCTCACTGACATAACCGAATCCGTAAATACAAGCAAAATATACGAATCAACCTCACGAATATGTATTAAAGTTTTATATTCTGCATGATCGTAGTTATCGTTCCTGAAAAATTTATGAACAAAATCTATATGTACTCACAAAATCTGTATTGAATGATGTTGGGAGTCCGGTACAACATCTGAAAACAAGTGTAGCAGCCGCTTGTTTTCCTGGATGATAGAAAATTAAGTTGATAGGGTTACAGTGTTCTCTGGGTAAATTTAAATTTGAATGGAGATCTATTTCCACAGTAATTCAGCGACATATTACAATGCTTTTTCACAACAATGGTGCCACATACACAGAAAGGCAAGTGCGGAAAGAAAACAGAATATCAATATCGGCAGGACGGTCCACAAGAATTTATTTTGGACGGACAAAATTATGTCTTTAAACCCCAGAGCTGGCTTGTTTTTAGCTTTGGGGTTATTGAAACAGGCATTACGTTTTCTGATAATGTGTGCAAGATTAAATTTGTATGCAAGAGGAATGAGCATATTCGTTTACATGTATTTCCATTTTGTTCATGATGTTTTGCATAATTCATGTGATTTTACAATTACTTGTTTACCTATGGCATGTAAAAACATCTGCGGCTATTTCGTGTTTATCCGTTCCATTGTCAAATTGTTGTTATGTCACGAATACAGGAAACTTTGTTAACCCTCACAGGCTTATTTTAAAGACTTACAACTGACTGATTTTCTTCATGATCAGAATGCACCTCATTCTAATGCTACAGCCAAACGATCTCATTTGATTTAAGCTGATTGAAAGTTAAAACGTACAAAAGGACATTGAATATAAACTTACGCATCATAGAATACAATTTTGCTGTCGTGATTTCCGGCAGAATCAATTGTAGAGTTATCGTTCCATAGTGCGTAACAAGTTCCCTGGAATTTCAGATCTCCGCCCTGACGTTTATCCAGCATATCAAGGTTAATTAAGGTGTCCGTATCATCTCCTCTCTCCATGGAGAACCAGTCTCCCCTAAACTGGTTAGGAACTAGACAGTTGGCATCTGTAATGTACAAATATAAGTTTTAGCTATCTGAATCATTTTTTCAGCTTTCGTTTTAGCTATCTGAATTATTTGTCAGCTGAACGCATTTAATGATAGCCTGTCTATCAAAATCTTATTTTGCAACTTCTCTTTTTAAACCAAGTGGGTATATCTCTTTAGGTGGACCGAGTTTGTTTGATAGGTTACTCAATGATTTCGTGATTGTTTTAATATTATTGAATCCTGATTTTCGTGTAAAACCTATTTGTGAATTGCTTTGAAAATGCAGACTGAGAACTTCGTTTGAGAAGGTGGCGCTGCTTTCCTTATCCATTTTCTTTTGGGTTTTGATCTCTTCTAAAAATTCCACGATGGATTCTCTTCTTTCAGTGCATTTTTGGAGAGTTGCATAATGGTTAATAATTCTACATGATGACATGCTTTGTAAGAGATATTAATATCGATGTGTATGTGTGAAACGTAGAATCATAAGAATATAGAATTGTTTCGACACAAGCAAAAAATGAATTATGCATGGCTGGAACAGAGCAAGAAGGCAAGGAACATTAAAAATAAAGCATGGGGCTACCGAGGGAAAAGAAACAAGCCGATAGGGATACAAAAAGATATAAAATGACATAATTGCATGAACTGTATAAGAAACAGGTTTCATATATATGAAACATGAAAGGAGGGCCAATGGATAAAGACCTGACAACAATAAATTAATTTAATAACTGAAAAAAAGCACACTGCACTACGAGAAATACCAGGTTTTTCACGATAAAGAAAAAAGGCCTAAGGGAATTAGACATTTAGGAAGAAGGGCTGGTAATGACATGGTACACAGCAGGTAGACTAGGAAGAGCTTACTAACTTACAGTGGGGTTATGGTGTCGTTTCAAATCGTCATGTGCAAGAGGGTCATTTGGATTCTCTGATTTGATGCAAAATTAGCAGTTTTGAAGAGAGGATATCAGTTGAGCATGTATGACTCATGGAAGCTACATGGACAGATGGTACTTGTTGTGATCGCATGAAGGAGAGAGCAGAAAGATATTGTCAAGTGTTTAGCTGATAGTCACAAAAAATCAAGAGCCAAAGGAGCAGAACAGACACAAAAAATCTTCTATTCCAAAAAGACTCCCTGAAAGTCAGCTGCAACAGTGTGCGCGCATTGCCATATCATGCAATTCAGGGGGATATATTTTAAAGTTTGTGTCCATGAGCAGATTGCAAGATTTGCTGTGCTGAGAAAATGATTGTACTAGGGCAGGGGTAAAAGAGGTAACCAATGTTTACTTTGACATAGGTTTTAAAATTAGCAAGAAAAAAGCAGCGGACACCTATGTCTTAACATGACAAAGCCATTTACCACGGTATTAGTAAGTGCTCTGTGGCAGACATCGAGTACACTGAAATCGGCAGCCGATTCTGTGGACACCATGTATTATACTTTACATGAAAAATCAGAATTCAAATTTTTTGGTCAGTAACGTAGTAGCTGAAAATGCATGCTTGAATATTGCCTTAAAACAGGATTCTTGTTAGAATCGTATGAATAGGTGACGAATAGTGACAACGATATAATAACAGGACGTAAAAAGATTCCAGATTTTTTTTTTTTTTTTTTTTTTTGCAGATGACATTGTGTATGTGAGACCATCTCAGAAATTTCAAAAGGTACAGTTGAACAAAATTGGTGAGATTGACAAGTATGGGTATCTAGGATAGGGGAAAAAAGCGAGTGGTAAATGTATGCCACTTTGTCACATAAAAGAGAAAGCAAACGACGAATCCTTAAATGCGAATAGCTACGGTAACAAATAGGTCTAAAAGAGTCTTTGCCACCCAGGTGCGCAGGGATTGAGTTGAAATACCAGGAAAGTTGTATGGATTTGAACATGATTGCAGTTAATGGGAGAGCATCTCGGGTATGAAGAGAACACAGACTGATGTGTAATGGTGAATTCTTGGTCCACCACTAAGTAAAGCAACAAAAGCATCCTTACCGGTATCTAGAAAAAAAAACAGCGTCACAATCAGAACTGCCAAAATACAGTGTTTCTCCTCTCACAAGGACACTCCAAGTGCACCCAAAAATGTTGCTTTATGAGAGGGGTGGCTTCTTCTTAGGGATAAACGAGACGAGAATACCATATTTGACAAACAGAGAAGTGGCCTCTTGTCAGAAGGGGGGGGGGGGGTCCTTCAAGAAGGGAGACCACTTCGAGGTTGAAATAACAGGGAAATCTACAACGATCGAAGGAAGGCAGGTGGTATGGAAAAGTGTTAATGACAACAATGAAGGAACAGATAAAATTGGTTTAGTGATACGATAGTTTATCATACAGGCATGGATTGTAGAGGGCTACAGAGCGGACTGCAAGAGCATTAAATGGAAACAATAGTGAGCCACTAAAGTTCGGAAGCAAATGATCCAAGCTGTTTATTCAAAATATGCATGGAGTTATTGATCTAGAGAACAGCATCATAATTAGACACCAGGCAACAACGTTGTTCTGAAAATGCAGATGAAACAGTGCGTTATTTGTGTCATGGGGTGTTGTCAAAACAGGTACTAAGATTTTCAAGCAAGTGACAAACTAATACCAAACTTTTAAGAGTGTTTATAAAAAGAGCGTGTTTAATAAAGTCTAGCTTCAAAAGGAACATCTTCCATCGGGCAGTAAAGGAATTCAAGCCGTACAGGACAGTTGGGTAGAGTGTTTTGACAAAAGGAGTGAGGCGAAAGGAATTGAAAGGAATCTAAGAGAACAAGTTTGCTAAAATTCTGAGATGAAACAGAAGGGTGGTAACCATTATCAGAGCTCCCATGGCTGCGCTTGCATCAGGTGCAGATACAGGACGTTGGAAATGCCTTAACCTTAGTGTCAGATATATTGTCGAAGGGAAAGCATTTCCTCAAGGGAAGGTTGGAGACACCTGATGGATGCACATGGAATTGATTGATTCTGGGGCTTAAACTGGGAACATAGGCCAACCACTCCTGTAGAATGTATAGCAGACCTCGTGCTCTGCCTATGGTCTCTAAACACAAATATGGCAGCATAAGGTGAGATGATGTTGCATGGTTTTTCCAGGCATATCCTTTATATTTCTCTTCACTGCCAAAACAGCCATCTAGACCTACTTATGCTTGGTTGTGATGCAAACACCGACAATGGCATGTATATTAACATTAGTATTTACCTTGGGAGGGTATCTGTCCGTTTAGTTCAATATGCCACTCTTCATTGATATGTTCACGATTTTTCTTGCAGTTATTTTTTCTGAAGAGTATGTTGCTTTGCCGATTTTTTGAAAATTACATGGAAGCACACCTGGGGACATGTGGCCTCCTTTACTTGTCTACCTAAATGACCTGCCTGTGATTCTCAAGGTCATCGGTAGTTTTTGTGTATATAGCTTTGCGTGATATTCTACACGTATTTGTGCTAGGTCTTTGAAATTGAACACGATGATGATATTCTACAGCAAGTATGATGGAATTGTATTCTAGTGTCGAAAAGGCGACGCATAAACGGTCTTGAACTTCAGATTAGGATGTTAACCGGAGAGGGGTTTCAGCGGAAAATTTCATATGGCGCATTTAGATGGCTCACTAAAAAACAAAGTTCTATTACCATGATGCACTGTACAAATCTGAGCATGAGCTGAGATGTAATTATAATAAGGCCTATAGGCAACACAGTGGCCAAATTAAGTCAGTGTTCCCAAACACTGCGCTGGGGAGCTACTAAAGGTTGATGATGATAATGTGGATGTGCCCACTTTTTTTTCAAGTTGTATAGACTGTAGGTTTGGATTGATGAATTACCTTACGTTTTAAGAATTTTCATGTATTATAGATAGAGCTTGCTCTGCTCGTTATTATTTTAGTGTTCCATGGGTCAACTTGTGAAGGGGTTGACTGATTGTTATGTAGATGGACACAGAACATAAGTTTAAGTGTAAGACTCGGCAAGCGTGTTTATCTGCCCATGACATTGCGGCCTGGCGGTTCTGTATTGCACAGCTGATATATGACTTATCCTCCGAGCCCAGCCAACCAGTTAGGATTAATCCGTTATTCACCAACACGGTGGGGAAGAGCCATTGTCAGTCTGGCCCCATTTACCCAAGCACTGTCTAATTACATGCTTTTAAATACACTATACGGTTTGGCATCTCGTCCTTTGGTTCAGGAAAGTCCGCCATGGAACTGTTAGGACGCAGCTTTGGCCAAGGAAAAAAAACAGAGAAACAAACAAACATAAAAAGAAGCAAAAGGCCAAAGTGTGCTTCCCAATACAATATAATGCTAATTTGTCTCTGGCACAGCCCATGGAGGAGATATATTTTCAAGTAACCATATGCCACTTGCAATGTTTTCATTGAAAGGAATGAACCAATTTATTTAGCAATTCTGGAATGCATGTCAGACCTTTATTAGTATATTTACGTATAAAAAAACTTCTTATATCATTATTTTTTGTGCAATGTCATTACATGAAGTATGCGAAAAGACGGCAAACGTTTAACCCTTGTCACGATCATTTGAATTCAGTATGTGATATCTTTACACTTAAATTCCACCAGTCTGTTTTTGGTATCACAGGTTTTTCCTCGAAACTATTTAACAACTGAATCTACGTACCATAAACGGGTCGTTGTGATCAGTTATCACAGGTAGTATCAACGTTTTGCTTACTATTTTACATTGCCACCTAGTCTTTCGCTTAAAGGATAAACTCTTCACACGATGACAATCTTAACATGTCCAAAAATAGTAAAACGGGATATCTATGTATGTGTGTGTGTATGTATGCACGCATGTATGTATGTATGTATGTATGTATGTATGTATGTATGTATGTATTTAAGATTGTGAAATCAGTCTCTAATTCACCTCAGTGATTCCATGGTACTACTGAAATTTGGTTCGGGTATTTCACTCATCCCCCGACTACAACCAACCAGTTACGCTAAACCCGTGATTTATCAAAATATGTTATCATCGAAAGTAAACATATGCACGAGACGTTAATTTCCCGATTTTGCCAAAAATGAAATATAAATAAATTAAATTAAAATAAGGTACCTTTTACGTAATATTTAATTAAACAGATACCGGCGTTCTGAAGTACATGAACATACAATGGATTTGGCAGGAAAATTATATCCCAGACTCTTGATGTATTTCTGAATTCCAGTATCCCATTCAATTAATTCGTACAAATCAACTTAGTGAAAAGGGCCCCAAAATATAGGAAAATATCCAACAAGTATTTCTTGCATGAAAACTATATGTAAATCTCCGCATGTTATGGCACGGCATAACATTGATTTTTTGCGTAAAATCTTGCCTTTTCATTGATGTGTCTCACTGGACCTAAATTTCATTTCTACATACACGGTATTGTGCAGGTGGTTTCCCTATGCCTGCTGTTAGGGTTTCAAACGCTCTGTAATCCTTTACCCATGACACCATCTTCATGACTTTTGAATTTCATCATTTCTACTTGCCTGTTATTCAAACAGACCATACCTTTATTGTTCTGATCTTCGATCTTCGCTGGGAGAAAGCAATATGCTTGGTTAGAGAAAGCCTTCTTTCAAAGCAATATTTTGCTGGTAAAAGACACTTAAGTTTGAAAAAATACTCAATCTTTCCATAGGAATATCTTTATTATAGACCCAACAGACAGATTTCACTTCCTGAATTTGTTGATTCATTGCAGGTTTAACGGCCATTTTAAGAAATACCTGGATAAATTGGGGATCATACACGTGTGTACTGATTTGTTTTATGATTTCATGAACTAATTCCATGGCTTTATTATAGCACAAACACACACACACACAGATATATATATATATATATATATATATATATATATATATATATATATATATATCCATGTTCAAAGTTTGTTACATAGCTGTGAGGTGTGTCGGAAAAGAAATGTGCAAAAATATACGAATACCCTATTATCATGAGATTATCATGAGCGAAGTCATGGAGCTCACACTGTCGTGAAATGTTATAATTCTCATTAGTTCTATGATACGTTTTTCTGAAAATAAACGGAGCCAACAATTAGCCAGTGTATTGTCCACCCCACAAGACAATTGATGAACTATCCTTCGGCAGACATAGAGTAGACATGCGTCCGTTAAAATAAAATCCCCTCGTTCCGGTTACCTGACCTAATATGGTACGTATGTATATTGATACAAATGGAACAGGTAAATAACAGGTAATCCTTACAAGGTATGCACATCGGATGGACCGACAAACATACCTATGCCTGCCAAAGCACGGGTTAAAACAAAAGCATCAGCAGCAACTTACCCGAGGTAGACGAAAAATATAAAATAAGGACCGTTATCGTGTAAATTTGTAAGATTTTCATGGCCGCCATATTATCCATCCGACATTATGCGTTGAAAGCAAGCTACAAGTGTTATCAGCGACCCGATTTCCTTATCAGCCGAGCATTTAGTCACCCAGTTCGAACTCATTGGTCGTGCAAGGCTTTCTGGAGTGTCCGTCTGTTTACACAATCATATACATGACGATAAAAAGAGTTGGACTTAAGCACGGGGGAATTACCGTATGACAACACCAATAGGAAAGGTCAGAATTAGCTCTAAGGTGTGTATATGTCCCAATACACAACTGAATACACAAATATTTGGAGGGCTGTGTATTCCCATTAGTTTGTATGTTAAAGCAACCTTAAATAAATCAGTCACTTTTGTAGCTGTGGGTATATGATTTTTGTGAGGTATTTAGCTATGCATCTAGACTTACTGTTTGAAATTTGGTGTTTCTATGTACAGTAGTTTTCAAGTTATTCAGCTGCAAATAACAATGTGAAGTAATGGGACTACACAACCCTTGCCTCTATTGACTGCAGTGCCCTCTTTAAGGCAGTTCTTGAACCTTCTGTTTTTGCCCTTGCCTATTGCTGATGTGCTAGTCTTTCTTTCTTTCTTTCATTCATTCTTTCTTTCTTTCTTTTTCTTTCTTTCTTTCGTTTTTCTTTCTTTTTTTTCTTTTTGTCTTTTGTCTGCTTCTTTCTTTTTATGTTTCTTTCTCTTTCTTTCAGCCTTCCTTTTTTCTCTTCATCTCCCTTCCTTGTCTCCTTCCTCTGACCCATCCTTCCTTTTGTCACTCACCATTACCCTTCCTTTCTTTCTTCTACCCTTCCTTTTCGGCCATCCTTCCTTTTTCCTTTTATCTTTTCTTTTTCGATCTTTCCTTTCTTTCTTTTTTCTTTCTCCGTTCATTGTATTTCCAATTTAAGTGGGCGTCCGTATGGGCGCTAGTTGGATTCATATTACCTGGACAGGTCTGTCAGAGTCCAGATTAACTTGAAATATATTTGCCAAAAAGAGTAATAGCAACGAAAGAATGGTTGTTGAAGTATTGAAATGAGAAACCAGGTGACTGAGCAGTTAAAGTCACCTTTGTAGCGCAATAATGCTCTCCTTGTCAAATCACAAGCGTCATTTGTTAAGTGATTATTTGTTTTTATGTGTCCCTGAGAACAGAAACAAACTACATCTCTCATCTTGTCTTTATTTTTTTTAATTCATATTGAAGGACCCAAAAGCTGTCAGAACAGCAGAAGTACAAGTACCGAGGGAGACTCGAAAGTTTTTTATTGGGTTCACATGCATTAATGAAGTAGAAAGTAAAATCTAGTTCAAAAGAATAGATTCTTCTGGACAAGTAGTCACTATCAAAATCCACGACTAATTATTTCAACAATATACAAACCAAACATAAATATTATCATGGACCTATCTCGTTAATTAGTCTACCATATAAGGGACGCACCTTTAAATTCATTCTAGACTCTTGAAGCTGCTTCAAGACTCCTGGTTCAACCTATGCATTCAGATTTTAAGATGCTTCAACATGCTCTTTGAAAGAAAAATCACCAACAACGTTACAATATCTAACTGATATGTTAAAGTATATTAACTTATCGGTTTAATTCAAATTATAAAATACGCGTTTAATTTTGTATGGCTGGTATGAATTTGGTATCCTTATCAATTACAAAGGTACTGTACAACCGCTAAATATTACAACACCGCGAACTGTTACTTTACTAACAGTGAGCGTCAATTTCAATACCGCTAAATGTTACAATTGCCCCTAAAAACTGGTACCTAAACACAGTTAAACTTAACAAACACCGCTAAGTGTTACTTTATATATATATATATATATATATATATATATATATATATATATATATATATATATATATATATATATATATATATATATATATATATATATATATATATATATTTATATATATATAAAGTAACACTTAGCGGTGTTTGTTACGTTTAACTGTGTTAAGGTACCAATTTTTAGGGGCAATTGTAACATTTATATATATATATATATATATGTATATATGAGAGTGTTACAACAATGCTGAAAAAAGATAATAAAGCACAAAAATGCGCACGCGATATGCAGATGTGACCATATATCATTGCATGATGTATAATGAATATGTAGGGATAAAACAATAGGGAGATTGTTTATTCCATCATTCCACACCTTTTTGTTAAATCAAAATCAGTTACGCCACCAAGTCCTTCCAGATAGAACTAAAATATGATGCACTCAGTAACAGTTACTTCATATTATGCGTTGATTGCAGAAGCGTGATCAATTTCGTGTTTAAGTTTAGCATTAAAGTCTCATCCACTAAATTGTATAATATCGAGACTACCCTACTTTTCAATGACGACTAAGCAAAAACAAAAAGCACACTCAACTTGTTTGCAAGAATTGAGCAGGTAGGTAGATTGCTAGGCAGGCAGGTAGGTGTTATTTACTAGGCTTTAAACTTTTATCGTCATATTGGATTTCGGGTACAGCATAATTCATCTCAATAATATAATAAACCAAACACCGGTCTCCTCAATAGGCGACATTCATATTTAACTGCGATCCTGCTCACTTCCTGTTTTGCCAGGGCAACAGACTGATTCTTCCACCATGATCAGGGCAGATTTGTATTATATACTACATAAACATCCATAAATACCACCCTTTCAACCAAAAGAGAGCTCATTTCTTATCAATTTAGGCATCCCTTATGTTTCAAATATCTGTTGAAACATTTTCTTACGATTATTCTGGGTTCGTGTTGTTTATTTTATTGAGAAAGTACTTCTGACCTTGTTAACTACATGGATCTGCCCTGATGCAGGTGGCTCCCTCTTTTGCTCATTATACGTTAGAGTAGGACCGCATTTAAATATAAATACATCCATGTCTCGAGGTGTATATCTATAAGGGTCGGCGGTCCTGGCCAACAGCTTTCCTTGGCGCGCTATGGACCCTATGCCCTGATTGCTCCAAGGAACCTGATAACTCGGCTACAATTTGGAATTGGAAGAGTGAACTAGCTTCAACAGGTGTCATACAATGAATGTTACGGCCTTGAGAATGTGGATAATTATTCAAGTTTTCACTGATGTGATCATGATACAGATGAATATATAAGACGTTATCTGTAGCGTCATGAGAATAATACAAACAAACAAAAAAACAAAAAACAAAAAAAAAAACCAAAAAAAAAAAACCAAAAACCAAAAAAAAAAAAAAAAAAAAAAACCCAGAAGACACAACACATAACAAAAAATGAACTGCAAATTAACAGAGTGCACAAAATAGTTTGTAGTTGCGAGAGGACAGAGTAAATAAACTCATTTGTGTACTATGCTTTGTTCAATCCCTACTCCTAAAGGGTCAAAGAAAAGACGTTTCTGTGCGAAGGTTTATAAGCAGCCCAAACTGTCCTCAATTCAGAAAACTTGTGAATTCTAGTGACCGAGAAAACTGGTCCACCTCTCTACAATTAAGAAACGAAATAATAGTGTATGAGGTTATCATATCATAATGTCTTTTCAAATTTGCTGGCTGCTGCATATCTCGGCACTGTGAAAACGAACTTGTACTAGCTTGTAATTACCGATGCCATATATATATGATTTATGTACCATTAACTTGTCCAGTAAAATTGAGTTTCTACATTTTGGGGAAGGAGAATAGTGTCAAATTGAAGACGAAAGCGAAATACACCAGTGTAGACGCCCCGAGCATCCATATAGATTTTGCACGCAAGTAACTTTGTGAACATTCGCAAACGTTTTTGGACAAAAATCACTGTTTCATATAAGGCGGTGGGGGTGGGGGGGAGGGTAAACATTGTTAACCTCTTTATATCCTCCCTGGCAGATTACTTTTTACAACTTTCGTTTGTGTTTTGAGAGGGAAAGGGATAAAATAAGAGGCACTGGAAGTGACAATAATCTTGTGTTTAATAATGCTTTTTTCCACTCTTCTTGATCGCGACAGTTACCGTATCTCACGCTCTCGTTGTAATTACATAAATCTGTACTGATATATTTTTTCCTGTCTTTGAATTAATGTAAGTTAAGAGGTTTCTAGGAGTCACAGAAGGCAATCATCCAAGGCTGCACAAGCATAATTCCCGTTTACATCGAACAATTTGGTATAAATGACAGGTAGTACAAACAAAAGGTGTTAAGTTTACAATCGACAGACTTCTATTACAGTCTTGAATACACAACTGTAGAGACTATTGATCAGCTGGAAAACTAAGGTAGCATACTCTGTAATGATGGTTCCGTTAGACTTCATGTGGATCGCCGCATAAATACGAAGGCTGGCACAAAAGTTCTAAGCCCAAGTGCGATATCTCAATCGGATTGAAACAAACTTTTAACATCATAGACATAGGAACTGCAACTGTAGTGTGATTAGTGTCTTTGTACCAGACTATCTTGTGAACCTACCCATTGAAATCACCAGAAATGGACAAAACCGGCTATAGTGCAGTCATCAAGTACCTACTACTGAAAGGGCTAACTCCAACACAGATACATGCCGACATGGTCTACACTTTAAGAGATAATGCCCTGTCCTTTTCCACAGTTAAGAAGTGGGTTGCGGAATTCGAGAGAGAGAGAGAGAGAGAGAGAGAGAGAGAGAGAGAGAGAGAGAGAGAGAGAGAGAGAGAGAGAGAGAGAGAGAGAGAGAGAGAGAGAGAGAGAGCCTTGACGATGACGCGCGTCCAGGCCTGCCTTCAACAGCAACCACGCTCAAAAACATTAGACGGGTGCATGACGTGGTGATATCAGATTGACGATTGACCACTCAACATATTGCCAAGTGCCGTGGGCATCTCTCATGAGAGGGTTGAGCACATTATCTCCAAAGAGTTGGGAGTGTCAAAAGTTTCTGCAACATGGGTGCCAAAGCTGTTGACCACGGATCAGAAACGAGTCAAATTCCCTTCATCCCGTGGAAATCTATGCTGGTTTGAAGCAGATCCTGATTATTTCTGGTCCGATTTGTAACCATTGATGACCTGGATTCATGACCTTCAACCAGAAACCAAAATTCAGGGTAAATAATGGAAGCATCTTGGACCCCTCCCCCCCCAAAAAAAAGCCAATCGGATTTCTTCTGCTTTACATGTGGTGGCTTCAGTCTTTTTGGATTCTAAGGTTATTCTGCTGATTTACTATCTTGAAAAAGGCCGCACTATCAATGGAAGATGTTATGATGACCTACTGAGACAGTTGCGTGAAGCTATTTAAGCTAAGCGACGGGGATTGTCCAGTAAAGGGGTCCTGTTCCACCAAGACAATGTATCTGTTCACAAATCGGTAGTTGCTATGTCAGCGATCCATGATTGTGACTTCGAACTCATTGGTCACACCCCCCCCCCATTCACCCGATTTGGCCCTGTCAGGACTCCACATATTTCCCAAAATGAAAAAGGAACTGGCCGGTCCCCATTTTCCAAGTAATGATGACGTCCGCTGTGAATGACTTTTTTTAAAAAGGGTGGCTGAAGAAAATTTCTTCTTGACTGGCATTCAGGCCTTGCAGCATCGCTGGGAAAATTGTGTAAACCTGGGAAGGGACCATGTGGAGAAATACATGAAAACCGTCGACTTTGCACGGGTCTTTCACAGCTAGGCTTAGAACTTTTGAGACAGCCCTCGTAGCTGTAGGCGTTCATACTATGCTCTTAAAGACGTTGGGATGGTCTATCCCGGCCTTGATTCACAAGCAAAGAGTCATACCTGGAACACCATATGTGCCGAGGCCCTTAACACAGTATGAAATGCATAAACCTCGACAATTCTCCAGCACACAAGTTGAAATCTTTACAGGGCGGTCTACTCGAACAGTGGCCAGGTATTGGGCAGCGACACCATCACACTCGTCTGGTACAGGTACTCAATGTAAAGTCTGTGGCGTCGCTAATTAACGAGTCCGCCCTCTCCGTGTGTGCGCCGCATTTTCAAGATTGACTCATGAATGTGTACGAGACTTAATGTCCACCTTTTGAATAAACATCTTGAAACAGGGGAAGCTGTACCAGGAACTCCTTTACATCGTGCAATAGGCAACATCAAGAATAGAAAGTACAAAAACTGCCTAAAAGAGGGCACTGCAGTCAGGGGACGACTAGGGTTGTGTATTCCCATCGCTTAACATTGTAATTTGCAACTTAATAACTTGAAAACTACTGCACATAGGGACACCAAATTTCAGACGGTAAATCTAGATGCATAACTAAATACATCACAAAAAATCATATAACCACAGCTACAAAAGTGATTAGTTGATTTAAGGTTGCTTTAACGTACAAACTAATGGGAATACACAGCTGTAGCCCTCCAGATGTTTGTATACAGTATTCAGTTGTGTATTGGGGTGAATACACACCTTGGGGCTAATTCTGACCTTTCATTTTGAAGCGGAATCTCCCCTTATCTTTATCCCTAGAAAATATATACCTGACCACAGGCCCAGACCCCCCCCCTCCCCGCAGACGCACACACGACAGCAAAGGCGGTATTGTTGACTCATTGAGGTTTTGATTGAGGTTCCGAAAACGTTGTTAAGCCGTATGAGGAGGAACACGTGCTGGTGTCTATTCTTACCAATACTTTTTAACTCATTTGTTACTCGCTTACGATCACATGTCGGGGCATGTACTTTTTTTTACCTGTGATAATTTTTAAAACATTTTATTTTCGCTTACGCTGTGATTATAACTTTGAAACATACATATTTATCTTGATGTATTGTAATTTTCTCCAATATTATTTTTATAACACCATTACTATTATTTGAAACGTGAGCTGCTATCACATTTCACATCAAAAACATAACCCCGGAGCAGATGGGGCAATTGGCGCAAAAATGAAGTACATGGTGATTGTTGATGTGCAAACACACTATCTTCATAGGTTTGACATGCAAAAAAAAAAAAAAAAAAAAAAAAAAAAACTTTGATAGGAAATGTAAGAAAATAGCAAAACAGGCAAAGCTCAGGGCGTTCTCGAGGAGGGCAATTAGAAAAACGATTAATCTTCCCATAGGCCCAGACGTATCATTAATATTTGAAACATGCAAACACATGTGCTGTTATGTTAACACGATTACGACATTATTCAAACTATGCTTATTGGTGTATTTTTATTTTTTTTGGTCTGATTACTCTATTGTACAAATCCAAATGTTAAACCCAATAATTGATGTGGACCACAAGCTTGTGATTGAATAATCACAGGTCAGTATAAACTCTACTCCTTTTGGCACAATTACATAAACAAAACTGCTAAATTAACCAGTGACTATTATGACATTTAAGTAAATTGCGGCGCAAATTATTCAGTGTGTTAGAAGTTTCTGTTGTCTCTCTAGGCAACGCAAATGGAATTGTTTTAACTTTGAAGGGAAAAGCGAGTCGTATTTTCTGCGTGTTCACCAGTCCAAAACTTCATTTTATCTTATGGCAATGGGGAAATCTTGTGCCGCTGTGTTTTTCTCCGGAATATTGATTCGATTTGCATTCACCGTGACATCACGACAAAGGGATATATACCTAGAACCATGTGTTTTTTCTGGCATGCCAAATGCTTTGTCATACAGTCGTCTTGATTCCGTGACCCGATGTGCTTCGCAATGTATGAACACTCCGTACTGTGTGGTCATATATTTTCAAGACGTAAATGGGGAAGACAATGTTGACTGTGCCCTGGTGGCTGTCCAGTTAATACCTTATGCTCCAGATTTCACCATCGTATCCCCCATACATGCAAACTGGACGTGTCGCCAGGTGCACAAATGTAAGTTTTGTATCTATTATATTTGCGTCAACGTATGTTCGGTGTGAAAGAAAAATACTATGGTAGCACAAAAATTGGAACTTTTTAATTCTTCATTTGCATAACAAGTTGGGAGGGATTGTTATTGTTGTCGTGACTGACTGCGCAATTGCTTGCACTGTTCCTGGCTGGTAATCACAAAACATGACTTCAGAACAGTGGATCCACCTTTCACCCCAGTGAAAATGCTTGACATTTTGCCAATGCCACAATCCAATTATGTTTGAAAATGAATTTTGGAAATTGTTTTTAAAAAGGGTTCTCCCCACTGCACAATCAGTTTTTTTGCACTGAATTATACAACACTTCTCACACATGCGCCCCCTAATGCTAAATTGTTCGGCACTCTCTTGTGTTGGAGGTGCATATTGGTATTTTCCTTAAACCTGTTTCTAACCTTGATATCTATTAATTTATAAATTATCAGTCATTTATCACATATTTTGTGACAATACACGTTAATTTTGATATATATTTAGGCAAGTTTACATGTGCAAATTATCGTTCTTTGTTGCCGGAAGTGAATATGTGTGTGGTTTTCCTACCTCTAACACTGGAGAGTTACCGGTCAGTTTGGCGCTAGGGGGCCCATGCGTGTCTTGCCCATATATTTTTTTTACTTGGAAAATTCTGTGCACGATATAAGACATAATACGAGACATGCGGAGTATGTTACTGGCTGTTGGCCATTTTTATATTCATAATTTGGAATACCGTAGTTTTCCATGTTTCACGCTACACATATGGCAATCTTGTTGTGATTTCATAGGTATGGAGTAATATCTACTATTGCAATCGGACATTGTCTTATAGAACTAAAATTTACACAATTTTAATGCCTTACACATATAATAATACAAATAAATGATTTAAAAATTAGTTTGATGTATTGAAACGAAATGTGTATTTCTTGTATCCACTATTTGTACATTTTTTTAATTGCCATTTTAAATTTAAAATACCACACATTATGCACATGAGCTCATAAAGATTTAATGAAAGACAGGTCAAAACTTCTCCTGAAATATTCACACATATGGCCCGGTTGTATAGCAATGATAATTTCCGTGTATAAAGCTCCTTAAATAACACTCCATTTAATGTAATTCCACCAATGTGCCTTTCTCATATTAAAAATTAGTCTGCACATCCGTCTAAATTCATTGTTAAAGTCACAAATTCCATATTTTCTCCATTTAGAAAAATTCGAAGTTTACAGTTTCGGAGCTTTCCCTATTGTTTGATATAAAACCTTTGCTCTGTTTTATTTTCATGGAGAAATTCCAAAAAAATATGTGGATTCCATGTTCGATACGGAATCTAAAATACGGGTGTAGTACATAATGCTCGGACATGCAGTGCAATGCACGCAGGAGCAGTAACCAGGTGCACATCTTCATATACTGATTAATAACCATGTAAAGCTCCATATCTGCAGGTCAAAATTGGAGATATGCATGACGTAAGTTCCCTTTCAGACATAGGTGTGATGCTGTATGATTCTGCAAGGCGCTTAATGGGGATTCATCACAAGAGAATGTTATACATAACTCTCACGACCATATCACATGTAGATGGATATGAACAGGGTCTGTTACGAAAAGTGTCGGAAATATTTTTATGATTCATAGCCAGGTGCTCTCAAAACAACTGTATGCCGTGCTTGAAGAAGATCTATTCCTAGAAGTACAAAAAGGGTACATGAGTCTTCCAGTCATTTTAGCTAACTTTAAAAAGTGCATTGGAAGTGCGCTCCTGCAAATTGCCAAGTCCTTGAAGTGCACAAATTATTATTATCACTTCACAAAGTGCATCGAAAGTACACGAAGGATGCGAGAAGTACATTTGGAGTACCTTACCAAACACGTGTGTATGTCTGCGCACGTGTTTGCACTCCCTTTCTAGGCTGGGTTGTTAACTGCCTGCAGCATGTTACATGACTTCCATGATATTCTGCTTTTGATGTATTTATCAGGTATTTTTTGCGCCTTACGTCTGTTGTCATTTTTCGTTGACGTTCAAAGTTTCACAGAGGCCCAATTAAAAGTGCGCCAAGGTGACGATGTATATACAGCTTGAGAAGCTCTGTGAGCATAGTCTGTCTTTTGTAAAATGGCACCTAGGAGCCTTTATCCTCACTGGTGTCTAATAAGGACTGATTGTAGTTTTTGTGGAAATAAACAGAATTGTTTCCCTGATTGGTTCCACAGAGTTTAAGATTTGCGATTAAAAGCTTAGGCCTGAATAGTTGAATGGGCCTAAATTTAGCAAGGCCTTAAGGTCACGTCATCTTCGATAGGCCTAAATTGTACTAGCATTCTTTGCCTTCACATATTTGAGATTTTCATATTTACAAAAAAGTAATTATAGCCTTCCACTCACAGTTTTTGTGTGGCCAAAAACGAACCACTCCTTGACGTTTTTGATCCATTGAACTCTTTCACTGCGGGACGCGACTATAGTCGCACAACGGTAGCGTGCCGTGAGAGACTATAGTCGAATTAACGTTGTTAATGTCTAATGCAACGAGCCATGGGCTGTTAAACTCTCATAACGCATAAACTTAACTACCAATGCATTTACCAGTTCACATTAATCTTCCTCATAGATATAATGCAAAAAGTGTCACGTAAGAAGTCACATGATGGCTTCATAGCATGCTGATAGCCTTTTACGGATACAAGATGTCAAGCCAAACCAGCTGAGGACCAGGTAATCTGAACCAATAAATACGGATTTCAAGAATTATTAAATGTTACCACAATGCATCATTTCATACCTTTTGCTATTTTGTTTGGTATTATAATTGGATATTTGACTCATCAAAAAATATCAGGCAGTTAAAGTAATGCCTAATCTGGAGAAAAATGTTCCAAAATGTAAGATAACAGCTGAGTCACATGACCTTAAGCGATCTTGAGATACTTTTAGCAACAGATGTACTAAGTACTAATTTCGCCCTCCTGGCAGTAACAGATTGTGAACGTAAGGTTTTTGTTTTGTAGGTTAGAGTTACTGATCTTTCTAGCAGATTGTTTCACGAATATGCCAACAAATGAATGAACACCAAAGGTTGATACTTATGGCACTTTTGGGCGACATTGGGTATGTTAATCCCCTGAATTATCAATTATTAGCCTCAAGTGATGTAAACAATTGCCAGAATGCCCCTTTCCATGTATTTCCTGCTTTCTTTGGTGTCGTAAATGGGCTCTTTGATTGATTGATAACATTCAATAGCCAAGAAATGTTGAAATTTGGTGACGGCAAATTCCAAGATGGCTACTGGGCCACGTGATTTTAAGTGACCAAGATCTATTTTGGGCAACAAAATCAAATGACCCTAACCTGAATCCTTTATGGTGAAAGTTTAATATCACAAGAATTCTTGCTTGTGAAGTAGCTTTCCCCATGTAACATTCTGTTGAAATTTCAGATTTAATGTGGCCATGGAGGCTGTTCTATTACAGGAATGTGGCAGTGAAATGACTGATTTGGTGTTTGTACCATCATTATGACAGAAAAGTAATATGTTTCGTTAATCGTACGGCTCAATTGATCAATTATTTTCCGCTTCAGTACTAACAGGAACGATGTCAGCAGATGATCTGCTGGATTCCTACGTGGACGGCAACTGGGTGGCTTATCGAAAATGTTGCTGGTGGAAGCAGGTCGAATACCTCTTATCTCCGCAGACACGAGTTCTTGCTTTACATGGACGTAACACTAACGGTCAGCAGGGAATCATGGTCGCCTTGAGCAATGGCGTCATCTCAGACACCAGCTGGCGATGCACGGATAGACTACACCCCAATTGGTTTGCTGTCGATTTCAAGGATAGTACTTGGGGTAGCGCCGTGGTAGTCAACAGCGACACTCACTACGGCGCGCCATGGATTTGGGCAAATTCTTACGGATGGAATGCTTACTGTCGTCTAACTCTTCCATAGCTCAAAATACAATATTGAAAATTATATTTATAGTGTGTAAATTTATGTTTAAAATATTCATTTATTTGAAAGCGTTCGTGCAAGGGAAGGCTGTCCTAAAAACATTGCTGACTTGTTTTGAAAATATCTAATTGGTCTACGAAGGTACCATGCTCAGAACCTGCTTAATTTCCCAACTATTAACCATACATTACCAGTTACAATACGAAGATATAGCTGAAAAATATAAGAAATGCTATTTTTTGTGAAGCAGAAGTATGTGACAGGCTTCATGCTTTGTTCTTTTCTCGTTCCTTTGTTGCCGAAAGGAGGAAGCTCCTACAGAAAAGTTTATGAGCAGCCCAAACTGTTATGGATTATAAAGACTTGGGAATTCTGGTGACCAGACCGACTTGGTCGACTTCACTACATTTATGAAACCAAATGATAGTGTACAAGTTAACCCTATCATGATGTCAAATTCACCAGCTGCTGCATATCTCATCACTGTGAAAAGGTACTTGTACTTTATTGTATCTATTGATGCCATATATGTATATATTCTGGGTGGGAAAGGGATAAAGTAAGAGCATTGGAAGTGGCAATAATCTTTCATTCAATAATTTCATAAACAACCACTTGTCTTTGCCATTTAAACCAATTAAAAGCAAGTTACTTCCATGACAAGTACTGTGTGCTGTTGCTAAGGTGAAATGATGATTGACCATCCAGTATCATCATCATCATCATCATCATCATCATCATCATCATCATCATCATCATCATCATCATCATCATCATCATCATCATCATCATCATCATCCCCCGGTAAGGAGGAACTAACTAAAAATATGTCGAAATAATAGCATACATCAAAATAAATTTATACCGCACACAAGTAAGAAACACTGACATACATTATTCCCTGCCAAAGTAGACTGTATCCAATGTTACTTGTTAAGGCTGCTACGACTCTGTGCAATCAATGTTATTAACGTTTTCAATATATCAGTTAGAATATGAGGTATCAGCGCATTCCCATGATATGTTTATGGAAATGCCGTTCGAAAATATATCGGTTATTTCTCTCCCTCCACGTTTATCACACCTGTGTAAAGTATCACTTTACTTCATAATTATGGAAACTGGGATGTATTCAGACAAGTTTAACACTGAACAGTAAAGTTTATAAAATGGCGTATGAATCTTAACCATGCTTGGGCATGGAGGAATAAAAAGTATATTCCGCCGTGGCTTTGGTAATAAACGTAGTGCAACATATCTTTTACATCTGCTACGGTCTCAGAGTTCGCGAAAATTCAGTAATCAAGCTGCAGCGTAGATACCGTTGTGTTGAAGTTGTTTATCTATTCGCTTGACAACTACTTAGTTCTGTTCTGTTCGTCATGTATACATTTCGCACAGGGTATTCATACATTTAATGCGGAACCACTTCTGAAAATGACAAGGCAGATGCTACCAGCAAAAAACATTTGCAGCTTCACATTTCAAACACCTGCAAATTTCTATATTTGCCAAACGCAGTTTAGAAATTGATGAAAGCAAAGCTATGATAAAAAAGTTTCTCTTTTTTTTCCCAAGATGTATCATGATAGCCCCAGAAGCGAACGTTCATAAATAATACAAACATTTACCCAGTAATCCTGCAACCGAAAAGGTGTGTCGGATCATAATTAACACAACAGATCATGACGCACTTCTCGTTTGACACGAGACTATCCGGGAACAACACGTGTTGAGGAGAATAGATGTGCCATAGGATAGCTACAGTGTCTGTCGATCTCACTATTTCTACAAAAAGCTGTATTGATACAATTTTTCTTGTGTTCAAATTCGTGTAAATAGACCCTTTTATGACCCCAGAAGGCAGCACTTCAGGGTGACCATTTTCAAAGTTATACTGATTTGTATAGTAACAAATCCATTTGAAGTTTTGGATTGGCATTTAGCCATATTTATGTAAATGGACACTGTCAACTGCTGCCATCGGGAGTCCTAAACTCAGCTACATGTACATGTGTTAAAAGATTCATGGAAGTCGTGAAAAGCTCTCGTGCAAGGCTGTAAAAATACATTTACCGTTTATATCGTAACAATTTGGTGTAAATGACACACACAGTACAAAAATTGTAAAGTTTACAATTGACGGCCTGCTATTACAGACTTGAATGCCTTATTGTAATTGACACGTGATCCGCAATCACATTGCAGCAACATGGTTCCAGCCTTAACCCTTTGTTCCTTGCAAGACTAAATTAACAGCTTACCCTGGCACAGATCGGGTTATTAGCATCAAACTGGAGTACAAGGTGCCTGTTGACGTACAAAACTGTGGCATTGTTATAGGTTTTCTCTTCAGTCATGAAAAAAAGTTTACTGCGATGAGAAATTTAGGAAATCAGATAAAGAGCCGACGCTTAGGATTTTTCTCTGAATGAGCATTTACGAAAAGCATTATGTCTCTATTAGCCTAGGTGTATCGAAGATTTGAAACTTCCCAACATATGTACATATACGCCACCTATCGTCTCACAGGTACACGCTGATATTTCTGCCGTCCAAAAAGTCACCAGTTTCTACGTATTCACAGAAGTTTACTCTTTTATTAATGAGTGACATGTCATAGACCTATATGACTTGCGGACGATCCTTATCTCGGGTACCATACCCAGCTTGTACCTGCAGTATTACATAACGCCAAGAAAAATTTATAGTGTCTTTAACATGACGGGGTCAGAGTCGGACAACACCATAACCAAATCTGCGTCGATTCCAGTCCTGGAGGACCTTGACCACGTCAAAAAGAGAGATTATGTCCAGACCATCGTGGCAAATATGGAGTAGCATTCCAGTTCAGGGACAGAGGTATACAAAACAGATGAGCTAGAAAGAAAACTACTTTCTTCTTGAAGTAAAAGTCGCTGGTGGAAGGCAGCATTGTTCCTAACATTTTTCAGTTTGGCTATAGCATCGCAAATAAATCACCTACCAGAGAAACGGACTGGACATTTGCCCCAAGGGACTCAATCAATCCTGAGTAAACTGGGGAAAATGCTGAATAGTTGTTTCAGAATTATCAGAACTCCTAAGTGCGATTGACAATATGACAACCCGAATAGCGAAAATGGAGAGAGACATGGACGTGTGTAAAATGTTCAACCGAGAGCTCAAGTTTTTTAATTGTCCACAATGTGTGATAGTTTCTCAAGTCTAGAACTGGCCGGTGAGCCCCCACTACCTGCTGCGCATGCTTGGGCTTTTACCAACGCAACTAACAGTAGCATTATAACTGCTAATTACTGCCAGTCGAGATGCTGACCTGGGGCTAATGACATGCAAGATTAGGGGTCAAATCAGCAGTCTCGTTCTCAGTTGCATAGCTGGGCAGTGCTCATATAAACAAAGAAGCAAGGGTATAACATCGTAGTCCCTGCTGTTTTGGAGTTTTAGGGTGTAATCATCTCAAAATGCATTACCCGAACATATTATGTTTAGGTATTCCTCTTGTAATTACAACACTGCATAACAGATTCTGATGTTCTTACCACTGAAATTACAGATAAACAATGAAAAAATAGGACATCATTTTATTTCCTATGACCCTGCCCAACCCTGGTTTCATGAGTTTTGTATCAATTCCAATTGTATTGTATGTTGTTCCATCATTCTGTGTGCAATGCTGCAAAACTGGGTAAAATTCTGGCCCGGCATCCAGCAAAGGTAAATGCTTGCGGCTTGTTACCATGGGAATGGAAGCCATCTTGAGTGAACAATCTATCACACAGCCCCCGTGCCTATGGCACCAAACAAAATGACCAGTCCTGTGTTCATTCATCTCTCAGCTTCGGATCACATGAAAGGGGTGTGATATTTTGATAAGTGATTTATCACTTATATAAAAATTCGTGCATTTATTGGGTCCAGATTGATGGTCACTTTACAAGCTTCCTATCGCCCAACACCCCACTGAAGATGCAAGAGATGTCTGTTTGGAACACCCACCGACAACATGATGCCCTGGCATTTTAGTTTAAAAAAGACCCATGACCCATTCAAGTTGTAATTTTATCAATAAGTGTCCATGCTTTCAAGAGGGTATAGATTTGGACTGGGGTGGCTTAAATTTCCTAGATACAAGTCGTCCAATTAGGATAACGGAACAGTACATTTTATCAGAAGAAATGGGGGTTAGGACAAATGAAAAAATAAAATCTTTCCTTTAATGACATAGACTATATCAAGTTTCATACTTATTTATATTTTAAGTTATTTAAGATATTTTTAGCCTTCTATGCCTAATTGTACACTATGAGCAATCGAATACACTAAGTTTAATCAGTATAAAGAGTCCAAGCAGCTGCTGGCTGCCATTATGACGTACAGTATCGTTCCCCGTGTGCTTAATACTGGTATTATTGTTTCAATATTAAAGAAACGTTCACTGAATCCTAATGTACCTGAAAGTTATCGGCTAATCACGTTGCGATCCGTCTATGCTAAGATTGTTGAACTCTCAATGGCTCCAGAGGACACAGTGAGTGAAAACCAGTTTGGTTTCCACAAGGACAGAAATTGTGCTCTTGGGTGTGCATTACTGCATGGTCTCGTTTCTTACTATACCTTTAATAAATCACCAGTGTTTGTCTGCAATTTAGATGCTGAAAAGTATTACGACTGTGTTTGGCATTATGGTGTCTTGTGCAAACTTAGAGAGGTTTAAATACGATTGGTTACTGTTGTATCGTTGATATAAATCTTCACAGTGTATAGCAAGATGCAATGGTCACACGAGCGACACATTTAATATGTCACGTGGGGTGCGCCAGGGAAGCATATTTTCCCCGTACCTCCTCAATATATTTCTTAAGGGTGCACTCGTAAATATTAGTCATATGAATTCAGGTCTGCGAATTGGAGGGTTCAATACAACAGTTTTGCCTATGCTGGCGACATCACACGTGCGAACCATTAGTGTCACTGGATTACAGTAGCTGATTGATGAATGTTTCATTTACCCACAAAATGGAGATTTAACTTCGGAATTGAAAAATCAAACTGTATGATTCATGGTCCTGACCTATTTGTCTCTTCCCCTGCGTGGTACATTAGCGAATTGCCACTGTCTGTGATAGCCCTTACGAAAACGAAATGCTTGGATTATGCTGGTTATTGCTGGATATTGCTGGGCGTGGTGGAAAATGCTGGAGAAAACATCCGTGATAACCCAGCATTTTCTGCCAAGCATCCAGCAATATCCACCAATTTTCCAGCCAGTTCCAACAAAATTTCGCTGGATTCTGTCGGGATTTAACCAAATCCGGAAAAAATCCAGCAAAAATGTGGGTTTCGGTGAGTTTTGGTTGGTTCAGGTGGGGTTTGGTGAGTTTTGGTGGGTTCAGGTGGGGTTTGGTGTTTAGTGTGACCCCATGAAAGGCATGTTTTCATCTTTTACGTTTTACATTGTACATCACATCCATCGTGACTGTACCTCTACCATACTGAGTTGCATTGGTTTGCGCGGGTTTAACCACTGCCAATGTTTGATCCAACCACAAGGGAAAGACTACAAGATATTTAAATTTGTTGTCTTGCCCCATGCTTTGTTGAATTCTGCAGTCGTTCAACACAGCACAACAGAACGCAGTCTTCACAATCCGCAAATTCAGTTAAACGAAATTTCCCGCCTTTCAGACCTTTGAGAACGAGGCTAACCGATGATCGAATATTTTGTATCTTCATTCAATATTTTGATAGGTATAAGTCTAATGAATTTTTCTAAATATCTGGCACAGGTAATTAGAGATCCAGTTATAAGATATATACATAAGATTGCATACTAAAATAAAACTTCTGAGGCTAATCATTAATGTTGAAACATCGAGATTATAATTGGAACTTGAGAGAGGGTAGACGCACTTGTTCCTCCTTTATCGCCCATACTGCCTTCCTTCCACAGAAATCTTTACCATTGAATATCTTAGCAAGATCGAAATCTATTTTAATTGTGATCTAGCAGGTCCAGCAAAAAACAAAAAAAAAAAAAAAAAAAAAAAAAAAAAAAAACAAAAAACAAAACAAAACAAAAAACAAAACAAAACAAAAAACGTAATCATTTGCTGGGTTGAGAAATGTGAAAAATCTAGTAAAACCACACTGTGGTAACACTTAAGAAATTGCTGGACTATGATTTGTGCCAGTAAATTTCAGCAAACTCTTAACAACCAAAATCCAGCATGCCCATCAAAAACTAGGCAGTAACAAAATTAACACTGTGCCGGATTCTGCTGGGCTGTCAAAGACTCAAGATTCAAAATTTTCTAAGTTCTGTACCCTGAGGCCTACTCCAGCAAAATCCAGCATCTTTAACAAAAATGTAACATTCTAAAGTTCTTTTCCCAGCGAAATCAAGCATGCTCCCAGCGATATCCAGCATCCGAAGCAAAAACTAGAAAACCCTGAAAAGACTAAGTTCTCTTTCCAGGAAAATCCAGCCTGTTTCCAGCAATACCCAGCACTCCCAGCAACAATGAGAAACAACCTGAAAAAAACTAAGTTCTTTTTCTACCAAAACCCAGCATGTTTCCATCAGTATCCAGCCTTGGCAGCAAAAACCAGAAAATCGAGAAAAAATTAAGTCCTTTTTTCAGCAAAATGCAACGTGGTTCCAGCACTTCTCAGCATGTCCAGCAAATACCAGCAAAATCCAGCATGATCCCAGAATTTTGATTTTGTAAGGGAGACACCCAGGAAACTCCAGGAACCATCTTTGCCAAGAATTTTGATTTTAGCAAACACGTTGAGAAACGGATGAAAGGTTGTCGCAGGAGTTACTACGCCCTAGCAAACACAGGGTTGTGCTATCCTTGACTTTCAACCGAGAGCAAGGTGTACTTGTAGAAGACAGTGTGTGCCCCATCATTGGCCAATGCATGCAAAGCAGTAGCTTTGAGTGACAAACACGTGGCCAACTTAGAATCGTGCCAATGTACCAAGTAAAAACGTGTTATGGGAATTGACAAGGAATCACATCATTCTAAATTGTTACATGCCTTACGTATTCAACCTATCAAATGTGTTCTTCAATAGAAATCTTTAAATTTGAAAAAAAAAACAAACATTTAAATCCGAGAACCCTCTGTGGTCCGGATTGTTGTACCATGCTATCAAGATATATTGTGTACAACGAGTTAATTCCAGGTAGTATCATTGAGACTAGTTTTCATAAGTCGATCTCCTGCCAGAGGAGCCTTTCAGAAACAAATGTAGATTATTAGTGATCCAGCCAGTTGTTTGGTAGATTCCATGAGGTTTCTCACCACACATGAAAACAATATTCACGCTTAGTGTGGCAAGTACAACGTGTCAAAGCTTCTTACTCCGGCCTTTAAGTTAAGTTTATCCCAAGTTCTGAGTTTTGAGTTAAAGTCTTTCAACGTATTAAAAATTGTCAAATGTCCTCCTAGAGTGTCTATGTATGTATCCACAAGGCATATGATGCCTTATATCTAACTGACTATGTTGTATTTAATATCTTTCCTCGCTTGTGGGGGTTAAATAAATTATTATTATTATTATTATTATTATTATTATTATTATTATTATTATTATTATTGTTGTTGTTGTTGTTGTTGTTGTTGTTGTTGTTGTTGTTGTTGTTGTTGTTGTTGTTGTTATTATTATTATTATTATTATTATTATTATTATTATTATTATAATGTTAGCACCATCAACGCTCCGAATATATTATTGAAAGTTTGCTTATTCATCTTCCTATTTGTCTAATTACATGGTTGTGCAAATCAAATTTTACAACCAATAATTGGTGTGGATCAGAATCATTTGGTTGAATAATCGCAGGTCTGTATAAACTCTACTTTCCATTGATGTAATTATACAAACAAACCTACTTAATTACATATTGACCGGTCCGATATTTAGTTAAATAACGGCGTAAATTATTCAGTGTGTTAAAGCAGGGACCTGTCTATAACACGTCCCTGGTTAAAGTTCCACTTTTCTCTGTAGCCAGCAAAACCTGGATTGTTCTAACTTTAAAACAAAAAGCACCTCGTTATTGTTATTTAGTAATTGAACTGTATAATTAAAACAGAGATGTTCTCTTAGATGGTGGCACTAGTTCAGAGGGTATAAAGTCATGATACACCATTTTCTGTTAAAATCCACCGCGAATGGTAGTGGAGGTTGTTGATTCTGCACGCGTGTCTACCTTCACAAATAAGCAACAGGAGTAATGATCAACAGAAGTGTCATCCAGGGGAGCATGCCCCATTGATGTACACACAAGACGACTACGTGCAAAAGTAGTAGGTCTCTGGCAATTTAAAGGATATTTTGTGAGGTGAAAAATTTCAGTTTATTGTATTAGGATTTCACTAGATTTACTTGTTACTGGAGCGAAGAACAGAGCGCAATTGTTACATTCAAGTCTCAGATGTAGTACTTGGGGTAATGTAGCTGGCTACATAAAGCACAATTGGAAAAAAATATATTTCCGAATTTTGAGGGAGGATCACCAAGCTTGTAAAATGGTAGCAGTAAAAGTGAGATCGAACATTTTCGTGACTCTTCATCGCAAGTCCATGTCTGGTAGAGACATTCATATATATATGAGTTACATTAGAAACACGTGACTACCTTCATCGATTGCACGGGGAATAAAGGACGGGCCAGTTCTACCTACAACTATAAATAGAATTATCAATCGTGTCGCATGTTTTTCGAAAATTAATAGTGAAAATGGCGCAACAATATTGACGAGCACTGAATGACTTTAATAACTGCTCCCCTGCACTTTGAAGCCATTCAAAGTACGGGTACATTCCGTGGGAGCCACTGTATTTTGCCAAACATGTGTGTTTGTAAATATAATATGCTCGACCAATAATGTTTTTGTTAATAACATAAGAAACACAATGTTTCACTCATGTTAAAGCCCTTCAGCTCTGGTCTCTGAAAAGAAACGAGAATAAACCATTTGAATGGAATAGACCCTTCTTTGTGGACAAGAAGTCTTTACACAGCCCGTGGTCCATCAGATATGCTTGAGCGGTACCTCCAAATCTTTGTGTAAGTATCTTGAAAACCACATTATGCCAACTACGAATTTAAAGACACAAAATGCTGTGTATGTTGAAGTATCATATTCTATTCGTTTGTGGGCATATATCGGTACAAACTGATTCAATTAACCATTACGTGGGATTATATTCCTTTCCAGATAATTTCATAGAAAAAACACCGGGAAAATATTAGATGCTAAAGAAAGAAGAAAAAAAAGAACTTCAGGAAAAATAAAAGATCTTGTTGACACAAAGAAACAACTAAAGATGCATGAAAGGAAAGAATATATTGTCACTTGTACACCTAGAAAATTATTCCGTCAAAAAGCGATTAATGCATGCAAATGCTGTTAATGATAATTCTTTTATTTATGTGAGTTGAATTCTTTTAATTTCATAAGTTTCTTATACAAACATAACACAAACTCTCTTTCGTTCTATCTCTCTTTCACACACATATATACACAGGCACGGACAGAAAGACACACACACACACACACACACACACACACACATATATATATATATATATATATATATATATATATATATATATATATATATATATATATATATATATATATATATATATAATATTTAGGGTTGTGCCCTTACTCACGAACAAGCCCCGCAATATCTCGCTCCACAACCAAAGCTAGGCACCTAGTGGAGTGCTGTCTTCAACCCGCTTTTCTGTTTTGGGCTTTTATTTTTAGACTCATAAAACTATATATATTCTTCTTGCTTAGGATCTCTAGATTATATATACACCAAGAACATTTTTAAAAATCATTTTGCAAATTTTCGAGTTTTTATGTATTATATTTTTCGAGAATCCCGAGAAAAATCTCAAAATCGAACCCTTTTGTAAAATGTCCATTTTTGTTGCCCCAAAAAAGGATTTTAAAATTTTTTCTTGGTGTATATGTATAATATAAAGATCCCAAGCAACAATCATTTATATAGTTTTATGGGTCTAAAAATAAAAACCAAAGCAGGAGAGCGGGTTGAAGACAGCACTCTAAGTGCCTAGCTTTGTTTGCGCCACCTTAAATGAAAGCAAAATCTGTCACAAACACACACATGATATATATATATATATATATATATATATATATATATATATATATATATATATATATAAACACACATAAATACATAATTGTATGTGTGTATACGATGTATGAATGTGTTTTTTTTTATTGTTCACAAACAGCTGAGCCGAAGACTCAAGCCGTCTCAACCCGACTCAAACCTTGTCCCACCAACTTTCAAATTTTGTGTCGGCTCTCATCATGACCTGATCATCATGCATATCACAAACTGTGTCAAGATGGTACCAAAGTAATCGTTTCCTCTTACCTTATTTGCTTCGGTAGTAAATGGAACTATGTCGGTTATTTGTGAGGTGAACAAATATCAACAAAGAGATTCGGCAAAAAAATCTAAAGTACCTTGTCAGAGCTGGATATTTGGACCGCACTTCTTGGTTGACGGGTTATGAGCGAAATGCACCATGCTGGGCTTACCGTTCATGTCAATTTGTGGTAAAATTGCACACGATATATATATATATATATATATATATATATATATATATATATATATATATATATATAATATATATATATAGATATATGTGTGTGTACGTATGTATGTATATACATATATATATTCATATATATATATATATATATATATATATATATATATATATATATATATATATATATATATATATGATGTAATGTGCGTATCTTAAGCGATAATAGATATTCATGAATAATACCTTTCAGTGTTTAAATACTGACGGCTTTCAATATAATTGCATGTAAAAGTATTGTTTGCGTCGCTGTGAAAAAAAAAACAACCCGCGTATGACACGTTAATTTGAATATTACCCCACGAAATTTGCGCCAGGCGTTATCGATAAATATATATTCGTTCCCGCTCGTTTTAAAAGGAGGCCTTTAATGTAATCAGTTTCCTTTAATCAATGAGGCTTGTCAAGATATTTTCTTTTAATCCCGTACTTTGTCCCGAGACAGTTGTGTTGACCCGAACACTATCTTCGGACCTTTGTCCTCCTAACGGGCCAAAAGCGTCTTGGTGTCAATTATCATCTGCTCTTATGGTTCCATCTGAATATCTTACAAGAAAATATTTTGAGAGGAAAATGTGGAGGTCCCATACGAGAATATCATGCTCTTCCCTCAAATAGTAATATGTGAAGCGCTTAGCGACAAACCTGCGTCAAGGAAAGCTGAAACATCGGGTGAAAATAGATAAGGACCCCCCCCCCCCCAAAAAAAATCCCCCAAATGACAACAATAATCGTTATCTCAAAGTAGCATGCTTTGCAATAACTTGTTCATAATTAATGTATATTCAGTAAGACAGCGTATAGGCTCAAAGGTCGATGAGAAACATTAGGTCACCATTACTATCTCAGATACAGGTTTCGTTAAGCACCAACATGGTTGCCCACTGCAAGCCGTATTTATACCTATGTTTATGTAGTGAACCTTTGTGGATATTTCTGTTGACATCTGTATCAGGTGAACCAATTCGTCATGACCGGTTCATCAACGCTGGCGCCGCACTAACGCAAATGGAGAGAGAGCACCGGACCCCCCAGGCTGTTTCCGGGAGTCTTCCTTCTCTTTTCAACAGCATGCCCCGTGACATGGTACTGAGCAACAAAAACAAAAACACTTCCGGTAACTCAACCTTCTTGGCCGGGTGTTCTCTTCACCCATCTGACAGTTTTCTGCCAGAGAAAATTACGCGGCTACGGGAAACAGGAACCAAGCTTATAACCTACCACATGACGTTCCCCGAGTACGCCGAGAAGCCACTGGAAAATATGACCCGCCATTTCCAGGCTAATGAGTGGCAACGTGCGTTCACTAAGCACGGACGAACAGTGCTGTCGCTGGCTTTCAATTATGATATTATGTCACTTATGATGCTAACTTTCGGTATCGAGAAAATCCACGTACCGGTTGTGGATATTCCAAAGAAATGCTTTGGGAATTTGTCTCAACATGACAAGATACACGCACTTATGGATGTGGTCATATCAGATTTTCGTTCTGATTTTCCACAACCCATGACGGAGGAGGACTATGTTTGTCACCAAGTGATACACGGTGTGGAGGGATACGCGCATTTCAACTACAGGTGCTGTAACCGGCCGGTTGGTGAGAAGACATTACGGTGCATGGATAACGTACCGGTCAAATGGTACGAGATACTGAATAATCTCATATTGATTATAAAGATAGTCTTCCTTTTCTTTGGGCCACTAGCCATTCAACAATTTCTAAATGAAGACTTAATTCGCAAGACAGACTATATCGTTAAACTTAAAGACTCTCTGGTGAAAACCTTGACAGTGAAAAGCATGGAAGGGTCTGGAAATAATATTCACAATGAAAAGCGCTGTCAGCATATGGCCAAATTTTGCAAAACTGCAGAGAAGCTTCCTCCAGATACTATATTTACTATTAAATTTGATAAATTGCATGTGTTTATTGACCATCTAAAACTGATGCCGGAGACTTGGGTCCCAGTAGGTCTCTTTCAGGCGCTATATCGGAATATCATACGATGTAAACTCCAAGATACTAAACCGTTCACTTCCTGTTGTAATAACAGCATTTTCGGAATTTGGAATCCGCCTTTCCTGTGGTTTGGACGAAGCCTAAGCCCTGACAGGGTTGACTCGAAAAAACGCCACTGCGCGTGGATTTATTTATGCAAATTTGTTGGAAAGTTCTTATTGTTATTCGTCATACCTGTGCCTTATTACATTCGCTTGCTGGCATATTACTACTCCGAACACCCAACGGTTGAAAAACAGCGAGAAAAAGCGTCTGAGCTACGACTCAAGATGGAAATGAAATATAATATCATGCAATATTTGACACCTACACATACCTATCTGTTGGCCGTGTATGTTGTGTATGCAATTTCCTTTGTATCTGTTGGAATATTGCGCGGCTGTTTTAAGGATACCTTTGAGCGCATACTGGATGGTGTCTTACAAGATCTCCGCAAAATTTCATACCTGGAAGTCCTCAGAATGGTCTTATCGCACCTTGTGTTGCCTATTGAAAAATTCGGTTTGTGTGGATTTGTTGTCGGTTTACTGTATTGGCCAATAGCATTGCCAATTTGCTTTCTTGTGGCACTTATTTACTGTGTTCCACTTTTATATCTATTTTTCAGATTTATAGTACACAGACGTCCTATTCCTATTCACAGACATCCAGAAATGGAAAGGAGAAAAAGACAGAGAAATGTAGATACACTTTCGAATGGCGCTACATCACTGGAGTCGATTTTTCTGTTGGAAAAAATCAGCCCAGGGGACACTGGCTATCTTAAAGCGGAAAATGCAAAAATGAGACCGCATTGCTTCTATGCATTAAGACTTGTAATCGGAATTAGTTGCGTAGGTCTAATGTGTTCTGTGATGTTCATGGCAGCCGAGTGCTTCGGTTTTTTCATGGAGGTGTGTGTGTATACCTTAATGGGAGCCATCGTAAACGCCAGCAGCGCCGCCAAGTATCTTATGCTCGGCTTTTGGATGTTGATGTATGCGTCCAGTTGCTATAACAACGTATATTCGAAATATCTAGAACTGAACCGTAATATTTTTGAATTTATAAAAGATAAACTCGGAGAAGATGTTAAAAAGGTTACCCGCCTTCGTGAGTCAAAACAAAAGAATACTGCGTTTAAATTCTTTTCGCGCCAAGAACTACGGCAGGAGGACCAATTAAAATACGAACACGACGACGATAACAGTGACGTCGAGGACTCTGAGCAGAACAGGGACCCGGATGACAGCATAGAGCACAACTGTAAAAGGCTGCAATGGTCGGTGAACAGTCTGGTGTTCTTTGTTGATAAAAAAGACACGCCTAGAATACCCAGAAAATTGTTCAAATTAATTTGTCAAATTGAAGCCCCGGGTTGTCCAGGCCCAGTGTACAAAAGTTTACTACAAGCGACACAGCAGTTGATGTACATGGTAGTTTTCCTAGCGTTCGTTTTCATTGTCATCTCAGCTTTTGGTAATATCTACCGCATATCCTCCACCAACCAAATGCTGGTGACACTGGCTGGGGGATTCGTACCTTTTGTTATCCGCAATGTCATGATCCCAAAGAAAGAAACCTTATCACTCAGTACTTATTCCTTTCAAGGCAAAATCTATGATGCAATCAGGGATTATAAGCAGTCATGGCCACTTTATGACTTGCCTTTCAAAACTGAACAAGCAGCATGTGATTGTAAAAGGGGCATGTCCGATGCAACAGGTTTGCAATATGACCAATCTCAAACCCAAACAGCTCTGTCTCAAAATACTGGGTGCACTGCCAGCACTTCTGAAAATATGACAAACGCGAGCGGAGAAACCAAGCACCAAGACCCTCCTACTGTCGATGTTATAATTCTGCTCGGAAAAAGTGCAAAAAAAGACGCGGTACAAGTAGGATCTAGGCTGGCTTCACCTTTTCGGTCAGCCGAATGGTCATTGAACAAAACATCTGAGTTACCAAGTCAAGCGAGCAAAACACTGGTCATACGCTTGGGCGAAGATGGCACATTCATCATCCCGGATAACACGGATCAAAAATTACCTTCATCTTGTCCATATCCTCTGCCCGCACCACGTCACTACCACCAAGTGCAGACAGAGGATGACTCCAAACTTTAAAATTATAGCACGCAAAACTGATCCAGTCAGACCAATATTTTCAATATTGTGTGCCTGACATATTTTTCGTGATGTTTAGCCTTTCCTGGTGATATTGCAAGTTCAAATAACATTTTCAGAAGGTATTTAGGGTTTTCCACCATGTACTCTACTTGTTGAGTGGCCAAATATGGCAAGTAAACATGTTAACTTGGTCTTACATGGTGATTGGCTAAAGTTTGATACACAAAAAGCACTGGCTAAGGGTAAATACGGGGAAAGGGTGTATGTTATAAGTTTACCAGTGCTTTTTTTTTTTAATGGAGTATACGTTTCATGCAACGCCAAATTAGCAGTGGTGATGTTTTGGCCTCTGTCACTCAACATGGAAGTTCAAGTCTGTGTACTTACGGACAGATCCCTGTATCCAGCATGGCTTTTCTGGCTTGGTTAGTTGACTCCGCGGACGCTGCTTATACATTAATAATCTATCACACATTTCTGCCTGTGTATGGTACTCTTCTTTTATTCCTAATCCAAGCATTTTACCCTATGATTTCAGTGGTCCATGTTGAATCAACCTCCTGTCTAGAGGGAAAGCCTTATTACGTCTGATGGCTCCTGTTTGCATATGTTGCTCAACCTGGTTACTTATTTTAGCTAAGTGGAATTAATGGGTGAGGAGCATACCCCAAGACAAACAGTTCCTCGCGTCACAATGCTCTTTTGATGTAACGGAGACATTTTTCTCGGAGAACATTGCTGGTGCTGCTACCTGTCGGCAGAGTGAACCATTGTCCTCATTCGTCATGCATAATTTGCGATCTAAACTGTTCCCGTTTATTACCTATATTTAATATTTTGTTATATTTTGTTATTATTTAAAAGCACTTGAGTACATTGGAGTTTTCAACACAACCTGCTCCCGTCTCTGTTTATCGTTAAAGTTCTCTGTCCGATCCCTCACATGTAAGTAACATTACTGGGGTCATTTCTTTGTATATTCAACCAGTAAAGGCGACAAAAGTGTCTTCAGATGGCTCATTATAAGGACACAAACTTGACCCAATTCCATGTTACATCTCCGCCCCCAAGTCTGAGTTCCAGATGCAAGTTGGTTTGCAATCAGAGCGCATCAGTATATCAAAGCTGAAAGCTGGGGCACGTCGTTTGATGTTTGTCGTAATGCATGTTTGGCTAGCTTTGATATTCACCACACTAATCGCGACACTAACCAGCTTTACTAGATCAGGATTTCATTTTCCCTGGTAAGAAAATCAGGTACGCCCTACAATAAGGCAGAATCTAGGAAAAGCAAGGAAATAGAACAGCAGACATGCCGAAAACAAGGTGCTCGGTCGCTTGCAGGCATGCCCTACAGAGATATTTCTTATTTTTCATATACAAAAACCGGACCATAGACGCGATTATTTCGATTTTTTTTATACTGTAACGTCTAGGAGCACTGATCGACCTTGTGCCGGACACTGTTGGTATAAAATACCTGTTGGACGGTGAGCTCTCATGCATGACCTTCGCATAAGAATTAACGAACTGTTCAGCCTGTAAACATGAAGTAACCCTTTGCCTGTGAAACTGTCTGGTGCCGTTTCAAAGAAAGGACATTTCCTGCTGATGAAACATACCACTTGAAGATCTAAAATATCATCCTCCTTAACAAGTTCCCTACATACTCTTGCGAATGATGATCACGATGATGTTAACACATTAAAAACTCTCTGTCACTTGAAATTTCGTCGACAAAGCTGAACTCATTCTTTGACCACCCATCTTTGATTAAAAGCTTCCTTTGAATGAGGATAACAAGGGATGATGACTGCGGTGAGAAGCTCAACGTGCCAGAGCCTTCATCACTTTATATCTTTGTCATATCGTTAAAACAAAAACGGAGCTGAAGCTTAAAGTGTTAAAGGCAAAAGCGTATTATTATTATTATTATTATTATTATTATTATTATTATTATTATTATTATTATTATTATTATTATTATTATTATTATTATTATTATTATTATTATTATTATTATTATTATTATTATTATTATTATCTGTGCTTTGTAGCGGTATCCAAATTGACGGGAAGAAACAGAAACCTGCCGGGGGGTTAAGTGTCAAATACAGCGAGCTGCGTGGCCTACGTACGACTTCCAGCTGAAACTGTCAATAATATGGCACTATTAATTATTACTTTATAATAGCATAAACACATGGGGAGTCTCTGCTTACTTGTATTAATTTTGTTGGTGCGTCGGAGAAGGAAAAAACAAAGTCGGTATTTTTGATACTTCAGCTGCACTCTCTCATGCCCCTTAATTAACCTTTTTAGTGCCAAAGTTTGAGCTGAGTGAACAGCTTTTCTCGGCGCACATTGGGCGCATTCGCCCAATGCGCGCCGAGAAAAGCTGTTGACCTGTGGTATTCTGTCTAGAACTATAGGCACACTGGTACTTGAATGAAACGTCCTTTTGCGAGGAGTGCGATTCTGCGATCCGAATGATAGGTCAGACTAGTTTAATTGAAAAAATTCGGCTTTAGACGTGATTGGCACTGAAGGAGTTAATATACTGAAACAGTTATCTTTATGTTCGCCGATGTGCCTGTTGCCCAATCACTAAATAACGTTTCAACATAAAAATACATGAGATGCGGAAATAAACGGAAAGTTAATTATATTTTTGTGTTTATGAGGATTTTGTAAAGTATAGACTGAATCATAGGCGACAGTCTGTGGGCTAAATAAAGTTAAGCATTTTTATGCAAAAACTTACCATTTCTTCAATTTTAGAATAAAAATTCTGAAATCTTTAGAATAAATACCTGCAGTTCTAGCAAGATTCGGGACGACCGGCAACATTGTTAACGAAATAAGTCATCAGGGGTTGCTCAAAGCTCACACAAAATGAGTTCATGGTTAATTTGGAAAAGAAAAGGAACTCGACATGTTTTTAGGGGGCGGCAAACAACAGCTTTCAATAATACTATCACATGGTCAGTATATTCAAGGAGGCTAGATAGAGATCCAGCCTCCTTGCTATATTGAAAACCGACTGGCACAATTTGCAAATTGTACATGCACACGCATATGTATCTATTAGGATGCAAGACAGAAACTGGGTAAAATGCATGCATCAACGGGTACGAGCTGCCAATGGACAAGGCTACGAGATAACAGGATAACAAGTTAACAGATGTACGGTTTGACATAAGTACCACTTGGCAACGGTTCGAGGTACGAGTTTCCCGGGTTACGACATAACGGCGGTGAAGCTTGACGCCGTTTCCTGTTGATTGGGGTACAGGATGACAAGATTATGATTTAGCCATCATTCTCCAAGAAGTATCGCAAAAAATGTGACCCATACCCGTTTCTTCGCTATCTCTCTGTTTACACAACAGTTCTCGCCCTCAGGTTTCATTTGTCGCAACCCACAGGTTTTCGAGATTTTTGCGGTTAAGTGCACATATAATCGCGTGAGGCAATGGAGCAAGTCTTTATTGGTATTAGGGTAACTGAGTTTAGTATATGTCGAGCTTTTGATGTTACTCCATCTGATATGACATGTCTCGAAATAACAATGTGGACTAGAATGTAAAGCTGTATTCTTTAATGAACAAAGTTGTCCGGCATACATGATTATAAAAACGCCACTACTGTTTTTCCCAGTTTAAAATAAAATTGTGGCAGCCATTGGTGATAGAATCGACACTGTGTTGCAGAACAGCAACACCTTAGAATTATATTGTATTGACCGAGGTTAAGCATTTGATAGAGTCAACATGTTTTTTGGTCTATTTGCTTTCTGTCGGGAAGAATAATAACACGCCTCGGTGCGTATCTGTCGCAGGGTTAGTCGGTTCACCCAAATACTGGAATGAGTCATTATAGTGGTGGTCACCATTCTGCCACCTTATAACCACAAATAATTGGTAACCATATTATTCCCGTGACAAACGACAGATGCATTTCTGATCGTTTTGGAATTTCCACTCTTTATTCTACAGTTACATCTCCATACCAGCATTAAGGTCCACTGAAACCGTGATCCATTATATCATCTACAGTTTTCCAGAGCAGATTGGATATAAAAATAATATTGGTTCGCAGCAACTTCAAACCAAAGAAAGATAAATTGCATGCCCCCCTTACCCGCCGTGCAAAGCTGAGATCCATAATTGACAGTCTGCATTAGACATGGTTTTTTTTCTAAAAAAAATTTCCGTGAAAATGTTTAGGACGGTTCACCGGAAATGACGTAGACAGCTGTTTTCCCTAACGCACTCCGGGTGCCTGGCGCCAATATTACGCCAAAGAGAGCTGTAAATTTAGTCCCATAGTATGACCTTTTATGGGTTAAATCATGCTCATCACAATCTAGGTTGTGCAGCACAACATATATTTTGATCTAAGTTGGTTTCAAATCGATATTTTCCTGAGATCAGTTCTTGTGTTGGAAATTGAAGGAACCTATAATGGGGAAAAGTTTCTTCATTACACATTTGATATGTCTATGAACCTTAATAGCATAGCTCTCGTTTTGTAATTGTGAAACTGGAAATAAGTCCCCAGTTAGTCTTGTCTGCTTATCTGTGACTTAAATATAAATACCAATTGAATGAATTTTATAAATTTCGACAGTAATGTTTGTGGAAAATAAAGTGGCTCTAGTTACATGACTGCAAATGAACACATGGAAGTCTGACAATGTGTTACATACACACAGACCACATTGACATTGACATGTCTGGCTCTCAGAAACTGACAAACTCTTGTGGTACAAAACACCTTTCCATCAAAAGACAAAAATATGTAATATGGCAAGTTATAGACATACGCTCATACATTCCATCAAAACTTATGAGTTCTATATTTACTCGTTCCAACATAACAGTTGTGGACAGTGTAATAAGTCACTTGAACATCTGATTCGTAATGTAATACGTCAAAGCAGTGCAGCCACAAGCTATGTAAAAGTAAAAGTGCAATCCATTTCACAATAAACATAGTCAATTGTTTAAATAGGTATTCAATACACAAAATGTAAATACGTGGGTGCCAAGCATATATAAGTATCTGCGTCTGCTGGACTTGTGAAAAAGTAACAAAAATACCTCTACTTTCAAACATGGCCACTTTTCTACTAGATGTGCAGCTAAAAGGTTGCGGTGCAACACACGTAAATACATCTCATGGGCCGCCTGGCAGCCTTAAAATAAAATCTTACAAACAATCTTTAATTATCATTCAGGGTTGGGCAGAAATTGAGTTCTCACGTGGTCATGTCAGAATACCGAATTACCAGCCTTTCGCGGACCAGACACGCCAAATAATTGTATTAATGAAATATTACTGTTATGACACATGTTCATTTCACATAAACATAAACATTGATTAGCTAATTATATATTTACAAAAAATACTGCTGACGTATAACGATATATACCACATATGCAAAACAAATGTGCATGAAAAAGGGAAGAAAGTAGAAACTATAGAAGAGCAAAATAAATCCCTAGAATATACCGTCATGACTATTGAGACTCGACTCGATTCAGGCCTATTATGAGTTTTTTTATATGGCTTACATAAACTCGCCCATCATTTTCATATTTCAATTCTTTGTCACGTTACTATCAGTCACATATTGGTATCATCTTTTAACAGCCAAATTTTATGCATAGAGTATGAAATGCATATACATTAACATGCTAAGCTGGGTAGGAGGTAGAGGTGGGAAAAACACCACACATTAACCCAATATAATCTTTATAAGGTGGAATATACGGCACAGGTTAATCCTCCTTGGTTATATCAATATAAGCGTGTACTTTTCTTCTCTCCATAGATATAAATGTAGAAGCTGAAAAAAACTTTCTGTGTAGCACCTGGTACATTTTCAGAATTTATTCAAAACACTCTCCTTAGCCACAACCGACTGTTTTCGATCACATGGGAATGATTCTCTGCACAGTGCTCTATTTCAAAATGATACACGTACAGTTTACAAAAATTTAGTTGTGGTTCTACAGCCTTTTCGTTGTCATTGCGTGTATGAGATCCCTATTCTTCATTTTATCTTCCCATGAGGCTTGGCCCCGACTGCAGTAGTTTATGTAGTACCTATTCGTACACATTAAAGCCTCTTTCTCCACAGGCCCGGCACGAGCCCTGTGTCTTGTAATGAAATAAGATAGATTTATACATTAGCCGCAGCATGAACCCCACGACCGTTCATTTAACCTGTCATTAACTGCTTTATTTATTTATTTATTTATTTATTTATTTATTTATTTATTTATTTATTTATTCATTCATTCATTCATTCATTCATTCATTCATTCATTCATTCATTTTCCGTGGAGGTACGCGTGCATCTCAGAACCTGGCACAACGTGTATTTGGAAGGAAAAAAAACCTGACAGGCCTAAGCCACGTCCACAGATATGTACCTTTATCTGTGTCTTGGAGCAGAAGATACCAGGGTATGATACACTAAGAGCACACCTCTGTTCTATTAAAATCTTTGAAGTCCAGGTAAAATGAACATAACCACCATTCGTAAAAAACACCCAATGACAAAACAAGGATGAAGATGTACAAACGATAAGCTTTGAACCTGTGAAGACGTGTTTCACACCTTGCAGCTCAGAGCTGCGTTTGCAGAGTAAAAACACTATTTCATTCACAAAATCCAAACGTTATAGATTTTTAAAATTAAGGTTATTCCTATACTATTTCCTGTAATCTTAAATTAAGTATAAAGCACTAAGAAATCTATTAATAAAAAGCTATGGGGCAACGACTACATAATTTAAGGTCTGGGGATCCCTTAGTTTTGTTCAGCTGCGACATTAGGTAAATTAGTTATACACAAATCAGCTGTTACTTTCTTCAAAATATTAGGCTAGAGGTTTATTAATCAATAAATGCAGCTATCAGTGTTGCATTTATGTAAAAAAAATATGCTGATATTTGTCTTTATTGTGAGTCATGAACGCATATTAACATTCTTTTGTTTGGGGATTCTGTTTTTTTTTTATTCTTTCATTTTTTGTCTGTTTTCGTTTTCGTTTTGTTTATTCTATTTTTTTTTAAGCATGGCATTTCAAGTCGCCACCCTTGCCTACCAGTTTGCATCAGTTGTATCACAATTTCCGCCTACTTTGTGTTGTTTGGATTTACCGTCATAAGATGATTATTTTTGTAGGGAAACGACCATATTAACGATTCTTTTTATACAATAAATAAATCATATGAAACATCACCTTGCTTTGTATGGATTGTGACAACTGTAGTAAGAATTAATCTCATAAACAAAATTAGTTGATGAGCATAACACGCATACACAATTTTCGTTCTCTTACCAGAACTTTGAATATGTACTATTTTCAAGTTCTTATTTGTCGTATCGTGGCACATATTGTAAGCTTCTATGATGACATGGGGTTTTTGGTGAGCAAATGATATACAATGCTCTAATGTCGTAACCTGGCCATTTAATAATTCAGTACAATGACGTGCACATCTTGCAAGTTCAGAGAGGTTTTTTTTTTTCACATGTTCAAAATGTTGTTCAATTAAGTGTAATGCTATATATTATGGTGTCTATAGTTTGGTGGACTTACTATAGAAATAGTTTCGTTATGGCGGTGATCTTTCTACTGTATAGTAACGTTGTATATTGGGCCGAGCTGAGCTGCTGGGAGGGACATCAATGTGGGCAGAACTACTCTCCTGGGGATACTTTGATAGCCGTAACTGGAGGAGAGAAAAGATACCTCGTGCCCCCACACAGATTAGAATAGTGATGTTTAAAACAGATCACCATACGGCACTTAAAACAAAATCAGATATCTTTAAAAGGAAACTAGTCGAATTTATCACCAAGTTTCAGTATTTCTTCACGAACAATTTTTTTCTTTTAGAAGCAAATGTGGAGAACAACTGTATAATTCTAAATGTGACAGCTACGTGGCGCTGAACAGGGTTTAAGCAGAATGGATAAGTTTAATGAGGTTTACAGTATATTGACCTAATTGTGGGTACAGAGAAAAACAAATATAACGCAGAGACAAATAGCTGAATTTTTTCATACGGATTTCAATGTTACAATTATAAAAATGCGTGTTCTATTAGGCATATTATTGATTCAAAAATTTCTGATTTTGGTCATCATATTACGTTTTTGCTCAAAGAACTGACATAGGTGACATCGGCCGTATTCATTTTTTGGGGTTCAACTTGAACATAAATTTGCATTGTGGCGTGAGATATTTAATATATATGGCTAAATCTTTGGGTAATTTGTCTTAGATTTTCCAGTTTATTTGAACATATATGAAATCTAGTTGCTCTAAAAAGTGATAATAATTTTCCCATCTTGAAAATTTACACGAAAGCCAAGGTTCAAAAGTAGGTTTAACCACACATTATGATTGGACATAAGGGGTCTAAATTTTTTACATCAATCTAGACTTGGTAAATCCTACAGAATTTTTTCATGTATCTTGGTGTTTTGTTTGCGCAAGAAGAGCCTGAAACTACCATCTGCGCACAGTTAAAAAATGTAGCTCCTAAAGGTGCCGCTAGGGGCGCTCTCTAATGGTACCCGTTTGAGCAGGATGGCCCCTTTGTGATAGTTCATGTATATCATGGCTATTGTTGTGCAGGGAATTCCGTGACGTATACATTGCCAGCTTTAGATTTTCGACTATTATTACCGATCGTGTAACAAACAAATTGGAAAGGTGAATTTAGTATGTGAAAACATTCCACAAAACCACTTTTATACGCGGAATGACATAGCCATTAGAGTGAGAGGCGGTACCACGTATATCCCCCGGATAAATCAGCGTGAATGGCATAGAGAATTCACGAGTCCAAGTCGTTTGATGTTTTGAGATTTACAACGACCCTGAAATATATGTTTACAGGAAATCAGCGTTGGGAATGTGATATTGTAACTCTTGGGCCTGTTAAATCAATTTCTACTGGTTCTCCATGAGAATTTGGGCTTTCTTGTATCAGTCTGGCTGGGTCTGTGATTGGATTGTTAGATGCTTCTCCAAGTTTGCTTCTCACCTTAATCATTATATCAATAGCAGGGTGGTCTGGAACGGCAGGGACATTCTGAACGTCTGGCCCATCATCGTACCCCGGTATACTTGTCTCGGTCGCTAGTTTAAATGGGATATCATACACGGGCCATGATTGCTGAAAATATCTTATTATCTGGTAAATTTTGCCTTCAAACGAGTAGGTACTGAGCGAAAGGCTCTCTTGCTTTGGCTTGATTACAAATCGGATGACTGTAGGCACAAAGCCTCCTACTAGAGTCATAAGCATTTGGTTGGTGGAGGATATTCTGTAGATGTTGCCAAAGGCAGAGATAACAATGAATACAAATGCAAGGAATACGAGCATGTACATTAACTGTTGTGTGGCGCGCAGTAGGCTCTTATAAACTGGTCCTGGGCAACCTGGAGCTTGAATTTCACATATGGCCTTGAACAGAGCTTTCGGAATTCTGGGTTTGTCTTTTTTATCGACAAAAAGAATCAAACTGATTACATCCCAGTATAATTTCTTGGATTTGTTCTCTATTTTCTCACACGGGTCCTCTGAATTACGCCCATCCTCGTCATCGCTGTCTTCATCGTCGTCATCTACGTCATACGTTAGACTGTCTTCATCCTGTAGTTCTGCGCGTGTGAAAAACTTGAAAGCAGTGTTTCTTTGCTTGGTCTCCCTCAGTCGGGTCACGCCTTTGACATCGGCTTCCAGTTTCTTTTTGATGAACTCAAACAACTTTTTGTTTAGCTCCAGATACTTGTTGTATACATTGTTGTAACACATGGAAGCATACATAATTATCCAGAAACCGAGCATCAGATATTTTGCAGCGCTACTGGCGTTCACGATAGCTCCCATCAGAGTAAAAACACACACTTCTACAAAAAATCCAAAACATTCTGCCGCCATAAGCATAAGAGAACACATTAATCCAACGCAACATAAACCAATAAAAACGCCTAACACTCGGTAAATAAAAATCTCAAGTCGCCGGGGGTGCTTTTTGTCTCTGGGGCTAATATTTGCCAACAACAAGGTTGATTCTACAGAGCTTGTACCATATGATATTGTCTCCTTAGGTTTACCAGTTGACTTTGAGTTCAGGAAAACTGGCCGCTTATGTATTATGAAACGGAAGCATAAATACACAAGGGGTACACAGTACGCAACTGCAAGAATAAGGCAGATCACTATTGCTATGGGCCAATACAGTAGGCCAATGAGAAAGCCGCACAGTCCGAACTTTTCAATAGGCAGCAACAGATGGGCTAATGCTGACTTCAGGACTGCCAGATAGGATAACTCACGTAAGTCCTGCCACACGTCACGGACAAGTCGGTCAAAGAAGTCCCGAAATGCAATACGCAATGTGCCTACTAACACAAAGGACAACACGTATAAAATGTATACAGCTAGCAACCCACCGTGTGTGGGAGTCAGATGCTGCACGAGATTATATTTCAGCTCTACTTGTAGACCCAAACTTTCGGCCTTTTTCTTTTGATGTTCTACCATATCGTCTTCAAAATAGTAATAGGCCAACAAACGAATGTAGTACGGCAGTGGAATCAATAGAAGCGTTAAAACTGCTCCAATAGCTTTGAAAAAATATTTCCAAATAAAGTAACCCCTGAATTTATCACCACAGGTCGACGTCCACTTGAAGCACAAAAACGGAGACTCCCAACTTCCAAAAATGCTCTGGTCACAACAAGTATGGAACGGTTCGATAAATCGAAGTTGACATCGTAGTATATTTCTGTATAGCGCTTGAAGTATGCCAACGGGGACCTGATCCTCTGGTATCAACAGTTTGTGGTCCACAAATACATGCAGTTTCTTAAATTCTATCTTAATTGGTTTATTTTCGGGTATCTGTGGATTTTGTGCCATTGTACGAAACTTGCGCATGTCCATTTCTTCTTTTTCATTATTGGAATTGTCCTCCTTGTTGTAACTGTTTTTCAACAAAGTCTTGGTAATTGGATTTTTCAGTTTAATTATGTAATCTGTTTTACGAATTGACTCGTTGTATATCCACTGGTGAATTGCAAGCGGTCCAAAGAAAAGAAACAACAGTTTGAGAGACATAATGAGATAGTTCAGTATCTGATACCATGTGTCAGGAATATCATCTATACAGTGAAGTGTCTTGCTGCCGGTAGGCCGGTGGCAACACCTGTAGTTGAAATGAGCGTATCCGTTCTGCCCATGGATGACCTGGTGGCATACATAATCGTCCTCGTCCATGGCCCGGGGATTTTTAGATCTGAAGTCTGTGATTACCAGGTCCATGAGAGCGTGGATTTTTTCACTTTCAGATAAGTTCCCAAAGCATTTGGCTGGCCTGTCCACAACTGGTATTTTAAATTTCTCAACACCAAAAGTTAACATCATGAGAGACAAGATCTCGTAATTAAATGCGAGTGATAGCAGGGTCCTTCCATGTTTATCGAACGCGCGCTGCCACTTACCTGGATGAAAATGTTTTGCCATATTTCCAAGTGGATCATTTGATCTATATGTGGGGAATTTGATATCATATGTTATCAATTTGATTCCTTTTCCTCGCAAATTCTGTATCTTCTCCGGTATAGCCTCGTCCGAGGGGAACAGCGTACACCCGAGGCCTGACCTGCCGAGATGATGGACGCTATCGTTGAGGTCTTTTGTGCCGCCAGCGGGAACGATGTGGTAAGGGACGCCGCGATCACCGTCCACAGGTTTATCCTGATTCCCGCTCGTGCCCGTAGATCCATTGGTGGGTAACCCGCCACCCTGTTGCCCGTCTACAACATTGACAACTATGCCCAGAGTAAATAACGCGAAGCAGGAAAGTACACAGGAGTGGAGCCCCCGGTGTGACTGATAGCTTCCCACCATATTGGCTGTCTGTAACTCGCACCAGTTTTTTTTTTTCATTCAAATGTGTAATTTATGGTACATCCGATCTCTGCTGCCTTCCGTGCTTATGCGTCGGGGTGAAGAGGGTGTAAAATAGATACTTTAAAAATGACGATTCGGTCATTTGTTGTCCTTCAGTGGTTACACGAAGGAAGTGTGCTTGAAATAAAAGTATCTATCCATCGCACGTATGACTATAAAAATACCGTTGAACAGAAAACAACATTAGCTGCTTTATTCGCCGACTGTCGTTGGTTTTTCTCTCGATACATGGATTTATGGAAACGTCTGGGTCAGCAGGGCAATTCTTGAACCAATCCAAATGCTCCAGCTTTTACGGACCAGTGACTTTGGCTTTCTATGTCAATAAATGGCACAAATGCTTTTTTTTTTTTTTATGGAAGTAGAGCATATACCACACAACAGCATACCCACAGTGGGGCATCTAATAAAACGCTGTTACCAAATCTAAGTATTTACTTCCCAAGCAATAACTGCAGATAATGTAAAATAATATCAACCCAGACATTTGCTACTTCTCCGGTGATACCAAGTAAACGACGCACATTGCGGTAACACATTGACATTGTCAAATGTCATTTTGTGCGTTCTCCTTTTCTTTTAATGTTTTAGGTCACCTTTGTCAACAATGCATATACAAGCACATACTTGCAGGTGATAGTTTAATTGGTGTAAACATCTACTTCACTGTATAGCAACCCATGGTTTTATTACTTATTTTGGAGGTGACACGCCCGTTGTTTAACAAATGATTGTTTGGTATACAAAAGAAGTGGTATTCAATAAAGTTGACCAGCACCATTTTGCTGACCCATGTTTGCACACTTAAAACTCGCGTGCTTCATGTTATAAATGCACTAATTATCTTATGTTGATTTTCCCCGACTTTTGCATTTCAGACATATATTTACTCTAAATTTAAAATTATTTATTGATACTGGATTACCCTATAGTACATGATATGACTAATATAATGGGTTCTCCAGACATGGAGAAAACGCACAATGTATATACAGTACATACAGGACATTACAAACTATGTTACCAGATCATTTGTAAATATGTAAAATATGAATGTCGTGATATACATGTACAAGTAAATCGGGGTAGTAATACCCAGAACAGAATATATGGTAGAGGTTGCGACACAAGGCATATAACTATTCACTGTTGACAGGGGAAATAGGAAAACAATATATTTGATTCTACTTTTCTATTTTGGACATAGTTCCCATAAAACCTGAGATAAAGTAGGGTACTCTGTGTACTTAGCTTCACGATGTTGTGCCATAAAAGCGAAAGTAAAATAACAGCCAAATTAGGCGAATTCATAAGAATTACTTTTTCGACCTTTGTAATGATCCGTTTGAAGCATGAAAATCTCTGTTCTGGTCTTAATTAGACAGTTAAGACACTGGCTTTTTCATGGAGGTGTGCGTGTTGATCTTGCTGGGAGCCACTGTTAAGGCCAGAAGCGCCGCCAAGTATCGTATGTTCGGCTTTTGCATTATGATATATGCGTCAAATTGCTATAACGTCTATTCGAAATAGCTAGGACTCAACCGTAATATGTTTGAGTTTATAAGAGATAAATTTCGAGAAGAAGTTGAAAAGGTTACCACCTTCGTGAGTCAAAACAAGGAATTTTTCATAATTCCTTCTTTCCATCAAACATTCGTGCATGAAATTCATTACCCCTGTCATTTAGGATCACTGAGGCTCCATTGAGCACTTTAAAAGGGAACTAAACATGAACAGTCCAAAACGTAACGAATTGTATTACTTTGGAAAATTGTCATAATCCATCCAAAAATGAGAATCGGCTGCAGCCAGCTGATTAATGATCTGTACAAATTTGGGGCTGTAGAGTCTCTTTCGTGCTGGTGTAAAGCTGATCGGAAAGCTATCTATCACTTTTTCTTCGGATGTAAGAAGTATGCAAAACCTACAATTGAGTCCAATATGATTAAAATTGGATAAAAATTGGATAAAAATTGGCCAAGTTATGGCTTGATGAAAATTTCAGAGGTCCAAATGACCTTGATCTTTGACCTTCAGAGGTCACACGTAAATTACAGAAATGTGCAGTATTGTACAATTTGAGCACAGCATGAGCATAATTCCATAGAAAGTAATTGAGTCATGGTTAGAAAAAATCAAATTGCAAAATGACCTTGACCTTCGACCTTTAGAGGTCACATGTAAATTACAAAAATGTGAAGTATTATAAACACATCAATCAAAGTTGGATTGGTGAGCTGTTATTTTCATAGCTTTGGAGATATTAAAGATTTATCTTTTTAAATGCCCATAATTTGCATAATCTTCAACATATTTTCTCCACTTTATTAAAAGACACAAATTCATGTATGGACCTACAAGCATGCGAAGTTTGTAGTTTCTGTGTGCAATAGTGTTTGAAAAACTGGCGAACATAATTTGGCAGTAAAGAAGAAAGAAAGAAAGAACTCAAGGAAAAACAGAATGTCTGTGTTGGCACACAGACAAAAATATGAACGCAAGGATGATATCTAGGACATTGAGCAGAAGAGGGACCCGGATGACAGCATTCAGTGCAGCTACAAAAGCCTGCAATGGTCGGTGAAGAGTTCGGTTCTCTTTGTTGATAAAAGAGACACGCCTGAGAATCCCAGAAAATTATTCAACTTAATTTGTCAAATTGAAGCCCTGGGTTCTCCAGGTCCTGTGTACAAAAGCTTACTGCAAGAGACACAGCAAACGATGTACATAATTGTTTTCCTGGCGTACGGATCGTTTTCATTGTCATCTCAGTTTTTGGTAATGTCTACCTCAGATCCTAAACCCTTTAAATGCTTATGACATTCGTACCTGATGGTACCCGTCCTAATTCCGAAGAAAGAAATATTCACTTTCAGTACCTATTCCTTTCGAAGCGAAATCTATGATGTAAGAAACGACCATAATCACTCATGACCACTCTATGATTTGTAATTTGAAATAGATAGTATGCGTTTGTGTGAAAGATAACAGGTTTGATGCAAGAGGTTTGCAAAATGACCAATTTGTCAAAGAGAGACCGGCCTGTCTCAACATATTGGATATACTTGCAGCGCCTCCGAAAAATGTGATAAACACAAGCGGAGAAATCGAGTCCCAAAACGTTCCTACTGTCAATGTTATAAATTTACTCGAAAAAAAAACGCGAGGTGGAACCAAAATGCGAGACAAGAAGGATCTGGGCTAGCTACATATTTTCGGTCAGGCTATGGGTTATAAAACCAAAATTCTGAAATACCAGGTCAAGTGTGCGAAAGACTTGTCATTCATTTGGGCGAAGATGACACATTTATCATATATTCCAGATAATGCAGAGCTTAAATCACCTTCATCTTGTCCGTTCCCTCTTTCTTCACTATGTCGCAACCATCAAGTAGAGATGAAGAATCCAAAACTTCAATGTTATAGTACACAAAACCGATCCATGGAGATCTTAATTTTCAATATTGTGTGCGTGACATATTTTCTGTCATGCAGGGCGTTTTCTGGTCGAGTGTAAATGACACTGTCGTAAGGCACCTAGAATTCCCCACTTTGTGCTCTGTTTGTTGACTGTCCAAAATGTGTGTTCTACATTTTCACGTGGTCTGTTTGTTTGGTCTTTATTCGTTTCATACTACGCCATATTAGCAGAGATCATGCTTTGGCCTCTATTATTCAACAAGGAAGGGTCTGTCCGTGCGGCAGGGATTGTACCCAGTATGGCAAAATATGTTGCTTTTGCTCAACTTGAAACTTAAATACCAGTGACCGCTTAAAAAGCCATAGGCATACATTCTCAAACGACACATTTGGTTCCATATAAAGGGTTGTCATATGTGTGAAATGAGTATTCTTTATTCTCGCAAATGTTTGTAATGTCCTTGTTTATTAATCAGCGTGCCCGCATTATGGTGGCTAATTGTCATCGTTGTCACTGACAGTGTCGGTCATTTTAGACGGGGAATTAATATGCAGGTCTTGAATTAAAGTGTGTGCGTCAACACCCACTTCTCTTTCTTTCTTTCTTTCTTTCTTTCTTTCTTTCTTTCTTTCTTTCTTTCTTTCTTTCTTTCTTTCTTTCTTTCTTTCTGTCTTTCTTTCTTTCTTTCTTTCTTTCTTTCCTTCCTTCCTTCCCTCTTTCTTTCTTTCTTTCTTTTTTTCTTCCTTCCTTTGTTTCTTTCTTTCTTTCTTTCTTTCTTTCTTTCTTTCTTTCTTTCTTTCTTTCTTTCTTTCTTTCTTTCCTTCCTTCTTGCTTGCTTTCTTTCTTTCTTTTTTCTTTCTTTCTTTCTTTCTTTCTTTCTTTCTTTCTTTCTTTCTTTCGCTCTCTCTCTCTCTCTCTCTCTCTCTCTCTCTCTCTCTCTCTCTCTCTCTCTCTCTCTCTCTCTCTCTCTCTCTCTCTCTCTCTGTCTTGCGAAAGGATTCATGCAGGGCTGGCCCTCTCTCCCAATCGCCTTTTTTCCTGAATAAATATATTTAAACCTAATCAAATCCCCGCCTAGAGATGAGGCTTATTGCGTCTGATGGCTTCTATTGACATATATAGTTTGGTGCGGAGGACACAAATCGCGAATTATTAATTATAGATACTAAATTTTTAACGTATACATATAATCTGTGTCAACAAGAATGACTGATTACTTCTACACATATATTGCACGCATCATGGAATTTATACCGTTCTATTGGTGCCCCCGCTGTAAACGGAAAGTTTTCCTGATAATAAATAAATAAATATTCTTCATATTGATTATTTTTTTCCTCAGTGGAATTAATGCGTGGGGTGCATATCCCGTTCAATAATTCAGTCAATTATTCATTTATTGGTCCTTTTATATCTTTGAATTTCCGTGTTTTCGTCAACGTTTCAGCGTTGTTTTTGTTTTCGTTTGCCATACATCAACGCGTTGCCGGGGCTATCAATTGCCAAGGTTACGACATACCGGTGTTACAAGTTCAAAGTTGACTCGGGTACCATTTGACAGGGGGTAAGAGATGTGGCTGGGTTACGACAAGACCGGTTGCGGGTTGATGCGGCTTCCCGTTGTTTCGGGGTACGAGTTGACTCAGGTACGGCAAAGCTCTAGTTTAGTATGTGACCATCATTCTTCGAGTAATATGGCAAATATATACCGTTTCTCCACTAACGATTTGTTTCGCAACAGCTTACATTCCCAGGTTTCAGTTTTGGCATCCATTAGTTCTAAAGTCTTTTGATGTTAAGTGCTTATATATATATATATATATGATGTTCATAAAGATTAATGCAGATATCTGTGGCTTTGAAATAAATTCCATGTTACCTGTCTGACTTTAAATTACTTAATTCTTAGATAATTGTTTCAACCAAATGACGATAGCTCATCTGACTGCTGCATTAAATTCTGATTTAAAGTATTCAGACAAGAAGTTTCCAAAATACTCTCATTGGGCAACATGCTGGTGACGTCCACTAAAATATCATTAAAAGTTTTGTGCCGCACACACTTATCCTTCATGAGTTCCTGACTCTCCAAAAGAATTAAATGAGACACTAAATGAAAATTATCAAAGGAGTAATTCCAAAGTATGAAATTCCTTCCATATTCATTAACTCTACTGCAATCAACAGGTCTCCCACCGGGAAGTTACCAGCCCTTATCAGACTCATTAGCATAAAGGCACATCAAGCAACTGATCAAGTGTTGATCCTGGTTGATCTTTCATGAACTCTTACTGTGAGCAAGTTTATTCTAAGGAAGTGTCAAAATCATGTCAAGCAATGACGTAAGTTTTTATCGATATTTTACAAATTTCATATAAAGCTCCGTACTTCAGGTTTGTGGTCTGTTTTGCAACGCTTTAACCCAGGTCTACAAAGTAGTTTTCACTGGCTATTTTGTTTTTTGTTTGCAAGAGGAGTACTTAATGAGTTTTTTCTGTATGTTTAGCAATTTTGTTTTACTCTGAATAACACAAGATTCATTTTTTGTTTAGTTTTGTATTTTTAGTTGACTTATTAGTAGAGCTGAGCTATCACGAGCCTAAATCATCTGTCGTTGTCCCTTTGTCGTCAGTCCACTTTTCACATTTTTGACATTTCCAGACCCACTGGCTAGATTCCCTTGAAACTTGCGTGTATAACTCTCTACCAAATTTGTTCAAACGGTTAAGTTCCAGTGATTTTTCGGAATTTTTTATGACATTTTTTATTCATTTTTAGATTTTTCATGAAGAGGTTTTGGCCATTTTCGGCGGGGATAAAAAATCCAGCTGCAAGACTGCCAAACCAATTGCTTTGAAATCACATTGGCACACGTCTGAGGACGTACTGACCTTAACTTGTTCAGATGGCGGCCCTATGAGTGCCTAATCTTTTAAATGACATTTTGTATGTGTTTTCGCTATTTGTCTCCAAAAGTGCTACTCCAGTTTTTTCTAAAACTCCATGGGAATGTAACTTGTAGACGTGTTAAACTAACGTGTTGACCAGATGACAACACTCTGGATCCCTAATTTTTAACGAATTCTTTTTAAATTCAGGTACTTGTCAATTAGTGACGCATTCCTTTGGGTCTTCGTGCAACTTACTGCATATTTCAATGGTTATTCACATTTTCAACTTTTGCAAATCCGCCAAGCAGTTACACTTCAAACTTTGCGGGGGGGGGGGGGGGTTACCTTGAATGGGTCTCTACTAATTTTGATCTCGTGGTCACGCTCCAATGATATTTTGTTTGTTCATAAATTTTCCCTGTAAATATTTGGTACCAGTAACAAAAGAAAAAAAATCTTCCACTCCAAAAGCACATGGCCGATTGCTTTAAATATACTTCTGTGGACTCCTACACCTTAAGATGTTTAACAGGAGGCGCTGCGATACTTTTGTTTCTTATTTTTAAAGAAGTTTAGCTCAGCTGACCAGTCAATACAGGTGAACTTTCAGGAAACTCAGTACTCTCTGTATGTCTGCGTGGTCTATCGTTGTAAGTTCACGTTTCACAGTTTCATTTCTTCGCAGAAAACGCTGGTCGGATTCTCATCAAAAACGCTGTGGATGTACCTTCGATAGTTCAAATGGTCACGCTGCGGTAATTTTTGGACTTTTGATAAACTTTTTGCCCCCCACCCCAAATTTTTTAATTGATAAACTTAGGACAAAATGGGGGGGGGGGGGGCAAACAGTTTATCAAAAGCCCAGAATTACCACATCATTTGGGAATTTACACTCTTTGTTCTGTTTCAATGTAGATTAGATATAAACAAAATTATCTAACAGCAACTTAAAACGCACGAAAGACAAATTGCGAGTCCTCTTACCCGCCGTGCAAAGATAAAACCCACAATGCATCCACTGTATTTAATATTGTTCTTTCTCAAATTATTTTCATGAAAATTTCAGGGAAGGTTCAGCAGCAATCTTGCTGACAGCCGCTTGTCCTGACACACGCAGAGCTCGTAGCGCCCGTATCACGCCAAGGAGGCCTGTCAACGAGGTATAATAGTATGGCCTTTGAAGGGTTAAATCATGTTCATCACAATCTACTTTTTGCAGCATTAACTATATTTTGATGCAAATTGGTTTCAAATATACATTTTGCTAGATCAGTTCTGCCTTGGAAATTGAAGAAATCTGTAATGGAGGAAAGGTTCCCTATTAAACATTTGACAGAGTCGAATATATAGCCAAAATATATATTTATAGCACCCTTTTTAATATAAGCATATCTGTCATTTTATTATAATTGTGCAACTTTAAATTAGAAACCAGCTGTTCTTGTCTGCCTGTCTGTGACCCACATGCAGACGCCAATTGAAATTATTTTAATAATTATCGACACCAATATTCGTGGGGAATAAAGTACATGTATTATAAAGCTAGGATTCCACATGAACAGGTACGGATACGGCGAAAATCACGCAACTTGAAATTACATACAATGATTCCGTATACGCCGACACGGGAACGATTTCTCATATAGATACAGTACGATTTTTCTTACCGCACCATGCAGCGATTGAAGTCGTATCCGTACCCAAAACGGACGGAAATTGCCCTGAAATGACGTGAAATGTCACATAATTTGGCGGTGTATCCCTGGTATTTTTAAGATTAAAGCCAAGTGGGAGCCACCCTGTACCCTTGGGTGATCCACCGCAAAAAGACAGTTGACGGACCGCCCCCCCCCCCCGCTGATATGGAATCACACCATTTGCATAATCTTACGCCATACCCGTATTTCACAATATGAGTGATATCCGCACATTCGGAATCTGAGCTTAATTAACGCTACAAATTCACACGGGACCAGATCTTCATTTATGCAAACAAGTTTTGGTGTGGAATATTTTCCGAACTGTTGACCGCGGTCCACCGTGACCACATAAATGGGAAAGAGAAGGCGCGTTGAGGGGGGGGGGGGTCATAGTTCAAAGACTTCAGATTATGAGCTGGAATACGTGACAGTTATAACATGTCACATGACAATTATGCCACATAATCAATGAGGTCGAAGGCCGAGTTAATTATGATGGCATGATGGTCATTGTGACCTGTTATAAATAACTTGTAACAAGGGTAGTAGGAACTGACCAAGATATTCCTGGGTGCATGACATTTTCCCCATAACTTTTGTGCATGGCGTAGATTGCTGCTTACGTAAGTTGTCACATGTACAGTCAAGTTTGACAGCTTGATTATGTATTTTCCGCTCATTGCCATGGCAGTACGAAGACCAGGTGGTGGAAGCCATAATGACACATTTAAGTGAACTGGGAGTATTCCCACCCAGCAGTTAATATTTCAGAGGAGTACGTGTCATAGTGACGAGAGTGCATGCTACCAGAAACCTATTGCAGGTACAAAGCGCTACAATTTTGGAATTTAATACACTTATTTTTTCAGGGTTCGTGCTTGGCATGGACACTGATTAAGTGTTGTGAATTGAGTCATGTACATCAACTTACATTAAGCTGACAGTGGTATCATTAAATATAACAGACGACTTGGAAAGTTTTAGGAAACCATGTCTGTACTATTCAAAGACCTGTGGACATCTGCACACATCCTGCCAGAACAATACTTCAGTTTTGGCTGTTAAGGGGAAAGTGTCAACAACTGTTTCTACAACACACTGCCTGTAGGCTATACTGCACGGTACAACGATATATATATATATATATATAGATATATTGTTGTGCAGTGCACAACCTTTCAACCTTTCATATATATGTATATATATATATATATATATATGAAAGGTGGCTTGTGTTGCCAAATCAAGAAAACTAAAAATGGTCATGTTAAGACTGTCACAGAATATTAATAGTATTGGTAACTGTTTTTCATTAAATAATGAAAAGTCTATCAAGAAAAATGCTGGTCCCCATTTAATTAGCCTTTATTTCTGAAGGTTAACGAGCTTTGAAGTGCTCACATAGGGATAAGCAAAGTATATCTATTGTTTAAACGGTCATGATCAATAGATTATAAAACAAGCTTAAATAGTCCCATTTGGTTTAAATCATTGTATACACAACAACGTCTTTGAACTGAAATTACAATGTAATATAACACGAATATACAAATGTTGAAATAGCATCATAGTGATTTTATAAAACTAAGAAATGTGTCAAATAATAATGGCTACATGAGATGAAAAGGCGTCCTTTAGAATTTTTATCTGTGCTGAAGACACCTCCACACATCGTCGATTGGAATCTACAAAAATATATTTCCAACTGCTCACATTGTGCGTAAAAGTTACTGATATCCTAACACTTCTTTTTTGTGACCTATGCCTCCAATGAATCTCTCATATTTGTAAGAACCTGTATCTGGGAACTGACTCTAATATCCTCCTCATTAAAAGACTTTCTCCAATCACAGTGTGTAACCTTCTGCATTTCTAAACCAGAATGCATAACTAAAATTCATGTTGAATTAGTTTTAGACTGAATATGTATTACATTTGTACCTATTATAGCATTCCCAGAGAGAGACATGTTGAACATAAAATTCACTATTTGATTACTATTGATCAAACCATTCAAAGAAAGATTACAAAAACGAATGTGAAACAATATTTCAGGAGGCATGAAGCCAGAAATAGGATACAAAAGTCTACAATGGACATTATTCGGTGATCCCCAGATACCACGTACGGCTTCCCCCAAATTAACATATAGATAATTCATGATGTCATCAACAAACAATCGACATAGATTGGACCGATAAAATCTTGTACAGTACTTATCATATACACGTAGAAAATTCTTTAGCTTAGAGGACATCATGCCAAATCACCTAAGGAACTGTTAACCTAGAATTAAAACCCTTTGTAAAATATTTAACAGAGGCATCACATTTCTTGAAATCAATACAGTGATCTAGATATATCATTTAGAATGGGTTAGACCAAGCAGACAGGTGGCAGATATTGTTTGGATGTTTGGGTTATTTCCATTACTTAGAAAACTTGTCTGGCTAAGAAAGATGGAGATTTTACTTTAAAATCTCCTAATCTTGACCTGTTTCTCCTTCCGCTGTTAAGAGTCACTTTGCGTCACTATATATTTACATTTGTATGTAAACAAATTCTTTTAATATATCAGTAGTTAAGCGGATTGGTTTAAAGCTAAGGGGTTGGCTGAAGCCAGAAATTTTGGGGTATGAAAGTTCACGGGAAGCAAAATCCTGCACTTGCTTGGAAGGGAGACCAAGTGTCGGATTTTTTGTTGGAAAAGCCAGTCTGACATTTAACGGGGCATAACATGAGGTAAATTTTGTGTATATGGATCATTGGGACAGCTGAGAAGAAGTGGAGTTTTGGCTCAGCTGATCACAGTCAGGCTGAGCTATTAGCATGTTGCGTGGGCCGTCCGTCCGTGATACGTTCACACTTCTATTTCTCTGAAACAGTCAGCCAAATTCACCTTAAACTTGTTGCCAAATCCCCCCTAATGTACTGTTTTCAAATTTGTTCAAATGGTTATGCTCCATTGATTTTATTATTTTTAGCTCAGCGGATTTGTCAGTCAGCTGAACTTATATGGTCCCTCGT
>OZ026628.1:40979811-41062311 GCA_964020975.1 Hermodice carunculata | reverse complement strand
GGGTATCACTTATGTCACCTTTACCATGGCAATTTACATGTTATGGATATGAAAGAGAAAAGCATTTAACATATGTAAATTTGCCTAAAATAACTGTCGCAGGGAATATCAAAATGATATCAAATCTATTTTTGTCTTTGCTGTGTGCACGTATTCGCAACACAACAAGCTCTTGTTGTTATAATTTGAAAAATAAATTACAGTAGGTTTGTTCTATGATTTGGAGATTAAAAAAAAGTTGGTCGGCAGTGCTTATTTTAGTTTCAGGTTCTCAGCTGTGATCGGAAAAAAGGATATTGTTCTCCATTTCGATTTAACTGCCCTTCTTTGCGGAATTAACAGATTTTTGTTTTGTTTTTCAGTCAAGGGCTCTCCTTTTGCACATTCTATGCCACTATAGTATGGACGTATGTAGTACCTTTGTATGCATACTTGTTAGCATCATTATAGCTAGGCTTTGTTTTCTTGCAAATGGAACTTCCAGATGGCGGATCTCGCAAACTACAGATCTATACAGCTACAGGTCTTTCATCACAGACACACAGCCATGCGTCACATCAGAGAGCCTTGGTCCACAGCCCTTGGTCAAATAAGTGGCAGTCATTCAAAGTGCACAATCACCGATCTGCCCCATTCAACCAAAGTGAATACGTCGAATACCGCACCCTAGAACCTAAATGCCAGCACCAATTGAACTGAAAAAGGCAAGACAGCTGCAATGACAGATGAATGATATGAACTACAGATTTGCAGACACATTGCGAAAAAATATATATGCATGACCCACAGCAGGGCGAGGAAATGACAGCTTACTTACACAGATATATTGTTCAATCGTGTAAATTGGGTTAAGTATTCGTATTTGTAGTATTGGCAACGGTTGCTCACGGACTGGGCGTATGCTGTGAAAGCCGCCATTACGGGGTGACACATAAGGTTACGATAGGGTTATATGACGGAGCTGTGATATTTCACAAGCGTTTGAGAATTTGAAATATTAGGCCACCTTGATCTATATTGTCAGCTGAAGCAAGTTCATGATATTGAATACCCAGGAGGAGCACAAAAGTATCAATTTGTAAAATCTAAAATATCCACGGTGAACCTTATTTCAGTACACGTCGACTAGTTTATGATTTAATTTAGACGTGCAGACAGTAAGTGGACTACGAATGGTTTTGGGAATTTCCATTCCCACAGACCACAGAGGCTTACGGCAAACAACTCTCTGCTGTTTATGAAGCATTCGCACCGCATCAATATATTTTTAGTTGTTCGTTATCATTTTGTGCTCTTTGTACTGATTGGTCTCAATTGGGATATAATGTCTTAATGAAAACCCAAATAGGTGTTTAGTTTGGTGGTCTTAAGAAGGTCTCCCCACGGCGGCAGTCTTAATTGGAGTTTGCACCGCTTACTATATATATATATATATATATTGTGTGCGTGTGTATAAGTTTGTGTGGCTCAAATTGTGGCAATTGCAGGCAAACAGTTAATCTTTATTAGTAGCTGTTTATGCAATTGTATGAAACCAACCGAGTAAAAGTGTAAAGTTCAAAGTAACTACTGCTTACGTAAAAGGATTTAAAGAAAGGATGGGTCAAAAAGAGAGAGGAAAAAGATTTATTCTCACTTTGACTATAATTACACTGTGACGGTATTTATTTACCCACCTACCGTGGTTAGGTCCGATAAAGTTTGTTTTATTGGGTCAATATCGGCACTACTTTTTTTAACAGTATACTGATTTTTCAGTCCTGGGATCCATAAATAAACTTGTATTGGCTCATTATGCCTACAGTTTATGTCTCTGCCTAGATTGTATAAAATATTATGACACTTTATTCGGTGGCTATTAAAATGGTATTTTCAAGCAATTTGTTTTTGCTTGTTCAATTGTCATGATCACAGAGTTATCAGTTTGGCATGGTTCCAACTTCTCGGAACTCACAAGCCATGGCCACTCGGTCCTGACCATGCTTGTCATTGCAGTGAACATAAGAAGTTGTGTCTTTTTTTCCCATCAGCCACTGTTGTTTAATCCAGCAAACTGTACGTAAAATTTACCTCTAGACGCCAAGTTCTTTGATTTTCCATCAAACTTTTGGGAACAATGCCAAACGGAGAATAAAATGATGTTCAAATTAATGACCCCTTTTGCAACATTGTTAACGCTTCACTCTTCGGTCCATATGCGGGAATTATATTCCCGTTCTGGTCAAACTATCATGGCCCATCAACATGTCTTGTGTAGTGTTCACTAAGATAAAAGTATAAGAGAAGTGTAAATTACTTGTATAAAGCAACTGATTTTAAAAAGAACAGATAGATAAGGGGCGGCACCTTTGATAACATCGTGTCAGCCCCAAAACCTTAAAATTAAATGAGCATTCATGCGCACAACTTTTGCGGCAAGCAACAAAATGCACGGCGTTCTTTGTTGATGAACGGCTTTGAGGGCAATTTTTGAATTAAAATACAGATTAAATTGGAATAAAAACAGAGCATAGCTTCCGTAAAGAACGATAAAGTTTATTTGAGCCTCCTCCGACGATATTGTTTTACCGAAGTAATCGATGCGGCGATTAATAGGCTTCGGCAAAACGTTTCCTCCTCGGACGGTTCAATAAACTTTACCGTTCCTAAGGTAAACTTCGTTCTGTTATATTATCTGCACGCTGTGTGTTAAGGCTAAACAAATAAAGAAACCTACTCTACACTACACTACAAATATACTGCACTATTTGTCACGATTTTTTTTCCATCTTCATGGTCTTTTTTTCCAAGCTATCAGGAGGGTTGCCAGCGAAAACATTATTTTTTTCCAAACGATTCCACACAACCAAGGAGGTTTATGGGTGTGTTACAGATGGTTATAAATTATACCAATAATACAAATTTAGTATACATGTAATTTGGTATTTTGTTCTCAAAAGTTAACTTCTGATACTCGGGGCTTTTCTCTGTTTTTTTTTCTCAACCTGTTTCTCCACGTAATTTGGCTAGGAGTGTGTTCTTCGTTGTAACTGAACATTTTCCTACAGTATCATATTGTCACATAAGCCTGGCGATACCAGTCACATATGATATTGGACGCCCTATAAGATATTGACCATGACAGTGCTAATGAGAGTGAGGCTGTGAAGATATATTCTGGAGGTCATTTAAATCCTAAACCTGGATTTCTTTATGTTATCCCGGCTCTATCCAAGGCCAACGTTTTCTTACTCAGCATTGGACCTCAAACTTGGCTTTCATGGCCAGGCTTTGCACCTCCAGCATTATCCATCATATTTGCTAGAAAACTTTATATAATAAGCACCCCAGGTTAATTCAATCGGACCGCTGACTTTTCTTCTCCAGAGTTTACATGGACCATGGTGGATCACATTTTACTGCCACAATGGAGTTCCGTGCGTGTATATTTATGGACTTATTTCAGCTTCTACCAAGGCTTCCGGCTCAGTCCTGCAGCATTGGTCTCCCACCAGGACCAGTATGGTACAACGAGTTGACGCTACGAAGCATATAAATTATGCATTAAACTATCAATAAAACAGAACTGACGGCAAACGAGGAAGACATTTAAATCCATCGATTAAATAAATGAAGGACACAATGACGTACCGTGATATTTTCTATATGCTGATGGTACAGTACACTATTTTGCTGACAATTGTGTACCTCACATCGAAGACGTACTCAACATTGAGACGCTGAACGTTTCAGACTGGTTTGTCGAACATTAAGCACCAAGGAAATTAAAATGATACTTTTGGGCACTTCTCAACAGCTACAAAGAGCGTCTCCATTTGACATTTTATTTGTGATGAAAACAAAACTATAAATTGTGTCTACTTCTAAATAAATTGGCGCCTTACAAGCGGCAAATGTTATCCTTCTCAGCACATAGTGAATATATTTCAAAATAATTATAATAATAATAATAATAATAATAATAATAATAAAAATGATGATGATGATGATGATGATGATGATGATGATGATGATGATGATGATGATGATGATGATGATGATAATAATAATAATAATAAGTGAATAAACTGTAGGTTGTCAGTTCGGGAAAGGTCTGATACTTTACAAGTCTTTGGTACTACCATACTTTGACTACTGCGATGTTGTTTGTTACTCCAAGCAGCTCATGCCGCCTTACACGGAAATTTCAGACCCTTCAGGACCGCGCCCTCCTTATCATTACCAACTCGGACTGACGTCCTTCTAACAGCAGACCTTTATATCAGTAGTAAAACCCGAACCCTGCAGCCAAGAATGGACTTCCATACACATGTTTGCATGCCCAAAGCCATTAACACCCTCCTGCTAATTACATTTCTTCGAAATTCCTGAGTACTTTCTACAATATATACACTTCAAGTAATACTCTCTTCGTCGTCCGTTATAAGCTTAGTGCTGGAGAGAGAAGATTCGCTAGTACAGAGGCGTGCCTCACACTACCATTAGACAGTTTCCAATTGTGGTGCTTCCCTTTATCTGGTAATTCACCGATGTGCTGGTGGTGCTTTTCCATGTAGTCACCAAGGACGCCTATACCTGTGTGATGCGTGTCACCAGTTTTACTAAACGCCATTATGGGCAAAATAGAACTGTATCCGCACAATTTTATTTCCTTACTAGCCCTGCTACTTTGGAACAGGAAAGAATTTAAAACACTGCAAGTGGATGTTCAAATTTCATCCAGATTTTCTTACAAATGCATTTGCTTGCTTGTACACTTGATTACCTACTTACATTTTACTCGAGCGACACACTGAAATCTTTTCTAAAAGTAAGTTTCAGTTTCAATTTTGGTGTCACACTTATATTGGTGCACACACTAGTTCAAATAAGTTCTCTAAGTCTTGCCGTTATAGACAAGAACTTGTTATACACCATTCATTTATATATTTGATATTTTACGTGCATCCCTTTTTTAGACTCAAGTGGGTTGTCTTTGACAAGTACAAGGTTAACCCCTCCCCCCCAAAAAAAAACGGCCATCACAAAAGCCGCGGTGGAGTATGTAAGGGTGCAAAGCATACCTGATGGGTTCCTGCTGATGACTCCTTTGTTAATTTATTTGGCTGTTGAAGCCTTTAATTTTGAAATTGTTCACATTCAACATTATAATGCTGATTGATTAAGATATATGTTTAAACATGAACAGTGACTAGATTGGCTATAACGTGTACTGCAGACGTAGCACTGTTGCTGCTGTTTGTATAACTATACAGCGTTAGTATCATGATTTTTGTCCGCTTCATTTTCTAAGGATCATATTTATGCGTGCACATATAAATGCCAATTTTAGAAGGAAATCACAACTGTAATATCCATTCAAATTATGCACAAAGCTAAATTACATCTCAACTGTAATATACATTGAGATAAATGACAAAACAAAATAAAAATACAAGACAGAGTAGACTCTTTCAAAGCTCAGAGTGGAACAGCCGACAGACTTCTTTCATTGACAAACTAACATACTCAGTGAAAAAAAGTTCTTGCAGAGTAAAACAACCGTTTTCCCTTTGCAAATGGACAAGTGAATAATGAGAACATCTTATGTTATTGCACAGTTTTTCTTCACCTTTTTTATTTTCATTTATCCTACCAAATGGGTGGCATAAAAAGATGTCCTGTAAAGATTGGGATTATTTAGAAGTATGACGTATACGTATTTGCCAAGTTCAAAATGTTAGGATTCAGGCAAAACATTCGAAGGTACAACGCTAAGAAAACCATAAGAACAAGGTATTCAAAGAGAAACAGATGTGAAGCCACCAATGAAATTGTATGCAAAACATATGATAACGGAAGACTTACATAGTTGTTGCTGATCCATATAGAATATAAAAATATACTTCGGGGAAAAAAATGCCAGCCGAGTGTCCTGGCAACCTCACGCTAGTAAATACAATCCGCCAACATGCTGATGATTCCGCCCGTGTCGAATGCTGACCGCTACGACTGACCCGGTCGCCGTGGCATAACGGATTCACACTGATCCCTCTGTTGCCAATAACCCTTTGTAAAACCCAGAGACATCCCCAATACCGGATACACCTTTCACACCTTTCACAACTTTCTGGTCGTTATTTCGTTTTCAGGACATTTCTTTTTTTGTGTGTGTGCAACTGCGCAGCACACCTCTAGCTATCCTGGCCCATACTTTCTGTGGAAACCAATATTTAGAGCAACACAGGAAAAAACACTGCGGGTGTTGTTGTTTTTTTTTCTTGGAGTACACTTGCAGGAATTGCTAGAAGTTACATTAAATGCGATATTGGCATTTTAATGAACAAAAGACACACAGCTAAAAAAAAAAAAAAAAAAAAAAAAGGAAAAAACACACAGAAAAAAAATACAAAACAAACAAACAAACAAACAAACAAACAAACAAACAAACAAAACAAAACAAAACAAAGCAAAACAAAACAAAACAAAAAAGGGTTGAGAGGAATGTTTGAATATGTACTTATTTACAAGTTATCATCAAATGTTAAAGAAGGCCACAAAAGTATAAATATATGATATGGCCCAATCATCATTCAAGTGAGATCAAGATGTTCCGTAACAATATCAATGTCACAAACTGTTAAGTATCTGTTTCTGTTACCAAGATCGTTCAGCGAATTTTCGTCAGTCATTAAAAAAGTCATTCCCAGCAGAAATGACGCCATCATTACTAGAAAAATGGGGATCGGCTGGGTTTTTTTGTTTCTTCTTCTTCTTCTTCTTCTTCTTCTTCTTCTTCTTCTTCTTCTTCTTCTTCTTCTTCTTCTTCTTCTTCTTCTTCTTCTTCTTCTTCTTCTTCTTCTTCTTCTTCTTCTTCTTCTTCTTCTTCTTCTTCTTCTTCTTCTTCTTCTTCTTCTTCTTCTTCTTCTTCTTCTTCTCTGACGGGGTTAAATTGGGTGAATAAGGGGGGTGGTCAATGAATTCGAACCCACAATCATGGATCTCTGGCACGGCAACCACCGATTTGTGAACAGGAGCATATTGTCATGGTGGAGCAGGCATCCTTTGGTGAGCATTCCCCATCGCTAAGCTTGGATAGCTTCACGCAACTGTTTCAGTAGGTCGGCATAATATCTTCCATTGATAGTCTGGCCTTTTTCAAGATAGTCAATCAGCAGAATACCCTTGGAATCCAAAACGACTGAAGCCATCACCTCTCCAGCAGAAGGAATCGACTTAGCTTTTTTGGGTGGTGGTGATCCCGGATGCTTCCATTGTTTAGACTGAATTTATTGTTTCTGGTTCAAATTGATGAATCCCGGTCTCTTCCTTGGTTACGAATCGGGCCAAAAATCATTGGGACCTACTTCAAAACGGCATAAACTGTCACAAAACGCCAGAAATCTGACACGTTTCTGATCCGCTGTCAAGAGCTTTGACACCAATCTCGCAGAAACATTTGTTTTCCCCAACTGATTGGTGATAATGAGCTCGAACCTCTCATGAAAGACGCCCACAACACTGGCAACATGTCGAGTGGTCAATCAAAGATTAGCCTTCACCATGTCGTGCACGCGGGTAATGTTTTCGGGAATGGTTGCTGTTGAAGGCCTTCCTGGACGCGCGTCATTGCCAAGGCTCCCCCTGCCATGCTTGAAATCCGCGGCCCGTTTCTGAACAGTGCAAAAGGAAGGGGCATCATCCCTTAAAGTGGAGATCACGTCGGTATGTATCCGTGCTGGAGTTAGCCCTTGCAGGTGCCGGATGACTTCCCTATAGCCAGCTTTATCCATTTCTGGTGATTTGAATGGGTCGGTTCACAAGATGTTCTGGTACAGACATTAATCACGCTACATTTCCAATTCTTATGTCCATGATTCATTAAATGATTGTACTTGTTGGTTGCAAAAGTTTGATTCAATCCAATCAAGATATCCCACTTAGGCTTAGAACTTTTCAGCCAACCCTCGTTGGATATATTCTGAACAGGGCATTATCATAGCTTGTGAAGTGCATGCGGAAAACAGACAGATACGTAGGATGCGACTTTTATTGGTTCTAACAATCCCATGTTTTCTAAAGGCCCGCGCAAAGCAGCAACATTCAAGCTGCTTTGCAGGCACCTGGGAAATTGGACGAATTAACAAAATACTTATGGGCGCAAGAGTTTACTTTTTATACGCAACCCCCCCCCCCAAGACTGGCCTGTCAAGCAACAGATGCAGGGGCGTGACTAAGTGATCAGTCATGCATACGATCATGACGATACGCACAGGAGGCTTGGACATGAATTTTGTTTGCTAGATATTGTACTTGTTCGCAATGGTTGCTAGCTCGATACAACCAATCGATATCAATGAGACGAAAACAACACTTTGTCTCTCAGCTGTCAACATCTCTGCCGCATTAAGTTTAAACATATTTTCACTTGGATTGCCAAATAGTGCAAAAGTACAAAGTGAATGCCTCTCCAGACATAGAGAGACGCACAACCATATGTACAAAGCACAGAGGACAAAACAATATCTAACGACAAATAAACTGGTCAGCATACTAACATGATATTTATTTCTCATCAATTAAAAATATCAACGGTGTTGTAGCTAATAACTTTAACATCATCAAAAAACATCCAAGTTTTCGCTTGACGAACGATTGCCATAACCATGTGTGAGTTGAATAAGCACTATATCACCTGCTAAGTGAACACATAGGCTTGGATTACCTCCCGGTGGCAAAATATTGCGTACCGTTTTCAATGAGGATACTTAGAGGTTATCTCATGGCTAAATCAGTATCCTGCCCGATACAGTTCCCCTGAGAGCCTCCTGTATTCTGGTTTCGGGAGGATACAGCTTGAGGGGGAACTGTACAGGATAGGATTCTGATTTAGTCATGGGTGATCTTTGTAATCTTAATGTACCTGCCATAATTAGACGAAAAAGACAAATGCAGCTTTTCCTGTGATTATGTAAGATGTTACATATCAGTTCAGTAACCAAAACATATAATTTATGGTTCACAATTTTGATTGAGAAAAGCCCACCTCCCCTTCAGGGAGAAATAGGCCTAAACTACTGCCCTGTCAGGTCATGCATCTTGTGCGGCAGGCACCCTTGCCACGTGAGTGGCGTCATGGCATATAACGTCATTACAGTCACTGTTTCTGCAATTTTAGAACGTGAGGGATATACTGACTTCCCATTGTTCTTTTAATTTGAGATTGTATTTCCCTTGGGAAGATACTGGCTGTTGCAAGTATAACATTATCCAGGTGTTCTAATTGGACAGTTAGTATGCTTCCTTGATTTGGTTTGAGTATGTCCCTTGAAAGACACTGTATGCTACAGGTCTAAAAATGTAGTATCAGGGCAGTTTTAGAACCACTTTTAGGATACTCTATGGTATGAGAAGAGGGGACATTCGAGAAAGAAATGGTATGTACTCTCATTAGGAAATGAGCAATCGCATTCAGCAGACGGAAGAATATTTAATGTATGGAGATAAGAATTGAGACAACAATAATCCAAACGTAGGTGTGTATGTATAATATTAGGATTAAAGATGGCAATAAAGTTAAGTAGTGTTAAAATTCTACTTTGCACAAGCAGGCAAAATCATCTTATTGGGGTTGATGATGTGAAGTCCTGTAGTAGTAGGCCTATATTAAGTTCCATGTGGTTAATTCAACCACTTCGTAAAACAAAATTTAAAAACAAGCCTTGATTCTTTATTTGTAACTCAAAGAATCACATGAAGTATGCAGCGGTTTAAACAATGTATTTTGGCTGCCTATGGTCAATTCATATTTGTATCGCCATTGGAAACACAAGAAGCGATCATATTAAAATGAATTACAGAGGTCGTTTACCATTAACATATACTTATATCTGAATCAAAGGGGTGCTTTTTCCAACCGCGCGTCTTAATGTGTGATAGGATTTGGTATTGCTCATACCTTGTGGATGATGCAGAAATATGTGACCAGGCCTACCGCTTTCACCCACCCACTTACCATGGTATCAGGTACCGTTTAGACTACATGTGTTTGTATCTTACATGTGTGATGGAAAACATCTGCTTCCAATATTTGGAACACACTTAGAATTTGTGCCTTAGGGAAACATGCATACCGTATTTTGACCTTAAGGGGCCAGCTACAAACACTCATACGATTTTGTAAACTGATTGATACAAGAACACAAGGGGGTTACAAGGCAAATGTATAATTTTCAATTTAAAATAGCACAAGACGCACCCTAGTGTGTAGAGCATATTAAAACCCAAAGGTCTACCAAACCTATTCTATGTCATGGTCGTGTATATTTTATTATTAACGATATGGAGGCTTATTAGGGCATCTTAATCATCCAAGAACTAAGTTGGAAACTGAGTCAACAGGTTTCCGCCGCCACGCCCCGAAACGTCGCCTAATAAAGCTGTTGACCTAGAACATTCATCCTGTCAGCAGTATCCAGGCATCCTGGTAATTGAATGAAAGGCATTTGTACAAACAATTTCAATCCATAGTCTATTTAGCCATAGGCGTGGTCATGACGTTTTCATCAACATAGGAAAAGTGAAACATCTGATACATTGAAGCTCCCGTGCCTGACACATCATACTCGGCTTCTTCCGGCAAATATTTGTGTGAATTTCTAGCTTGATAAAAACAAATTCACTCACCAGGTAATACGCACCACGTTTGAGCTGATCCGCCCCTCTTTTTTTGGACAGCTCAAATGCCAAGATTAATATTCTCTAATTTATATTTTTTTAGTAGACAAAAACATTCTGAATGAAGGCTATGAGAATATGCCTTAGATTTGCAGCTTCGAAGTTGTAAATCATCTCACATATGCCAACGAAAGCTTTTAGTTCAGCTATTATCTGTGGGATTAACATCCGTCCTGTTTATTGAATATGATTTTCATTTAAGTGCAATGGAGATGTGATTCCTGCTTCCAAAACCGACCAATCCTCGTGTTTTCTCCACTTCATTTGTGTAGCAAAGATAATACAGAGCTTGGGCTGCTTTGGATCACGTAATGCCATCAAACTGGAATACAAACGTCAGGTTATACACAAAGTGTACGTGCGGTAAACAGCCAAATTCGCTTGAATCAGCTGATTCACATGATGCATGCAAATATCCATTCAAGCAAATAAAAACACTTTCAAAAATGGGCGCCATGCAAAAACAACATAAGTAAAGAAAACCGATCAAAATATGGCAGAATTGAGATTTTTAACAGCACGATTTGTTGTCTCAAGGAACTGAAGAAAAATAAGAAAGCAAGATACGGTTTTAGATTTCCCATTAATCACTGTTGTTTTTTTATAATACGAGTCGTCTGCGTTATCCGCTATACGTGGAATGGATTGGCAGACTATTCGACGTCATTCATTCACTGACACATCAGATTACGGTTAACCAATATTCTGTCAGTAAAACACCAACTTACACACAGAGTGAATAAGATGGCTGAGCTTTGTATGGGTAGCGGACAAGGCATAATTATTTGACCTTCGGATGTCATTAAGTTAGTGTTTGTCGGCAGGTCAAGATAAAATTAGCAGAATATTTCAATTATATATGGGACGCATGATTTCCGGTTTATGACGCTTACCGTGTGTGTTATCAGTGGCCTGACAGGATATGACAGCGCCATGGATCTCGAGGCATATATATATATATATATATATATATATATATATATATATATATATATATATATATATATATATATATATATATATATATATATATATATATATATATATATATATATATATATATATATATATATATATATATATATATATATATATATATAAACATGTCAGATGTAAAAAAAATAGTTTAGTTACACGTATGTTCTGATTTTGGTGAACTCCATGCTGAAGGAACATTTTTCAAAAGTCCATTCACCAACATGCCTGTGCTGGTGCCATGGTAAAAGTGATACCAATTCGGGTTTGTGTCGATTATTTATCCCCAACATTTCCTTGACGCTCTATTACAAGAACGAGTGAGAAAAAAATGGTATGGTTTGCCAGAAAAAAAAACTGTTGAACCTATACTAAAAAGAAAGTTACCAATGATCATGATTAAATGTCAGATTAGGAAAAAAAGGGGCGAATATATGTCTCGGTGTGATTGAGGTTGCATTTGACTTGTGGTCTGTGTGTTTCATCGAATACTAAAAAAATATTATGTCACGCAATGTTTGAAAGCGAGATTGAGGCCCTGCACCTTATGCGCGCCTCACATGCAGTCATCATGATAAACGTATTTCAACAGACGGTGCCACTTTTTTCTTACTCACTATAACATCGCAAGTGAATGCGTGGTATCCAAAAATAAATGAAGTCATGGTAAACATTTACAATTTACGGGATAAAGTTATTACTGGGCTCCGCGTGTGCTTGTAATGTAAGACCTGTGAGCTACGATCTGGCAGTGCAAGCCACTGATCAGATACGGTCGTTCGGGGATACTGGGGAGAAGGAGATATTTTTGTGCTCCCCGCGGCAGGATGCGTTTCATAGCATTAAAGTTGAAATGGCCCCTAATCGGGTACATCAATAAATCTTACGGATGTTGTATAGAAAAAAAATGGGAACGTTGTCCTTATTTTACATGTTCTTATTACCAGGAGACTATCAGAAATGTTTTACTGGCCCCGCCTATCCTCCGCATTTTTGGGTGGTTATTCACCTTCAAGTTTGCTGATTTGACGTCATTAGAAATACGTTCCAAAGCCCTTTGCGTACATCACATTCTACGGAAAATTGACTATGGGGTTGGTACAAATGTGTAAGTTTTAGATTATATTGATAATATCGTTTCATTCATGCACAAGAATTGAATGAAAATTCCATTTTCAATTGAATTTATTTTTCGGAATGTAGTTTATGTTTACACTATGTAATTTTGTCCAAAAGAAAACACTATGTTGAATAATGTCACATTGACAGCTGTCGTTCACAACTGCCTGATAGCAATTTACCGACCAAAATGTATGATATCGAGGGGCGCTTTTCTTACAATATACAAGAAATTTATTTCAATCTATGGACACCAATCTACACATATTTTTTTTTTTTTTTTTTGAGACTTGCAAAGATTTTTCTCTATTCCCTGTAAAAAAAGTGATGCATCTATCGACAGCTTAGATATTGCTGTACATAGAGTGTCATATTTCTGGACAAATATATTAAGAAATAACCTGTGTATATTCACAACCTATATCATCATTGTACACAGATGTACTTTTAGGCTGCACAGTGGTTCACCATGCATGATGTTTGCCTCGCGGTATACTATCACCTTACTTCTTATTCTTAACATATCGAAATATTCAGGCATTCCTTTTTATGTCAGACAGGGTTCTGTACCTGTATTGCCTAATACACCAAAGATAATATATCTGGATCAAAGTAACGTATACATATATTGCTTACCTTTACGTTTTTACTTCAGTGATTTTGTTTTGTTTCGTTTCTTTATTTTTTTCTTGTTTTGCTTTATTCCTTCTTCAATAGCATTATGAATATGCAGATTTCATAGTTAGAATGTAGTGGTTTTGGTAGGAAACTGCCATTTTGATTGGCTTGAGTAGCAAAAAAAAAAAGAAAAAAGAAACAAAAAAAAAAAAAAAAATAACAACCCCCCCAAAAAAAACTATAGTACGCGATTCGCAGTTACACTGTGAGTTTTTACCTCAGTTGAATTGTCTGTCAGCTGAACTTGGAGGATGGTCCATCGTCCGTCCGTTGGTCCGTCCACAATTCACATTTTAGACTTCTCAAAAACCGTCAGCCATATTTCCTTCAAACTTGGTGGCAATGTATCGTGGTTTCTACCAAGTTTGTTCAATTGGTAATGCTCCAGTAGTTTTTGGATTTTTTTTTTTGCTCTTCTTTGGGGCAAATTTTAGAAAATCTTCTTTGAAACCGCTCACCCAATTGCTTTGATATCACACAGGATCACTCGTTGTGACTCCTAGTTCTGAATTTGTTCACCAGATGGCGCTGAGATTTTCCTATTTCTTTAATGATTTTTTTGTGCGTTATTGCTAGTTGTCGCCTCTTCTCCAGAAGGGTCACTAAGATTAAGCTGAAACTTAGTGGATATGTTCCTTGTGGAAGGGTCAAACAAAGTTCGCTAAATGGCAATGCTGCGGATTCCTGATTTCTAACTATTTTTTTTTCAATTTGGGTTCTTATCAGTAAATGCAATTATTCTATTGATTACAATATGTAAGTCAATTGGTATTCTAATGCTTATTCAGACTTTTGACTTTTGCTCGTCTTCCAACATGACTTCAAACTTGGTGGCAATGTACCATGCGTAGGTCACCAGCAGACTTGTTCAATTGGTCACGCTCCGTTGATTCTTGGATTTTGTACGACCTTTTTTTCTTCTTTTTCTGGGCATATCTTAAAAAAATTTTCTGCTCCGAAACCGCTCACCCCATTGTTTTTATATGACACACAAACACTCCTGGGGACTCTTCGTTCCGAATTTGTCCACTATGTGGCGCTCCAATTTATTTTCTAATTTTTTTATGATGTTTCGTGTGTTATTGCTTTTTTTCGACTTCTTCTCCAGAATATTCACTCAGATTAAGTCGAAGCTTCGTGGATATGTTCTTTGTGGAAGGGTAAAATAAATGTTTCACCAGGTGGCAATGCTAGCCTGCGGATTCCTGATTTTTCACAATTTTTCAATTCGGGTACTTATCAACAAATTCATCTTTCCTATTGATTACTATGTAAACTAATGGGCATTCTAATTCTATTTCACAGTTCTGACTTCTTCTCCAAAACCGTCAGTCAGATTGACGTCAAACTTGGTGGCAACGTCCCTTGGGTGATTTTTTTCAAATGGTAACGCTCCATTGATTTTTGGATTTTTTTTTCAATAGAATTTCTTTGTTCTTTTGGGGGGCCAAATCCTAAGAAAAGTCACAAGGCTATATATACATATATATATATATATATATATATATATATATATATATATATATATATATACATATATATATACATATATATATATATATATATATATATATACATATACATGTCAGCTGAGCACAGTACTGTCACAGTCCTCTTGTTTCTTCTAAGAGAAAATCACGGCGTTCTTTGGCATATGTTCCTTTTTAGAGCTTGTTTTGTTAATCGAATGGTTTAAAAGCCGTGAAGAAATATGTCTCTGCATGTTTTTTGTAATATTTATTGCATTATTTTTACACACTCATTTTGTCAATAATAATAGTAATAATAATAATAATAATAATAATAATAATAATAATAATAATAATAGTAATAATAAAAATAATAATAATAGGTACTGAAATTCAATATGACTATAGAAGTGTCATCCTGTGCATCTGTGTTCAATTTTGATAGCTCCTATGAAACATAGGAGCTATAAAAACTGAAATACAACTTTTTACAGGTGTTCCGCCTTTCAAATTTCAAATATCTTGCATCATAGTCACATTGCAATGAGAAACACAAAATGTCCGTCATATTCTGAGACACATGTGTTTTGTAGTCTTTATCTTTTTTTGTTACGCTATTACCACTTATATGAAACCCCACCGGTACTTTCGGACCTGTATCCACTATCAGGGCAACCATCCCCACTGAGCTCTATCTTTGACTCTGCAGGGGGTCTTGTCTCGTTGGCCATGTGCTGCTATATATAGTACATTACATTCATTCAACAAATTAATTTCGCCTTAACAGTATTCACACACATATATTTCGAATACTACCTCTTGAAAATGTCCAATCGGGACTAACCCACAAAACTGGCTGCCATTTTGAACATTGTGGATTCTGTACCCAATGGTTTGTAAATGAAGATAGTATTAGGACGATCATGGGGGGGGGGGGGGTTATAATATGAAAGCAAGTTTATGTTTTGCAAATGTTTCAGAGCATCAATAATAATGGTATTATCTATACTGTGGCTTCGATTCACTTTAATATCCAAATCAAATGTATTTTTTGTGCGATGTATTGTCCCACAATCAATGCACTGCTCAATGTTCAAAATGACGCTACCACATGCCGGCTCAAGGTATCATGTCGCACTTGGTATAAACATATTTTTATTTCCGTTGTGATACAATTGGGAAACAGGGTGAAGCCCTACATAAATCTCTCTTGCACATGGACAAGATTAAAGGCTTTTGTTTAGGTACCAAATTTAATCTTAAATTTGGCATGTAATTCTCCGTCAGTTATATTAAATTCGTTCTAAGGCCATAAAACATCAGTTTCTGGAAAACTAGCCAACCGCTGACGCCAGTTTCCCTCTCACTCCAAAAGAGCAATACGAACTTTTTTTTATTTCAATCAAATAAATAGTGCGCATCTTATGGCAGTCAACAGCGTTGGTCAGTGTAGTGGTCTAGTCAATAGGTTTCCTCGGCGTAGGCAGGGAACACCGCTATTGACCTAGGTTATGCCATCATGCATGGTCTTACAAACCTACGCACAAGTGTATTCTAGTAACGATAAATTTCAGCAAAAAGCGAAGGCAGACGACAAATATATCTGGGCACTTTTCGGCGATAAGAGCGCAAGGGTTAATCAAATAAAGTGGACCCACAGTTCGTCCATAAACACACATGCAGCAACCGATTAAAAAGCGGTCGTGACACTTCACCGCACCAATAACCCAGTCTTTGGGAACTGTCCTTCAGCAAACTCATGTTTTTGCTGATGCAGGTGTTACGCTGCATGCCAAGCATGTGCTTTGTTCTTTTCAATCTGAACGCATACAAGGCCACCATGTGCAATCATAACTTGGAAACCGCGGTGTTCTAATTTAGACAAAAAGCGTCAGGTTTGCTATCCATCATGCGTAATACATGAAGGCCTTTATAAGTCGTGATTAATAAAATTTTACAGGTGTATGATTTCACAGTTCAAACCACGGACCTATTAATCTCGTTAATAGGCCCATGTTCAAACCAAACGCTAGGTTATTGACCAATTTACTGGTCATCAGTGTCCAAAACTCACCACATGCTCGGTGCACATGTTCGATGTACGTGCCCACATTGATTTTAATCCTTTCATTGATCAGTTTGATACTTAGCCATACCTCTGAAAATGACATAATGATGGTAGTTTCTTATTTCTTTTAAACCAACCTTTCATTCAAATATCATCAAGCCTACGCTTAATGAGACCTGAAGAATGGCTCTGGTCAACAGCTTTCATCAGCGAGCGTCGCCCTCAATGCTTCCCGGCTGCACCGGAGAAACTGTTGACTTGGTCAAAGCTGGGCTGCCGGCACCGAAAGAGTTATTCGTGCAAGGCCGTCGTTAATGGTGCCCGGGAACGACACAAAAAGACGCCATTATCTAAAATAAGTTTTGCCCAATGCATCCAGTGTGCCATGTGACGGTCTTTGCTTTAGTGTCACGATGACGCAAAGGCATATTTCCAAACTGAGGGTTCATTCTTTAATAAAGAAACCATTCACACAGGTTCACGGGCATATCTATAGGCGAGATATGAAAATAAATAAAATAAAATAAAATAAAATAAAATAAAATAAAAAAAATAAAATAAACGTTTTCAATTTGAATATAGAATGAACCATAACATGAATAGCTAGGTTAAATGTTGGTCAGCCGTGTACACATCATTTTAAGGCCTGAGAACAGACCTGGAACTGGAGACTTTAATCAACAGCATGCGCTTTGAAACCTCACAACAGAAAGCGTTCCACAAAACCGTGATAAGTCTTTATTTCCATCACATCTGTATCAAAGCAAGTTCTTTAGGCTATTCTTGTCCCATTACAGATATCAATAATTGTGTATTCATGGCATTTTTATATACCTGACTGAGTAACGAAATTAAACCACATCACAAAGGTCTTTATGTCACAATACCAGTGGTTACTGTGATGACAGGAAATTTATTGCTAAGTTAACAAAACTTTTTAACAATGTCGCACATCATAACATTGGTACAGCTTGCAGCTTGAATCATCCTTGCATCCGACAATAGATTTTTCCCCGTATATGTTTAAAGTTCAGGAATATGAATTTTCAACAACCTGCGGTCAACATGCAGCGCTTCAAATGACAGCTGGCTGTTTTGTTTGGACATCTGGCAGTTTTGTTTGGATTTGAACTTTTCTAAGAATTATAAGCATATTCATTATATGAACATTGATTATTCAGCTCAGTAGAATGGTGTCATTGATGAACTATTTTGTAACGCATATTTGCGGATGCAGGTCTAACATTATGTCATGTACCACAACATTTCTGGTGTGATTTATTTTGAAGATCAATGGGCAAGACCCTATTTCTTTACTTTTTGTTATGCATATTCCATAAGATATGATCATTAGGATTATTGTATCTTCACAATAGTTCCGCATCGTGTATTTTTTCATACTTAATCTCCTACAAAGATTCGACTTCCTATAGTAGAAATACCATCCACCACTGAGTTTCTATTTACTATAAGCTGGAAGGCAAAACGCAATCGAGTGATATGATATGATTCCAGTTTCGAGAGCTGTTCAATCATTATGATGCCTTATTTGGACATTGTAAAATTGCTGAACGACAGGTCCAGAGATTTATGCATTCATGACATTTTTGTTTTGTTTCTGTTTTTAGTTTTGGGCATTGAGTGTATCAAAAGACAATATCTGAATTAGACGGTGTCATTATCATATCAAAAGCGTAGTCCTAATGAAACAAATCCAAGTCAATTCCGATCAAAGGCAATAGTCCTTGGTAAGTATAGCTGAATCACATAGCCTAAATTTATAGTTCTTCTTCAGTCAAAAGAGTCCAAAACGTATGTACAAAGGTCCATAGGGTCCACAAAAACCCTGCCTAGTTTTAACATAACAGAATGCAAAAAGTTTTGTTTAAAATTGTAGGCCTATTTCAGTAAATTGGCTTGAACAGGTGCATCATTCATGTGCATATAGGACCGTACAATTCATGAAGAGGGACCAAAATTTGTAGCACATCAGAGAATTTGCAAGCACAGGTGTCTAATATGTTGAAAATGTCAATAAAATTCAGCATTTCAAAAAGTAATAGTTGCAACCACCATCTCAACAATGATCATCATCCATATAAGTCCACAAAGTGACACTAACACCAACATCAATCCATCAGAAAAGCCCCTAGGCCTCGAATGACCATCAACAAGAATCCAAACAACATGATTATACAATTTGATGTGTTTTAGACATGTAGTTAAAGGCATAATGCTGTTTTAAAGGAGATAAACTAAGAGTATTTGAAAAAGAAAGGTGTTTGAGAGTATCGAGTCCATCAAAAATAATCATACTCCTGGGATAATAGATTTCCGAGTTTATTACTTTGATATTCATAATACATTGTTACTAAGAATAAAGGCATACAGTCTCTCATGCTATCCACCTGCAGTGGCTTTCTTGTGTATGTACGTACCATTATTAAAGGTGGCGTGACAGCTGATCAAAACTTGGACCACCAGCGGCCAAATATAAGCTCCAAAACTATCCCTGTACATTGAGTAACATTGGTTCTTCTGTTCCTGTTTTTAGGTATGGGATCAAAATATAAAGTGTAATAAAAGTACATTCTGTGTTTGAGCGTTTGTCGTGTGACAATCCTCTCCCAGCGCACTTTTCTTCGGACAAATAGGAGGAAGGCGCTTGATTCTCACCAGGTCAGTTAGTAGAGGTTTCATGGAAACACCAACAAAATGGACGTACAGTTGGGCTGGTGTGTGCGTCATATGACAGCGACCTCCGAACGATACTTTGCGCATGCCCGATATTTTTGGAAATCGGTGTGAGTGTATAACGATTCCGTACTTTCATGTTAGCAGTGATAAAGATTCCCTCCACGTATACAGTTTTGCCAAAGGGGAAGTACATGTGCACCCAAATACATGTACCTGGACGTTAACGACATTTAGCAAAAAGAGTGCAAACATCGATAAGGAATGTTCAAATTACAAACGGTCACAATGGATCCGCACCATAACACTCGGCGCTTTACAAATTGAAATCAAAAACTACTCCAGAGGTATTTTTGCTTTTGGTATCACCCTGCCCGCCCAAAAACAGCATGGTAACGAAAAAAAACCGGCCAGTATGAACAAACCGATACAGAATGGGGTCGATAGCCAAAAACACCAGGGTCAGGCACTGACACTCACACTCCAGGATCAAACGGGTCCAACTTGGGATCAAGCACATCTCTCACCCGACAGTCCCAAGTTAGTAGCCGTGTCTCTAGTTTGGGTGAATGCAAAAATAGTGATTCTGAAGACCAGAAGGTACAGAGATATACAGGTGTAACGAAGAAGAAGAAGAAGAAGAAGAAGAAGAAGAAGAAGAAGAAGAAGAAGAAGAAGAAGAAGAAGAAGAAGAAGAAGAAGAGGAAGAGGAAGAAGAGGAAGAGGAGGAGGAGGAGGAGGAGGAGGAGGAGGAGGAGAGAGGAGGAGGAAGAAGAAGAAGAAGAAGAAGAAGAAGAAGAAGAAGAAGAAGAAGAAGAAGAAGAAGAAGAAGAAGAAGAAGAAGAAGAAGAAGAAGAAGAAGAAGAAGAAGAAGAAGAAGAAGAAGAAGAGAGCATGGGGGAAAACAAAGAGACGAAGACAGGTAAACAAAAGCAGGCAATGAAGGCACGCTTAATACATGCGTTGCCACTTCATTTCAATATGATATATTACGTATAAGAACTGGCACGGGAATCTAAAAAGGTCTTGAAATGCAATGTGATATTGGGAATTTTCTTGTGGGCACTAAAGCAAAATAGGAAAATGTAGTAATAATATGAATTATTACCACTTACATAAAACCCCACCGGGATGACCGGACCTGGATCTAATATCAGGTCAACTTTCTTCACCAAGCTGTAACTTTGACTCCGTTGGCGGGGGGGGGGGGGGGGGGGGTCTTTCCTCGTGTGCCCTGTGCTGCTACTGAATTCATAGCTTTGGGGCACCTTTAGTGTCTGATACAAAATCCAAATTATGGGACTTACGACTGCTAACTCTACGGCGTTGTATTTACATTTTAAGGTGATGCTCAACCTGGAAAAGTCCCATTATATATTGTACCTTACATATGTTAGACAAATTAAACTTCCCGTAACACTAATCACAAATACATTTTGGATACTACCTCTTCAAAATATCCAATTGACTTGTCTGCCATTTAAAAACAAAAATATGGATTACGCACCCAATAGTTTGTAAGTCAGTATTGGGACGATCTTGTGTTGGGTGGGGGGTGGGGGCGGGGGTGATAATATATGAAACCAAAAGTAAATATTTTGCAAATGTTTCAAAGCATCAATAATGATATGATATATGCTGTTGCCACTATATATTTTGATATCCAACCCAAATGTATTTTTGTGCGATGTACTGTCCCAATCAATGCATTCCACAATATCTAAGATGGCGCTCACCACATGGTGGCTCGTGATGTCTTGGTGCGCGATGGTAACTGCCTTAGACACAACCAAGTGGGCAGATTTAAGTTAAGATAGTAAATCACGTTTTAAAAGTACTTTAAAGACCGTTTACCATGGTAAGTCAGAGAACGGACACTTGGAATCTTAAAATATTACGACAACGATCACTGAACAACCAGGGCTATTCTGTTTTTCACCTAACAAATGTGGCTACGCAGCGATACTGGTTCTCTGGCCCAAGTTTACGCTCCAGGCAACTTTAAATAAAACGCTGATGTTTGAGTTGACTTTACTGCAAAATACGGTACACGACGGCCAACTTTCTCGATAAAATTGTTCAGCGCGGGTTGATCAATTGTTATTAGGTTATGGCGGCTTGAAAGTCCTTTCTATTTTTTGTTCCATTACTCTCAGAGTTGAGTCTTTTAGTAGGGTTTTTCAGGTTACAGGAATCACACATATATTTTTGTCAGGCCTTAGGTATGTATTCATGTTTATTTCCTCATTGATCTGAAGGGCTGTTTTTTTCTGTTTTAGCCAATAAAAAGGTACCAAGCTTCCACAGAAGAATCAATACCACACAAAGAATTACAAATATGCTCTGTAAAACATTGAAGTCAGAAAACTGCCTTATTGCTCTGGTGCATCAACGCATTTAATGCCAATCTGAAAATGAAAAGGCGAGGAACGAGCTGGGCAAGGAGAGAACGTGACTTGAAATGGAGAAGGACGGAAGAGTGCTAAGGGTAGAGAGATAACACGAGCAATGAATGTTCATTTAAGTGATGCAGTTTTTTCTTTTCTTCGTCGTCATCACAAGCGTTCAGTGTTGGATCTTCTGCAGCACATTACAATATACAGACACCACTTTTTGATGGGTAATGCTCCAGGCTTACGCTCAGGCTCAAGCTCAAAAGGGCTTCACCATATAAACAGGAGGACTCAGACGCATCAGCTACATCAGTTTCTGCTGCATTGCTCAATGACACACGAGACGCTGAAAATATGTGGGCTAAATTTTGAACCTAATTGATGCATAGCTTAACTGCTGTGTGTTAAAATGTGCTGTCGAGATAACCTGAAGCAATTTTAGAGTGAATATATTTGTAGGCTCGCAAACTACTACTGTGTCAGAATAAAATGATGAAAATGCACCATACATGATTCACTGTAAAAACGGATTGTTGGATTTTGGCATTGTTTTATATGATACAATTGCCACAAAACTTGCCCGTGAATCATTGTATCTACTTCACACGTTGACGGATTGCTATTTTTCCATAAAAAGCCATGTTTTACTTCTCGAAGTACACTGCATTATTTCTATGACGTGCGGTGATATGTTTTTATTCATTGAAAAAGTCTATGTTTCAATGTAAAATAGATACAATGCCATTTTTTGGGCTAATTTTATGATTGTATAATGTGAAAAATAGTATGTTGATGTATGATGTACACTTCAAGACGTACCTAATTGATGCATGAACCATTGTGATGCCACGACTATCGCTAGAAGCTAAACAAAATGTTAAGCAAATGGAAAATAGCTAGTTCCAAAGATTTTAGCAAGTCCGATTGAAAATCGTTGCACATATAGTATTATATAGGCTTCATAAGGTGTCGAATGGTCCAGTTAATAACCGATTACTACAGAAAAAATTAAGCAAATGGCACAGGCTTAGTTACAATTTTTTTTTTTTTTTTGAAATTGAAAACCATTATACATATGGTATATTGGTGGTAGGAGTCTCTACAGGTGTGTTTTGACGATTCCTGTCAGAAAACAAAGAAAAGTAGAGAAGATAAAGCGCACTCTAGTTTTGAGCTGCCTTTTTATTAAGTCTCACATTTTTCATGTTTCTAATTAGTGTCCCTGATATACCCTCTCGGTTCTGAGCCTGGTGGGCTACTCCTTCCTTCTCAGGTACACCTATTTCTGGTTTCTCAAACTGTGGCAGCCTGTGTACCTCTTCCATCCGCTCATTCAGAAATTGTGCATCTTGTAATTCATATGTGCAAAATACAGCAAGCAAAAATCAACTAAGGCAACTCCATCTATCTTTTAAACGACCAAAGGCGATCTTCTCAATCAACCTGACTGTAAACAGTCTGTAATTGAAGCGCCTCTGGTTTGCATAGATTCGTCCATTATCACTATATAGTTTCACTAACCAAGGCAGAAGTGAAAAGGCAGGATCACCAAAAATCATCAAAGGGACAGTAAAACCCTTTATATCTCGGGTCCAGTTAGGGAAACATTTTCCTGCCATAACATCATGATAAACGTTTGAATTCCCCAGAATGCGTGAATTGTGGACACTGCAAGACCAACCGCCACAAATCTCAGTGAAAGGTCCCCCAAATTCAACAGCTGCTTGAAGAAGTATTGTGAACGACCCTTTTCTGTTGTAATAAGCCTCAGGTGAATGAACAGGTGCGAGGATTGGAATGGGAGCTCCGTCCACTGCCCCAGCATATTGTGGACAACGGTGCTTTCTTTCAAAGCCATCAATAACTTCTCGTACGTCTTTCCCGTTTGGTATGCGCAACATAAGTGGTACCAAATTTTCTTTACAATGTAGCAAAAGTCCCTGACAATGGAGCCCACTGGAGAAATTCCAACTTCAAATAATGGTGCCAAACTTCCGCATTCTATACTTGTTGGCACGTTCAAAAGTGCGGTGACTACATGTTTGTCAACAGGAATTGCAAATTTTAATTTAGTGTCCTGACGTTTCAAATAAGGCTGTGACTTGCCGCACAACCTGTTGAAGGTATCTCTTGACATTTGTAAGTTACTGTTCCAGTCATTATTATTCCAGCAGTATTTGACTTGTATACCCTCCCCCCCCAAAAAAAAAAAAAAAACAAACAAAACAAAAACCAAAAACCCAAAAAAAAAAAAAAAAAAAAAAAAAAACTGTGGACGAAAAACTAGAAAAAGTGGCTTATATCATTGTGGTCTACGGAAGCAACAATTCTAGATAAATATTTAACAGTTTGCCTAGCAAAGAGAACATAATTTTGGTATAGTTGAAATTTACATATATATTTTAAAGGTAGATTTAGTCAATGAACTATAACAACAGCCGGGTTCACGGTATCAATTTACATTTGGCACATTGAAGCAGCCAAAATGATATTGAGAAGTGTACAGGGAAGATTACAAAATGCTGAGAAAAAAATCGGCTTCAGAAACCAGCTTATCATATAAGGAATGAAAATGCACCGCATGATAACAAATATTGTTCCAGAGTTTTCACAGTTCACTGTTCATGTTTGGTTTAAATGTAAGAACCCCCCCCCCCCCCCTTACTGTTACGACCTGTAGGGTTTCCTTTCACAATATCGTTTTGTTTTCAAGTTAGTTGGTTGCATAAAATGTTACTGAACAAAACTAGATATACTTTCTCATACGCATACCTCTCTTTAATCCCAACTGTTCACTGAACTAAACTGCACAGACATGAGATTATCATGGAACTCGCTTTTATCTATGGGGGTTTTGTTCGCAGGCGGTCTGCCGGGTGTTTCCTCTACAGCTCTTGATTTTCTCATCAGAGAACCCTCTTTCTTCGAAGCTTGGACATATTAACGAAATATAGGTCCATGTTCGAAGCAACTAATATCAGTATGGCGCCACGTGCCACGGAGCTGGGAGTCGCCATTTTCTCCGGGTGCAACGTAGTTATCATGGCAACGCTGGCCATCATTTTACCAGAGACTCAAAAGAAGATGGCATGTCCATATTTAAACCTATGCACACTTACTCATAAAATTCTGCAGAAGTAAACTGTGTACAAAATGCTAACTAAGTTTACCTTGTAAATTATTGATCAGATCAAAATGCCCTAAAACTTACGAACCATGCCACGGAGCAGTAGATGATGTATCATCTTTTCCTAGGTGCTTATCTGGATCTAACCAGTGGAGAATATTGAAGTCCCATTTCCGAAAGTGCTCTCGGATTCTCACGTAGGCCTACAGCTAAGGGAGAAGGATTACTCTAATCGACAACATAATACCGGAGGAATTGCGGTCTATCAGCTGCATATTTTTACGTAAAACGTGTTGCTTTTCTAGTACGTACCTTGCCAGCTCCCCCAGTTGTACAGATTTACATCAATATATGTCGTTCAAGGTTTAAAATTTGGATCTTTTCAAACTGCCAGCGTCGGTATGCCATGGTTCGTGCCTGTGACTGGCATCGCTGCTTTCCTTTACGTTCACATTGATATTTGTCGTTAGGTTCATACTTTGTGGTTGATCTGCTCGCTTTTAAATTATATTTATCGTTACTACCTGTGGATACTTGGGTATTTTAACTACTAGACTCACTCGCACTTTGGTGGGAATACGCACTCCTCGATACAGATCTAATCAATGGACTCACTCATAAATCCATTCCATTTCATAATTTATTCTTTCACGCTCTGAGCGTATAAAGCCCCAAGATCTATACTATCATCTCTTTAAAGCTTTAATTTTGGAAACTTCTCATCGATATCAATATTTCATTTATGCTTATAATTATACATAGGACATATCTATCATGATCACATGCCCCAGGTCAACAGTTTCCATTGGATTGGTTGGATGCACTCCATGGGAAGATGATGACTCACTTTTATCCTGACCAGAAAATGGTTACCTCTTTCAGTGCCAACTACTATATATATATATATATATATATATATATATATATAGACCAAAAACCAAAAACAACAAAAAACAGACCACTCCGAAATACGACAATGGTGATGGATTCATCCTCATTGTATCAAGACCTTTCGTTCAAGTACCAGTATTCCTGTAGTTACGTTGCATACATAATAGTCCAGGTCAACAGCTTTCCGCGACGCGTATTGGGCGCATTAAATTAGTACCTTTAGTGCCAAATGCATCTTCATACGAACAACTTAAAACAAGGTGCTCCGAATTAAGATAAGCCGAATTCATGTTCATTGCAGGAAGACCTTTCGTTCAAGTACCAGCATTCTCGTAGCTACGTAGATAATAATAATAGACCGCCTCACCGGCTTTTCTCGGCGCGCATCGGGAGTATTGCGCCCAAAGTTCTACAAGGAAAGCTGTTGACTTTATCTAAAACATGGCACTGAATGAGTTAAAGACCACACAACTACCAGATTGACATTAAGTCGTGAAGATCTGGGCAACCGTTACGGCATTTTCAAAACATGAAACAGTGATTTCGTTTCAAGCTGATCATGCAATATCAAATAACAGCGAGTTGTGTATCTTTGATATGCAGCTCACACAGTCAGGGACCACACACAAGACACATTATGATGGGATGAGCCGCATCTATGTTTAGACGTTTTGTTCTCTTGTTGAACTGCCGGCACCAGATTGATAGCTTCACCTTCAAGTGTTCCAGCCAGTCGACATCTGTTCAAGTTTGCTAATCGTCGATCATTTATTCTCCATCTAATGTGACTTATCTCCTTAAAAGTATCAATATTTAATGCATACTGACTCACAGGCAGAATAGTTCTGCCACTGATGGCCTATCGACTCGAGAGCACAAGCACGTGATTTATCACAGTCCACAAAGTCGACTCTGACGTCCGAAATCACAGCTGTTATTTAAGAATATGCCAACTTTTCCACATTATCCCAAACGATCTGAGAATACTCTGCCTCGGGATTTGCGTGGACCCATTGGCTTGTACAACCATTTGTGTTTATCGTGTGATATTTAACACAAACACATTTTAAGGCGTGAACGGTTTTAATAAAAATTTACAAAATAGATGAGAAATGATACATGAGATGATTGAGCTTAGCCGTTGTCTACATGTTGATAACGTACAAACATCAGAGCAATTGGTCATAACAAACGTGCTTACAAAATGCCATATAAACCAAGGGCTCAAATACTGTAGTGGTGCTGTCATAAAAAGAAATGATAATTATTAAAAAAAGAAATCTACAGCTTATGATCTGTGCTTTGCAAGTAGAAAAGAAAAATCTATGTGAAAGTTAGATTCTTGAAACATTACGCTTAGGTATTTTCGGCTTAAAACTAGTCAGCCGACAGAAAATCTCTCTCTCCTCTTGTTCGCATATCTTTGTCTTGCTCTGTATTTACGGGCTATTCGTTGGATGCTGGTGCGGTATACTGAATTATCCACGGTCTCTTACGTCCCAAAGGAATAAAAAACCACGGGGTTTGTCGGTTTGTACGCCCTCCAAATAATAGTTTTGCCACAACCAAGCTTAAGACAATTGCCATGATCCCCCGTAGTTTTGAAATGAATATGCTTCAGCTAAGTTAATGGAAATGAACACTGCAGAAGATTTGAAATCTTAATACATGTGAAAGTTGGTTTCAATAAGTGTATACCAATGAATGTTACTCGTCGCTTATATCATTTATATAAAATGTCACGTTGAATATTGATCAGATAGAGAAAATTGGAAGTCGGAAAAAGAAGCTCTTGCTCCGCAAGTAAACTATGGCGCACTAAACTCATATAATGGTAACATCAGTGGATCGTACATAAAATCCAAATATAATTTTTAAAATATTAACATATTTTTTGAGTTCAAATGATAACTAGTGGAATCAAAATATAGTCGAGCCACTATTTTGAAGAGAAATGCGAATAATTGTGGTAGCATATGGTTTGAAATATCAGTGAGCTTAAACCTTAAACACTACATGAATTTTCGACACTCTTTTGTGGTTCCTCTAAATGAAATTTTAGGAAGAATGTGCCATCACTCAGCATTTCACGGCTAGGTTTCCGAATAACTGGTTCCCTCCGTTGTTTATCACCCGATGCCCTGGTGAGAAAGAATCACCCATTGAGGATATTCGGAGACCTGGTCCAGTTGACATAACCGCCGCGTGGTATCCTATCACATACTCTACTCGTTTGCTCCTCGATAAATATATGCACTCGTTAGTGGATGAAAAAGCACAAGCGTTGATACAACAATCGCCAGGAGAAACAACCAGAAGAAAAGGCGGTCAAAGATCTCGGCTATGGCCACCCATTCTTTGGAATAATCTGGAGTTTCCTTCTTTTCTTTCTCTGGCTTTGCCTCAATTTTAGGCCTATGTACAGGAGTGCCTCCTGGTGTGTCTGAATCAGTGTAAGTACTTTCCGACGGGCGCACGCGCATCATAACGCTCTCCCCATTGGCCGAGGATGAGAACGTCTGCATTTGAATTAACGTGGCGCCCTCTTCACAGGAGTCTAACTGGACGGAAGCACGTCGTACTCTTGGCATGCGACGCTTGGCTCGAGCTTTACGTCTAAGGTCCTCTTCCTCATTGGAAGCAGCTCCACACATGCCCATTGTGCGGGCCAGATACACGAGCGCAAACCGTCTAAGCCAAGTCGGCACTGGCCGGTCATTGACATGATGCAGATTGAGAACAAAAACTGTGAGCACCATAGACAACGTGGTGATGGCCATGGTACAAGTCAAGTATATACCTGAAACATACAACAAGCATTAGCCCCTGTTCTTGATAGTCATAATATACGTAATAGTATATTTGTACAGTGTCAAATACATAACGGCTCCACGTGAATGCATCTTTTACTCATGCCGATAATAACAATAATAACAACGATGATGATGATGATGATGATGATGATGATGATGATGATGATGATGATGATGATGATGTGGAGTGAATTTCTGCAACATGAAATACTATGATTGCTCTACCTTGAAATTATTGTGGTTCATGGAAAGTGTACTGCCGCAATACGAATTATGCAATAGCTCTAGATTGAAATAGGAGACATTCGTTTTTAACTGCGATCCTCTTCACCTCCTGTATTGTCAGCGCAACAGACTGATGCTTCCACCATGATCAGGGCAGATTTGTATTATATGCTACATAACATCCACAAATAGCACCTTTTCAACCAAAAGAGGGCCAACTTCTGATCAATTTAAGCATCCTTCATGTTTCAAATATATGCTAATAGATTTTGTAAAGATTATTCTGCGTTCATGTTCTTTATTTTATTGAGAAAGTACTTTTAACCATGCTAATTGCATGGCTCTGCCCTGATGCAGATGGCTCCCTCTTTGGTCAAAAGATGTTAGAGCAGGACCGCATTTAAATATCAATACATCCTATTATCATGGCTCAAGTGTACTCCTGCAATGTGAAACATGCGGAGGCCCTGTATGGAAACAATCGTGCTACATACCAAATGCATACTGTACCTGCTATATAAAATACGAAAAGGCGCCACCTATAAAATATTGACTCATGTTAAGTGTATTCATGCAATTTGAGATATGGAACGGCTCTCTCTGGTAATTATCATGATACAGATCACGGATATGCCTGAAAAGTGAAAAATTTCAATAGCACTAGCCCTTCAACATCAACTGTGATGGAATTGAGCCCCGTCTGTTTCCTCTGTTGTCGTACCTGAACCTACAAATTGCGTGCATCTTGGACCGCAGCGCTCCATGCAAAGCACAGCGAGCACAGGCGGACTAAAGACCGTTCGGACTCAGGCAGCTAACACACTGGGGTCTGTCCTTTTAATAGCATACTCTACAACTCAACCCAACCCGAAAATTAGATGCAATAGCTATGGAAAGTACCAACAGTATTGCGCATACCACCGTGTTGAGAGGTTGGTCGGCTGTTGTCCCTTCCCACGTGATATTAACTGTCACCCCTACAACATGTACAAGGGGCGCGCGCATCACCGAAGACAGCTAGCCTTTATGTTTGGGTCAATATTTGATGAATGGGCATGGTTCGTTACAATCTATCCCATTCTGGCATACATTAGTGTAAAATAAGCAATAGCCAGATAAACACTTGCTATTCAAGATAAGTAAGGGGGTCAATACCCAGAACAAATAAAAACAGTCATTATCAAAGCGTGTGTGTCAACACACACTTTTCTGTTTTTCCTCGAGTTCATTCTTTTTCTTTCTTTCTTTCTTTCTTTCTTTCTTTCTTTCTTTCTTTCTTTCTTTCTTTCTTTCTTTCTTTCTTTCTTTACCAGCAAATTTGTCCGACACTTTTCTCGAACACTATTGCACATAGAAACTCCAAACTTGGCATGATTGTACCTCCATACAAGAACTTTGACCGTTTTATACAGATGAATGAAGATCTTTAAATTTATGCAAATTGGGGGCATTTGAAATTTTAAATCTTGAATATCTTCAAAAGTATAATAGATAAAGATGTGATTTCAACTCTACAGGGGAGTTCTTGACCATTGCGCATCTAATGAATTTAAAACAGAAGTTGTAGCAATTTAAATTATGCTAATTAGCAGCATTTGAAATTTTAAAACTTGAATATCTTCAAAACTATTATAGACAGAGATGCCATATTAACTTCTACTAGTGGGTTATTGACTATTGCGCATCTAATGAATCTAAAGCAAAAGTTGTAGCAATTTAAATTATGCTAATAAGCAGCATTTGAAATTTTAAAACTTGAATATCTTCAAAACTATTATAGATACAGATGTCATTCCAACTTCTACTAGGGGGTTGTTGACCATTGCGCACCGAGTGAATTTAAGATAAAAGTTGTAGCAATTTAAATTATGCTAAATATCACCATTTGAAATTTTCAATCTTGACTAACTTCAAAGCTAGAATAGATAGAGATGCCATTCCAACTTCTATTCCTGTGTTACGGAATAGTTGTACACTACCATACCAATATGCTTTGAAGACACACATACTAATTTGCTATGCAGCAAATCATCTTTCCTAGTTATGTTCATGTTTTCTCAGTCATCAAAGACCACCTTCATAAAAATGCAAGCATATAGTGAATACCTGGAATAAATATAGGGCGTCAGCAGATGCTACCATATCACACGTCCATTATCAGCCTGCAAAATTATATATGTAACCGCTTTAGTTGGGACTTATTGTGGTACATGCAAAAATACGTAATAGCCGTAGATGATTTGTATTAAAGATCAAATGCCAAGATACCGCGAAATAAATATTGCGGTCATTACTGTATACCTTAATAGCAATGAGACGTTGCTCTGTCATATGCCTTAATTGTTTTTCAAAATAGCACGAGGATAAAAGCAAAACAAACAAACAAAAAAAAAATTACAACCCCCCAACCCCCCCCCCCCAAAAAAAAAAACACAACACAAAAACAAAACAAAACAAAACAAAACAAAACAGGTAGTCTCCAATTCCACCGGTACATACGTCTTTATGTAGAGTCGGAACTCAAAATTAAAGAAAGTCTTCTGAGTTTAAATATTCCTACGTATTATTCAATCATTTTAAGATTTCAATGAACAGAATATTGATAGGATTTTTTGTCATTCTCCATGTAGTGAAGATATTTTATAATTTGGGTTAAGAATTGTGGCTGAAAAGAAAAAAAAAGTTCCTTGAGGGGGTTCTGTTTTTTGTTGCGGGTAGAAATACGTTGTGACAAATTTTCTGTGCACAAAAGTACATTGTTCTTATGGTTGTAGAGATGCGACCATTTATTGATCATGTGCGATGGAATATGCAAAATATATAAACAACATCTTGGTTATTTCTCTTTAAATATGTACCTGCTGTATGCATGGGCCACAACCAGGAATGACAGTGGCACACGCCAAGTGCTTGTCGACAACAGGAGGCATAGATTTGGGCTCGGGAAGACACGCATCAACCACATGTATTGAAAGTTATACATTATCACGCAATAAAAGAGCGCTTTAACTAAGGTTGTTCATTGCACAGGCAAGCATTGCTAGAAACCTATAGGAGTAAATGATCATTTATTGCTATCCTGTACTCACACTGAAGACAAAAGACACAGTACTCTCATATTAACCAGCTTTTACTTAGGGGAGACTGGACCATCTAGTTGACGGCAAACATCTAAAAAAAAAATGACCGTAGAGCGGAATTAATCACATAACTTTAGTTTAATCCTCTACTCATACACGGACATCATAATTTATTCCCAACACGACGGCTTTTTGTTTTTTGCCAATTTCTGAGAAAAAGTCTATTTGTTCTCAAATAGCATAAGGAAAATATATTCATACACTTTTATAGACCGACCTTCTATTTCAGTTCCCGCATGCCTACAGATATAGAAAATATACAACTGGCCCAGGTCAAAAGCTTTCTTTGGAAAAAATACTGTTGACCCAGTTCAAACGAGGCACTGGGGAAGCTTAGCAGTAAAAGCTTTTAAAATCTGGTTCCCAGTCCCTTATATATTATTGTTCAGTAGCACTCAGGCTATCATGGTTTATTAGTTGTTTTCAATGAAGCGGTATTCTGTGAATGGTAACCATTAAAACAACTCCTATAGTGTTTCTACTTAACATCCATTCCTAACAAATGAATTATTGTTAAAAATGATTCCGTTGGGATATCGTTAAAGCTAAACTCGTCATTCATCCAAATCAGACTTGTCAAGGGTGATTCAATCTATTGATGTGGACAACATTTAGTTTTTAGCTTGCAACAAACAGACAATAAACATCAAGTAAAGCGCAAATGTTTTTCACAACCATTGACATCATTAGACTTCTTTAGCTCACATCAATTCTCATGCTCGTGCGGGAAGGCCCTTGAATGACAATTTTTTTACAGACCCATTTTCTCTTATTGCTTAATAGCTGACTAACACGAGGATGGCTTGAACAATAAATGTGACCCTTGCTTGATGCTCTACAACGTTAACCCCTTCAGTGCCAAGTTTTGAACTGAGTCAACAGCTTTCCTTAGCTCGCCTTGGGCGCAATGCGACCACAGGGCGCCGAGGAAGGCTGTTGACCTGGAGCACTAGATTCTATGGGACTGTACCCATGTTGGTACGAGAGAGAAGAGAAAGGTCCTTTTTTTTTGCAAATATATCAATAGAGGATCCGTTTGATAATTTGGAGAGGTTCATCTTAAGTACTTCGACTTAAGTTGTAGTTGACAGTAAAAGAACTAACTGAGTATTTGTTCAAGGTATATCGGATTTTTTCAAAGCATTCCGACAAGTAACATCTAAATGCACTCGCTCATTGCAAGAATATACATATCAAAACGTGTCGGGATAAAGTAAATGTACCAAATGATGGAACGTGATCTGGTAACGTGGCGTATCAAGATGACATTATATACATACACGGCAGTGGAATATGACCTGATATACTTTTGGTAAATATGATAAATCTACGTATCTTACACTTAGTATAATATGACAAATCATACTTAAAGTACCTAACGTGAAAAATATAATTAGATGCTTTTGGTTGATTAAGACAGTACATGCGTACTTATGAATGAAATGTCATCGGATGTTTTTGTTTGTAAATATAGCATATAGGTACCTAAGAACGTAATGTGATCTGATGCTTTGGGTATAATAGTATAACAAATACGTACCTAACAATGGAATGTGATCTGATGTTTTGGGTATATTCCCAGCAACGTTGAGCAAGAAGATACGAAATGATAATAACACAACCACTCCAATTTGCATCTTTTGGCCAGGCGTGCAAAAGAAGATTGACAGTAGTAATACTGACGTCATAATACTTGGTAATATGACGTTTAAAATGTAAAACGTATGTCGTCGTCGTAAATATAAATTTGCAGAGACAAATGAATATATCTCGTCCGGGCAACATGCATATGCAAACTCTTGACGCACTATGAGAGTACTTGATATTTCCCATTCGCCATTCTCCTTGTACGAATCCAGATTGACCTCACCAGATGAGTTCGTCAAATTCATTTTGGTTGTGTGGTAAGACCAAGCACCAAAATTCAGTTTACATTGTTGGTCGTCGAAGGGGTAGTAGGTAATATCAATTTGACACATTGTTTTGTACACTCCTCCGGGTTCCCAATGAACGTGTCCGTCGAACGATACGACCGCACGAAACTGGTTGTAATTCTCGTAAATTTTTTCAGCTCTGCAAAAAAGGAAAAACACATTTTTAAAGATCCAGCTAGTTTCTCTACCTCTGCCTATGTATATATTTTTCTGTCTCTTTAGTCTCTTTCTCTCTCTCTGTCTCCAACCATAGGGCCCAGCAACGCATGTAAGTCAAAGTTATCAAAAAGTTGTATTCCGTGCTTCGCTAGTTTATCGCGGGAACTGTCGTAATTTTTCTGTATTTAGAAGAAAAGACAATTCTCTGACTCGAAAATACATGTAATAATGATACGTGTACCCTTTTACTTAAAATCAGAGACAGTGCTTTTTAAACTAAAGTATCTTTGATTGAAATGATATGAATAGGTGAAAATTATGAAAAGATGAGACTTGACTCTCTTCACAGTAAATAAAGCAATGGTCTTAGGGATACGCTAACATCTGACCAATTAAATGTACCAAAACCCGTCAGGTGACCACTCTTTACACGTGGTCTCCTACGGTTCGAGTTCTTGACTTATGCCTTTAGAGACTTGCCCGTTGATAACAGCGAATTCCGGTCTCCACAGTGACGCTGCCTCCACGATCACCTCCGTTAAGTTGTTATGTTTTCGAGGAGACCACGTCAATCTCTCGTCCTTCCAATCCTGACAAAATATTGTCAATATTTTAGTCAGCAAAACAAGCCAAACGTTTGCTTCAATAGGCTCGCTGTTGAAACAAAACGCGCCACATAAAATATAATGGCTGGTGATTCAGCCAAGTTCACAGTCTTTTTACATTTAATGTTATTTGAAAGGTCTGGCATGCGTACAAATGGGAAAATTAAGCACACGGAAAGCATCCCGCCAAGCACGCGCAATTACTGAATTAAATAGAATGGCAAGCACTGTGTCTATGAATTAAATTGAGATATATTTGTACACAATGAAGAAATTACGACTCTTTTATTTTCATAGTCACGAAAGTACGCTTACTATATATACATATACATATATATATATATATATATATATATATATATATATATATATATATATATATATATATATATATATATATATATATATATATATATATATATATATACATATATATTGTATTTGTGTCTTTTTGTCCAGAACCACTTCCTGGTAGTCATTGCCCTATTCCGCAGTCCGAACTCTTTACTCTCAATAAGCCTACTTGTCACTGTCTAGCCTATATCTATATGGTAATACTATTGTCCATATTGCACATGTTCTTTTGTAGAATTTTGAAATAGACTGTATTGGCCCAAATAAATAAAAAGGATCTGCAGCGGGTAGCTAATCAGAATATGTTTCGGAGCGTATACCCATACATGTCTCTCTGAGTACCGGCTCCTTATCTAAGCTTAGTATTCAGCAAAGACAAACCAAATAATAATAAATAAATATGAATGTGGCAAATGATGAATTGGCTAAATATGTGAAGTTTTGCTTATAAATGCACAGCTTCATTATGATAGAAGAAAACCTGTCAAACAAAACATAATTACTAAATTTGTATAGTACAGGTTCAGATGAGAACAATTTGATATATATATATATATATATATATATATATATATATATATATATATATATATATATATATATATATATATATATATACTCGTATGTAGGAATAGTACTTATGCGTACGTGATTATACCTGTCTTTACCTACCAGAATAAGGAGTCCTGTCGTGGTGAGAATCTGACTTCTTACATCCTGAAAGTAGGAAAAAAGTAATGATCAGGATTATTGCGTTATTTGTTGTGTTTTTTTTTTCTCTGTAGAAATAGTTCCTGTCCATGGAAAGGAACAAGTAAGGCATGTCGACGTATGGAAATTAATATCCCACAGGTTTCAGAAAGGATTAGGCAAGTGCGCCGTGAGACATGGGGACATAACAGAATGACAGGTCAATTATGTCATATTTCTCTCGAGAGATTCATTAGTAACTGTGGGACTTTAGTCAGAAATCATTAATGGCAATCTTGGCATAATATGGAGAATATGACGGGGCAGCTGTACAAAGGCCGGTAACAAAGATACGAGTTAATGCTTCTCTTGTTAACATCAAAACAGGATGCTCTGCACCATCTTCAATTAGTCGAGTCGCATAAATTTAGGCTTGGTTCCCCTTGTACTTAATCTTTAAAACATGTCACGACCTTTTTGATGGGCAACATACTGGGACAATCTTAGCGTATTCCTAACTTTAAACTCTATGGTCACGGCTTGCAAGTTGTAGCCTTTCAATGGGCGCACACTATGAATACAATGTTTCACACTACCACATTAGTTATTTGTTGCACCTGAATCTCCGCCATATATTTGTTACTTCCAGAATATACAGGGCGTTATATGAAATATTTCAAGGTACTAGAAGCAAAAATAAACAGCGTACTTATAGCTTAATATTTCGGTATTACTCCTCAGGGTGTTTTGCTGTGAGTCAATTTTGATTATGATCACGCTGAAAATCATGGAGTCAACTATCCGAATGATTGTTGCAACTTTTTGTTGGTCATTTGTGGAGGCAACGGACTCAACAGCTCCCAAAGCTGATTAAATGTTAGCAACACAAATCTGTGGGCTTCAGCTGTGCGCTTGATCAGGTGTGCTAAGGGGCCCCGTAAGGGTTTTAAGGATTGTTGAGTTTTTGTGCTTTGATAAAGGGATTATTTGATTATTTTACCTGATAAAATATTGCGTCACTGAGATTTAGGATTAGGTTTTGATATTATGGAGTATTATATTATGTGGGTCAAATATATGTATCATTGGATTATTGTTACCCACCTAACAGGGCCCCGTTACGTATTATGGTGCACTCGACAGATGACGTCAAGGCTTTTTTCGCCATGGACGGACCTCCGCCCGACGCTTTTCTGAACAGAACCACCAGCCTTGATTGTACCGCTTGAAAAGAACCACTAAGCAACGCACAACCACGGGATACTTGCGTCAATTTAAAATTCGTGGTGCACGTATCCCCTGGTTGTGCTTTGCTCTTTTTGGGGGATGGGTGGGGGTGGTCCTTATCAAGTGGGCCCTTAGTACTGTGGCCTCAGCAATTCTTAACATATTTATTACAAGCCACATGCATCAGTCAACTCATCAAGTTAGATTTGACTGATACAAGCTAAGCTGAGTTAACCGAAGATACCATCTCAGATAAGTGAAGTCTATTCTTGGTCGCACAAAACGTTAACAGATGCTCAAACGCGGCAGCCCATTGAACCGAGAGCACACACTGCGCTGGCATCCAGTGGGTTAACTCTGCCTGTGCCCTCTGCGACAAAAGGCGAGTCATTTTTCTCAAACTACCTTCATTCAAGTGGCAGCGTGTCTATAAGTGCACAACACCTACGAATGGTCCGGGCCAAAAGTTTTACTCGGGGAGCTCATGGCGTAGTGGTCCAACGCGAGCCCAGAAAGTCTGTTAACTCAGTCAAAATTGCCACTGAAAGAGTCAATTGGTGCGGTACGAATATGTATGATGCAAATATGAGGAATAAAGCTTGTTTAGCCGTGTAAAATTACGCTGTTTGACAGCTACTGTATTTGACGCAGGTTGGCCGTCCCTGGACAAAACATATTCAGTTTCACTGACAAAAAACGGAAGCACAGATGTCAATGACGTGAAACAGGCAGGGCAAGCCAAAGGCTAAACGTAATCTTTTTACAACTTAAAATTGCCGAGACGTCTTTTTCTTCAAATAAAAGCTGCCGTTTAGATGCAACACGTTAAAAAACAGGATTGCCACAGTCCTGTGCTCAGCTGACCTTCTAAACAAGTATTATAGTTGTCCAATACCCTTGAGAATTAGGAGAAGACCTGCCATGTTCATTGCCAACAAAGCCTTTATTAAGAGGCGTAATCACCAGGTAAAACGATTTTTGTGGCTTGTACACCTCTTAGGTTTATGAAAGAACAGAAAGTAGGCAAATGGCCGACAAACGTCTGTCGCGGTGCATTATCAGTTGCTATGCGAGCTGTTTAACCTTGTGCAGCGCTCAATGATACCTTTTGCTAAAGTACCGGTACCCTCCGAATAGCCTACCCCCATATCAGTTCTAAAAATGGATGGCATAAATGAAAACTGGCATGAGCCGTTAATCGTTTCGACATTCTGCGAATCACACACGGACCGGGATACTATAGCATGCAAATTCGCCTTTACATCAATAGCGACAACTATTTCACTTGAATATTGGAAAAATAACGTAAACCATGGACGTGGTATTAACTCCTTATCTGTCATTTTTCATACTTACACACACACACACACACACACACACACACACACACACACACACACACACACACACACACACACAGAGGCATATATATATATATATATATATATATATATATATATATATATATATATATATATATAAATGTAAAACAAACTCCATAATGAAACTTCCTCCTCACTGTGAAAGAGTCCAAACAATAAAACTCTATATCACTGCCAACCCTGATTCAGTGCTTCAACCTTGTGGGTCAGGTTTGTGACATTTGAGTAAATACTGTCAAATTTGAGTATAACCTTTTCCAGATTGAGTAAATGTGTACTTAGGCATGTCAGAAAAGAATGAAAGGCATTAGCTTTTAAGTTCAAATCATGCTATCAAAACATAATTTTTCTTAACCCGATTTTAAGTACAACTAGGCAAACTGGTAACTGTCGTCGGCCGCTGCTTGCTACCGATGGCCCCTGTGGGTTTAACCATTATAACTTACAGCCTGTCTGTTCACACGAGATAAAACTACACATCTGTAATAAACAGATAATATATAGTTTTATGATTGAAGATACAGAGATATATGGTCACTTCAGGGCATTTAATATGGAACTCCTCGGCTGGTATCAGGATAGCGCAGCTATCTTTTCTCAAAATTAGAAGTCTGGTACCGGTGCACGTGGTCCCCACACTGAGACATGTTGACTGTGACGGAAGTTTCGTATGCTATCTTTAGGTTCTTCAAACCCCATGTGCTCCTCAATACTGAACACACTTCTAGGCCAATGGTTGCTTCATCTGAACTCCAAGGAAAATGCTTTCCGTCTCAGCGCTGAACCAAACACTTGCTCTTAAGATCTAAAGGCCTTTTATGATAATCAATAATTTTGTATCAAATGTGCTACTTAAGTTCATGGTCATATCACTCCATGTGAAGCCAATGGGTCTGTTTACTTTAAATGCTTAATATCATATAAAAAGAAGTTCACACTTTATATTAAACTTTTCTTAACACAAATGATAGTCATTCTTTATTGCCTCCATTCTCAAGACAGATGCAAGAGTATGTTACATTTAGTCATTCATGGAAGAGAATAAAATTATGATATAATGCTATATATATATATATATATATATACATATATATATATATATATATATATATATATATATATATATATATATATATATATTACATATGAAACATTGGACGGTCACACGTTTATAATAACAGCTCAATGAAAAGTAAAGTGAAGATATCCATGTACAATGGAAAATTATAATTTAAATTGCATTCTGTTTGTTACAATATATGAAATATAGGAAAATGTTTGAAATTTTTGTTACTAGCCTATTTGTAGAAGAAATCTTGGCCATTTTTGCTTAAAAATACACTTTCTAACTTATTAGTCATGTACAGGACTTATTTCATTGGATTCATATGGGTACCAGAAGTTTGGCCGCATATATGCGGACATGGTCATAAGGGGATAGTTATATGAATCCGCACAATTGCGGACATCAGCTGGAAAGTGCTAAGTTGCTGCTGCCTAGACAGGTCTGCAACAATACCCTCAAATTTTACATAAAACTGTTTATCCCCACCAAGCCGTTTAAAGTCTGAAAAATATTCACTACTCATGTAAACAGTCTTGCTGTGGTATAAAAATGTTTGTCACACAATAAGGTTAAATGTCCACACTCTTCTATAATTTCTCTTTGTTCACAAATTTCACTTAATCTTTGCTCCAGAGGTATCTGCTCTATTCTACCAGAGTTTATCTTTGATGTATTAATTGTTATGTTTGACCAAGTAAACGCTTTGACTTAAATCAGATTATGCTACAGTAAGTATTCAACAAGACCACACACGAAGTCAGAAACCGTCAGTATATTTGACTGCAAAAACTAAGCTCACAATTATGAACCATTTAGGTACTTTCATGCATTTTGCCTCAGAGAGTAATTGCTTCTTTATTTCTTTTTCTTCCTTCCTTCCTTCCTTCCTTCTTTCCTTTCTTTCTTCCTTTCTTTCTTTGTTTCTTTCTTCCTTTGTTTTTTCCTTTCTTTCTTTCTCTCTTTCCTTTTTTCCTTGCTTCCTTCTTTCTTTTCTCTCTCTCTCTTATTTTTCCCTCTCTCTGTCTTTCTTTTTGGGAGTAGATGCTCAGTATTAACTGCGTATTGAGTGTTGACATAATATATATGATTTTGTATGGTGTGCTAATGATTAGAGCACGCAGACCATTACTTATGGGTGTCCATCACACCACGTAAATAGTAAGGCACCAGTCGCCTGCACAGTCTAACCGGCAGTACGGTATCATTAATATTGCAAGCACTAGCTCAGTATGGCAATAGACATTGCGTGCTGAGCAGACCAAGCACAGGCCCATGCTCTCTGCACACTACTCTGCCTGATCGTTGACTACAGTCATGATCCGCGTTTACGTTTGGAAAAGTAAAGGGAGGAATTCACGGCAGTTGGACCGCTTGCAGACAAATGGAAGCTGCGACATAGGGATGGGATGATGCCTTTCTTCTCCCAGAAAGGGGGGGGGGTTGCATGTTGCTCCCAAGAAGACATGAGGATGCCCCATGGTGGAGGATTGTTTTGCATTTTACCCTGAACTGCTAAAAAGGACAGGTTATTCACCAAACAGAAGATCGTAACGACTATTATAACAAGAGTATCCATGCTGCACTGCCGGGTCTTCTCGTGCATCACTATCCTGTCGAATCCGAGTGTATTCCGGATTCTGGCAACGAACGGGACGCGTTTGTTATCTGCGATGAGTGTACTGTACTGCGTGCAAATGATGATGATGATGATAATAATAATAACAACAAAAACAACAACAACAATGATAATGATAATGATAATGATAATGATAATGATAATGATAATGATAATGATAATGATAATGATAATGATAATGATAATGATAATAATAATAATAAAAACCGAATCGCGTGGCAATATTTATATCGAAAGAGGTAAAAGCCAGTTCATGCAGGGACATGTCAGTTACCCCAATTCCCCTGGTCAACCCCAATTCCATACTGGATCCCAAGTGTCTCATAAAATACATACTATTACATGCCATGCAAGTTACTGTTGGATGTAGTGTGGGTAATCCAGATGCATGCACGAACGTAGAATCCACAACTGGATGTTTGAGATACAGCGGCCACATATGTTACAACGCCCAGTACTTATTCACAGGCAATATGTTACATTACCTGTTTTTTTTTATTTAATTGATTTTTCACGAGCAGGATACAATTTCTTTCATTGCATAGCATTGTACATTGCGTTTTGTATATTGCGTGCTTCTGAGTTTCCTCCTGTTTCATATCAATATGCTGTGTCTGTTAGTTTTAAGTTAATCACCGGCAGACACCAAATTCACAAATATGACCATCGACCTAGGACATTCTCTGTAGGACCATCATCATATCAACATCAAGCCTAGGGGATATTATGTAGTTTACACAGGGTGATGCCCTCTTCTCTCTACGGTTTAATGAAATATTTGTAAGACATACCAACTTATTTAGTCCTCATGGTACAAGTCATGTCCATTCATTTAACTGTTCCTGTGACCTTGGCTGTTACATAATGTCATTGATGCGATTTCCCACCTTGAAGTTTGCATAGAGCCAATAGTATATGTGATATCTAAGTCTTGGCTGAAACATTTATATTTTTATCATAACATAAAATTTACTAAAGCTTAAACGGTGACTCTGACAATTATGTGAAGGTCGATCACATGGATGCCCGGGCTAGCCCATATTGATGACTATCGGCATCACCAATTTCAAATTCCGAGTGGAAATAGTTCTGCATTTATCGCGCATAACTCACAATCACTAAACCTCCCATACGACCTTTGGAATCAAATCAAAGTCACCCCATGGACAATCTAATACCTTGGAATTCTAGATATGTCCTGCATCTTTTCAAAGAAATTACAAGGCAGGTTTTCCTTTCATATAGAATGCCTCTATAAACAAAAAAAAACAAAAAAAAAAAAAAAACAAAAACAAAAACAAAAAAAAACAAAAACAAAAAAAAAAACAACCTAGCTGCTGCGGCATTTTTACTAATACCCCAATCGCATGACATCCTAACATATATTGTTATTGATCACTATATAGTTTTGAAAATTTGTAATACATTAGGCAGTGACACCAGCACTCCATGGTGATAAACGTTGGCAGCGAGAAAGTCAATGTACATTCACAACAAGCTTGAAGAAAACCCAATTATTCATTTTGGTTAATCGTCGGTTATTAATATTTGTAAATTGCTTTTATTTCGCTATATACTTATTTTCGTTTATTTCGCTGATGACACAAAAACCGTGAAAATAAAAACACAGTGAAATAGTATTTCAAAATTGTTTAAATAGGAATCATGTCTAAAAAGAGAATTCAAATCTACATTGAAATGTGAAAAAAAAATGCATAAGCCGTGAAAATTTTTACACGAAAAAATAAAGCAATTTACGGTAAAACTATTTTTAAAAATCCGTAGGCAATGGTTCAAAAAAATCACAGTGCCACTTGTTAAAGCAAGAAGACTGCGACAGTCGTGTGCTCAGCTGGCATACACATATACTCTTGCGATTTTTTTAGAAATTCGAAGAAGTATAAAATGTGAATGAGCAGTAGAATTCCCATTGAATTACAAAGTCATCAAAATGAAAGGTGCATTTACGGATAAGCACTCGAAAAAAAAAACAAGAAAAAAAAAAAAACAAGAAAAAAAAAACAAGAAAAAAAAAAAAAAACAGGGAAAAAAAAACAAAAAAAAAAAAAAAAAAAAAAAAACCCAGGAAAAAAAAAAAAAACGTTAAAAATCAAGAATCTGCAGTATTGACACGTAGTGACCAACTTTGTTTGACCCCTCCACAAGAAACATATCAACTAAGTTTTAGCTCAATCTGATTGATAATTCTGGAGACGAAGTCAAAAATAGCAATAAACCCCCAAAATCATTAAAATATTGGGAGAAAAATCGCAGCGCCACGTGATGGTGAACAAATTAAGAACTAAGAGTCTCTAGGAGTGCTCCTTTACGATATCAAAGCAATCGGATGAGTAGTTTTAGAGAGGAAGACTTTTTAAGATTCGCCCAAAAAAGAACAATTGAAAAAAATCACTGGAGAATGACCATTTGAATAAACTTGGTAGAGATCCACCCAAGGTATACCGCCACCACGTTTGAAGTAAATTTAGCTGACAGTTTTGGAGAAGAAGTCGATTGTTGGCGACGGGTGACGGACGACAACGGACGAAGGACCATAAATTAAACTCAGCTACTGGCAAGTCAGCTCTGCTAAAAAAGGAAGGTTTTAGGATATCCAGACGTATGCTTCTGGCGTTCTGGAAAAATTAGCCCATCAATACGCAATGTGCATATCAATTTCGTAGCCACAAGCCGCGGGTTAGGCGCCTGGCGATCACCGGGGACGTGTGGGTCGCATCACTGTCACAGATAGGCCATATGTTTATTTCTCACAAAATTAGTATTTTTTGAGAAATATAAGTTCACATATGCCAAACCCTGTATTTTTCTAGTACTTCCCAAGCCACATATAAGAAAAAAATCCATATGCCTATTTTAAGTATTCTGTATTTCCAAAATATTAGTAATATCCTGGTCGTCCCCCACAGGTGCCGACCCGTATCTCGCCATTTCTCACCAAGCGAGACTAAGCAATTAGGTATGCAGTTGCGGCTGGAACTTAATATGCATATCTCATATTTCAGAGCTGCTTTTTAAAGATTATCCGGCAATATAACCCCTCCCTGCCCCACCCACCAAAAAGATCTGGCCAGCTGCTTTGAAAAGTGGAAATATAATTGTCCTGTCGCCTTATTATATCACAGCGTGTTTACCACAATGCATCTCGAGCTCGGGGGATCGCCGGGGACATGCTCAGCTGGCGGTTCAGACTCACAGTAGAATAGTACGTCAGATGCAGTGTTGACTCTTGCCGGAGTGATGCACGTATGTTCAAGTTCCTATCAGAGAAGGTTAGAAAATGCCGAACGTTAACCGTTGCGCGCTGAAGTGCAGAAATTCTCAGATGAAGACCCCTGGACTAAGCTTTTACCAGTTGCCGTCCGACAAAACAGATGGGAAACCTGGGGCAAATTAATCAGAAACGAAAACCTCAAGGTTGAATCAAAGTGTTTCAGTGTGGCCATCGTTGTAACTCTTCCTTAGAGTTGTCTTCTACTATAATTGCAGAAGGTAGTTTTGCACCGGGGGCGCTGTTTTCATCTAATATTACGAGGACATCAGGCATACTTCGACCACAACCGTGCTATGCTATATGCGTTGCTTTGACATTGTCCCCGGCGATCCCCCAAGATGCACTGCGGTAAACGCGCTGTGACGTGATAAGTTTTCAAGGCAATGGTAAACGGAAGACACACGCACGATCATTCATTCTGTACGCCCACCTGACCACTCTGTGCTGCGACCATTATGTATGCTTTTGTTAAAGGTATAGTAACGTCGGATTTACCTTTTCAGAAAGTGTTTAATGCTTGGTTAGGCTATGAACAGCATATACCAGGCCAAGCTATTTATTATTAGCTATGCAGTAGCTCCAAACGAGAAAACGTTTTATTTGAGGCTGGTGATTTTTAATTCTTAAACACTTAAAATAAATTTGAAAGCTACCAGTAGATGGGCACGTGGCTATGTTACATGACGTTGCCACTTCAAATCGCATACATGTATATTACCTCGAAACTGCATAAATATATTCCATTGTCAATTTTGATCACATTTGAATAGGAACGTCATACGCAAAGATCAATAAGCATGGGTTTATATTACGTTAATGTCCGATTGGAAGCGATAATAAGCTATGCAACTGTCGCATATCAAAAGATTAACCCTTTTGGGGTAGAATGAGGTGAAGTAAACTGTTTTACTGGTGTGAGTTGAGCAACGCACAGAGAACAACTGTTGACCCTGGACATACTGTCACAAAACTCATAACTGTGAAGTAAATGATTGAAGCAAACGATATATTTGGCATGGGGTGGGGGGTTCAAATGTTTTCAGACGGCAGTGGACTAAATCAACCAGATGGTTAAAATCAATAACCCCCAAATAAGCGATTATTAGACATATTCCGTTGTCATGCACTAACAGCTGCTGCCTTATATCCATAAAATAACAACTTTCATGAAAAAATGGCCTCACCAAGTCTTTGATGTGCATAAGTGAAAACTGGACTTGAACCCTGACGGTGTCCGAAGAATTGAGCACTGGTCGGGCTGCTAGATTGTAGTCGTGAAATAACGTGTCCATGAGCCGTTCCTCGTCTGTCATCACTCTGCCACGTGCCACTGAGATACAATCAACGTTTGACTAATAAACATGATAAATTAATCAGTGTTGACAATCACCAGTCCGGACCTTGCAATGAGAATAGTGCACCATAAGACTTGTTTCATGAGATGAATTTTCGCAATTAATTTCTTGTTTGTTGCATCCACTTATATATTTGTTACCAGACATGGACTGCTACAGAATGTTTCTCATCTCTTGCATGAACTATCAAAGTAAAGCATCAGTAAGTGATTACTGTGCAACTTTTGTAGACTAGTTCCAGAGGTTGATTGTGCAGGTCTAACCTTGCGCAGCAAAATTTCTAGACTTCTGCTTTCCTTGTAAGTTTTCACACACATGTATAAAAATGTTGACCATATGAAATTTGTTGTAAATTTAGTTGTTTTTGTGTGTAACTGTAGATTTCTAAATAACACATTAAAGGAGTACGTACATTTAGTGAAAGCTATGATTTCCACTATGGCAAGAAGCATCCATGCGGGCTGTAGTAGAGATGGTCCCACGTTCATTCCAGGTCGTCTGCACAACTCGCATGGGCTCATCTAATCTACAAATAACACAAATACGAGAAATTAACATCATTAAAAAGCTTTTATGGAACTCTGTGATTATTATCCTTTAGGGCAAAGGTGCAATTTAAATGGAAGTCACGTTTGTCGTTAGTATTGTGCGTTGGGTCGAATGCAGAACTGAACGCACAATCTGCGGCCAGACGAGCGATATGTGTTCGCGTGGTGTTTTAATATGAACGCAAGTAACCTTTTTTATTTTCATTGGAGAGCAAGGAAGAGAAACATTTGTTGACAAATTTAGCCATACAATGAAATTTGTCCTGCGCGGATTGGTGCTTCTACATGCAGCGCTTACAAATTTATCGAATCAAAATTTACAATGTCAAGTGACGGGGATACACACACGTGCCCAGGTACAGCATTTTCAAACATGTGGCCACATGAGTAATTCACAGGATGACAAACTTCAAAGCAAAATATGCAATCTTTGTTGCTTGCTGTCCTTCTTGTCTCTGTCTTTCATCCCGTCTACTTCCAAGGGGTGATGATGTTACCATTGGCGTGTGTCCAAATAAGATTGCAAAACGTTTAGTCGCCTTCCATGAAGACAAAAATATGAATTACAGCTCGAATCATTTACGTATGTCTCTATCAAAGTTACAGAGACACTTTGTATCAAATATGTAAGACTCGAATATTGTGTAGAATTGAATATCGTGTATGTGATCAGTGTTCCGGCATGCCATTAATATTGTAGCATGAATTATGAAAAGGTTTACACAAATGAACGTCCGTGTGTATATTAAAGCATTTTTTGTTGTTGTTGTTGTTGTTGTTGTTTTTTCTTTTTTTTTTGTTTGTTTTTGTTTGTTTGTTTGTTTTGTTTCTTTGTTTTTTTGTTTTTTGTTTTATTTTTTTGTCTAATTGTCTTATACAATTATCTACGTTTTGTTCAAGTGACAGAAATGGTCAAACTGAGTCACCGGAATTTATTAAGAGACAACCGATAGACTTGTACTTCCTCTTTTCTTGGAGTGGACATCAAAAGTCCAGTGGGAATTCATTATATGATTACTCAGCAGTAAACGTGTCGCGAAGTTTCATTTACTGTTGAACTGAGTCATAGACAGACAGCCCCTGTCACGTGAGCGGAATATCCATGCACTTGCACTGTATTTCATATTGTCTCACTGTTGAAATTTGCAGCTACCTTCGGTCAAGAAATAAAGTTTAGCACCACGTCGGCACCACATCTTTCGTGTAGATCTGACCCCTTGTCCACTGCTACTACTACTACTAAAACTACTACTACTACTACTACTACTACTACTACTACTACTATTATTATTATTATTATTATTATTATTACTACTACAACTAGCACTACTACTACAAATATTACTACTACTGGTACTTCTACTACTTAGCCAATCTATCTACACCTCATATTCAATCCAGTCACTACGTATGCCTACATCTTTATTTTGTTTGGTCCTCATTATCACGTTTGTGGTGGTAAGTGACCAACTATGAAAGACAGTATACGTAGCCCGTATGCTAAACTTTATTGCTAGCTTTCTCGCCTATTTTGTCTTCTTACTTCAGGGTGCAGCAATCATTAGCGGTACTTCCCCCTCCCCCCCCCCCCCCATTTATCTCAGATTTCAAGATTTTATCATTGGCAATTCTCCACTTCCCCAATTACCCAAGACCTTGCTTTCTGTATGAAATGTAGGTGTCAGCATATTGAATTAGCGCGTGCTTTTGTTTTTGTTTTGGCTTCTTTGACGGTAACCATAACCTCGGCATTGCCTAGGATAATATTAATTATGCGAAGCTGGAGCTATGAGGTGTTAATATGCCGCGCTTGGATGTGCTAGTTAGATAATTAGTTAATAATCCAACGGGATGACGAAGCTCCGGCGACTGCAGTAAATATTGTTTAGCGGCTCTCAGCAGCAGCTTTGAAATAAATAATAAACACCACAAGTAAGATTAAAATGCAATCAGAGATTGCTGGACCCAGACCCATACCCAGCCTCATTTATAACGTTGCTAACCACAGGTTTCATTTTGAAATGACTGTAGTCAATAAAAAAGGCTATCTTTGTGACCCAGATGTCCGCCTAGTGACCTCCTATTGTTTCAAGACACACCTTTAGGTCAAGATAAATGTGTATATATATATATATATATATATATATATATATATATGTGTGTGTGTGTGTGTGTGTGTGTGTGTGTGTGTGTGTGTGTGTGTGTGTGTGGTTTCATTTAACTGAGTTAAATAGTAAGGAAATTATAGCCCAGACCCGATCTTAGAAAGATGTGTCACTGTCACCCACATACATAACCTAGTGAGCTGCTTTTGATACATGACACCCTTATGACCGGATGCACCATATAATGCTTTATGAATCTAAGTTGAACGGAAAGCGAATTATACACATCCAAGATCCATTGCAATACTACAGTAATGTCCCATTTGAAATTTACTAAACTCGCTCTGTGACCTTGCATATTGGGTCAAGGTAACCCATTTTCAAATTCGTCCAAGATCTTATGCAGGAGAAAAATCATGTGCAATATGAAATGTCTAGGTCTAAAAATGTATGTTATGTGAACACCTAATTCATTAAAATGACTTTATGACCTTGGAAATTGGCTCAGGACCACCACTTTGAACTCTTCCGAGACCTAACGTCGGACTATGATCAATCGCAATTTCAAAGGTCAATGTCCAGCATTTTCCAAGTTATCATGTAAAACATAATTCACCAAAATGGCTCTGTGACCTAGGGATTTCGGTCAAGGTCATCCATCTTTATTCTCTTCCGAGACATTATATTGGACTAAAACCTTGTGTAATAAGAAAGGTTCGTGTCAAAAACATTTCAAGTTATCTCGTGAACAACTAATTCACGCCTGAACACCAATTTCACTAAAATGAGTCTGTGACCTTGAGTATTGGGTCAAGGTCACGCATCTTTGTTTTTTATTTTTTTAAACCTCATTAAGGACTACTCGCATATGCAACATAAAACTCCAGGTAAATAACTTTGCAAGTTACCGTGTGAAAACTAAATTCCCTAAACTGGCTCTGTGACCTTGGGAATTAGATCAACGTCATCCATCTTCCGAGTCTTTTGAGACCTTACATAGGACTGTAACCACCTGTAATTTGACAGGACTATGTCAAAAACGTTCTTAGTTATCGCGTGAAAAGCAAATTCACTTGAATATATCTTTGACGTGAAAATATCTCTTTGACGTGATGAATTGTGTCAAGGTTACCCATCTTCTAACTCGTTTTAGATCTTAAGTTGGACTGTAAATAAGTGCAATTTGACATGCCTATGTTCACAACGTTTCAATTATTCGAGTGAAAACTAAATTCACAACAATGGCCGTGTGACCTTGGGAGTTGGGTCAAGGTTACCCATCTTCAAACCCGTTTGAGACATTATTTGGGCATGTGCAATATCAAAGACCTAGGTAAAAAAACTTTCCAAGTTATTGCATCAAAACAAAATTCACCAAAATCGCTATGTGGCCTTGGGATTAAGGTCAAGGTCATCCATCTCCCAACTTGTTCGAGACCTTATGTAAGACCAAAACTGTATACAACAATAAAGGTCTGTGTAAAAAACGCTTTAAGTTATCGCAGCAAAACCAAATTCACTAAAATAACTCTGTGACATTGGATATCTGCTCAAGGGCAGCCATATTCGAACTCGTCCGACACCTTATGCGGGACAGTGATTAACTGTAATTTGACAGGTCTATGTCAAAAGTTTCAAGTTATTGCGTGTAAACTAAATTCAGTGAAATGGCTCTGTGACCTTGGGAATTGGGTCAAGGTCACACATCATCAAACCATTCCGAGACCTTATCAAGGACTATAAGCAAGTGAAATATGAAAGCCTTATGCAAAAAACTTTTCAAGTTATCGCTTGAAAAGCGAATTCCCTAAAATGGCTCTGTGACCTTGGGAAATGGGTAAATGCCACCCATCATCGAACTCGCCTGAGACCCCAAACTCGTCGGAGACCTTCTTTAGGACTATAAACATGTGTAACATAAAAAAAAACGAGGCAAAAAATCCTTTTGAGTTACCACGTAAAAGCTGTCCGTGCGGACACACACACACACACACATACACACACACACACACACACACACACACACACACACACGGACAAGGTAATCGCCATATACTCCCTCCTGCTTCGGAGGGATGGGCGGGGGGAGGGGCTTGTAAAAGAAAATACATGACAGGTATGAGAATAGTTCTTAATGTGAAGATGACAAAAGCTGTCCTCACATGTATTTCCATTTATATAAAATGCAACGAAAAAACAAAAACTTGCAACAATGTTGACACAGCACACACAAACACAGTCACACGGATATGTATATATATATGTATGTATATATATATATGTATATATATATATATATACATATATATTATCTAATTTTCTGTAAGGCGTATGTAACTATAGAATTAAAAATTCAAACGAGACCACAAACGATTTTACATGTTATTGATTACTTGCATTGCACTTTTACAAGCTGCACTTAATACCACTGAGGCTATACATTTTAAGTCCATCAATTCTAAAAAAAGCAATAATCGAAGCATATACAGGCACATGGGATTTGCATTACTCAAACGATTGTCGACTAGGGCTGGTGCTAATGGACATTTCTGAAAACCTGTTAGGTTTGGTTTTGGTACTCAATCTATATTTCCCATTAAAATGCGTATGTTTTACCTTACTGATATGTACGTATAATAAAACAAATCTCCCGATGTAAGTTTAATCTCACACCACAGAGCCTGCATTTATGCACCCCTAAATCAGTCTAAGCCGGGATTTCTCTAACGCCGATATGATAAGACTGCATCAAAGCTGCAAGGTGCATGTTTCCTTTCAGCCTATCGTTAAGACTATAATAGATATGTATTCTGCTACCGGTTATATTATCTTGCGTACATTCCACTACTGAATTATACAACACAGAATAATTGAATGAATAAGTCAAATTACGCAATAAATCCTAAATGGCTCAACATAATGACCCTCAGAAAGATATGCATCTGCTAGAATTGTAAATTTGGAAGTTCATGTATGAGTTGCTGCCCATAAAGGTAGCCAACTGATCCAAACTGCCATAACTCAAGACGCCGCCATAAAAAGTCCAGAACGCTCGCCCACAAATCTCCAAATAAATATAGACCATTTGGTGCCAGTTTTTTTTTATTGTTTGTGGCTAACTGGATCATCTTGCATCGATAGCTTACGCACTAGTTTCTGTGACATGAATATGCTTAGAAATGGACCACTTGGCAGAGTATGGATGGTACATAAACTAGAAGAGAATAAGGACAATATTCATTAACACGGCTATATCCTGACTCACTCTCTTTTTTATAAGAAAATACAAAAAAATGTTATATAAATTGTAAAGCAGTCACATATCATGTAATAATGAAAAAAAAAACCCACTCACACAAGGGTTCCAAATTTTGTGTGAAGCCATGCTGGCACATACAGCCTGACCTCTGTCAAACTATGGCACTGCAGCGCGTTTTCTGCACTGTATTGTAAATTATGGTCAAATTCAATTGTTAGTTCATGCTTTTCAGTTAAAGGTGCTGCGTAACATGGGACACGCCGTAACAGATATGTTTCAGAGGAACTAGTCGCTGTTTGTTGAGTATATTAAATTTATGTTTTTCTTTTTGGTAAGTGATTGAGGCATCTAAACTCTAGGCCGTAGAATATACCTACTAGACTTGAAAGTTTCGCTAGAACACATTCTTCCTTTCACCAATTTTATCGAAAACGTACTTACATTTCAAGGTGGCCAATTGTAAATTTATCAAAACTGACAATCTTGATAATTATTTAACATTACCATCGATAAGTTACAGATTGCACCAACATGTTTGCTCGGTGCACTTCAAATTTACTCATGATGCGCCAGGAAACTAATGAACCACTCCATTACTATCTTTTCTGGTAGTCCAAATACGCTGGCATTTGAATGTAACGGTCTCTTTGCGATGGGGAAGACGAGTTACGCTATTTGATGCACAAAGACAGACGGATGTTGTAAGCTTGATTGCAACTGACGTCTCTGTAGGCCGTGCTTGAAATAGCAGAGCTAGGTGTATTGAATCAAGAAAGCCACCGGTGCAAGACAAGCACCTGGAATGTTAAGCAATAAATGTTAATTTTCCAGACTGATAACCGCAGCTTTTCTCATCTTCACAAAAGCTTACCTATTAACTCATTTTTGTTATTATTTTGTTCCTTATCATGGGCTCATATGGTACATGGTATGTAAACACAAGGAGAGCAATAACAGGTCAAATATGAGGGGCGGACGTGTTGTGAGTTAAGAAAGCATTTATTCATATCATAAGAATTGTGCAAGTTGCACGATATTAACGAGGAGTGGGCAATGAATAATTAATGGCCACTAAGAGTTTTTAATCAATAAGATGTTGGGAACTATTTTATTTTCCGACATTCAGGAAAGTAGCCCTTCTTTTGCGGGTTAAAAGAGCACGAACTTCAATTTCCGGGGAATAAATACTTGCTGCAATATATCACAAAATTTTCATTCTTCCTTTGAGTACTTTTTCATGGACCTGAATTTGATACTCAATAAAAATTAATGTATGATCCCTTTTTCCAACTTTATAGGGATCTGCACATCACATAATATGGAACAAAACTGTTATTGCATAATTTCACGTTTGAAGACCACCACTGCTTCTCTCATCATTTACCGCAACGATTAATGTCTAATATCACATGCCTCTTGTATTTTCAGATATCGTAAAGATCCAAGTAAATGTTGACATCTCGCCCTCCCCCCCCCCTCAAAAAAAAAAAAAAAAAAAAAAAAAAAAAAAAAAAAAAACTTAATGAAAAAGTTATTATCCTTCTATTTATATATTAAAAGACTCGGGACTAGCTCTATACTCAGTAAGCTCACAAATGTCCCGCAGATTACAGGCACATCTGGTGAATATTCACCTCTCATCCATACCGTTAGTGGGTCTGCAAGTCTCTATATAGCCTTTATGAAGTGTACTGCTGCCTCATAATGCACAAATGTCCACTATCAAGAGCTCAGTCCTAAATGTTAACACTTTCCAGCTCAAATGGTCCAAAAGCGCTGTGGTGTAGGTCGTCGTCTACTTTGATGGTTGTACTGATATTTCATGTTAATAGCAACCGTTTGCATTGAATATGAAATGAAACCTTTGATAAATGCGCGCTCCAGATCAACAGTTTCTTTGCATTGATTGCATCAGTCTTGTGCCTAAGACAGCTATTGATTCAGTCCTTTTCTGACCAGGAAAGGTTAAACCTCCTTATAATCAAGACACGGAAACTCTAATTTGCTGGCCATTTAGTTTCCGTGTAGTTTATAGAGTTGTTATAAGACGCAGATGGAACAAAACACCACATGCACACACAGACACAGACACATACATACGTGTGTGTGTGTGTGTGTGTGTGTGTGTGTGTGTGTGTAAGTGTGAATTTGGCTCTGGGTAACATTGCCATTTTTACAGGTCACATTTATATATCTTATAGTGGGACGGGAGCAACTGTTCCAACTGCAGTTAAGGAGCAGAGCCTATTTCCAGCACATGGTCTTAGGGGAGGCGTTCAGTCCGATAGTCTAAGATTGACCAACGCGCTTAATGAGCTCTATTTGTGATCAGGATCACACGTGGCCTAGCAGTCAATTTGCCATACTGTGCATTTGGTCAAGCAGGGATCATTGAATCTACTTTGGCAGAAGTGAAACACTCTCATATGCATATTTTCTTTGTTGCAATTTATGTAAGGATCAACACTTAGTATGCCCTCGAGTAGACAGTTTACAAGTCCCAGACAGTAGCCTTCAGACCTCTATAAGGTTTGAATGGAAATGCCATTGTCTCCTCTTCGGATTCACGATTGAGACGAGAATCTTTTATGTGCGAAAATACATTTTTTTTAGCTACACATCTATAGAGGAATTAACTTTTATATCCGGTGCTATCAGTTATATTTCCACGTATGCCAGTAACGACTTGAAAATAAAATTGGATTCTTTAGACTAGTCTAAGTTGTTTTGCAGACCTCCATTGTCCTGTGCATGAAGATCACTGCAACGGTATACAACTTGGCCCGTCTCAATTATTTAAAACGGTGTTTCTCTCCATATCACTGCTTAATGGATCAACAGAATGTGCCCCAACACATTTGAGAAAGCCTATCTGGTAGCCATTGAGCCTTTCTAGTATTAATACTGCTTTCATAGTATCAATTCTAGTGACGAGAACGCAAACCGAGAGAAGTCTTGGAGTTGTTTGAATGTGCATGATTAAAAAGTCATTCAGTTTGACTCTCAGTCACTGTTGTAGGAAATAAAATTGTTCTTAAAGTAGGCATAATATGCTCTACCAAGCAAATGTCTCTCTGTCTCTATGTCTGTCTATCTACCTCTCCCTCTCTCTTTGTCTCTGCCTGTCTCTCTCTCCCTCTCTGTCTGTCTATCTGTCTGTCTGTCTCTGTGTCTGTCTGTCTGTCTGTCTGTCTGTCTGTCTGCCTCACTGCACATTGATATTTTGTCATCTGATTGTCTCCTGAAATGGTTATTGCCTCAAGAGATTTGACTGCATGCTGTAAGGTCTATGACAAAGCATATCACGTTATCAGTGTTGCATAACTTGCAAGGGGCCATCCTATCCTTTTGATCCTGAAGATCCCTCATCACGCCATCCATATATAAAGACGCGCAGAGGACCAGCTTATCTCCCGTCCCTCTAGCCCAGCATCTGTTGTGTCTTGATCTGAATGGCACATTTTGTAACATCTGCTGCATTTGGCCATATGGGGACCAATCGTGGGTAAATGGCGAGTCGCAGCAGAGGCATAACGCGGCGGTTAGTGAAAATAAGGGGGAGGATTGGAGGCTATTGGTACATCGAGTTGCATCCTTTGGAATATGTCCAGTTTGAACATTAATGACAGCACAGCAATAAAAATCCTTTATCATATACAGGCAGTGGAAGCCAGTGGGAACAATGGCTTCAAAAATTCCCAAGCGAATTCAGGTTATTCAGGACTTGTGGCTATGGTTTAACCAGAATGTCTTTGAGAGATGATTTTATAAAACGCATGAAAATAGAAGCACAGTCATGCCCTTTGTATGAGCACATTTATAACTTTTGCTCACATTATTTTCTGGTAGGCTGTTAAAGTTTTGGGCCACATGTATAAGTGGGAACGCGGAATTAATTCATGGGTCCTGGATTTAAAACTACCAAGATAAATAACCTTAGTGCTGGTAAACAATGACATCTCAATATGGGTGTCAGTCTTTGCTGTGAGAAAGGGAACTTTGCACTGGATAATGAATGAGTGGAACTTCCCTTATGAGCATGCTTCCCTGATAGCAAATGAAAATATCAATCTTCCGAGACACTTCAGGACCATCCCCAGTGGGCATGAATTTGGTTACGCATGAAGATCGCGTATCAATCCACCCCTATATCAAGAACAGGTGAGCTCTCAGGAGGCTAACATCTATTATGTCTTGGTGCTGGACCAAGTGTGACTTTGGGGCAGTCTATCCTCATGGGGTCTCACAAAAGCTCAACTGAACAGAAAAATCAGCTGACCCCTATATAATATAGTTTAAATGCGTTATTTACTTACATCGATTGTGTGCAGTGTTTCAAAGTTGACAGAATCAGTTTAAACTATTGTCGAACTTTATAGCCCTACACTCGTCTCGCGTCAGCGATGCAGTAGATAGCTTCTGAGAAGCACAGTGCACAGCGGTGTTGAGTTTGGTGTGCCATGTCAGAAAGATTTTGCTAGCATTTGGAGTCTACACTTACAAACCGTGTTAGTGTACTGCAGTTTCCGGAAACTGTGCCTTACATTGGCTCTTTTCGATGAGAATGGGTTGTAATGTTGCTGAAATCTATTTAATCAGAATGGCAACCCTTGGAAACATTTGCTCGATTCAGTCACACCTGGGGAGTACTCATGGGCATACGTAAGCAGATCTTAGAGAAGAGAGAAAGTGCGAATACGAGGGAGGGATATGTGGCCATTTTTTTCAGATTGTCTTGCGATATTTTCAGTTCCTGCACAAAGAGTGCTCCATCACACCAAAAAAGTATTCACCATGGGTCTTTTAATCTTCTCTTCTCCTTGACATTACTTCACGCCCAGATCGGGATCGTTTGTTGGCTAAGGGTCCGCTTCACAAACACGTATGGCACACCGACACGCTAGTGCCAGGTGAACAACCATATTTCAATGACAGGTACACAAACTGTTACGTTTAGCATTAACTCTTTCACTGCAAACTGCGGCTAAAGTCGAAATACTTAAAATTAACGTTTCTAATTTATCAGCGCGCATGCAGTTGCCCGCGATCTGCTTCAAGTGTCTGTGTTAGGGAAAGGGCGCAGATGCTGGTGCACGTATATGCTTCGTAAGGGCCCACAGAAAGGTACATCCACCTGTTCAAACTCACTACAGCTAAGTTTAATTTACGTGTGTATGAATTGGTTTAATCTTTTATGAATTTTCAGCTGCTGTAATGCCGTACCGCTTGCTAGTGAAAGCAATTCAACGATACTGAAAAAAAAGGTTTTACACTCGTTTCAAGTGGCTTCCTTGTGCGCTTACTGACCACCTGTTTCATGTTCACAGTTATCATAACGAAATTTTAGTGCGTTTATTAAATCTTATGAACATACTTTACAGGGACCGACTTACGGTACACAACAGTACCTTTAGTAACTATGCTACCATGTATATTTACCTATTATTTTATACTTGTATTCGTCCATTTTTTAAACACCTGAATGCTCAGGTGATAATAGAATACAATACACATAAAACTGAAGCTTATTTCCATGAAATTGTGAGGAGAATCTAACAAGCGGTACGACAATACAATAGCTGAAATTCACAAAAAAGATCAAACCAAACTCACAGACACGTGAATTAAGCTCAGCTGTAGTGAGTTTACACAGGCGTGTCGGCAGCGTGAATTGAACTATTTACTCAATTGCAGATTGTCATAAGGTGTGTTAAGACATCTCGGAGGTTGTATCCCACGCTTTGGCGATGTCCCTATCACGACTATCGGGAGCAAGCGCTGCTCCCACCGATTTCTACCACGTGTAACGCTTGATGCTGACTAGGATTTCATTATGATGTGGAGCCCTCCGATCTTATACAGTGGTACCGCATGCAGACTCCTGGCGCCGTTTCTGATGATTTCTAGGTCACTAAGAAACAATGAATAGTATGTGCACCCCATGATTCTATACCTATCGTGGTACACATGTTTGGATAATGCGGCCTTTTAACACCAACATTACTTCACGTGTAAAGCACTTACTCTCTGAGCTCGCCCTTTAGCCAAATGTAACCCTAAGAGATGTAACGTAAATGTGTCGGCATGAAACTTTTCCCCAATACAAGTAACCAGAAATTGGTACAGAGTCGCGATTTTATGCGCGCGCGTGTGTGTGTGTTCTCATAAAGAATGATGTAGCTGAGTAGCCAACAGCTTCATCCTGCACCCTGGTTGTTGGCTCGGTTGGCAAAATGTTGAAGATTTGTAACAGAGTCTTTTAAATAAAATGCCGAAAACTGCAGTACTTGACATCCTCCGCATACTGTACTTCCCCTGCGCAAAGTATAATGATATTAATAATACTAATGATGATGATGATGATGATAATGATGATGATGATGATAATAATAATAATAATAATAATGATGATAATGGTGGTGATGATAATGGTGGTGATGATAATGATGATGGTAATGATAATGATGATGATAATGATGATGATGATGATGATGATGATGATGATGATGATAATAATAATAATAATGATGATAATGGTGGTGATGATAATGGTGGTGATGATAATGATGATGGTAATGATAATGATGATGATAATAATGATGATGATGATGATGATGATGATGATAATAATAATAATAATAATAATAATAATAATAATAATAATAATAATAATGATAAAATTCCGTAAATGAGAAAGTGATTTTCTTGTGTAAGGTGGCCAAAAAACAAAAAGCGCCTGCCAAGCTAGGCAAAGGGCAACAAACACTATATTTTGCGCTCAAAAGGCACTCTGGTGTTTTAATGCCTCAGGATATGCAGCTAACCTTGACGATATTCCTTGTGGCTCAACTAAAGATACCAAATAAGCTACATGAATCCTGACGAAATTTGTCAAAAAAGCCACCAGGATCGTTTTGAAATCAATATTATGTAAAATCCACATGCTATTAGAAGATAAGGTCATCTGTCTCTCCATATGCTCTACAGCTTACATATCATAAATACTTTTGAGAAACTAGCCTCAATAGAGCTCCATTTAATTGGAACGTTGATGGGAATACATGACAGTGTTCATCGAAAAGGACAAAGCAGATGATGTAAGGGCAAGTTCATTAAAGCCCACATTAACCTCGGGCAGAATGCTGGGGTTTTTTAGTTAAGGATGCGCAAAGTAGAAACGTAGAGTGTACTACCCTTTATTTGGATTGTGAATACTGTTGCCTTGCACAGAAAAAAAAACGAAAATAATACGGTCAAAGTTCACTTGTTGCTTTAAAACAAATAAATGTCTATGACATACTTATGCAGACAATGTAATGATATATATTCTTTAGGGAAACAAGGTTGACACAAACGGCTTTTCACCAGACAATAAGACAAATGTTACGAATCTCATTGGACCACGCAAAATTGACAACAATGCCCATCTGCAATACATTTTCGAGCATTATTTCAAGTGATTTCACTATTTGGAAAGCAAAGGCAAACACCCATGATTTGTTTTTCCCAGCTATGAAGTGCTTTCCATGTGCATGATAAAGTTGATTTATGCAGAACATTCATATATGGTGAGGGACCCATGGTTTTGGGAAGCTTGCCTGCCTTGCATCTTTTACATAAAGCAAATAAGTGTAAAGGACAACTCGTGAAATTTCTATTGAATTATTTGAACTATTGAAAATGTCCGAGTGATCGCAGCCATAACAGATTGTGGGTGTCTTATTTGCTGCTATAACAACTGAAAACAGTCGTACTTGCGCAACAGTTATTCACAGGAAATTTGGCATCTAGTAGATAAAATTATAATTTAATTTTTGAAGAAAATTGACAGGTTTGCGTCTTCCTACCAATGGGATTCGTGGTACTGGTTAAACGTACCAAATATTAAAACTTTTTGGGTGTATATTCTGGGTACTGCCTTTCTATACTTATGTGATGATTACCATTGACGGATAGTGTGACATACAATCTCTGTTCAAACACGAAGTTATGAAGCACTTGATTTTGTGTTTATCCTGACCCAGTCACGGGGGTAGGGCAACCTTTAGAATTGTTTGGAATGCGTCTGTTGTATCTTGATTGGATGCCTGTTCATGATCGGGACCTAAGTGGGGAAAGGGTAAGTAGTTTTCCGCACAAATGTACTGGTCATTTTCATTTGCTGTACTTACGTAGTGGAATTCCTTTTAATTCCCGTACTTCGTACCAACGATTATTTATACGTTTTCTTATTTTCCGTACCTTTTACAAAGGCAAAATCATTTATAGTCGCGTACCAGGGACCCCACTTACCGTCCACCTCTTAGGTGACCAAGATAATCAAAAAGAAGGCAACGCCAGGCACAAAGAGAGCGATGACTCGCAGAGTACAATACATTGGGAATGGCCAGAATAAGAAGAATCTGCTTGTAAGTTCCCTAAATACTTCCTTCGCCTTAACAAGAAAACATCAGAATTAAGCTCGCAGTTGCTAACGACAGGCCAAACGTGCATTCACCATGAAACAAATTACACACAGTACCTGATGGTTTTACATTACTGGTTGAATAGAACACCTCAACAGTAACACTGTCTCCACACATCACCTCTGTAAAAGTAACATTGTCTCCACGCATCGCATCTATATCAGTAACATTGTCTCCACCCATCAGACCCGTGTATGTAACATTGTCTCCACAAATCACACACATATATATATATATATATATATATATATATATATATATATATATATATATATATATATATATATATATAAATATATATATATATAAGTAACATTGTCTCCACACATCACATACATATATATATATATATATATATATATATATATATAAGTAACATTGTCTCCACACATCACATCTGTAAAAGTAACATTGTCTCCACACATCACATATATATAAGTAACATTGTCTCCACACATCACATCTATATAAGTAACATTGTCTCCACATATCACATCTGTAAAAGTAACATTGTCTCCACATGTCACACCTCAGCAATGACAGTGCCTCACCTTATCTCACCTCCACAGAAGCATTCTCCCCACATATCACACCTCAAGAGTGACACTTCCTCCACATATCACACCTCAACAGTAACATTCCATCTACACATCACACCTCAACAGTAACATTCCATCTACACATCACACCTCAACAGGAACATTCCATCTACACATCACACCTCAACAGGAACATTCCATCTACATGCTACACTTCAACACAAACATTGCCTCTGCTTTATCTCATTCATTACAGTACTTTCTACTGTACCATGTTTCATTAAAAGCAGTCCTCCATAGCAATGCTGAGTACTTTATCGGCTGCAGCTATTCCAGGTGGTCGCAGCACAAACAAGCAGGAATTTCCTGGAGTCCATATATATTTACATGATACAGACACCTTCTTAATGGAAACATTAATTGCTTTCATGTTCTTTTCCGGGACCATTAATGGCAAACTAGATTGGACGTAGATCTGGGACTGCTACACGAAAGAAGGCAATTCAGAACCGATAGCTGTGTGTCCATAGAGGGAGCATACACCACAGCATGGGCCGTTTATCAACAGGCCGATGCCTTAACAGACCCGTTTATGGCTCATCAGGGCCACCATCGCGGAGACTGGTGAGTGTGTGTGTGTGTGGATGGGTGGGTGGGGGTGAGAAGTGAGGAAGCAGTTGTATTCCACGCGCATGACTGTCTCGTCAGTCTTCTGCGTGTAAACGTATTTGTAGAAAAAAATATGAAAATAAGAGGGCGATTAATTTAGCTTTTTCCTCTGCAAAATGGCCAACTATCTCCGGCATCATGCTGTACTGACTGCTTGGTCACGTGCAAGAAAACCATTTTCAAATGGAAGATAATTTGCGTCTCGAGTACAAAAACCATATGTGTTGAGTAAGTGAGTTTGTATATCCTTGCAACTGATTTATCTGTTATATTTTCTTTTGTCGGGCGCCACGAAAGAGCCATTATTTTCCACAATGCAATTCATATCTATAAAGGTATCAATTGTTTGCTTCATTGCATCTTCTGGTCCTTGCAGATGGATCGACAGGACAGCTCTTATAAAAATAGCCGATCAGTTGGGCTGGATTTTGCCTGGCCGTGCGTCTTCAGAAACTGATAGAAATTTGGTTTGGTCTACTATCATTGTAAATTAATTTCCAACCACCTTTGAATTGAAACAGGAAATTCTATTAATGTGGCACTGCGTGATCATAAGAGTGTCAACATTCTTAGAGACTGCATAAGTTCTATGCTGAGTGCTTGAACACAGCAGGGCCATCTTACCCAAAAGTGTATCATTAGATAGTGCCCCCTAGCAGACAATTTCAATACTACATTTTTTAAATTTGCAGAGATGGTAATTTCAAGCTCTTTTTGTACAAATAAAACATCAAAATACATGTTCATTCTGTTGGATTTGCCAAAGCCAGATTGAGGTAAGGGATTCAAATGCCATATGTCCAATCTTAATGTATTTTCAACATATTTGTGAACCTTTACTTTCGCGTAATTTTTCAAGATTGAAAATATACTATTACCTACTTAGAACTACTGGATTTCCCATATTTTTAATAAATTCAATAATAAAAAACGAGTTTTTGCCATATATCTTAAATATCTAATGTCACACTGCAAATTCACGCTGAAGTTGAAATGAAACAAGCGCAAGCGATGAAACCAATGTCAATTGTTTGAGCGATAACAATAACAGGATATTATGAAAGGTAAATTCAGAAAATAATGAATAGATACTATATCTAATCAAACAAGTGTTTTTAGAGTTGAACAATGAACTCCAGTTGTGTCCATGTTATGTACCTGTTTCTTAGTTGTACTCCCAAATGGGTAAATATTGTCATTTGCAAAAACAATGTTTGTCCTATCTTGCTGCCATATTGAAAACTACATGGTACTTCCTCACATTTTTAGGAGAAAAAAATCGTAACAAAGTACTGAATCCTTGCATTTAATTCGTCCGTTTGTTCCTCTTGGTTCTTGAAAAAAATATTATTTTATTAATACAGCTATACTATAGACTGCTAAACTACTGCCTCACAGATTCTTATTTTGATATGTGTTTGGGCACCAGATATCTCTTCCTTCCTTCAATCTTAGACATGAATGTATCCCCAGTACGGCAGGTCCGCATCCAAAGTGTTTACCCTTTTAAATAGATTCCCGGCTGTTCACTTATGCTAATCAATCTGCGAAGAACAGTCAGTTTCACCACTGGCGGCTTCTTGGTTACTCTGACATATTTAGCGCACCGTTAAAATAAAAAAAAATGTACAGTTTGACTCTGGTGATCATACATCTCTTGAACGTCTCTACTTTTCCGTGATGTAAGGATACTACTTGGAATAAAAATCGGTGTCAGTAAGGTACACAGTTTGGGTCTCCAGTTTTAAAGGGACGGTATTAGCACTCATCATCATCGTCATTGTTTAATTTACCATAACCTCTTTATTGCGATTAAAAGACATTTCCCTTCACATGCATATTTTTAAAATAATTACCAGGGCCATAAATCAAAGACATTCATTTGGAATGACATCACACAGGGTTCTCCTCGTTGAGGGGGGCGCTTATAATCAACAGCAACTAACCAATGGGAGAGCTTCATTTATCATGTCATGGCTGCTGATGCAGCGCCTATCATAATGTTGTGAATCCAGTTTTTCTGCTTGCTAAGGGGAAGACTATCATAAATATTTATTTAAGCCTTTCAGTCTGTATTTGGAGACGGCACCAACATGTTTCCTCGGCGAGCTTAAATGCATGCAAAGGGAAAGCTATTGGCATGGTCCGTATGTTTCCCATGGTAACATAGACTCGTTGGTGCCGGCGTCATTTTCTTTTTTGTTTTACCGAAAACTTTTTATGAAATCTCTAACATGATTCACATGAGTACAACTTTGTCATGATTAGTGCTGATATAGTTGATGAGGAAGAGCATCATCTCGCCTTAGGCTCCTGGTGGGAAAATGCAGCAATGTGCCACAAAGAATGTTGTCCGACATCATCAATGTGAACATGGCGCGGGGGGGGGGGGTGGTGGTGGTGAGAGTGGAATCTTTACCCAAGACAGACGGTCTGGTAAGGAATTGCGCGACGACATAAGTACAAATGCTTCGACATTCAATGATCTATACCTATTGATATTAATGCCACAGTTGGAGCTGCCGCCCTCAGCTCCTTTGAACGTTCTCTACACAAAATTGGCTGCGTGCGCGAACATGGCGCTCATGTTTATCTTCAAAATTAACCGCCTTCGCCTTTCGCAGAAAGCCCCCTTTTTGTATCAATACTTTGTGTCCAGTGAGTGTGTCTGAAACAATAACATAATGAAAGCACCATCAGTCTTATAAATAATTAAACAGAATTTAATTTGAACTTAGATGTTAACTCGAGAAGTTTTTGCCAACATCACAAATGGCACACAGACTCGTGTTTCAACACGAAGTTGCTTTGAATGGGTAACAGAGTACGACGGTGTATGATGTAAAGAAACAAAAGACTTGTAACTGTGACGTAATAACAGGAAATAAATTTTTCTATTTATAATACATGGAGTTGATATAGCTGCTTAATATATAGCCTGGTCAAGCAGAATTCAATGATTTCAATATGAGCAAGCCCATTATTGCCATACGTCGTATATTGTTTGTGCAACCAGTAGTATATTAATTGGAACAAAGTGAGCACATTGGATTGATTTATGGAAGTGACCATAATTGCTTTCTAGTGGTCTGCGACAGCCATCCTTCGGCAGTAGCCGGAGGCACGTACATGTTTTCACCCATTCTCTCCAAAATCTTTGCAGATTGCCGAGTTAATACTGCGCTATGTTTCCTCGTCTGCCTTCCAGAATACAGTTATGATGCACAATATGTTGACATTATATTACAGAAAGGTATATTTTCTACAGCAAGCCCTAGAATGCCAGAAAAAAGTGTGTGAAGGAAAATCCTTCATGCAGCCCCAAAATATGAAGAGCCCAGTCAACAAGTGGGGTCACAAATATAGAAATTTTGATTCGCATCTGTTTTAAAGGCCACATTGCCTAATGCGCGCGAACGACACCAACACTTGCCGACGCAAGCCAAGATGCTGACAACATGCGTAATTCTGAAATATTTTCATCAAAATGTGATTAAATTTCTGCAAATAGTTTCGCATCATGTAGATGAATTAAACCCTCTTAGCTAATACAACAACTTGTTAGTCCATATTTGTAACTTACCTTGGAATACTGTGACCACAAGACCTTTTTTATTTACATATGTATGAATCCATGATCCTGTAAATTTGAACACACAGACATGATCCTACATCACTCCGACACGTAGACTTTGGACACAGACAGTCCTGTGCTCTGGCCGTTAAAGTCTGTATTCATAACAATCTAAACCATCCATAGTTGCGGTGCAAAGTTATCTCTTTTGTAGGATATTTGCAGCGACCGAACCCATTAAACTTGTATCCCTACCATATGAGTTGCGATCAAGTTCGTATCAGATATAACACCCCAGTCAAGCAGTTTCCACAAAACAAATCGGGGACGTGCCAAAATCAATAAAAGTCATGCATGTAAGCTTATTTGTCAATCCGTCGAAGCAGCTGCAGGTTAAATGGTTGAAATGGTCCCTTGGTCGGGAGCAGCCATTTGCGTCGTCTATGCAGCGACGAGTGTTCTCTGTTTAATTGAACACTGGATTCCTCTTTGGCTGCGTGGAATCGGGTGGGAAACAATGCGAGATGATAGGGTCTTGCAACGACACCGCGGCGTACGCATTGCTATACGCTATTTTTCTCTCTTTGTCCAGTGTTCCATCACTATGTCTTGTAACGACACCGCGGCGAACGCATAACCATGCGCTGCCTTCCGGTCTGTGTCCAGTGAGCCTTCAATATGTCTTGTTAGGGCACCGCGGCGTACTTATTGCCACACGCTCTGCCCCTGTCTGTGTCCAGTGAGCATGCATTGAATATGTCGTAGGTTTTAAGAGCCATCTATATGCAACAGTGTGGAGAGGATTGGAGTCTGATTTAGATTGCCGGGCTTGTAATTCATCTAAACCGATCTGCAAATAGCAATTCCATTGGCACAAAGGAAAGCGCCAGCTTTTTCCTTTTGCCTTGTCTGTACCAAGCTATCATCGAGTTTTCCTTTCGCGCTACTTTTATTTTTTTCCTAAAATGTATCGACATTTGGTGCTGCTTAATGTTTTCAGACATAGTTACTAAGTACAGCAAACTTTTGAGAAAGCTCATTTACCAATTCATACTTCTGACTACTTGATTAACGTTATCTACTATTCGATACCGAGCTCCTTTGTACACAATAACAAAGTGCGATAAAATTTGCTTTCCACACGTGATAATGCCGTCCGCCAATAGACACAATGGCGGTTTGAGGGTACTCTGCGTGCCAAGTACTGTAAATTGCTTTATTTTCACATGCGTAAATAGTCACTTTTTTGTATTTTTGACATGCCACTGTTTTGAACATAATTCCCATTCAAACAATGTTATATTCCACTGTGTTTATTTTCACGGTGTTGTGCCATCAGCCAAATAGGCGAAAATACGAGTGCAGCAAAATTAAAGCAATTTACAGTAATGAGACGCCACAACCATGTGGCACGGGAAATACTACTGTTTGTAAACACAAAATGTTAACGTTCTATTTACTTATGCAAAACATTACGTCTTCCAAAGTATCCATTTTAAAATCTACATTTTTGCTACTAAAGGTAGCTGCCGTAGAAGAAATTGTCTCTGTGGTGCAGATAATTTTGTTCAAGAATGGGAGATGATCAAACTTTCCTTGCAATGACAGCAAGGGACGTAGTTTGCTTGTTTGTTTTGTTTCTGTTTGTCTGCCTGTTTATTTATTTTTGTGTGTGTGTGTGTGTTTTGTCAGTTTTTGATTTTTTGTTGTTGTTGTTGTTTTTCTCAACTCCCTGAGCACACTAATCCCACCAAAGTCAAACAGCTACTGCATACACATCAGCTGATATGCAGATAAATTTCTGGATAGGTATCTTATGGTGTGTTTTGTTGCTGAGATTTTGTGCAAAATTTCGGGTGAACCATTTTGATGTGATTTAAAATAGCATGTAGAAATTGCACCAGAAGTCTTCTGTGGTCATTCTGTTGTTCCAATTACCATTACATAGACAACACATTGTGTGGCGTTTAAAATTGAAATAACTTTACCCCTATATGACTTGATTCTTGATATTCGATAGGACCCATGGGGAGAGGGGAGGGGGAGGGGTCCTGTTGATACTGTACTAAGAAGTAATTAGTGTTTTCACGAATTATGATAGGTGCATATTTTCACGATTCACGAGGCAAAATTTGATTTTCACACTTCAAGATAACTTGAAGTGCAAATTTAGATTACACATTTTTTTGAAGAGATGATTCGCGTTTCACGACAAATAATTCGTTCATGAGTCATGGGAATTTATTGTTTTAGATCACAGTTCACGAAATATTACAAGTAGCAATCATGCGCTACAAAAATACCATTCCCCATGCTTTTTAAGATTCTGAGTTATTATGGCACTTGTCTACCACTTATGTTTTAAAATGTATTGCAGCTCTGAATAAGGCCAAGTACTTCATTCTTCTTTATTTAGCAATATTTTCGTGTATCATCTTTTATAAGAGACTGAGATGTAGTCGGCATGCACCAAATAAGATTTGTATACGTAAGCCTATACACTGGAGCAAAAAATTACGTTTCACGGTGGGTACTAAGTATTACCTCTACCGAGCAATGTCTTGCAATTCATCCTGAAATAATATTCTGGAGAACTAGTGGTAGTACTTTTTAGCTTTGATGACCTAAGATCAAGCATGTGAACTCGAGAACAGTGTCGCATAGCATGAACATAAGCATCTTTTTTTGTTTTTGATTTGTTTTGTTTTGTTTTGTTTTTGCAAAAAAAAAAAAAAAGGGGGGGGGTCATTGAATAGTTTGGCGAGAGCTCGAGTTTCTGAGATGTAAATCAGCAGCAATTGGAATGGAAGCAAGGGTGGGGTGGGTGGTGGGTGGGTGGTGAAGGAATTGTGCCAGATGCCGATAATAACGACGACGACGACAAGCAGCCTACCAGTCTTTCAAACAATCTGAGTCAGAAATCATTGATTACACTCGGCCATTTGCGGCAGCCTACCAGTCATTCAAACAATCCGCGTAGGAAAACATTGATTACACTCGGCCGTTAGCCAGGGCTCGAATGCAACATCGTGTGGTCAAAATTCACTGGTATGTGCCAGGTTCCCACATTTGCAACACCGACTGCCCACACTAGTTGCGCTCCAACACGCAATCATTGACGCTTCGTGTCTCAAATAAAAACTTTCTCAAAACCGCATCAACAATAGTGAGGATACAGACAAAGTATGAAATACAGGTTGCTTTCATCTTGTCATGTTTCTCACGTCAAGGCACGAAAGAAAATGGTATAAAGTAAAAACATCCGTTCCATGTGAACACATTGTTCTGGTTCTATTTTCTGCATAATCAATAGAAACACGAATAGTGTGGTTTAGGAGATGTGTGTAGTAATGTTAATTCAGAAAATAAAACAGTAAATAGTGATCAAGCGTCCGGGTTAAGCTTCAGTCATCACAACATCATACATTTCGCTACATTTACTTTCGTAGGAGTCCTGCCATGTACTTTCATAATTAATTTAGATTATAGCACGTAAACATGCATCAATGAAAGAACGAGTGAACGATTACCTCAAGTGAACTTGCACACCAGAGAAAACGTGGCCGAATAGACCTTCGGATTTAGGTCATGGTCTTCCATATTAAGCATGCGATCTTAGGATTTAGGTGACGGTCACCCGTGCAACGACTAATGAAATCCTTGCAAAAGACTCTCATCTCGTGCAATATAAAAACCCTTTCGGAAATAATAACAGAATCGTCAAGTATACAGTAAAATTCATAAAAGTGGATGTATGATATAGCATTCTAGGGCAAAATCATCCCTACACAATACTAGGCACCCCCCCCCCCCTATGCAAGACCATCATTCATGCGCACTATCGAAATTGTCGTCCAAACGCTTTTTGTTTATCACCCAAACACTACAGTAACGCTGCATCCCGAAGAATTAGGCCGAGGTTTTATGGCTGCAATCCGAACCAAGCACTTTAGAATACTTTCATCATTTGACTTTGGAAATTAGGTCAAGGTCATCAATATGGGCAATTAGGAACTATGGATTCATGTGATTGAGGCAACATGCAAGTCAGGGCAGTGTATAAAGCTACTGAACCATATTTGAAAGTCTCACCTTTCTAACCACTAAAGTGAGCTTTGATACTTGCATACTACTTGTATAAAGGGACCAAGATCCCGATGGAGATAAAATGAGTCTGGATCTTCAAAGCTGAAGATCCATGATTGGAACTTTTTCCGGGCATGGAATACCAAGTACGGCAGAAAAAGGCAAGACAGCACAGGGGCCAGACCATACTTTGTTCATGTTTATCTGGATAGGCTTGTTTAAGGAAGACACTCTGCCATTGAAGAGAAATTTATACTTCAATGGCGGACTGACTTCCTTAAACAAGCCTATCCAGATAAAAAGTTGAGAACCTATTCGTAATTTAAATCAGATTTCAAACTAGAAAAGTACCTAATTGTATTAAAGAATTTGAACGAAAGGAAAAACTTGACCAGATTACGAATAAGCGCATATAATTTGAACATTGAAAAAGGTAGACATAGAAGGCCAGTTAAAGTTCCCATTGATGAGAGAATTTGTGATTCGTGTTTGGAAGTCGAAGATGAAATTCAATACGTTGTAAATTGCTAAATGTTTAGAGAAGCCAGAAAAAGATTATTTGATACTCTGAGTAAATTTATCGTAGATTTTGATCATTTATCGCCCGAAAACAAATTCATGAAGCTTATGAAATTCGACCAAATTAAATTCATATGGCAATTTACAAAATTTATCTCGGAAACAGTGAAAATTAGGGGTACACTATAGTACTCTAAAGTCATTTAAAACCTACAACACTTTGTGTTTTTTTTATTTTGTTTTTGTTTTTTTTTTTGTTTTTTGGGGGGGGGGGGGGCTGCCCCTAAGGGATACGTATCATACGTGTTGTAATGTACTGTGTTGTATTGTACTGTTGTGGTAGAGTGTATTGTATACTATATTGATTTGCAGATTACCATTTATTGTATTTATGGGGCAGTAATAAAGTCATTCATTCATTCACTCATTCATTCAATCATTCATTCATTCATTTATTCATTCATTCATTCATTTATTCATTCATTCATTCATGTTGCTCCCAATTGTTCTATCAGTCATGCCAATACAATGTAGTTAGCCAGCAAACAAAGGGGTCAGGACTGAATACATACAGGGATTTGGGCTCAACACAAGTGCACCTATACAAATCAGGTGGTTTATGCCCTAAATCTCCAGCTAAAGTGTAAAATACCACGCGGGTGCCTTTTAAGTAGACGCACTGTAAGTGCCAGTCAATATAATTTCACCTTGACCAGCACCGACCCTTATTTCTACACTAACAACTTAGCAGCAACCCCTGAACTTCTGTGCTCGGGAGATATTCACCCTCACTGAAGCCCAGAACAAGCAAATGGCTTACCTGTATTAACAATTGAGCTTCCTGCTGGCCTAAAAGCAGCCCAATGGAATCTGAGGAGTATAGAAATGGCAAAACCAAACTGGATCAACTTAAAATTATGTTTAACCAGCCCCATAAGAACCCTGATATCCTGGGAGGTACAGAATTATGGCCGGATGATATATTTAGCGACAGTGCGATATCAATAAAGGGATATGTATTTGAACGTACTGATGGTAATGATTGTAAACTACCCTTTAACAAAACTCATGCTGCAGGAGTGGTAGTTTGTATTTCTTACAAACTGAGATAGAATCGTATAGATGATCTGGAATGTAAATACACTGAAAAGCTGTGGCTTGAACTTACATCCAAGAATAATCCTCCACACCTTATCTGCGATGTATATAGAAGTCCATCTCACAATACGAAAAATGGATTAAGTCTTTTCCAAGGAACTTACCGGTGCAAACTCTTACTCTGACAAAATTTTACTATTTGGTGTTTTCAACATAGACCTCCTAAAGGATGACAATAAATCAAAAGCATGGTCAGATTTGCTAGAAACTTTTCAACTTTTACAGATGGTTAAAGAACATACTAGGGTCACTGGCAAAAGCTCAAGTCTTATTGAGCATTTGACAACCTCAAAGCCCGAATGTGTCTGAATTGTTTATGTCCATAAAATTGAAGTTAGTGATCATTTCCGCCATAATGGCAGTTTCCAAAGACTCGTTTGCCACAAAACATTCACATTCATCAATATATTATAGATATAAGAAGAACTCTGATGAAGTTAGGTTCTTGGATGATCTGAACAAAGCTGAGTGGGACTCTTTAGCTTCTATACCAGATATTGATTCAGCCCTAGAGGCCTGGTATGATTTGTTCCTTCTAGTGGTTAACAATCATGCTCCATATAGAGAAAAGAGGGGTTTTTTTTAAATAACCAGAATGGATAACACAAGAAATACTACAAAGCATGGCAGACAGAGGTCATTTTAAGAATATTGGAGATAAGAATACCTATAGCACTGCCAGAAACAAAGTGAATGATATGATTGCAAAAGCAAAAACTGAATACTAGTCGATCCTAATTGAGAATAATAAAGGGCATAGTGAAACACTATGGTCATATTTAAGGGAACTTGCACGAAAATGTGTAAAACAAGCACTATTTTTGCCTACACGAAGGTAGAAGTAGGATTACAGACCCTCAAGGGATTGCTGAGAGTTTCAATGACTTCTTCCCATTGATTGTCTTCAGATATATTCCATAGCACAATACCCCCCCCCCCCCAGGGCATAGAAAAAGACCACAACTGCTTCAACACTTTTATTAGACCCACAATTGGCCGAGATATAAAGTCTCATATTCCAAATATCAGCAAATAAAAAGTCACGAAACTCCTCAATAATCTGGATGAGACTAGAACAACTGGTCTTGATGGTGTCTCACCCAAAATGTTAAGACTTGCTGCACCTGTTTTAACTTAGCCAAGAAAAAAGATCCCTGGCATGAATATTGTTACGGTTGTTTGTTTTGATATGGAAAGGTCACTTGATTCATTGACTGTGTATCAGGCCACTGAGTTGGCCTGCTTTGTCATTGACCCCTGATCAGCGAAAAATGTCTGATGTGGTGACCGACATACAAGCACAGTTGTAAACAAAGGAAAAGGTCTGATGTGGTCTAGAAAGATCACAGAGAAGTATGATATATGATTAGTTAGAAAACTGTAGAATACTGGTGATAGTTCCCAGCATGGCTATATAAAGTAGCTCCTTTCATGACTGGAGGAGGAAATTTTTTAGATCTTACGAAAGCCGTGTGTCTTCAAGCCAGTTGGACTGTGAGCCATTATTATTGCCAAGGAGATACTCATTTACACATTGAACCTCTGTGGAGTGTGGACAGTGCCTTTGAGTAGACTGGTATATTGGGTGTTAAATTGTATCTCATTGGAACCAAATTGTACCTCTGCGGGATTTAGACCAGCATCGTGTTATGTGTACCATGTTGGAGGAAAACTGTGCCTCTGTGGGGTTTGGACTTGATTCTTTGGCACCTACCATAGGACTTGAAACTGAAGGACATTATATGTGGAGAATCTCTCACCAGGGATTAGGATTTCCTGCAGTCTGTTCATTATTGGAGTATCACCATAGCATAGTATATAATTTCATTTATCTACTTTGTTTTGCTTGTTGACAGTTAATATATTGTTATTGTTGAAGCTATCTCATCGTTGTCATTCTTTGTCGAGTTCCACTGCGATCTTGTTTGTTTTAAAGGCGGGCATCGTTACATTATTGAGACCAGGAAATTTCCAACGAAGAGAAGAACAGGTAGATTAACTCCCACTCATAAGGAAGGAAACTGTTCAGACAGAAATAATTTTAGACCCATTACAATACTTTGTATGCTCATTAAAGTACTTGAAAAACTTGATACATTTTATACTTTTCTTCAAAAATATTGTTTATCATATGCTGCTCAGTCTGGTTTGAGAGCACGGCCCCGTAAAACTGCACTAATTAAAATCATAGATGAATGGACCCAGAGTATGGAACAAGGCCCTTTAAATGAAGTAGTACTGCTAGATCTTCGAAAAGCTTTTGATTTTGTTGATATTGATCTCTTATTACACAAATGATCTCCTCATCAATGCCATCAAGTAGTGCTAAATTGGTTCAAGTCATATTTGCGGGAACGAGAACAGTGTGCCCCTTGTCAGAACAAAATATGCGCTACTAAACAAGGAGCACATGGAGTTCCTTAGGGTAGCATGCTGGTTCCGTTACTCCTTATTTCGTTTATGAACGACCTGCCTCTTCACCTGGAATCTCCACTGGACATGTATGCAGATGACTCCACATTACATGCCACAGGCGAAACCATTCAGGAGGTTGAACATACACTGATTAAAGACCTGGTGAATGTAGAAAAGAGATGCCAAGTTTACCAAATGGTAGTAAATGCAGATAAAACCAAGGGTATGCTAGTTACGACACATCAGAAAGAATGTTAATTACCAGGATCAGAAATCAAAGTAACATTAAACAATGGGGCCTGTAGAACGTGGAGTACGAGAAACTACTTGGAGCGGTAATAATAATAATAATAATAATAATAATAATAATAATAATAATAATAATAATAATAATAATAATAATAATAATAATAAAAATAATAATAATAATAATAATAATAATAATAATAATAATAATAAACAATAATAATAATAATAATAATAATAATAATAATAATAATAATAATAATAATAATAATAATAATAATAATAATAATAATAAACAATAATAATAATAATAATAATAATAAACAATAATAATAATAATAATAATTATTATTATTAGTATTATAATTACAAAAAGAAGATAAAAGACAAGGTCAAAGGAGAATAAACTCTCTCTCCCCTGTCCTTCTCTCTCTTTATATATATATATATATATATATATATATATATCTGTGTGTGTGTGTGTGTGTGTTGTGCGTGTGTGTGTGTGTGTGTGTGTGTTTGTTTTATAAATGCGAAACCCAGTTGAGTTAGTCGAAACATCGATAAAAATTCACATAAGATGTATCCCTACCTTAAACTGTCCAATTACTTTGGGGGAAAACTATGTGCATTGATGCAAGTATATCTTATTCTAACATGCCCTCACTCTCTGCAAATATAGTTTGATCAGGAATATCTTCAAAATCAAAGTACATTTCTAAAAAAAAAAAAAAAAATCCCGTAAAGTATTCTGCAGAAGGAGTTACGACTTACTCAATCGTATAACTATATATATGAAGAATTGGAAATCATATCGCTATCCATTGAGCAAAATAAGGTCAAGTAGCATTCCGTTGCGATTCGTAAGCAATTTGCCAACCATCTTGAGAGAAAAATGTTTAAATTTGTGAAAAAAAAGTGAAAAAATACATATGTAATATAGAGTACTCTGCCCGCCGTGTGTTCAACCCTTACTTGGGTGCACAGATCGAAGTGTAGGGCATCATATGCAAATATTGCAGAAATAGCTAAATAGTTTCAAGTGATCTCTCAAAATGATAGCTCAATAGTTCCCAAGTCAAAACTCCAGATATCAAATTCGATAAAATAGTCATGTGACCTTGCAAAATTGATGAAAGACTCCCATGTGTATCTCATTTTCGCCCTCATAGAGGCTCTTCCCCATGAGCGAGATTTACGTTTTAGTTTAAGTCCCCTAATATCAAGAGTGCAGCAGGTACCAGCATTGTCTCGTGGCCTTGTGTGTAAAGTATGAAATTAATCCGGCTTAAGGTTTTACACAACAGAAATGGAAAATGAGAGGTACCATTAATATCTCCGTTGTGTTATATATAACAATATCAATCATATTTGGAAATGCAATTGCCACAGAGGTTAAAGACGCATAAGATAAACAGTATTTATGCGGGCTTTTACATTGTTTTTTAGTAGCTTGTGTGTGATAATGACCAAACTGACAATGTCAGAAGGTCTTGGTTGGAACTCACCCAAGGTTGATTCCAACTAAGTTTGAGGTGATCTGGAAACGGTTGTGCAGAAAAAAATCGAAATGTAAATACGAACGGACAGAAAACGGACGACAGATCATCGTTTAAGTTGTTCAGCGGCTTTAAAACATCGGAGGTAAGCATTTGGAGGAATCCGGAAACAGATTTTCAGTGAAACATATATGCAACTAGGAGCAGACCACGCACAATCACATATTTTTGATGACAGATAAGTATTTGCTGGCTGACAGATAAGCTAATTCTAGAGACAGGAAAAAAACAGGGCAAGAAAAGGACAAGGAAATTGAGGGCAACATTATCATGTCCGCTAAATCATTTTCTTATGTTGCAATCTACCTGCGTCTGTTATAAATGCTTATGCCGTCACTGTCAAGAAAAAAAACCCTTCCAATATGCCAAATCAGCCAAGGTTGAGTTGGGTGCATGTTGGGTTTGTTAGAGGGTCGTCTATGACATCATTACATACCACAAATATTTCCCACGGTCAGGTTTAATTAGCGTTGTAGTCACATAGCAAAATCGGCTATGTGGAATTATGGGGGACAGACACCATTACGTAAAATTATGACAGCATAAGGGATCTCCCTGTCGCCACCGACTATACGAAGTTTATATTTTGTTACATATTGGCATAAATCCCATACTATTTCTCTTATAGCGTACATTTGCGCAAGTGTTTTGCCACAAATTTCATTGCCGGTTTCGCCTGACATTGTAATTGCATATGCATTATATGAGTTTTCGCCGCTTTCAAAAAAAAAAAAAAAAAAAAAACACCCGCAGAAAGGATTTTTGCCCCCTACACCGATGATTTGCAATACAGATATTGCCTTTATGTCATAAAATATCATGATGGCATTCCATGAATATGTATGCATGTTTGCGTTTCTGAAAGCAGCAATATAACCTTCGAATGTGACCTTGTTTTATTGACAGTTTGGGCGTTATCACACACATGCTGCTAACAGCCCTTTAAAGGGCGCATAGCTATTGTTTATCTTCTACGTCTTTATCCCCTGTGGTAATTATATGCCCAAATATAATTGATATATGTGAGCTTGGTCTTTATCTTGTAAACCTTCTATCTCAACACAACCTCTCTCAACTCATAGCGGAACCTGCCACAATAAGTGAATACTGCATATATTTAAATTGATTTAATGATTTCTGATTCACCGGACTTTTTTTTTAGACTGTGGTGCCTTGACTCTTATTTCAAGCTCTGGTCATTGTATTTGTTTTTCTGTTCCCTCTCAATATCGTAGATTAGATATAAACCCTTCAAAAGACCCGTATGGAACTTAAAAAGACCACCTTTAATGACCTGGATATAGCCCTCTCCAATGTCCCATTGGGTACAGGCCCCATTTCAAAATTCTATTGACAATTGTGTAACGTATCGGTCCTACCCTTTTACAAGCACAGCGAAACATTTATTCCATGGGGACGGGAGGGGGAGTAACTATTCGGCAGACAGCTTTAATAACATCTGATGTCAAAAAAAGAAGAAGAAAAAAAAAAGAAAGAAAGAAAAAACACATACATCACTGAAAAGGCACCTGGAAACACTTTAAGCTTGTTCTAACTAACCATGTCCGTAGAGTTACTATGTCCATACCACTATTGATAGGCTTTACCTGTTGTACAAAATTACTTAATGAGGAAATCTGTCTAGAGGCAGCCAGTCTAGTCCATCGTTCGATCCATCTCTATTTCCCTTATCTTCTTTAGTAAATTAATAGTAAGGACATTAACCCTAAATAATGATGAAGTCTCACCAAGTCTGTTCTTTTCTGTAAAATCCACCGGGATATTCCTCCCTGTCGTCGATGATGATTAAATCAGTTCTAGCAACTCCAAAATTGTGCCTAATTTAACGCGTACTTTGGCACTTAATGTATAGTCTAACCAGATGCAGACCCCCCCCCCCCCCCGCCATACACACACACATTGCCTGAGCTCCATTCCTAAAATGATGCTTGCCTATATAACATTACTTTTGACGAAAACACCGTCTTTAAAGTGCTTTCTTCCCAGACACTTACTTTCGCCAGTGGTCCCAACAACATTGTTAATACCTTACTTAAAAACACCGTGACCTTAATCAGTAAATCAATCACCAAAATCTTTTAACTCCCGCTCACTCTTCATCATTTTTTTTTAAGTCTTACACATGTCCTGCATCTGAAAATTCCAACAGACAGTTAAAATCTAATTAACAACACATTTCGTTGTTGCGCAATTTCTCCAAACATTTGCATGGCTAGTTTTTAATGTGCTTTATGAATACCTTACAGAAAATGATCTCCACAGCCACCCCCCCCCCCAAACTGGTGTGAAAGCTGGCGATTCTTCTGTAGATCAACTTGTTTACATTGTTCATGATATTTATAGTGGTTGAGAGCATTTCAAAGAAAAGCCGAATGGGGTTTATAGATGTTTCGATGGCATACTTGAAGGCCCTGCAACTTGGTATCTCTGATCATCTTGTAGACTGGGTGGACGGGTACCTATCAAAACCCCTTCCACGTGTTGTTATCCATGGCCAACCATCCCACTGGCTGCCAATCGAAGCTGCAGCTCCTCAAGGATCCATACTAGGCATCCTTTTTTTCTGGTTTTTGTTTTGAAAGATGACCTTGTGCATAGCCCCAGCTGCTTTGTAAAACTTTTCACTGAAGACACAAGCTTACTTAAACTGATTGAAAACCCCTTATAATCATCTCATCCTTTGAATACCTATCTCACTCTCGTACAAAACTGAAAAACGTTGTCGGGCCATATTCAATGCTATTGAGTCTCTGTCACTTATTCTTAGCCAAAGTATCTAAACCTAATCATTCACTGGTGTATTGTGAGAAATCAGCTATTAGTAAAGCCACCACTCATACCCAGTTGGCATTACTCTTAGCAGTTATTTATCTAGTCATACAGACATCACCTGCATCATTTATAAAAACTGGTCCGTGCACATCACTTCTCTGCAGTGGTAAAGACAAACTCTCCTAAAAAGCATTGTTAGGCTTCATTTACCCATGATTCGATCCATTTTTGAATTGGCTCAGTTCTCTTTGATGACTGTAGTGAGGTCCTATCTGACCTTGTGGAATCCATCCAATTTGAGGCAGCCCAAATTTGTACTGGCACTTTGAAGCACACTTTTCATACTAATTTGCATCAGGACCTTGGGTGACCAACACTCGCCAAAGGGTGCAAATATTTCAAATTGATCTTTAAACAAAAAATGCAAAATGAGCTAACATCCACTTGCTTATCAACTTTTGTACCTCCTGCCTTCACCAGTCGCCCCTATGCCATTCTATATCCTTACGTCCCACTAAATGTAGAATCCGGCATTTTAGCAACCCCTTTCTCCCAGAAACCAGCTGCCTTTGAGATAATTTGCCTCCCCAAATGAGAAACTCCCTTTCCCTCAGAGTGTTTAAATCAAAACTGAAATCCACCCAACTAACAGTAGACAATGCCCCTATTTACATAATGATCACTTTCTCAGTACACGCCATACTCACTACAGATGTGATTGGGATTCTCCATGCTCAAGTGTGACCTTTACAAGTTCAAGACTATTGTCACCTATGTTGGATTGCTCCTACCCAGGGAAGACAAGAAACACTTCCTCCTCTTTTGCCCTACATTTTCGCAGCCCAGAAAAAAAATTTCGCTTCTACTTTATCCATTGTAAAATCCTAGAGTAAACCCTGGCCTCACTATTCATACCACAAGCAATCGATTATTCCATGTTTTCCTCTTGGGTTGTGAAGAACTATCTCGCACTTCCCATGCAGTAATTTGGCTGTTGAAAAGAATACTGCTGAAACAAAACGCTTTAGTGCCTGAGGACATATCCATGCCAGGATGTCACATTGGTGAACTATACTTGAGGGAAAAAATACCACCCTCCAGTTCAACATTATGCATGTGTTATGAGGATGTGACGGGGGAGTCTGTTTACTATAATATACTATTGCTTTTCACATCTGTTTTTGGGAGGAGAAGGTGGTCCTTAAAAGGACTTTTTTGGTTGTTGTCTTTGCTTAGAGGCTGTATGCATCAATTATGGGTGTGACAACCTCACTTCTGTTCACAAGCTTGGATCTGCCTTGGCATGCTACTTGTTACTTTTTTGATCTCAGCCTGGGGAATTTGATTTTACTGGTCTGTGAGCCCCTGCTCCAGTTGATCCAGAGTGGCTGCGGGTTTTTTGTACTCATTCCTAATTTGACGGCCAAGTGCATCCTGCAAATACTCGATGGGGGCAGTCTGGAGAAAAGGCTGGCCATAGCAACAGTGGGATATTGTGTTGCTATAGATGCTGCATGCAGACACAGGCAGTGTGTGGTCGTGCATTATCCTCTTGAAACTGTAGCCCTGGAAATTGTCTGATCCATTCATCAACTGTCTGCAGGATTTCGTCCACATAACGTTAGCCGGTTAGTGTTCCATTCACACTGATGAGAGCTCTTCTTCCTGTTTCTGTAATTGGTCCTCACATCATGACACTGCCTCCTCTGTAGCAGTCATGTTCAACCATACATCCTTCTACGGACATCTCACAAGGCATTTGTCGAACCCTTGTTCTTCCATCATGTAGATCCAAGAAGAATCGGGATTCATGTGACCACATCACTCTGTTCCATTGATTCCTGGTCCAGGCTGCATATTCCTCATAGCACTGTACCCGACATATCTTGTGTTCAAGACTGAGAGGGATGTGAATGGCAGGGTGATATGCCCCTGGTATACTAGTCTCTTGTTAATGGTACCCTATGTTGTTCTGACGTTGCAGGCTTGGTGACACTGTTGATGATACCTTTTGGTGGAAAGAGACCTGTGCATCTACACATACTGGATCAATAATGGTCATCCATCCTTTCTGATATTCTTGGTCACCCAGATATAGCCTTCAACTTGCATCCTCTGGTTCCCCGGAAACACTCCCTACACCTTTTTACCGATGGCCTGTAGCACTTCATCATCCAGGCAACCTCGCGCTGGGGAAGGCCAGCCTCCAGCATCTCAATGATTCTATGGCTGCCAAACTCAATCAGTTGTGAGTGACACACACATTATAACATTGGATTCACATTGATCCCAGCAGCGCCATGGCCCCATTACATAGCGCATAGGCACCCCAATACTAGACACACTTTTCTTACCTCTGTGACTGTTGTCTCAAGCTGGTTTCAGGACATTGTTTGTGTATGTGACTCCTGAGGCAACTGATGTAACGTAGCATTGAATACCACACCCATATTTTCGATCAGGCATAAAGCAGTTAAACCAATCTTCCCTTCTCAGCACTATATTTATTCTGGCTGATATTTACACCAAGGAATCGATAAACAAATTTTCAAACTTTGAATGGAAAATAACAAATGAGAACAAAAGAGCAATTTTGCAAAGGTCGGGCTTAAATTAGTTATATTTAACAGATCTGTTGATTAATTTTAGAAGAAATGAATTAATTCTGGACTCATTTGGTTTGGATATATAGCCTGTGGATCCCTTTCTATGGAGTTTTTGTTGACACATATTTTTTTTTCAACTTGGAGATTAAATTTGCATGTCAGTCCAATTTGATCCGGAGTGTATTTTCATACTTACTGCAAACGGAACTGACAATTCCGGTATTAACATCTTGTCTTGGAGTTTGTTAGCTATTGCGCTATCAGAGTTCCTCTTGGAAGATTCTATATTATACTCTTTCACGTCATATTTGAATTTTCTAAAGCCATGAAATTTATCTTGGATAGCGAGAGACTCTATATGTTTGTGCCAAATATGTTGCAAGTGTGCCTTATATTGGATGGTATCTCCCTATTGATGCTCTCTGAAGTACTGTGGAGGGTACCACTGTGTGCTTTGCTAGCCAGGGCCAGAATCGGATGACGTTCGTTGTTTGCGATTATGGAGCTCTTGTGTGTGCAGTTCCCTTCTTGTGCAATGAGACTTTCTAATGCAGGGACAACAGTTTTCTTTCAGTCTGGTTGCAGCATGACTGCTTGCATGTGCGACCATGAAAACACGCGAACTGGATCAAATGCCAAGACCTTGGGGGTAGGGCAAGCCATTCATTGTACAAAGCGTCCCGCTTGGATAAACTTGAATAGGAGGTATTCATATTAACTGGCCGCCACCCGGACAGCAACAAGGAACTTCGAGGAAGGAGGGCAAATCAATATGTTCAGCACGGGCAAATGAGCTTCTGTGATATACGTAACAGTTTAAAAAGGCAAAACCCTCAAGAAAAGCCATTCACTCAGCTTTAAAACATACAAGATGCTTAACATATCTAGAAAAAAGTAATTTTTTTGGGGGGGGGGGGGCAGGTAGAAAAAGGTGATGTGCATACACCTTTAGCTTGTATTCACCTCGAATCAGCGATTTTACTTTTTTCAAGGGATATCGCAGTGCCTGAGTTAACATGTATTTAAAACTATAATTTTATTTGCACTGAAAGCCATAGTTGAGCCAAGGAACCTTTCTGGTGATTAATAATACTAACAAAGTCAATGGCAAAGTCAAACAGACTGACCATAGTCACTTTGAGTAAACTTTTCGATTTTTTAAGAATTCTTTGGCTTTGCTGTTATAACACTAAGGTCATCTGCAAATGGGGGTCGTTATTACTTCTGTATCATCACACAATCCGTAACCATGCATTTGTTCAGATAATAGATTGTCTATCAGTGGATTAAATACACAGATGTAGACCGTAGGGGACAATGGATCACTTCGGAACACTCCACATTTACACGCAAGCTTTTCGGATTTCAAGCCGGGGCTGATCAATGTTGCACTGATAAATATTGTACATAAAATAAACAGTTTTTTGTTTTAAGCTTTATAGGAATGTCATCAGGATGTCGGTTATGGATACTTGTGAAAAAATGTTCCGGATCTTTTCAAGACACCCTGGATAGTAATTTGTTCATTTGAATTTCCAGTATTGAACATGAAACAAGGCATGCTTTATATGCATTCTGTAGACATATTTTCGCCCAAAATAAGCAGTCATTCATGTTACGATTAGTGTCCACCAGTTTTACTCATCATCCGGGAACCCGTCATAAAGCTAATACAGAATTGATTGAAAGTTTCTCTGAAGATATTTTGTCACAACTGAAAAAAAAAAAATGGAAAAGGGAGACAGGCCAAAAATATGTCTGCACTACAGACGTCTAAACAGTAGTTTTGAAACTGTAAAGGTAAAAAAAAATGGATATTTAGTAAAATGTCTGACGACCCAGTCCTTTCCTTGTAGTTATTAATTTTCGAGATATGTCACAATTCAAATCAAGTGTCTTTGCATGCACCACAAAACTCGATTCTGGACACAAGCTGGCAGGGGAAGAACAA
>OZ026628.1:40794811-40974811 GCA_964020975.1 Hermodice carunculata | reverse complement strand
GCTTTCTGTTGCACTTTTTTATGCTTTTATCACCTTTACCAAATGTATGCTAGAAGTTTCTAACTCTTTCAGCGTCCACTGCGGCTGAAGTCGAACTACTTAACACGAACTGGTCTGAATTATAATAAATGGTGCTAGAATTATGTTCTCTGTAAAAAGAAAGATCTTTCATTCAGGTGCCAGCACGCCTGTACTAGAACAGTCTAGGTCAACAGCTTTCGTCGGCGCGCTTGGGGGGTGAATTCCGCCCAAAGGGCGCAAAGGTAAGAAGTTGACTCAAGTTGAGTCAAAAAGATGTGTGTACGTGTCTGCGCAAGTTGGGGGAGAGGGCATGGGGTATTGCTGGGAATAACTCCAGGGAGTTACGTAACACTACCTAGAAAATAGACTTGTGATGACAGGTAATTTACAATGGTGGTAAATTTGTCTTTTGGGGGTATTTTGAATAAACGTCTGAACGCATGCCCGTCTGGGGTTAGATGGTTAAGGTCAACAATTTGACCACCTAATGCCCACAATACACGAGATTAAGCATTTTGCTCAGCTTTGATACATGAAACCATACAGGTCAATATGACTAGAGGTGTTAGCTGGAAGAAAACAAGATACTTTTTCCACATGGATAATTTTTGTGCGCGCAAACACAAAACGCAGCGTATTTTGATTGACATAATGCACACAACCATGGCTAGTTTGATGATTTGTATGTACACACTGAACATCTTGCCTACGAATGTAAAGCAGCACTAGTTCCCTGAAAAAGTATATGTGTATTCGCAAGGGACCATGCAAGCTGGACCATCACCACGTCACCGGAATATTGCTCCGACCTCAAAGCCACCACACAGCCTTTTTTTTTTTGTTTTTGTTTTTGTTTTTGTTTTTGTTTTTGTTTTTGTTTTTGTTTTTTGTTTGTTACCAACACAAATACAGGGCCTCTAGCGTCTGTACGATTTATTACTGTTGGTTTCTAGGCGTATTTCACAATAAAATGTTTGACCCATGTACTTTTCCTTCTAAATGGTTAGGTGTCTTAGGATAACACTACTTTGCTTGACCAATTGAAACGTACATTTTTAAGATTATGAAGAAAACTCGTTTGTCTTGTAGTCAATTAGCACGTCCTAATGGCCAAGCTGGTACCAATTTGGTACTTCTAGGGAGAAACAAAAGGTCAGGCGTGCCTGACAGCTATTTGAATTAAAGAGACAACTTGGTCAGGAGTCAATGCGTTGAACATGTAGACAATTATTTCTCTGACGTTCCCACATATGTGAGTCGCGAACATCTGTATATAATAACGTCACATAAGTTTAAAAACACGAAAATCAGCAGACTGAGATGGCTAGTCGATATATAAAAAGACAAATGTTGTGGACTTTACCACCAACCTACAACATGCATGCACATACGTGTCTAAATGTAAGTATGAACCTAAAGACTTGATATATATATATATATATTTATATATTTAAGTACAAGTGTTTTCTGACCGTAGAAAATTTCGAATTCAGAAAATATATAAAATTTCCTGGCCAAATATCTCAACTGTGTACAATCTGTTCAATTTTCAATTGTATGGAAGTTAAGTAACCAGCATTTATTGTTATGTAGTCCCTTTTCATTGTTAGGTAGTGAAATCCACATATACAACCATGTTGTAACAAGAGTTATTTTAAAACAGGCACCTTTTAATATGCAAGAGAGGGAAAAACACCAACAAAACAACTCTTACAACTCCATGTCTCTCATACACGACCACTTTTTGTTTTGGTTTCTTTGTAATTTGTAGAAGAGTCGAGGACTTGAACCTGTATTCTCCGAACATATCTCGACTTACAGCGCTAAGCCTTAAATGTGGATCCAACCCCCCCTTTTTTTTTTCCCAGGAAACCTCCCATAGCTGTATGCTTATATTGAAGAGGCTAGTCCACTGTTGAGTTTGCAACCTGACAAATTAGTAATAATGCTCAAACTGATGTGATAAACGGGAGGGGGGGACTGACCAAAACCAGTGTAAAATGTTGAATAAACTAAACTGTTGAATCTGTTAGAATTGTAGAAAGTTGTTGATTTGAATTAGTTTATAAACTCAACCAAAAAAAATAAGTCTCCGCTGTTATAATTTGATATATGTTTCATATTTGGTTAGTTTTCTGACAAGTATTTACATGTATGTGTAGAATAATCCCTTGGGTGCAACATGTGCCGAGACCAGCAAATTCAAAGTGCATGCTTGACTGCATATGTGCTAAATGTGAGATAAAGTCAGAAACCACACTTTGCAAAAAGGCTATTTTGAATGGGGTGGTTTCAGTGAGGTATCCTGTCCTTGTTTGGGCATACTGGGTCATTGTTTTAGTAAACTTTACCTGTGTAATATGGACAGAAAATGGGCTAAGCATATGTATAAAAGCGTGGGGACCCAGGGTCGGGTATAGATTTGTCCATCTGTGGTCAAGACATCATGCCACGGTTATCTGAAGTGGACAGGGCAAGAGCCATAGGAAGACAGACCTTGTCATGAATGGTACCCTGACTGCCAGACGTTATGTCACAGAGATCCTGCAACCGCATGTTGTGCCATATGCTGGTGCCATTGGCGAAAATTTTATCCTCATGCAGGATGCAAGGCCTCATGTTGCGGCTGAACTTAGTGAATTCTTGGCCAGGGAAGGTCTGGAGGCAATGGATTGGCCAGCTTGCTCCCCTGACCTTAATCCTATTGAACACCTGTGGAGCCATCTCAAGCGAAATGTATACCAGAGGATGGGTTCCGAGTCAAACTTTGAAGACCTAAGACGCTATCTTTTGGAGGAGTGGGACAATATACCCCAGAGACTGATCAGAAAATTGATCCACAGCATGAGAAAGCGCTGCCAGCAGTGTGTCAACAATAACGGTGGAAACACATCCTGTTAACCAAAAGTCAACCATATACAGTCATCAAGTGATCAAACATTCTACTGACCAGTTTAATTCTTCCCTTCCTGTAAAAATATGACATTTTAAAACTTAAGCACAGTCTGTGATACCCACTACAGTGCCCCATTCAGTTCATATTGCATGCTATTGCCATATGGACAATCTTGCGCACCTGTGATACAGACTTTGTTTGTTTTAAAGTGTTGTGCAGTGAAGCGTAGATTCATTTGTTCTGCACTTGAGTCTGAAACCAAATGTAAGGTGTATACCGGGTATAAGAAATATGAAATATTACCAAAATATGTGTTTATTTGTTTTTTATGTGGACTTTTCTAGGCGGAGACTTCCTTTTTTGGTGAGTTTATACAAGAGCCATTGTCAACAAGGAAATGTATGAATCACTCACGTGACGATCAATGCGCAGTATTAGTACAAACTGTTCATAATATTGTTGTTCTTTAATTCTAATTAATCAGTCATAGCAGTGTGTGAATTGTGTACATCCCATGTTAAGGGTAGGTTGGCATTTCCAATCCGCCACTCTTTATTTTGGTTAATTGTCAGAATTAAACAGTTGGCAGAAGTATGAGTAAAAGTTTACAATCATTTACAGCTACGATTTCATTATGAGAAATAACCTTCCCGTGACAATTAAACACGAGCATCGTATCTCTGCACGTAAAGCGTTTTTCTGCCGCTTCATTACTTTTTATTTATAGTCACGTGCCATTGGATATACTATAGAATACTTTAAAAGAATTGAAGTTTGACGTCACTCTCACGGAGTTCTGAAAAAAACAATATGAGATACCGTTTGGAAAGTTTCGATTTTATTTTCGCTGTCCAGGGCAAAATCACCCTCTTTACTACCGCTACTTTGTTTCAATGCAAGGGTGACGGTAATTCAAAGAAAGACATAAAATTGTTATGTGAATTATGTCCTTAATTTTACGTGTAATTGTTCGGCAAAAGGCACAGTTGTATCTTGTGACCGGTATTTACAGTGCAGAGAGAGTTCAAATCCGAGGGTGACGGTAATTCAAAGAAGGACATAAAAAGTGTCATGTGAATGATGTCCTTAATTTTACATGTAATTCTTCGGCAAAAGGCACAGTTGTATCTTGTGGCCGTTATTTACAGTGCAGAGAGAGTTCAAATCTGAGGTCTATGTTCTCCAATATGGTATATGTAGAACCAATCAGTGATACTTTGTAATGTCATAAATGCGCACAATTTGGCTTATCAATGTGAGTTATATAGCAAGAAATGTGACACCAGTATGCTGTCCGTCTAGGAATTTTCCCGACGAGAAGACCACGATGTAGTGTCACCTTTGGCTATAGCTTTTCTTTCTTTTCTCTCTAGTTTCTCTGTGCTCCCAAACAATTACTAACGTGAGACCAAAGGTGACATATCTACCTTTAAACTAATGAGAAAAAGAAGCTACCACAGACTTTCCCAAGAATCACAGGACAGGATTTACTGTTGGCTGGTAAGCTGTACATGGACGCCGATATAGTAAATTCAGATACTGGCACGCACCTCACAGAGAACTGCTGCGCAATACAGAATTACGATATGCCTTATGCTGATCTTGTTGGCAAAACAGTGACACACAGCAGATACTTCTACTGGGCGGCCTTGCCTGCACATCAAACAAATAGTATTATTACTAATTCGCATGCTGACATGTATGTATATGTATGTATATATATATATATATATATATATATATATATATATATATATATATATATATATATATATATATATATATATATATATATATATATATATATATATATATATATATATATATACAAACTGTATGTTATAATAAGCGAGGGAACTTGTTATTTTCTGAAAAAAAAAAATCACACAGGTCAGTGATAATTCCATCACGGCTCCAGTTGTGTACTCATGCATACATCTGTATAAGAAATTTGCAACAAATACCACCTTTTGGTAAAGGAAAACGATGTTTGTCTTGATATAAATGCAACGTAAAAAAAACAAACAAACAAACAAAAGAAAATCGCCCCCCCCCCCCAATGCAACAACCAACACCATACCCCCCTCACCCCGACTACCCCCCGCCCCCCGCCCCCCCCCCCCCGCCCCCCAAAAAAATAAACCCAAAAAACAGAACACAGAGACAAAAGACAAAATAGAAAACAAAAAACAAAAACAAAAAACAAAAAAAAAACAAACAAACAAACAAAACCAAAAACCAAAAACAAAAACAAAAACAAAAACACGAGAGGAACGGCGGCAGTAGCGATTGTTCAGGCAACCATCTCAACAGTAACAGGCCCGACTGGCCCACCTGCCCGTCCACACCAACACATAAATGCCTGCATAGACAATGTAGTCCTAAAAAATCAGACTGCTCGTCCACACCAGCCCAGAAATGCCTGAAAAGATAATGCAGTCCTGCGGAAATAGGAGCGCAAGATGTAATGGAAGTGTTTAGTTGACCGTGTGATCATCCAATCTTGAATCAATATGTCTGCATCATGAGTCCTCGGAAGCAAACGAAGAATAGAAACCAAACCACCCGAGAGAAATTATGCTATCTGTCTCTTGAAACAAGTTCGAGGACTGCAGCTAGGCTCATAGGGACTGCCTAACACGGGAGATAAGTAGGAGTGAATTAACAGAAGCGAAAATAATCATCATGAGATTGCACACTGACCAATTGTGTATAAATACAGTGAAATCTATCTCCATAGTAAGGTATCTCCATGAAGGAATCATTCCTCTGTTACACCACCCCTGTTGCAAGTCCGTTCGCGTCTGTTTGTGTCTAACATTTTCCAGTCCCTGTTTAGGCAACTCCCTTAGTAAGATCTAATTAACTCAGTCCCTTGGATATGTATCAATAAATAATTCCCCTGCTTCTGTACTTGACTCACATACGTTTACAATAGCTTAAGGCAATATTGAATGAAATCCATCGTATTAGTAGACAAATTAATTTGAACTATAAAGTAAGCCCATGTGGGCATTTTTCCATGGGTGTGACTTGGCATGGCAGCTATAATCATACAATTTGAATAGATATTATAAAGATGTTGCACTTAACAGAAATAAATTTGAGTATTCTATGAGCAGTCTTGTCCATATTTGTTCTTATGCACAGAAAAGGTCCAACTATGAACATATGCATGGTAAAAATACTCTTCCTGGTGACCCATAGTGTCAGGAATTGAATCTTCTTCTAATTTTTTGGATATAAATGTACATGCCCATTAAATATTTTAGTGATAGTCACGAAAGAAGTACCTTTCACTATATGCTAACTCCTACCTTATTAATTGCGTCTATACGTACAGGTCTAATAGTTTTATTATATATCTTGTGCCAACTTTGTCACTCTCTTGAAATGTCATAGCTGCCAAACCGATGGCTATTTTGATTGGCCTTTAAACAGGAGGCAAGTTGCTGCTACCTCATTGTATCAATGATACTAAAATACACAGTGCGTTTTGGTCGTACACTCGTAAACACCCTCACGGGTGTCAAGCGCCTAATTTTCATGACAGACTTTATTCTGCTGACTACTAACAAGGAGTGACCACTCAGAAGAGCAATGGGAGTTTATACCTCTCCCGCGCGTTTTCTACTGCAAGTGTAGCAACAAAGCATCATACAGACCAGTGATATCACCTTCACTGCAAATGTCCCATTGAAAAGAATGCGGAGCACAAATATCACCTATTTGTGCAATGTTATTACAGAGGTATACTGATAAAATTGGAATTGAAATCTACATGTTCAAAATTGATCTACTGCATACAGTTTCAAACCCGAATGTTAATGGTATTTTACCTAACTTTGATAACTTTAACAATTTACCCCCGATTCATTAAGTTAACACATACGTATGAGCAGATTTTAAATTGTTTTCGCAACAGACAGGGATTGGAATTTAATCAGCACAATATAAAAATATCCGTTTGCGTTTTCTTTTACACCGATGTTAACCATTTAAGTGCTAATCACTGCTATAGTTGTTTTCTCATTGCCGTTAAACATATAATAGTTAAAAGATTCAAGTTGCTGATGAAGATACCTTTCATTCTAATACCAGCAAGCCTAGTCTAAAGCAAAAAGTAGTCTTAGTCAACCGCTTTCCTCGGGACATTAAGCGCGTATTGTGTGCAAAGTGTCCCAAAGAAAGGTATTGAGTCCGTCTTAAATAGGCGCTTTAAGCCACAACCACCAAAGCCTCAACCACCCACTCTATCGCACCCACTGGCCGCCAAGCACTTCTCATATGCGAACACCTTGTGTGGCTTCCGAAGCAGTGACATATTGCAATGGATAGAATGTAAATGGGAAGTTCAGTGGAATTCCCTTTGTCTGCTCTGTTATGTCGCTGGCTGCCTGATCGTAGTGGGCGTTATACAGAAAGAGCACGTGCTTTCACATTCGTACCCAACGGTAGCAATTGTAAATGATTCCATTCTTCTCAGTCCATGTGACCCCCCCCCCCTGCATTGTCCCATAGATGACAATAAGCCTTGTGTGAGTCAGTGCGTGTTCGTGGAAACTGCAACAAGTCGCCTTTGCTGGGTAAAGTGTCCACAGCTGCATTTTTGTTCCTTCTAAATTATGTGTTATCATGGTGCTGCTCAACACGTGTTCAAATTGTGCCACTTAACCTAAAACAACTGAAAAGGACTACATCTATGAAATGTAAAGCTTAGGAATCTAGTATCATGACACCAATTCATAGGACACTGACTTTGTTGAAATTGGCAATAAAAGTTAAAGTGCATGGCAAAAGGTTTCAGTGGTTGAAGCATGGGATACTGAATGCTGAATTTTAAAAGTGACCAAAGAGAAGTAGAACAAGTGAAATGATGAAGTTATTTCCGTCATTTCTGAGAGATTTTTTCAACCAATCATAGTTTGCATTTGAACAATATCAATTTGTTGAGTTGTTGAACTATTTGATTGACAACCTATGTGTCCGTTTTGGAGAGTCCACCTTCAGAGTGACAATTGGTATTCCAATGGGTACTAATTGTGCACCTTTTGTGGGCAATTTATATTTATTTTACTATGAGCATAAGTGTTTGCTAAGGCTGTCAAAAGAGAAGAAAAATTTCGCGATAAATGGTGATATATATATATATATATATATGATCTTTTAAGCATCAATAATCCATACTTTTGAGAACATCTTACAAATGTGCTCTGATGATTTGGAATTATTAGTAACTACAGAAAACAGACTCATTTTTGGATATAATGATGCATAATCATAATAGGGAATTAAATTTTAAATTATGTGACAAACGTGATAATTGAACTCAGTAAATTATCCACACATTGACAGTACTGTTGGGTCAGCTTCTGGTGTCTATGTGTGAAGGTTAATTGCTTTTGCTAGAGTATGCGCCATTTTGGATAACTTTGGCTCCCGTGATTTACTTCTGTTTCACGCATTTGTGAAACAGGGATAATGATATCCAAAAATAAAATCAAAATGACTAGGGTTGAGGTTTCTGAGTAAAAATGAATATATAAAGTGTACAGATACCACTTGGATTTGAGGTGTTATATAAATGCTGTAGTCAAGATTTATTCCTGATAATTGCATCTGACATCTTATCCAGTGCGTATATGAAGCAAGATATTTCTTAAAGTTGACCGTTGTTAGAATCAAATCGATTTAAACTACTCCTAACGTTTGTTGGTACCTGTCCCAAGTCAGCACAGGTATGTTTTCCTTCATACTACACAATGTAATCATACACTGATATATAAAAACATTCCAAAGTTACTGGTATGTTTACCTTGAACGTCTAGATTTTGACGTTGCCTGTTTGAAAACCAGCGGGTTTTGATCGTGGAGGGTCTTGTGAACTGGGGTCGTGGGTGCATTTTCATTAACATTGTAAATAATCCTTCTCCGCCTCTACTTTTTAAGACAGTCTTTATTTTCATGTTGTCAGTATGGCCTCTTATCATCTCAAGATTCTCCTTGCTAAATTTCAGAGTAATTTGAGTGTCAGGACTTGTCACAGCAATGTCTTTCTCTGTCAGCCCTAAGGTAATCTAATCGACATGTTCCAGCATTGCCCAGTATATCCTTTCTCTGCCAGCCAAATATAATCGAATCAGCATGCAGCAACACTGCCCAGTATACAAGTACCGTCTTTCCCAAAAGATATCCGTTTCGGCTGGGACTATATACACCTCTTTATGGAATGAACAATTGAAGGACATTCTGTCATATTTACCAATGTCTGCAGTGGCAAACGGCTTTCCTCAGGGAACCTTGATAATATTTACATCATTCTATTCAAATGTTTTTAATCACATCTCTATAATCTGAGTCTCAGACTCCAAATCCTTTACGTCACCTTAATATATCTGTGTTGTCAAAATAAGGAAAGCAAATTTTACAAGACAGTCTCCCGCATCTTCTTGAATGTCGCTTTAACAAATACAAAGATACACACACGCACACACACGTACACACACACACACACACACACATACACACACACATATATATATATATATATATATATATATATATATATATATATTGTGTATTAGCCACACGATTCCTGTAAGCGGTTATCCATCCTTACCAATAAATATCCATCAAAAGCTGAAATATCCACAATTTAACTCCTGTCCTTCAATTGAAATTTTCTATTTAACACCTCAATATATAACACTTAAGTACAAACTAAAAGGTAAATGGGCGTACCTAGCATAAAAAAATCAATATGTGGTCATTTTTATACAAGTAGTATGCTATAAATAAGTAATAGTTGTTGTAGTGCTAGTAGTGACAGAATACTGAATATAGTGATGAATTGCACCAAGGATGTGATTTATAAAATAAGTTACCATGTAAACATGATTGCTAACACAAAGCAAAAAATAATTATGATCATATTTTATGATGCACCAATTCATATGAAACTGGCCAAAGTATGCATTTTGTTGTCAGTTATGAAAGTCTGCACAGCCAAAAACGTGGCGCAACGATTCAAACAATTTGCTCCTAGATGCAGGTTGAATTTTTCACATTGAGGAGCCAAATTATATCTGAAAGTACAAGTAAAGGACAACCAACCATTGCAGTGGGGGGAAAAAGAGACCAGAGAAACAACCCAATGCATAGTGTACCTGTCTAGCTTTCAGAGAATACGTTGCACTTAACATTTTCAGTACCTAGTTGTGACTGAGTCTACGGCATTCTGCGGTGCACCTTGTGTGTATTGCGCCTATAGAGCTTCGATGAAAGCTGTTGACTTGGGCCATTCTTATAATTTCTGCAACTTAAGACAGGATGGTGCTTGAAAGACAGTTTGGTCGATAAAGAATGCGAATCAATATTGTAATACCCATTCAAAGCACACTTACTTTGCTTAAGATTGGCAATTAAAAAAAGGAAAGTCGCGTAACAACACGAGACGCCGTTGGCTCATATCAAAACTCAAAGCGCTGAAAGGTATACACAGAGGTTGCAATGACTTGGACTGGAGACAATTACTGGCTACTATAAGGCTGTGCTACCGTCAATTGCAATATTAGGCATGTGAAAATCCTGTGAAGAATCTAGCTAAATTGAGCCTTTCTTTCAGAAGAGCGAACAGAACAAATATCTGTACACAGTATTGCCCTCATAGTTGATACACCTGTGGGCAAACTCCTTCAGGTAATACCATTCCCATACCTGTATATGATGAAAAGTTCCATCGATGCGGGCCGCAGCTCTTGTATGTCTCCGATAACTCAACTAAGAGAGAAGGGGTCAGGAACGACCAAGTTTGTCTGTGGGCGTGTGATGACCCTGCAACATTCTCACCTGCAAGTGATGAGGATCCACTATTGGCTTTTAGTATAGGTTTACTAGATGCTCCATCTCTTGTAACAAGTTAGCTTTCTGTCGTATCGCTTGCGATGCTCCTTTAAGTGCCTGAGGACTGCATAGCTTTTCGGCTGCTTCTCTGATCGGAACTTAGAAGACCTAGTTGAGCGTTAACTCGAAAAATGAACAGTTGCCTCCAGGCTGGAACGGTAATAAACTGGACGGGATAGGGTTTACCGACATGAAAAACGACTTTAGGATTGTTGAAACAGCCAAGAATGATGACATAACCAACAAATCTCGTAGTGTCAATAAGTTAGGTTTCCAGCGATAGGGCGTTAATTGAGCATTTGCTCTGGGAAACATTTGACAGATATTTTAAATGTAAGAACGGAAAGCATCTTGGTGATCTATGTTGGACCGATGGTGGTTTCTCTGTACGGGTGGTAAGATGATCCCGTACCTCTGAGTGACTCGCATGTGTCTGCAAGTCATAAAGTATGTGAAACTGGCTGCATGTTCTGACCAGCCGTGTCAGAGTTCAATTGGCAATCACTGAAGCAAAATCGAGATTGTAAAGTATCCAAACGACAAATGAATGTTTGGTTAGTGGGCATTTGCAGAGGTAAATCCAGGTTGTTTATATGTTTATCTTCACTAGTGGCTGCTTTGAGGAGGAAAAGGGGTTTTAGGTATACAACATCCGTCTGTATATATTTATTAGGATCAAAGATTTGTACAGTGTGGGCGATCGCGAGGACATTTGTGTAAAAACATTATAAATACGTAAACAATGTCTCAGGTTGACAGACAAATATTTTGTGTACATGGCTCCCACGTACCCATCAGTCAACTTGGACACGTAGTCCCATGACATCGTTGAAAAATTAACGGCCCGAGCTGTCAAAAAGGCTGGAAGTCTGGAAACAGGTACTGTGCTCTGCCACCTGTGACATAGCCCAACTTAGTCTGCACTGACGATGCAAAGAAAGCTTGCCAGACAAGAGACACATTTCATTTTTATAATTTTTTGCTCAATTTCGGAAAATACAAATTGTCTCAAGTGATTTCAAAAAGAAAAATGGGAAGGAAGTGGTAGATATCCTCTCTTGCTGAGAGACAGAGGTCACACTAAGACCCCAACGCTCACGATTCACGTTAAGTCCCAAAGTGGCGATACGTTACTTAAATTTCAAATGTAAATCCCTGAAATCACGGATTTTAATAACATATTTTTCTGTACCAACTGAAAATTCGAAATAATTACATGTGTTATTAAACTAAAGAACCTTTGAATCATTTTGTAGAAAAAAATAGCATTTCAACACAGTGCTATCAATATTTTGTTCACAGATTGCCATCCTACATTATCGGAGTCCATCGCCCAATCCATTCCTGCTCTATACAGAATTCCCTTTATGTCGTTAGACGGGGCCAGGTGACTTTTCCTTTTTGTTGAAATCGTGAAAATCTCGTTTTTTGAGTCTGCAGTTTTCTACATGGTACTTCAGTTTTGTTAACATAATTGATCCTGCACTCATCGGCGTTTAAAGATAAAGAAAGCCAACTCTTAAAAATCCCTCATGGTGGCAGTTTACTCTGGACTTGCTCCGATTTGCAAAACCGTCCAATCAATGTCATATCGCAAGGATTACACATGCTTTTTACGGGTGGATGTCTCCTGTTCAGACACCCCTGCCATGAAGAAATGATGGGTTTACAACTTTTTTATATAAAATGTTGCCAAGAGAAACTGTATTGACATTGTGATGTTTTGTCAATCTACTACTTATACATATATAACCCTTAGCCGTCATGCCGTCGGTACTACCAATCTCTCTGTATGGTTCAAATTGCTTAACGATATTCACAATAATACACATTGTATTCGGGAGAAAATACTGGTCGCTTCTAGAAAATCATTTCACATCGCTCACTTCCAACATGGGTCTGGTCATAGGCCAATAACCATTACTTTCGAATTTTGTACTGTTACTGTCAAACAACAGTTTTACGGCAAATTTATGTGCTTCCGCCAAAACGTTGAATCCTTGTGCTTTATTTTCTGTTTAGAGGATTATGTCATTGGCGTATATTTTCTCTTTGAAACATATCAAGTAAAGTAGTCATCGTATTGAAAAATAGTGGGAGAGAGGATGCACCCTTGTTTGAGCGAGCTGGGAACATCAAAAAAGAATATTACAAATTGACCAAAAAATAGTTTATTTCCAACTCTTGCATTGTAATTTTCACCAATGCCCAAGCTTTTCCTACACAATCTCATACACTGGAAATTTTAAGTTGACCTTGAAATGACCTTGAAATATAAAACGTATCTATATTCTTATATCTGGCCAAATTTACTCCCATATATGTACTACTACTATCAAAACGATGACAATTATTGATAAGTCCGAATTTGAAGTTATTTCCGGAACAAAATGTAGCCCTATAGCTAAAAATTAAGATTTTTTATACATTCTACAGAAAAACCCTCATTCTCAAAAATACCATGATAAGTTTAAAAACAGTTGATCAGAGATGCACACCTAGGGAAACAGCTCAAGGAGTAGATGATTCTGGAAAAAAGTTGGTTAAAAATAATAAGATTTCAAGGAATTTGTCGGCTTCAAAAGGCCTCGTTTTGGATTTTCTAAATTCAAGGTGCGGCCTCCTTGGTTGACCCGGAAGTTGATATAAATGGGCATAAGTCCCCCTACATTTGAGATATCGTGATGATGGTTTTGTAAAAATGTATCTACGCTGTGAGCTTGAGTTGCTGCTGGTTGTACTATTATTCCTTACGGGGTTGCCTGGCACTAACATTGGGATTAATATAACAGCATATCCCCGGTACTGTTTTCCTCCTTTTTGGTCCAAATTCGATTTTTGTTTTCAAAATACTCTGCAGAAAATTTCCCACAACTTGATATTTTTCGACATATTTATTTCGACCAACATAGTTGTCAAACAGCAAAAATAGCTCAAAACTCGCTTTTCCTTTTTACCCTTTGTCAGTCAAGGTCACACGAAGGCCATCTTGTAAGCAATAAATATGTATAATTTTCATGTATCCTAACATGTCGTAATTATGAAAAGTATCATCAAAGGAGACTATGTGGAACCAGCTGAACATACATGTGCGTGCTCCCACTGTTGGTCATTTGGCCCTGGTGTGTTGTATGAGCAGAGAAACATCTCTGGTCCATAAACCACAAATTAATGGATGTACGAAGTGGTGCAAACATGAAAACTGTAAAGAGTTCCTTATTTTTTTAAATATATAAACGCTTTTGTTTGAATAAAATACACACACACACATATATATATATATATACATATATATATACATGTATATAAATATATATATATATAACTGTATATACATATATAAATATATATACATACATATATGTGTGTGTGTGTGTGTGTGCGTGTTTATGTGTGTGTGTGTATTTGTGTGTATGTATTTGTGTGTGTGTTTGGTAACATTAAAGAACGAAATACTTTTGAAAAGGGATGTGTTTTGCCTGCTCAGCAGACCTAAGGCCTTGGACAGTTGGACTGGGACCATATGCTGCAAGCCATGTACAAAAATGGACGAAGAATCAGTTGAGCAGACAAAGAAGCCAATAAATATGGACTTGTCATAATGACAAAATATAAATCTGAACAAATGTGATGGAACATCAATAGGCTTGCGCGTTGGGCTCAGTGTCTTATGCAACATAACTCTTCATGACTATGGTATCATAAGACATTAATATCCATTCATTCGGTGGCACGTAAAGGCCTTGGAAGTCTGTGCAGCGGTACCATTTGGTATCAACATCCAAATAAAAGGTAACACATCAGACGTTTTGTTCAAAGGGGGCACCTGCTGTTGTAGATGACATACCGTCGAATCATTGAATTATTCGGATATCTAATGCTAAACAATATCCATATTCAAACCTTCAAAGCTGATACAATTTATAATATTATTTCACCATGCGCCATTTTCCCGTTGCAAACCATGAGGAGGGTTTGCGAAATGCCAGATTTGTCTCTTTGGTATGTATATATGTCTATACAATTAAGATCGAACATTCCTATACCATTCCGACTTTGTAAATTGCGATTAACTTAGCCTAACATCTAATTGCCAGCATCATGGTGCTGGTTGACAAAAACGATTCTGCCTATTTCTTTCACCAAACTACTCTTCCATTTTACAGTGGCGAAGGCTATAATTTTCAGGGGGGGGGGGGGCAGAATCCCTCAGAGGCTTGTCTAAATTAAGAACAAAATCACCACCCTCCCCTTTCCCAATTATTCGTTAGCTTTCTACTCCACCAGTTTAGATATAACTGGTGCAATCATATACTCGCATGTATGGGCCAGCATTGCCAAGGGAGCCTTCTTTGATAAAGCTGAAAACCAACGGCCGTAACAAGAGCCCCCCCCCCCGCGCGCACGCACACACACACGCGCGCACACACACACACACACACACACACACACACACACACACACACACACACACACACACACAGTCCCGTCAGGACCGCCAGGTCCCCTACCCACAAAGTCATGCCAGTTCTGTGAATGGAATGCGATGCATTTACCCGAAAGCACTTGGTTATTTTACTGGTTCAACTTGTCAAAGTCCAAGCTATCATGCATATTACGAATTCTGTATCTATTTCCTGGTTCCGTTGATAATTTGCAGAATATATAGCGCAAAATGCAATAGTAAATGTGTGTGTGTGTATATATATATATATATATATATATATGCAGAGAGAGACATAGATAAATAGATAGATAGACACATGGATAAATAAATAAATAAATAAATAAATTAGTAAGTAAGTAAGTAAACAAACAAACAAACAAACAAACAAATAAATAGATAAATAAATAAATAAATAAATAAATAAATAAATAAATAAATAAATAAGTAAATAAATAAATAAATAAATAAATAAATAAATAAATAAATAAATAAATAAATAAATAGAATGCGACCACATAAATGTACCTCCACGCCAACAACCCTTGTGAGTGTTTCAAATGAAAATTTTACATAAAATATGCACTAAAGATCAAAGGCAAGAAGACGCAAGGAAGCCCCATGCACATGTACATGTACATGGTGGCCTAGTGATCTTCAATTCTATACACATCTGTATCAATCAGGCAGAGCTTACTTGCCTTGGATAATCATTGGCTGGTGTGTAAGCATATTCAACTTTCATATACATCAATTCAGGATGAGAAGAATATACTTGCACTATTTGCCGAGTTTGAAGCAGAGACACAAGGAACTAATAGTCCACTGATTTATATTACGTGACGGATATGTTGCTTTGGCCAAAATATTTGACCTAGTGATCTTGTTTTTTAAATTAAACACTTTAAGTTGAGATATACTTGGAGTCCATTCCTACTGAAGTACATGCACAAGATAGTCATAGCCTCGAGATGCACAGTACTTGAAGGGTGTTGTTGTGGCCTAGATACTTGGCCTAGTGGTACATTTTTATCCCATGGCACATATATTTGTTTTCAAATGTGGATAAGTGATTTGTATTTATTTATTTTTTTATTATTCATTATTATTACTTGGGTTTTTTCCTTTTTTTTTTTTTGCTAGAACGGAGTCAAGCAAGAAAGATATAGTCTGAAGACACACATTCGTATGTTATCACTGTGACCCAGATATGTAATCCAGTTACCTAGTTGTCTGAGAATTTAATTGCTCGCAGTTAGGACCTGCCTGAAGTCCATTCCTACCAAATTTGAAGCAAATTTGTCGGCAATACTATACCTTCATGCATGCGGATATTAATGCTGACATTAATACTTTACAGATTATTATGTAATTGTAATACAATAATTATAAAATAACAGGAAATGTGAGCAACACCAAGGCCATGCTTTATGCAATGGTCCTCATTTTGCACATCAAGCATGCAAGGATCGAAAATACTATAACAAAAGATGGGACACTAGTTGTAGACACAGACTCAGCGTAATGGACGGTTGGACGGACACGAGGAATCCAAAATAATCCATCGGGATCGGAAAAAAATCCCCTAAAAGTGAAAAATGTTATTGACATTGCTGCACTCTTCATCTCGGAAAGAAAGCCTTGCTAAGCTGCCAATATGTCTCTACCATTCAAAAGAACATACATCACCCCATGTATATGAGTGTGCCATATATAAGTATGTTTTATTACGGACATAGAAACGCCTACTCTAGAATGGTTTGTTTTACTTTCTTTAGGATGATCGAAGATGTAGTCGCAGGATCAAGTTAATTTGCATCTGTATCTTGAACGATTTTAAGACCAAATATTTTAAATCACCCTTGTAAGCATACTATGAATGACAGACACAAGATTTAATGTTTATCGAACAGTTACTGCAACATATAACTGGATATGGTTCTTTGGTATATTGTAGATTTTGAAGATATTTAGGACTTGAGACCTAAAACGCCTGTAATTACAACGATGTAAAATACTGCAATGTTCGTTTTATACAGACTGGAGTCACAATTATCATCAAATACAGTTATGAGGTAGAACAATACCAATTGTTTATACTTTTGTTACAAAGCAAAACGGAATATTCAACATTTTAACATGAATAATATGATGAAAACATAAGGAAATAGCTTTCACAATGGTCATAATGGGGCTATTCCCTCCTCAAATTTGGTATGTGAACCTGGACAATGCCAATGAAATCCGCACTGTAAAATTTAAGCGGAACATTACACATCTATGTTATTAATGAAAGACAAAGAAAGAACGCATTTTCAAAATTGGTGAAAATCAGAAAGGTGTGCTGATATACATCTAAAAGTGAGGACGTCATGACACTTTGGAGCAGTTTTGGAGAGACAAAACGACTTGAAAATCGAGCTGTATATAGAAGTCTCCTCACTTAACACCAGACCGATAAATAAGAATTTTGTGTGCCGCGGTTCTGAACGTGGGGATTCTGAACACAATCTATGGTCTTATTTGATAGTCGTAAGAACGACCAGTCTGTTTCTGGTATCGTGCACTGGTCAAAGGCCAAATCCTAAGAAGAAAATGCAATTTCCACAGAGTTCTTGTCAATGAACCTGCCAAAGTGATCACATATTTAGTCACACTACGGTAATCTCCCCGAATGGATAGAATTAAACATGTCTTAGGTTCTCAACCCGCTACTGGTGGCAAAACATGGATATTCGCAACAAATGTGGTCGTCTCTTTGGTTTTTGGCAACCATCCCCTGAAACTAGAATGGCATCGACAAAATTAGCCAAGGTAAATCTGTCAGACACTTTGCTGGACATAACTACCATAAAACGTCTATCATCAGTTCCTGGTTCTGTTACAACGGTAAGCAAACTATATCATAGGATTACATTCCTCCGCATTTTGTTTAGAGAAAATAAGACTGTGTGTATCAGCATGGGGCAATTTGGATAAAACGCACAAATACTTAAAACAACACGTGGCACTGTTTGATATGAATGAGAAGAAGATTAATTACATGCCTATCGCCGACGTGTTTATTTGTGTTGCTTCCACAAACATAAGGCTTTCAGGTCGAGCAACACCTTATATAAACACAAAAAGCTCGGGTTACTTCCACTGTGTAACTTAACCTGAGCGAACCCCCAAGACAGGTCAACAATTCACCCACAACTATTACACTTCTTATTTTTTATTACATGATGGTATAAACATACCTGGAGACTCAACATGTCTCACCCTTGTACTACAAAGGTCACCCACAGTGGAGATTACATCTTCCTTCTCTTACCTCGCGTTTATTTATGCTCCATCCTCTGATAGGGAAAATCATTTTCGCGGTTGGGGACCTCTGTTTGTCTTGACTGATGTGATACACACTTAAAATCCATTTTTTAGTTGGAATCTGCTGGCTGTGCACTCAGTAATTTAACGGTTTGTCTGTCATAACCGGGACCTACGTGTATAGCGAACTAAACAATGTGTGTAAGAAACACATTTCTTGCTCGGAATTTTACAGAGACATCTCTATGCCATGCAATATTTCATACTGGGATGAAGAATTAAGCATAGTCGTTGTCTTATAGCATGTGATTTATCCTTTCGCTAAAAATCTGTTCATGACATAAGATCCATACATAATAGATCAGTAATGAGGAAAGGTTTGCACAGATGTGAGCAACCAGAATCAGGAATCAGGGATCTTTTTTATTGAATCATGAGCATACATTCAATCAGTATAGTACAATACAGTATTTTTGATTGCATATACATTTATACACACACACACACACACATATATATATATATGTATATATATATATATATATGTATATATATATATATATATATATATATATATATATATATATATATATATATATATATATATTTGTATTTGTGTCTTTTTGCCCAGAACCACTTCCTAGTAGTCATTACCCTATTCCACATTCCGAACTGTTTACTCTCCATAAGCTAACCTGTGACGTCCCTATCTAACCTATATACATATGGAATTACTATTGTCCAAATTGCACACGTTCCTCTGTAAAATTTTGATATAGGCTGTATCAGCCCAAATAAATTAAAGGGTTTTCAGCGGTTAACTATTCAACATGTTTCGGAGCCTTTTACCCGTACATGTCTCTCTGAGTAGCGGCTCCTTGTCTAAGCTAAATATTCAGCAAAGACAAACCACATAATAAAGAATAAATATAAACGTGGCAAATGATATATATATATATATATATATATATATATATATATATATATATATATATATATATATATATATATATATATGTTGATCTGGGAGACCTGTATTAAGGTCATAGTTGACCGCTATCACAGGAGTCACCCACGAAATTGTTATGCTGTCCGTTTATTAATTATGCAGATGATATTGATTCAAAGTAAATGCGTTATATTTTGAATCATACACCAAGTACGACAAAAGATAGAGCAATGCATATAGAATCCAAGGATCTTCAATTTATATAAATAATAATTATACAGAAAAATGAATCTGACTGTCGTGTACGAGATTGTTATATATGCAATTCTGGCTGGTAATTTTGATTTTGATTTTTCGATTTGTGATTTTATTGATGGGACAAAATAGCACAATGTACTTAATATAGGCCCTACACAGTTTGTCAATTTTTTAAAACTTGCAGGTCACAGTTTATGTCTGCTTAACTTCTGCAACAGATAAATATTATAGGCGTTGCCGTCACCAAAACTCTCTAAGATGAACGAAAGAACGGAGACGGATGGATGGACGAATTAATGGTTGCCTAAATGAATGCATGAATGGATGCATATATGGATGGACTGATGGACGAACTGGTACTCAGACAAAAGACATAGCTGGCGTGCAGGTAAACAGTAAGGCAGACTCAGAAACCTGTATGATAGTATGCTTTTAGTCTTCCACTTTGGTCGGCTCAATTCTATTTGGACAAAGGCGACATAAACCTGCCATCAATACCAAAAGGTGTTTCTCGGACTCTGTGCATCAAGAAAATAAATAAAACAGATGTAACAGAAAAAGCATGGCAGTAATAAATTGTGCAAGAACTCGTCCGAACATAGATCACGGAAACCCTCACTCTGGTAAACAAACACCTGGTACACCATTACTTCTGATGATATTCGAAAGTAAAGTAATCCTCTGCATGGAAACAACTGCTCATTGTATCACCAAGTTGCTTATTTCTTTAATGATCAGATTTCACATCGCAGCCAACGTGTTATCATTTTAACTTTGATTTCACTGTCTGCACGCACTTGTCAGTTACATAGTGCAGTCCTGGTGCTACACAGAAAGACAAGTTCAATGTGTGTACGTAGAAAGCGTCAACCTTGCAACAGAGAGACTCAGTTCCCCATTTCAGAGTGTCCATTACACAGGTGTGGACAGATCCATCTCCTCATGCACATCGTGTGCGAATTTCGAAACTTTCCACTTACCTTGACTTTTGAGAAAGTGTAAGGTGGTGTGAAGTGAAGATATTTCAATGCTTGTCAGGAGAAAATTCCATTGCATAAATAAATGTATTTGCAGTCAATTTAACTGACCAGCAAATGAAGTTTCATTCTTTGACAGCAACGATTAATGTCTTCTTTCATTTTGGGGGTGACTGGCTCGGGTATTATCCTCGAAATGCAATTTAGACTCAAGTGGCCATGTACAAGAAGGCTAGATTACCTAGTCTACCAGGATTTACTTTAGGACAAAGCAAGAAGCTGCTTAAAATGCTGAAGTCACAAGCATGTGCTTACTCAGTCATTAATAACAGTATTGTTGCAAGATAGAAAAAAAAATAGAAAAGAAGTTTGTTTCAAAGCAAATCTCAGTGTGTGCCTACAAAGGAAAGTTGCTGCCCTGTACATGTAAGCTGAAATTGTTAAACATAAAATTTTGAGGAAACAAACAACTATACCCAAATAAAACTCTGTAGGTAAAAAAGAAGTGCCAGGGAGAAAGAAAGAAGTTTTGATAACACAGAATGCGAAGCTTCAGCTACAAACAAGTGCAACTTTCGTGCAAGTGTGGTTTATTTATGGTCACTGTTGACACTACAGCATGGACAGATGACAAGATGGTCACCACATGGTAGCATAAAGTTGTTATGTCAGACATGAGTATAAACAGCAAATCCTACTGGTGTACATATATACATGTAATTGACTGTTGATGATAGATCATCACCTGTTGTATGTCTGGTCTGTCGAAAATATGTGCAAGCATGCCATTGTTGCTCCTAATTTGCATTATTTAAACTTCCCTGGCAGGCACATACACACGTGGTTCAGTGATTCTAGCTTTAGCGGTGTCTGAAAGCTTAGCTCTGGACAAAATTGATGATGGACAAACCCGGGATGTGAAGTCAACATGCAGGACTGTGTCTGGGACTCACTGATTTGAGTATAGCTTATCTTTGATTTGTTGTGTGCAGTTATGTAACATACCACTTTATTTTCTGTGGTTTGACATCATTTATTTGGATGCATAATAATGTCACAGGGGAACATTGTTCAATGAAATATCAGTAGTAGTGTTATTCATCAGTTATTTGTTTGTTTATTATTTTTTGGTTTATTTATTTGTTCGTTTGTTTATTTATTTATTTATTTATTTATTTATTTATTTATTTATTTATTTATTTATTTATTTATTTATTTATTTATTTATATATTTATTTTTTTTTTTTTAATTTATTTTCTACCTATGTATGTATGTGTGTATGTATGTATGTATGTATGTTTGTATGTATGTATGTATGTATGTATGTATGTATGTATGTATGTATGTATGTATGTATCTATGTATCTATCTATATATCTATCTATCTATCTATCTATCTATCTATCTATCTATCTATCGAACAGGCCAGGGTAGAATCTGTGATGCGTTCATGATAAAACGACTTGACAAAATTCACGTCAAACGGCAAACATACATATGCCATAAATCTAGTATTCATATACATATTACACCATTTATACAGTGAGATAGACACTAAGGTAGCGGAATTATGTCCAGTCCACCGAGGACGTACGAACAGGTCAAGCTTCTTGAAAGAAACGCTCACATGCACCATCAAACATATTTGCAACCCGAATACCCTGCCCAGTTGCAGTATCTCCAAGTAGTAAACTAAGTTTTGTAACATAAGATGAGACAGTATAATGCTCCCAAATAAACAAATTGTAAATGATTAATTTTGTTTCAAGCTCATGCCAATCTTAATCCGAATTTCATTAAATGCGGGGCAAGTGAGTACAAAGTATGAAGCATTTTCGACATCAATTTATACACATAACAAATGATCCTGAGGGTGCAATATTCCGTCTATGTAAAAAATCTTGAAGACCCAACCATCCTGAGCGCACCATAAACGTCAGGCGGGCCCACTCATAATCATTTATCGCAAGCAGGTAATGTTCACGGAAGGATGAAGTCTTCAATAAACCATACAAATACAGTGATTTTTATTCTTGTCGATTTCATAAAAAAAACGTGAACATAGTTATCCAGAGACAACTTGAATGTGATAGTTTTGTAGCCACCGCTCATCTTGGTCTTGTATTCTATTATCCAAAACCAACTCCTGTTAAAATCTTATCAATTTGTTTTCCATGTATGGCCAAGAAGCATGTCCACCATCGACAAAATTCCTTTGCAATTCCAGTAGAATTCTTTGCATAATCGTAAATTGAGCAAAGTATATTTAAGCCTCATTAAGAAATTAATTCTTGCTATGTCCAGCAATAAATTGAGCGGCAGACACCCCAATTGCCCTAAAGTTGCCACCATAGCGAGTAAGTGATTTACCGAAAAAAATTCATAAATACTTGTATGTGTCACACTCTACCAAGTCAACATGTCCTTGCTTCCAACGTTTGTTTATATCTAGACGGTTTGCAATAAGCACTACTTTTGATTCATTGCCATTGAATTTCATGCCCTATTTACTTACAAACAATTAGCTACATTCAGCATCGTCTGAAGTTGTGTTTCGCTTTCAGCAGTAAAACAACATCGTCTGCATATAAAAGTGAAGGTACGTCCATCCTAGTAGTAGTAGTAGTAGTAGTAGTAGTAGTAGTAGTAGTAGTAGCAGCACCAGTAGCAGCAGCAGCAGCAGTAGTAGTAGTAGTAGTAGTAGTAGTAGTAGTAGTAGTAGTAGTAGTAGTAGTAGTAGTAGTAGTAGCAGTATATCAGTATATCAGTATTCTATCTGGAACACGTGTTTCTCAATTTCCATACGTTAATAAAAATGTTTTAGGAATGAAATGAAGATAAGTAGCTATCGGTAGATCTGAAACAGTGCATATTTTTTGCGACAGAAGAGCAAAGTCTATGAGCGATTTGGTTTGGAGTTGTGAACATATGAAGTTCAACTTCTACTGAAGCCAGCCACTGTTACATTTATCATAAAATGAACAAACAGCTTCTTGCGACAAGTTTTGCCTGAGGTTACAGAAAATAAACCAATCTGCTTGTAACTTTTGTTTTGCTTTGCAGTTATTTTTTGTTTCCTGTCTTTTTTCTTAAAAAAACGTGATTGTGAACACACAAATCTTCGACAAATACGTTAATCTAAAAGAACAAAATAGATAACCCCGAAACAAATGGAACCATTGCACGATGATAGAAATAAGACATATGGACCTACAAGAAATGATTCAAATTTGAAATGGAATAGCTCTATGTGAAAGCTTGAAATTATGTCCCACACGTCTAAGTCAACAGAGTCGATGCAATTGTTTGATCAGAGAGAGAGATAGAGAGGGAGAGAGAGAGAGAGAGAGAGAGAGAGAGAGAGAGAGACAGAGAGAGAGAGAGAGAGAGAGAGAGAGAGAGAGAGAGAGAGAGAGAGAGAGAGAGAAGAAATGCATATTCAGTACAAATGTTTACAATGTAGCGGTGTAACGATTTTACCCATGCCGCTACTTACAGCAGCTAAACTTGTCGGTAGTGCAAACATCATGAGCCCTCATTATCACTCGCCACAAGCGGTTTTGACGAGGCCCATGAACGGTACCTGAAATCGCTGATATACAATTTGGCCCACGTGGTTGTGTACATGAAACGTTGTGGAGAGACCTGGGGGCATGACAGCTCCATCGATAATGTTGCGACAAGATACCTCTGCGAACCAACTAACTACCGTCTACATGCAAAGGGATGTTTTGTTATTATTTCACAAAACTGACATGAAACGATAGATGGTTTCGCCAAAAACCACACCGAACCCAAACAGTGCACAGCGTGTCACGAACGAAGTCTCGGGCAATTTTCAACGCAGCAACTGCAGATCTACGCGATGTGAATCTCCAAAGCTCAAGACAGATACACGAGCATTTTTTTTTCAAGGGAAGGATGCTTGTAAGGTAAAACTGAAGGCAGACTGTGCAGCGAGCTGCTGTAGGCAGACCGCACGGAACAGGTAGACGGGCACAGGCCTACTGTGCCACTGATGGAGTGCCAATTACCTCTAAGACGTACAAGCATTCCACACACAGCGGCTCCGGTCGCAAACTTACCATGGTCGCTCACCTTCGTATGTGGTAATTATGCAATCCTCTGGCCGATTTTTCTCAAGATAAACTTCCACTGCAGTCGTCAGAGAAAAGAACGCATGTATAAGAAGAGAAACAGAGTTGGTAAAAACGGCATGCATACGCAATATTATTTTCCCTTCCATCTTTATTTTAGGATGTTGATAAAACTCGCGTTTTTCAACAAAAACAAATGACAAAGAAAAGGAGAGGAAATAGAGATATCCTTGTCGTTGTCCTTATTTAAATGGACTGGATACAGAGAAGAGGAGGAGGAATACAGGAATAGAGGAGCAGAATGGGAACTAAGGAATTCAATGTGATACAGAGATTATGATGATACCAATGGTGGTCCTATTATCTTTATTAATAGTCCGATATACATGAATATAACGTTGAATTAAAAAACTGGTTATAATGTTTTCTGGTGGCGATTACAATGACCAGAAATTGCAGAATGGCCATGTGCGTGATTATAATCGCACTCTTAAACCCAAATCGATATAAGAGCAATGGGCACTTTCTGCCTAGTGCTAGCAGTGATGCATATAAATATTAAATCCATATAAAGTTAAGTTGACATCTGCTGAGTAATTTATTTATCACTTGATACAGCTCGGCCCGACAGTCCGCCACTGCCTTGAGAAGGTCAGCTGCCGATGCCATACAACACACACCCTGGATCCAAGCTTGAATAACGTATTATCAACTGGTTGCATAAGTCGTTTCAATTGGCCATAAACACCAATAACGCATTGTCTGTCTACAACGTCACAAGCTGTTAGCTTGCATTTCTCTGCGTAAGTCATGATTTCCTTTGTATTCATCCCATCATTAGTAGGGCCAACAGGCACGCAAATATCAGGTTTTACTTTGAACTGCACTTAGTCTTACCGCTATTATCTCCGATTTCAACAAGGCAGGACTGCCGCAGTCACGGGGCACTTTAACTATCTCAGTGGCGAGTTTTGTCACTCACAGGTTTCCTTCGCCCGGTTAAGGTGTATCGCGCTCCAGGTGCCCCAGGGGAAAGCTGTTGACTTGGACACTGTTTTCACTCTTTGCCACTGCAGACATGCTGGTACTTCAACTAACTCATTCCACTCTGATAGAAGAGCGAGTCAACAGCTTTCCTTGCAGCGCTCTGGCGCGTTGCGCCCAGGGCGAGCCGAGGAAAGCTGTTGTCCATGGGCATATAACTTGGAATGGTGTTCCATGCAAGTTTCAAGCAAAATTTTGAAAAATATTCTCAAAATTAGTAAAATACAATCAGCAGACGACGTTTAGATATTGGCGGGAAAAAGCGTCATTAGGGTGGAATGAGTTAAAAATCGGTTTACAAAGAATATAAATCTAGTATCGTTGTGTTAATATACAGCACTTTGGTCGTGATTGGCAATGAAAACGTGAAACGTTCAGTTTGTACCTCGTGTTATTTACCCGAGGACGTTTTGGGAGCTTTCCTACTGATACGCTGTGCATCTATCTATCTATCTATCTATCTATCTATCTATCTATCTATCTATCTATCTGTCTATCTGTCTATCTGTCTATCTGTCTGTGTCTGTCTGTCTGTCTGTCAGTCTGTCTTTCTGTCTGCCTGTCCGTCAGTCTGTGTATCTATTTATCTATCTACATATCTATTTATCCATCCATCTATCTATCTATAGAGACAGACAGACAGACACACGGCCAGCCAGCCAGCCAGCCAGCCAGCCAGACAGACAGACAAACATAGATAGATAGATAGATAGATAGATAGATAGATAGATAGATAGATAGATAGATAGATAGATAGATAGATAGATAGATAGATAGATAGTTAGATAGATAGATAGATAGATAGATAGATAGATAGATAGATAGATAGATAGATAGATAGATGTGCTTCCACATGTCTTACGGGCGTAGTATGACGTAAACTCAGGGCTATTCTGCGCCACACAAAGGTTGACGTCCTGTCGTCTAGAACTTTTCTGTGGCGTACACACCGTCGAAATCTCACTGATGACTTCTACGATATTATTAAAAGTACATTGGTAAACAACATACAGGTAATTATTCTAAAAGCGCACAAGGAATTCATTTCTGACAATCTGTTCATGCGGCCTGGGACTTCAGACTTAGGTTCATGGGCAGAATTGAGAACAAACTCAGAAAAGACCTCACTACTACTACTACTACTACTACTACTACTACTACTACTACTACTACTACTACTACTACTACTACTACTACTACTACTACTACTACTACTACTACTACTGCTACTACTACTACTACTACTGCTACTACTACTACTACTACTGCTACTACTACTACAACCACCACTACTACTACTACCACCACCACACTACTATTACTATTACTATATTAATAATATGAATCAGTTTACTCTCCCGATTTTTACATTCACCTTCAGAAGTTGTTAAATTTCCGATATCATTAGCGGTCACATTAGTAAATTTATCAAGCTTCTAACGTAACAATTTCTTTTATTTCTTTATTTTTTTTCCTTTGGATTAACTGCAATTAGAACAATAAGGTACACAAACTAGACATGAAAATTATCAATGAAACTTGCATTCAGATAGACGGCCATTTTCATGAATGAAACAACGATTTCCCATCAACCAGTAGAAAAGACGAAATACTAGATACATGGACGCAAAGACATATCAGAATCATACGTGAAATATGCAAACTTAAACAGACAGACAGACAGACAGACAGACAGATAGAGAGAGAGAAGGAAAAACAGAAAATAACAGGCAATAAGCGCAGACAAAAAAAGAGATGAAACACAACGTACACCAACAGATCACTTAAAAAAAAATACTCGAGATAAGTATAATCTGCTATGACGAGGATCCCTACAATAAATAGCTGAGTACCTTATATTCCACGGGATCCTATTTATTTCAGGTGGGATACACTGGCCCCATGATGACTAGGATAACTAAGAATGGAAAGTACCATGGCTACTAGTTGCGCAAAATGCGGTAGTATACATTGCCAATCTGGCATAAAATTGTACAAAGGGAGTATCGGTAGTGAATTTGTTAACAGTTATGTACAGCAGCCTAAACCCATGTCTAATGGAACCATCAATGGTCACCCAGGAGACAAGGCTTGTAAGATGCCAAATGTTGCTCAATTTAGTTATTCCCGCCTCAAGTTAACAGAGTTGAATTTGGAACATGATTTCATTAAAATATCTGTCACAAACTTTGCGCAAAATTCCATTAAAGAAATCAAACTGATGAAAAATGGGTAAAGCGGACGACATTTCCACATACGGGCGGGGTCATTCGAAAGGGAAATGGTTAACTATACGTAAGCTTCATAGAATGAAGAAACGAAAAGCTAGAGATGCTATTTCCTGAAACTGTCTGTAGCATGAATGTAGCTTGATATGTGCAGCATCTCCATGCTGAACTTACTAGGGATGATGTGTACAAGTTCTTAATTAGCATACGTGATAATCCCCCTTTTATACGGTAGGGATAGTGTAACGTAGTACATTCTCCTTGCGTTATCATCAATCTAAATTGGCTATTTTAAAAGAAACAATGACAATGAACGGTTAAATATAATAGGAACTTACCCAACATGATTTCTGCAGCTTGTGGTAGCGCCGGATAGGCTTACATATCTTGCGCGGGCCTGCTCTGAAGCCACAAGTTCGCTCTACCTAGACAGTATTAACACCCTAACGTCGCAAGTCGTGACTCCAGGATCATGTTTAATGAAAAACCCGACTTCTTCTGCGTTAATCTCCGCTCGTTTTTTGTTTAAAGATATGAACGTCGTTACCCTTAAGGCAAAGATCAAACCAACATGGATGATCCCATGTTACTATGGGAACCAAACAGCCTGCGGTGGTGTATATTTCCCCTACAACTATTTGACTATGTATCCTTACTATATTCACCCATCGGGCTTGTCTAATATGCCTTCATATTTTACAAATGTATACAGGAAACAAACTATGGAAGACTCGGGATAATGAGTTGTCGTAAGGTTTATTAACTATCCAGATAAGCAAATAAACAATATTAAGCTGATAAAGAGTAAAAGAGAAACAAGTACGTGTGTGGCCTAGTGCACTTGACTAACATTGCGTGGCGACGTCTCACTCAAGATTGTAATACAAAGGCAAACTTGCAAAAAATATATACTTTCAATAAGAAGCGGCACACGATATGGAGCCATTAATATTAAATGCAACCACATTCAAACTATTCTTTGATCTAGTTCTTCTCAATTGTGTTAAAAGTGCAATGGCAAATTTGACCTTATTGTCTTATTGATGTTGCCGTGCATAATATAATATTTTTTGCAAAAGCGTCGTCAAAAAGAGAGTTCACAATACCAACTTCCTATCACTGAGACCTTTCACCGACAATTTTACACAGGTGTTTATTTCAGAAATGTTGGGATCTGAAGCCTTCACGTAACAGTATAAAGCCAATGTGAATGATTGTATTCTTTCCACCCCCGCCCCCTCCCCACCTCCTCCCTTCCCTGCACACAATACACAATTGCACGACGGTTGCCTAGATCCTTTAAAGTGGGTTTCTATGCGCACGCATGCGTTGCGACAATGTTGTGCGGAGCTGAAGCCGTTGATATATCACGCTATCTGTATTGACAAAAGGCTTCCTTTTATTGGCGTCATTTACTTTACAGAAGTGCTGAAACTTTGAAATTTAACTTACCTGTGTTTGGGGAGTGATCCATGACGACTTAATGTACCCACAAGCATGCTACAAGGAAGATTTAATTCCTTATGGGGCCGTCATACCAGATAAACTGATGCGCCATACTCTGACCAGAGTGTATTTGTATCTTTTTGTCCAGAACCACTTCTTAGTAGTAATTATCCTATTCCGCAGTCCAATCTCTTTATTGTCCAAAAGCTACCTTGTCACTGTCTAACCTATATACATATGGAAGTACTATTGTCCATATTGTGACGGAACACGGCATTTTAAATGTGTACCAAATATCTCTGACCAACGAGGAAGAGAATTATTTTGTTCCGCATGTTCAAACGTAAGTGAATAAGTGAAGGAAAAAAGACACAACGATATTATCTACATTCCAGCTAGCCATTGAAGTGCTCAGGATAAGACTTGTTTAATGCTTAAGCATGCTGAAAAAAATCATGGTTCGAGGGACAGAACCACAATTATAGCGAAACCTCATTATAATGACACTCAGATATCCGACATATTCAATATAATGACACAAATTTTCCTGGGCAAAGATTTATTTTCTTTGTTATTTGACTCATTTATCTGACATATTCAGTTATCAGACACATTTCCTAGGGGACAGATGGTGTCATTATAACGAGTTTTCACTGTATATTTACTGTATATTTTCATATATAGCATAAAGGCATATAACATTTGTTGCGTCACTTTTTAAAATAAAGTTTGAAGTTAGTGTTGTGAAGACACCTTCCATTGAAAAGTCGCTACATAAAAAAAGGCAAGTCTATAGAGAGAATCAAAAGTTTTGCCAGTGTTTACCTGTCACAGCCAGGAAACAGATGCTCCGAGCAAGGCTTGCCAGTATTACGTCATTGTGTATGAATATGTGATTCCCCCCTCTGTTTATAAAATTCATCATGGAAAAAATATCTGTCAAACCAAACAAAACAAACAGGTAGATAACTTCATGTAATAGTCTAGCTGAAACAGTGGGCTAATTACACTTAAATGGCTCCCAAAAGTGTGAGTACAAAACAACCAAGAACTATTTGATGCGGTGCCCTGCACCTGATTGCGCGCAATGGTGTATTCATACATCCCTCATTTGTATAAATGATAACCAAGCATACATAAAATACTCTTAACCATATATAATTCATGGATTCGATAAGCAGGAACAAGAAATATGTTATGTTCAGGTTTCAAGTGTCACTTGTCCTTGCGCCATTTACATTTGAGTTCAATTTATCACTAAAGCGGTTTCCTGAACACCCATTAGACTGGACATCGTTATATCAACCCATTATCGCAAGCAGATCACGTAAGGGTTCAGAAGCATATTAGGTGGGTGCTTCGATCATTTTCTGCCCTTCGGTTTGCTTGACGGAAATTACGTCTTGTCTTATTTAACGTAGAAATATACATTTAATATTTAATATAAATATATCAAAAGGTAAGTCTATTAATGCATGTTTCTAACAGATCAATATGTGTGGCGAATTCGTCTGTTTCATGACATAGTGTCATTTACAAAAGTAACTAACAAAGACATATTTGACTGCAATCAGTTCACATATCTTGCAAACACGACCCTGTGCATGGAGACACTCAAATCATTTACTATGTTAAGAGGTACTGGGACTTATTCATTCCGTTTTATACATGTGAAGCAAAATGTCAAACCCTTTTGTTATACGTCTTCCCTATCGATATCAGCAAACTCCGATAATTGTCTGTTGTGACTGTGTGCCAAACTCACTTTGATGTGTTCCTTTTAATGGAGTTATACATGTATTGGACGCAGGGCGTTGTTGCAATTATCCCGACTTATAAATGTCACAAAAACGATGTGGGCCTACTTTTCCTTTTATTCTTTTGCCGCCACCTCAGCTGACATACAAGTCAGGTACCTAAAAGGCTGGCTGTGTGACACAATATGTTGAAGCCATTTGTATTTTTCAATATATATTACTTTTTAAGTCACCTATCTGGAAGACATCTAAGCAAAGTATGTTTTATTGTAATCAAACAACTAAGTACCACGCACTACTATTGCTGTCAACCATCTGGGACACATTTATTAAAAAAATGCAACACTGAAACCAAATAGATAAAATGACTGCATGTTAGCATTAAATAAAAAGCTCCCGCTGCAGTAAAATATGCGTTTTAAAAGCTAGTCCACCGTGATATTTTATGAAATATATACACTATTGAAAGGAATACGGTCTATGCATAAGTTCACCAAGCGGGAAAACCCCGGCAGTTGTCCCATTACGAAAGCGAGGCATGTGGGCTGATTTTTTGCTACTAGAGGGCGCGCTGTGCAGCTTCTCAAAAGTGGTCATGATAATGCATGATGGCGGACACCAATCTTGTTCGTGTCAACATGAACAGAAACCAGGAAATTGACCAAATACAGGAGGTGTATAGAATTTACCATTGTAGATCGTTGGTGAAGGGAGTACGGAAAGCTTTGACAGTTAGAACGTTGAGTGACAAGGTGAATTATCATGGTGAACCACCACTGACTGTTGTGTAGTGGGCTGTAATATTGATACCAGGAAGAAACGTCAAACTGACAAATATCAAAAATAAAAGTGCCGCTTTATTCCTCCCATCAACTGATATTGCTTTGTCTTTCAAACACTTTTTCAGCCACCCTTGATTCTGTTTTTTGGGGGGTTTTTTTTTGGAGAAATCATTGTCCGTGTTCACTCCTCGTTACTTGCTGTATTCAGTAGCGCTGTAGCCTGTGTGGTAAGACCGAGTGGCCCGCAAATTACACAGAAACCTGTGCGCGCCTGGCTCTGACATCGGAATCTCCGCTGGGGTTTCCCCGCTTGGTGAACTTATGCATAGACCGTATTGGTTGATAAATTTGGAAAAAAAATATCTGGAACGTCCAACAATGTTCTTGTGGTCTACCGCCTAAGATACCTTTATGCTAGGCATTTCTAACTGTATCCCAATAGCATGTATCACGAAAGAGGCGCATCATGTTTACGGCATAAAACTTGTATATACATGTACAATGGTATGAAAGTGACGTCAGCGGTGATCCACTAGAAATTGAAGAAACATGTTCACTTTCAACTGGTCTGAAAATTACGTACGTACACACTTCACAGCGTCGGTTGTCAAAAACGTACGTGCATAAATAACATCCAAACTGTCACTTAGGATCTGACGAATAAAGTAATCAATTCACACTGAAAGATCGAAAAATTCCAATTTTTTACGGGATATTATCAGCTGTTTCATGTTTCTATCTGCAAATGTGTCCTAATTGAAAAGTTTAACTGAATGTACATGTGGGAACAATAAAAATTCAAGTTCAAATGACATAAAACCTAAACCACATAAGAAAATTATGATATATTTACATTTCCCAATGTCGGTAGGCCTTACCACACCCCAAAAGTACCCGGATGCGAAATATTCTCTACTTCAACATTTGCACTTAAATTTCTAGCAAACTGAAAAGTATTTCGAACTTGAATTGTAGTAAAGTATTATAAAAAACAGACTGAACTTAGATCAACATCTCTTCTTGCCTCAGGTTGGCTATAGTGCGTCACCGAAAGTTGTTGACTTGGTCCTGCTCTAATCAGGAAAGGGTTAAGAAATGTACGGCGCAGCCAGTTCAGATTTAGCGGCGTGCGTATGACTACAACAGTTGTGAATGAAGCAATAAATATATACCGCTGTTGCCACACAAACGTTGACCTTTGTCTTCGGGGTTGATAGATTGTATGACTGCTATCGCGTGCAACACCCAGTAACTCCGAGTAAAACTGGGACGCATCATTTTTCCAAACGATCAGTCTGTGTCTTTGGTCGATTTTCCACTCAGTCATTATGAAGAGACGTTGCACACTGCTTCTTTTTATGTTTAGACATGTAGGCACTACGTTTTCGTTTCCCCAAGTAGAAGAATGTCTGATATTCATAACACACGTGTAGGGTGCGTGCCTTTTTTTCTTTTTGGTCAGATTGCACCGTTGCAGTTAGGTCTCCAATCGATGCAGCAAGATGCTATATTCAGTTATCAATAAAATAAATATATATATATATATATATATATATATGCAAGGGTGTCTGTTTCGTCAATATTTTCCAGGTAGGTTGCTTTAAATTTGAGTGATATGGTCCCAACGGGGTAATAAAATGGGTTAAAATTAAGATTGATTGATTGATTGATTTATTTATTTATTTATTTATTTATTTATTTATTTATTTATTTATTTATTTATTTATTTATTTATTTATTTATTTATTTATTTATTTATTTATTTATTTTACTTATTTATTCATTATTTACAGGGTCTAGCTAGTAATAGAAAAAAAATAATAAACAGCTTAAGTAATTCATTCCAACGTTGATTTGTGGTGGGTGCCATTTCAGACTGAAGGATCTCGCCGATAAAAAGCAACTTCAGTCTGTTCCAGAGAAAAACTGGCAGGCGTTTCCAGATTTTGTGGTCTTTGGCACAACTGCCAGCATAAGCGTAGCGTTACTATGCCCCTACCACCGTGTGTTTATCATTTAACGATACCGGTCCCGCAATACATCATCTTCAGTGTTAGGCAAAAACAAAAACAAAAAAAGCATACCTGTTTCTCATCCGAAAAAAATTAAAAATGACCAGGTGACCCTGCATTTTTTCTTTTTTTACCATTCTGGGGCACTGCAGTGTAATTTTATATTACAAAACATGCGATAGGACATTTTAATCGAAAAAAAAATTGACCCGCATCTTTATAAAGGACCCGCACGCTGATGAAAAACAGTGGGTTTTTTTGTTTTTTGTTTTTGCCTTACCCACATGACCCTCTGCGTCACGTTATGGGTCCGCAAGCCTCTTTTCTATTGGGGTCTGGAAAGTCACTTCCCTTTTTCCGATTTAGAACGAAGCTAATTATGAACTTTCCGAGGTTACATATATTTTACAATTTAAATATGCTATATCAATAAAGACAGGAACTTGTTTTGACCACGACATCGAAATTCCAAGCAGGGTGTCTGATGTCCATGTAACTATTAAGTTAAATAGACGAGACACACACACCCTACACACAGACACACACGCGCACCCATACAAATCTTGACTTAATCGTCCGTATATCATAATGTTCTGCCTGTAGCTTGCTAAAACCATGCACGCATGTAATCGCAATGCACAACAGATCACGTGCTCATAAGAGACTAGTGTCTCATCACAAACATGCTGTTTTATTTTATCATTATTAAACAGCATCCCTAATAGTGGTGTAAAACATGGACCTCACGGAATAAGAAATATTTGAGAAGCCCCGGAATATAAAATTTGGATAAAACGTATATTTTGAAGTGCATCTGGTTTTAGGAAATGCCTGAAAAATAGATCACCTTTCGGGATTTTGGTAGCAGCCTGCTCTTGTTATAACTGGGCCTTATAGTTTGACAGATTCATTTTTTCTTGGATTTGTGAAATATCCGTTTTGTTTTTTCTATATGTACAAAATGAAAGCAAAACAAAGGATATTTTACCAAAGCAGATTACTTTTCCCGGGGAATTTTTGTCCAGCCGTGTTCTGAAGTAGATTCCGAAGGTCGGACAAGGCAATTGAAAGCATCAACAAGAGGCCATGTGCCACTAAGCGTAGCGTTACTATGCCCCTACCACCGTGTGTTTATCATTTAACGATACCGGTCCCGCAATACATCATCTTCAGTGTTAGGCAAAAACAAAAACAAAAAAAGCATACCTGTTTCTCATCCGAAAAAAATTAAAAATGACCAGGTGACCCTGCATTTTTTCTTTTTTTACCATCCTGGGGCACTGCAATGTAATTTTATATTACAAAACATGCAAAAGGACATTTTAATCGAAAAAAAAAATTGACCCGCATCTTTATAAAGGACCGGCACGCTGATGAAAAACAGTGGCTTTTTTTTTTTTTTTTTTTTGCCTTACCCACATGACCCTCTGCGTCACCTTATGGGTCCGCAAGCCTCTTTTCTATTGGGGTCTGGAAAGTCACTTCCATTTTCCGATTTAAAACGAAGCTAATTATGAACTTTCCGAGGTTACATATATTTTACAATTTAAATATGCTATATCAATAAAAACAGGAACTTGTTTTGACCACGACATCGAAATTCCAAGCAGGGTGTCTGATGTCCATGTAACTATTAAGTTAAATAGACGAGACACACACACCCTACAAACAGACACACACGCGCACCCATACAAATCTTAACTTAATCGTCCGTATATCATCATGTTCTGCCTGTAGCTTGCTAAAACCATGCATGCATGTAATCGCAATGCACAACAGATCACGTGCTCATAAGAGACTAGTGTCTCATCACAAACATGCTGTTTTATTTTATCATTATTAAACAGCATCCCTAATAGTGGTGTAAAACATGGACCTCATGGAATAAGAAATATTTGAGAAGCCCCGGAATATAAAATTTGGATAAAACGTATATTTTGAAGTGCATCTGGTTTTAGGAAATGCCTGAAAAATAGATCACCTTTCGGGATTTTGGTAGCAGCCTGCTCTTGTTATAACTGGGCCTTATAGTTTGACAGATTCATTTTTTCTTGGATTTGTGAAATATCCGTTTTGTTTTTTCTATATGTACAAAATGAAAGCAAAACAAAGGATATTTTACCAAAGCAGATTACTTTTCCCGGGGAATTTTTGTCCAGCCGTGTTCTGAAGTAGATTCCGAAGGTCGGACAAGGCAATTGAAAGCATCGACAAGAGGCCATGTGCCACTTACCGGTCCATTGGTAATTCTATTTTTTTTGGGGGGGGGGGGTGGTAGGGGGGGGGGTTGGTTTTGGTTTTGGTTTTGGTTTTGGTTTTTTGGTTTGCTTGTTTGTTTGCTTTGTTTTGTGTTTTTAACAGCACTATTTTTTGTTGAGGAATTAGTTTTCGGGCGGGTTTAGCTTAAGATAGGTAATCCACCTGAACCTTAGAAAACAAAAAACATAAATGATGATGATGATGATGATGATGATGATGATGATGATGATGATGATAATAATAATAATGTCGGGTAACATTAACCAGCATGGCTAGTTTTTCATGATGGCAAAGGCAATTATTTAAGCGACAACATGCGATTCTTTGTTATGTGTAAATTCCACCTCAGACTGTGTTCTATATTATTGGTAGTTTTAACCCTGTCCTCGCCAGGCTAATACTGAGTGCCAACCAGCAGGCCAAGAAAGTTTATTCATATAGGACATCGCGCTAATTTCCATTCAAGATGTTTCCTTTTAAAGAAGAGTTAAGCAGAAACAGAAACAGACGACATTTGACCTCTGGGTGTTTTTGCGTCCTTTGGAAGTGGAAGGGTTTTCATGACTTTGATGCGAATCTTGTTTTTATATGCGAATTGTTTTACAACTCTGTCCAGCAAATACCCAACTGTTTTGAAGTACCATGAAATCAGTAGAACAGAACCATTGCACGACCATCTTATAAACCAAGACAATCCCTTTTTTAGCAATGTTTGGCCTCAGAGACTTTAGGACACGTCCCGTAATGTTCTTGACGAGTGCAATCGTTTCTTGGAAACACATCTGGTTCTTTTTCCGATTTGTTTCGTGGAAGCACAACCTTTACAAAAAAAGCAAATCAGGCGATATCTTAACTGCCGGCTGGTGGCGAGTGGTTCCCCAGGCAATGTTAACTTTCCTTCCTAATAGTTCACTTACCACTAAGCATTATAAATCAATTATTTTGTCACTAAAAACCTATCCGGACCTAAATTTGTCATCGTAAGGCAAATTATATTTGATTGCTTTCAACGCAATGTGACACTGACAAGTCACGATGCTATAATATTGAGTCTGCTGAAATTACTAATCTTGCTAGGATCAATGCAGTAAGTGTACTTTGCTATACTCCATTTATCATCAGTAAAGTGACAACAAAACTATAGTTATTTTCATCATTTCGGAGCCTAATACTATTCACACAGGCTGTTGGTTCAACGTTCATCAAAATTAATAGTTTACTTAGGATGCTTTATTCTAGCCTATACAACTACATCAGAATACTAACGACGATGCTCAGTGTTCCCCAGACAGCATTTTATCATTATGAAATTTGGATTCAGTTATACGGGAGCTGCAGGAGTAAAGGCACCTAGAATGAGCAGAAACGGACGCCTTTTAAATGCATTTTTGAATAAGAATGTGATCTCTGCGTATTTTACTTGGGTTTAAATGATACTTTGCTTTAACTACAGAAGTCGCATCAAGGGACACTTTTCCTTGTGGGCTCATCACGGAAAGTTAATAGTATCATTAAATGCAGCTGCTTCGCAATATAACTCCATAAATTCAAAGCTTCGAAGCAGCACAGAGTTCGCTGTTAGAACTTGTTTCTGTTATTCGCCGCACCACTGATTAAATTCAAATATTTCTTTGTCATGAAATAATCGAATGACTATTTCAAGTACAGAAAAAAAATCGATTCAGATAATGATGTGGGCAACCCTATAAATGAAAGGCGTTATTACACATTGGTCCTATTTATTTCTAAATGGAGACCCTAGATCTTAACAAGACATGGGGAACTTGAATAAATGTTCTAATGATTTATATTGAACAGTTACACCTGCCATAGACGCCATGATCGATATACGTGTAGCTCTTGAATAGGTCATACAAATAAACTCTAAATTGTATGATTTGTGTCTATCTTAGATGTACAATGACATACGTATTTAATAGAACGTATTAGTTTACACAATGTATTTTATTTGAACTCATGGAATGTATTTGCGCCTCGTTTGTATGGTGTCGTTTGTATCGTAAAATGGTGAACCGTAACCGTATACATACAACAGCAACTCTTTGGGTACAGGACTTAATCAAGTTGCAACTATGCGACTTTGATTTATTGATGATAGACATGCTTGGATGAATACGTTTAGTGTTTTGATTTAATGCTACAACTCGTCACGATGAGACTGTTTTTCGGAAAACCCATTCTGTGGTTTGTAAAAGTTTTGAGCCAAACATACCAAGACACAAGGCAGACTTCAAGATTTTGAAAAATAAAATCTCTTCCTGGTGAATACTTCGAGCACAAAATAAGAAAACAACGTTATGTACACAACCCTATGGTTTATCGGATTATGAACTCTATGCCACGAGAGCATTCACTTGTTAAGGAAGACAAGTCAAACTTGTTCACCAAAATGTACGACTGTCTCTACCCTTTTACGGCCCCAAAGGTGAATTGTTTCTGGTGCAACTTTATCAACCACTCGTGTCCAACATTATCCTGATACCATCAAATATATTTCCTATGAATCACACTGTACATAATGCTATGGGAGGAGTATTATTATGTCTGTGCAACACAGACATGTTGCTTTTCATTTCTTTCTTTCTTTCTTTCTTTCTTTCTTTTTTTCCTTTGTTTGTTTGTTTGTTTGTTTCTTTCTTGCTTTCTTTTTTTCTTTCTTTCTTTCTTTCTTTCTCTCTTTCTTTCTTTCTTTCTTTCTTTCTTTCTTTCTTTCTTTGTACGACATTTCATTTGAAAAGTATAATATGTAGGAACTGCAAACGTGGCAAGATTCTACTTCAATATATTAAGTCTCGAGTTTTTGTAAAGAAGTTTAATGGTTTAGAAAATTATGCAAATTAGGACCATTTGAAAATTTAAATCTTGAATGTCTCCAAAACTATTAAAGGTACAAGTAACAAATCTAACATCTTTTGATATGTTTGTAACACTGCACATTTTTTTAATTTACATATGACCTCTGAAAGTCAAAAGTCAATTTCATTTTGCCATTTGAAATATTCATGTAGCTATACCTCGGTCAATTTTTATCCAATTTTGTCATCATGTTGGGGTCAAATTGTAGCTATCGTTACACTGCATATTTCCGTAATTTACATATGATCTCAAAAGTTCAAAGATCAAGGTCATTTGGACCTTTGAAATTTTCATCTAGCCATCACTACGTCAAATTTCACCCAAGTTAAATCATGATGGACTCCAATTTTAGGTATTGGAACACTGCACATATTTATAATTTACATATGACCTCTAAAGGTAAAAATTCAATGCCATTTTGCCGTTTGAAATTTTTCTCTAGCCATAACTTGGTCAATTTTTATCCGTTGTTGATCTTGTTGGGCCCAAATTGTAGATATTGTAGCACTGCATATTTATTGTTATTAACAGGGACCCTATAGGTCAAAGGTCAAGGTCATTTGGATCTTTGCAATTTTCATCTAGTCATAGGTCAGCCAATTTCCATCCATATCTAATCATGTAGGACTAAATTGGAACGGTCGTCAGCAAAGAGAACCAAATAGGTAAAGACACGTTCACTGCGGTGCTGCACGGTAAAGTTCCGAGGCAATAGTTTTTTAACCGATAACTTCATTGCCATCCATTGTTGAGATTGACTAGTGTGACAAAAAAGGCCTTTTCATATGCGATGACAACATGTGCAGCTTGGTGTTAACAGCACCAGTTTGCAATGCCTTTCGTGGTCATAAACTTTGAATTTGATCCATTAAAATCTGTAAAGCCGGTAGTTGGTGATATTTACTTGTTTCTTTCTTTTGTTTGCTTGCTTGCTTGCGAGGTTGTTTATTTGATATCTTTAAGCGCAATAACCCTTTACGAATATATGTTTTTGCATGGCGCCACACATAAATAACTGTTCTTCCATGGGACCAAGTATTGCATAAACATACTTGTACAGAGCATGCAAAATATAATGCATAGTGAATATATTATATAATATACACAGAAAGCAACAACTTAAAAGTAGAAAAAATATTGTAGATACATTTATCAACATAACATATTTACAGACCTTTTCATCAGAGTGTTATGTAATGATAACTTGGTTCTTGAGTTACTAATGTTTAGTTTTATTGCCTGCTCAGTGGGTCACATGCTAAATTCTTAAAAAGAATGTACAGATGTTGGCAAAGTTGGCTGATTGAATTGGATTATAGACTGCAACTTCTAATCCTAGAAAAAATGAAAAGCAAAAAAAAAAAAAAAAAAAAAAAAAAAACCCAATGGTTGGATCAGTTTGGAATCACTGCACCATAACAGGAGCAAATAGTGTCAACAACAGGCTGCCAAGATTAACAAGACCACGAGACACTGTGGCTGGCCGCCTCCTCTGAAGTGTTATGTCTTCATGACAGCCTTGTTTTCAAAGAGTCTGCATGAACTTTTCAGACGTGCGGCCTTTGTTGGCGCTAGTAAGGATGTCTTTTGCTACTTTTACGAATGTATAAAATAACAAGTAAATGTATACATTTTGGAGTGGATCGGGACAGAAGGTTCAAAAAAAAAAAAAAAAAAAAAAAAAAAAAAACCCGAAATGAGGCAGACCGAAGAGTGTGGCACATTGCACATCAATAAGCAGACTTATCTCCAGCAACATGAACATGCCAAAACCAAGGTGAGATAGTACATCTATCAGTCTATCTATCTATCTATCTATCTATCTATCTATCTATCTATCTATCTATCTATCTATCTATCTATCTATCTATCTATCTGTCTGTCTGTCTGTCTGTCTGTCTGTCTGTCTGTCTGTCTGTCTGTCTGTCTGTCTGTCTGTCTGTCTGTCTGTCTGTCTGTCTGTCCGTCCGTCCGTCCGTCCGCCCGCCCGCCCGTCCGCCCGCCCGTCCGTCCGTCCTTCCATCCATCCATCCATCCATCCATCTATCTATCTATCTTTATATATACTTATATATATATATATATATATATATATATATATATATATATATATCTTTATATATATATACACACATATAGTATGTCATTATCCAAGAAATGAATACAAACCCTAGTATATTTTCAAAATTGGGGCATTGGAACTAAATAAAAACAAAAGGGTTCTTTAACAGCGTGTCCTCCGCTGACCCTGACATTTAAACAAAAATTTATTCCATGATGGTGTGAGGGACCATTGAAGAGCGTCCATCCAAAGCAAAAAAGAAATAAAAAATAAAAAAAAAATAAACAAAGAAAATTAAAGTTTGAAAATGGATAAATAAAACATAAATAAATGGATGAATGAATGAATGAATGGATGGATGTATATATATAGAGAGAGAGATAAGATACACGGCAGACCTGGCAGCACTACCATGGCTCCATTGTATCTATGGAGCAAGGCATCAATTGGGGCTTTCAAGTGGTGAGGGTTGAATGTTTTGGAGAAAAAAACTCAAGTCTGTGGTTAATGCAGAACATTATGAAGGTTGAGAAGACCGGCGAAAGAGCACCAATTGCCTTTTATAGATGACTGCCTGTCGCAAGTCAGGAACGAATTTTTTGCTTCAGATTGGCATTGGAAAAAGAATGTTGATGTCTGATAGTTCCTAAATCTCACATTTAACTTTGCTGCCATTATTGGTTTTGAAACGTACGGATATGGGTAATGTTTTTCTGAACTATTTGATCCGGTTGACATAATAATAATGATACTACTACTACTACTACTACTACTACTACTACTACTACTACTACTACTACTACTACTACTACTACTACTACTACTACTACTACTACTACTACTACTACTACTACTACTGCTACTACTACTACTACTACTACTACTACTTCTATCAATAATAATAATAATAATAATAATAATAATAATAATAATAATAATAATAATAATAATAATAACAATAACAATAATATTAACAATAACAATAACAATAACATAAAATATAATAACAATAATTTTTATCAAAAGCGCCAGTGCTGGAGAAATTAAAATCATACATCCAGATCGAAAATGAGTCAAATAAAAGTACAAGTTAACTTAAGATTATCACAGTGATAATAACGTTATGCACACAAACTCAAAATATATAGAGGCCATACGTATGAAACTAAAATCGTACATCTATATCAAAAATAACAATTAAATAAAAGTTCTCCATCAGTAGGTAAAAATACATTACATGTAACAATAACATAATACACACAAACTCCAGATATAATGGCCCATACATAAAAAAGAGATTGAAAAGAAAATGCACATAAATTAAGATACACTGCAACTAATTCATATGTCTTATATATAACTATTCGAAGGTAAAAACGCAACTAAAATTGTACACACCCCATATAAGGAAGTGAAAAGAGCGTGTAAGGAGAGTCAGCAGCATATGCTCCTCACTATAAGGCTTTAAAAAGTGTTCGTGGTAGATCAAAATATGCAGAAAGCCCACATGACCATCACTGGATCTGGGGTGACTATCTTCGGATTACTATAATTCAAAATATAGTCTATTCATTTGAGGTTAAGTTTGATACCCGTTCCAATAAAGCATCGCGATACTGTTTTCCAGAAGAAATGTACTTTGATAGTGTATGAGTCGAGAGGTCACGGGCTGAATTGTCAATATTAAATATCCGTTGGAACAAAGAGGCAAAACGCTCTTTCTCGATTTTCCAAGCTGGCTCCAATCTCGTGGCTTTCAATAATTTTGTATGTCGAGACTTTTTCCCAAGGCGGAGACATTGTTTAATCATGTAATACTGAGCCGATTCCAGCTGAGCCACTTATCGGTTTTGTAACGATGGACAATCTTTTCCATACAGCAGTGTTAGTTGGCATATACTTTTCCATAAGTGAATTTTGCTATCGAAGCACAACCTAGGGTATTTCATACCGCATTTACCTAGATTAAAATAGGACCCTCTGCTGTGTGTAATGCTATTTTCAATATATTCCTTATTTGAGAAATTATAAGAGAAGATAAGTCCCAGAATGCCTAGGTTATTTGATCAGCTCTCAGAAAAAAAACTCAGTTTCTATTGAGAAAAGATGTTAAGCGTAGATCTTACACTTAGATTTATTAGGGTTAAACCTGAAACCCCATGTTTGGGCATACTTGTGACACATATCTAAAATATATGGTAAACATCATGGAGACTTTAGAGGGTCTTCCTCAGCAAAGGCACTAGAATTCCCACTGACAAGATACACTGGGCAAAAGCATAAGTGAGCAAAGTACGTTGACAAGCACATTACGCGAAATATCACTCTTGCCATAGTGTAGATGTTCTGCTGTTACCCCATCAATACCTGGTGAACTATTCCTATTCATGTTAACAGTCAGCGAAGAAATTAAATGCGGTGAAATTTCAGCTTCATGTATCATCCCGCGATATCTATTATAATGATGTAATTTTTCTTGTGTAAGTATATGTGTATCACTTAGATCATCGACTCATTAATGATATTTTCATAATACTAAGCAAATTGGCCTTCTAATATACATGAATTTATCTTGTCTGTCTCTTGCCTTTTAATTGTATTCCAAAATAATGCCATATCCTTTTTTTCCTATCAAGGGAATCAGGTTTTAAAAATAACTTTGTTTCCTGGTTATCTATAAAATATCTCTATCGATGCCTGAAAAGATTTTATTACCTTTATAACACTGAAATAATTTTCCAGTTCTCGGTATCTTGCTTGAGACCATATAATGAAAACCAAAATCGCCTTTTATCTCGTAGAGAGGTAAGCTCTGGAAAGCCGTATGGTCTACCTTTAAAAGATGCTTGAGAACAGCAACCAGCCTCCTTGGTTGCGTTACGCAGAATATTTGTACGTTCGTCCGCGTATTTATCAACAACATTTTGGATTTTGATACTGTTGAGACTTTTTTTAATTACAAAGGGCTCAAGGGCATTTTATTTTTCGTCTATGATATACTTATAAGCGTCCTTCTTTTGATGATTTGACCAATTTTTTAAACACCTAACTCCTTAAATTTACGAAACATGCTGTGTAACATATTACTCGATTTACAAGTTTTCAGACTTTCATTGACATGAAAAACTATTTACATTTTTAAACACTGACGTTAACATACTCTTGAGATGTAATGTAACAAGAACGAATACTGGTCACGTCACTGTCAGAACTCAGTATATGATCAATCCAGGTATAAACGTATCTTTTGTGATTAAAATACGGGTAGTGTGCACCCTGAATATTGATAAGAACAGCTGAAATAAGATTTTTAGAAGCCATAAAGTCGTAAAGAATTCTTGAATGAATACAAAACCCTTTAGTCTTACTTAAGCTACAACAGTAAGACTTGTCACTAGCAGGGTTTTTCGGGCGTGTATTGCCCCGCGCACGCATCAAATTAGTTTCTTGGGGGAGGGGGGTCTCCCCAGGATGAATCTTTACGGATGAATCAAGATCGTAAATCTGTAGAATTTCGCAATTTGAGGCATTGGCAAAACCATCATTCAATGTGTCAAAGCTTAAACGCTGGAATTTACTAAATTATTAAAAAGGTATCAAAGGTGACCTTTATTTGAGCACACAAACATCCACAGTTATGGCCCTAAGTATCAGAATCAAATTAGAGAAAATGTCAATCATGTTATGCTGACACCACTTAACTTTAATGACTGCACAGCACAAGTCTAATTTGTGTCAGCTACTGTTTTTCATACGCTTCAGGCCATGAACGCTGTTGTCAACATGGACGGATTCAGTGAACAATCTAGTAATTTCACCATAACCTAATGCGTGAATGATCTAGTAATTTCACCTTAACCTCATGCGCGAATGATCTAGTAATTTCACCTTAACCTCATGCGGAACCTTTGTACCAAATTTGTACAAAGTCTGTTCTGTCGTTTTTAATATATATCTTCGTATGACGTATGGACGGAACGGACGGAGGAGCTTGAGAACGAAGGGATGTACTGCCTGAAAGCATAAAGCCCTATCCACAGCCATAGAAGCATGATGCATGCAGCCACTTTTGGTCACGTGGGCGTCAAATGGACAAAGGGGAGACGCCATGCGTGTTCAACTGGTTCCGCACAGTCTCGTTCAATGATACTTTTCATAATTACGATATGTTGGGATACATGAAAATTACATTTATTTATTGCTCATTAGGTGACCTTCATATGCCCTTGACTGACAAATGGTAAATAAGAAAAGGCGCTTTTGAGCTATTTTTCCACCTTTTGGCAACTATGTTGGTTGAAATAAAAAAGAGTTAAGTTGTCTGAAATTATCCGTAGAACATTTTGGGAAAAATCGATTTGGGACAAAAAATGAGGAAAAAAGCGCAAGGGATGTGCTGTTATATTAGTTCCAATGCTACTGCCAGGCAACGCCGTGAGGAATAATACGAATACAACTAGCAGCTCAGGCTCAAAGATTAGATACATTTTAAAAACTAGAGGGCTGCATGAACAACCCGTGTTCAGCTGACATAAGCTTGTCCCACAAAATCAAGGTTGCAACTGAATAGACATATGTTGAGCTTTTGCTGAGAGCATATGACATTTGGAGTATTTCTAAGACGCATAACTGAGCCTCCTCACGGCTCAGTCTGACTAACAAATCAGCTGAGCTAAAAATTACAGCGCTGCCTGACTGGTGAATAAAATAAGAACTACGGCTGCCTAGGAGTGTTCCTGTGTGATATCAAAGCAACACGGTTTTAAAGAAGATTTTTTAAGTTATGCCCCCCCCCCCAAAAAGCATCCCAAAATCACTGAACTATTATCATTTGAACAATCTTAGTAGAGATCCAACCAAGTTACATTCTCAGCAAGTTTGCAGTGAATCTTGGTGACGAATTCAAAGAAGTGGAAAATATGAATTAAAATTAGAATGCCCATTGACGTACATAGTAATCAATAGGAACGGTGCATTTACCGGAAAGTACCCAAATTGAAAAAAAAAAAAAAAAAAACAAAACCTCACAATCCACAGCAGTGCCACCTAGTGAACAACTTTGTTTGACCCTTCCACAAGTTAACATAGCCACCGAGCTGCAGCTTAATCGCAGTGACGGTTCTGGAAGAAAAGTTGAAATGGTGAAAATACACAAAAAATCATAAAATACATCTATAAAAATGTAACGCCACCTGGTGAACAAATTAAGATCTGGGGCCATCCAGAAGTGTCTCTATGCAATTTCAAAGCAGTTGGAGCAGTTTCGGAGTAGACAACTTTAAATCATTTCCTCCAAAATGAAAAAAAAAATAAAAAGTAAAAAATAAATAAATAAATAAATAAATAAATAAATAAATAAATAAATAAATAAATAAATAAATAAATAAATAAATAAATAAATAAATAAATGAATGAATTTAATAAAAAAAAAAAAAAATAAAAAAAAAAAATAAATAAATAAATAAAATAAAATAAAATAATAAAAAAGTAATGAATTACAAAAAAATCACTGGACCGTGACCATATAAACAAACTTGGTAGACACCGATCGAAGACACATCCCCATCAAGTTTGAAGTGAATCTTGCACACGGTTTTGGAGATGATGTCGAAAATGTGAATTGTAGACAGACGATGATGAACGGACGACGCACGGTAGGAAAGACGACTTACTCTCACAAAAGCTAGACTGAGTGACAACTCAGCAGAGCTAAAAAATCATCGCTATATCTCAAATTTAAGGGTAGTTATGCCCATTTATATCAACGTCCTGTCTAGTCAAGGAGGTAGCCATCTTGGACTTTGGCAATCAAGAACGAAGCCCTGTGTTTAAACCAACCTAAATTCGTTGTAATTTAATTATTTTCGACAAACTGATTTTCCAAAATCATCTACTCTTTAAGTCACATCGCTAGTGTACATCTCTGATCACATTTTTGCCAAACTTGATATGATCATGATAGTTTAACAAACGACCTTATTCCATAAAATTTATGAAAACGGGCCAAAAATGAGTTATAGAGCTACAATTTTTCTATCAGAAATATTCTGAGATTCCGAAGTGATACATTATTTTCATCATTTTGATAGTAGATGTGCACATATGAAAGTAAATTTGACCATACATAACAATATAGATACGTGTTATACTTCAAGGTCATTTCCAGGTCAAATGAAGGTCAAATTTTAATTACCAGTGCATATCCTATCCACATGCCTACTTTCATGCAGAGATATTTCATCTGGACAAAAAGCTATCTCCAAGAGAGTTCCAAAGGGCCTGGAGGTCATACTTTTGGCCATTAAACTTTGGCGACAATGTGTCTTCCGCAAAGCCATTAATGTATCACGTGTGCTGTGTCTTTGCTGTGCACTAAAATGCAGGTACACACAAAAACTCTGTCTATATTATTCCACTTGGTTTTAGCACCTGTTTCCTGTGTCACATAACAGTTTGACCAATGAATGAAGCCAAATTTGCCTATCTTCTACTTGCAATATTTGTGAGTGTAGTGCCACCTACAGGCAATGTGCTCCATTCCCAAACTGGTATCAGCTTAATTTCACAGAGACAGACGACACGAGTACGTTTCGTGTGCTCGGACATTATCGCCAGCAATCTGTGTGATGTGCATATAATAAATAAGTGTATTTTGCACCTAAATCTAGACGCGTAATGACATAAATTGGCAATGAAGCCGTATAGAATGATGGATGCAACACCCTTAAAGATGGACCTCGGGTATTCAAAGATGCAACATGGTACATGCCTTGGTTTCATCCAGGCCTTGATCTCTCGTGAATCTTACAATAATTTACTCTCGCCGATACTGTTTCTCACAGCAAGATACCCCTAGACTGCCGTATTGATATCCCAGTCACTGAGCCAAACCCGAAGTTCTCGTATGTGTCTACCCAGTTGAGCAAGAAAGTGCTAGTACGTGAATAATACTTAGTGTCTCAACATATGACATATGACTGAACAGAACTTTAACGTAAATCATTTCTTCCGGTTGCAATCAGTAGACTCCAAGGAGAAATGTTTCATTATCTAATGGACACAACGGATCTATCGATTATGTCCCAGACAATACTTCCTGACACATACAGTGACCAGCCCCTTCACTTTGGCTTCCGTTGCGTGCACTTTGTCACTGCCTCATGCCGATACATGCACAACCGGAGTATCCCTGGACATTTTAATCAAAACGCTGTGCTTTTATGACATCCGCCATTTGCCTGGGGTCACCTGGCAACACAGTCGTACACTTGTTAGCCTGTTCTCACCAATTTTCTCAAGATGGAAACGATTAAAACCGAATATATAAAGGGGCGCCCGAAATGTGCGTGCAGCTAAATAAATAATAATAATAAAAAAAGAGTTTTCTTTGACTCATTTTGTCTGCACCTACGACCATATTCTTTCTTTCTTTCACTATTTTTTCTGTCTTTCTATGTTTCATTCATTTTTGCAGATGCAATTCCAATTTTATGCTTTTCAACGTTGTGCTGTAGGACTCATTGGCATAGCGTATATAAAACTGTATCTAGATTTTGGACTGTCGCAATAACGCGCCCTCCACATGATTAGGCGAGGCAAAGTGAGTCTATAGTTGTACCCTTTTATGGCGACGATCAAAACAACGATAAAGGGCCAGCTTGGGTCAATAAAATACGACCATTTATTGCGTTGTTATCACAGCAAGCCTTCTCGTTGTCTTATTTTTAATAAACCATACGCTCTCTCTGTCTCTCTCTGGTCCTCTTAAATTTTATGACAGATAGAAAAAAGTTTCAAGCCGCCCTTCCCTAATAAAAATTGATAGACCCTGAACGTTTTCATCGAGAAAATGGTTGTCGTGTGCCGGTATTTTTGCAGTAAAGTCAACTTAAACACAGCGTTTAATTTCAACTTAGTGTGGAGGGTTAAATTGGGGTGGGGAACAGGATAGCTGTAAGCCTTCATAGTCACGGTTGTAGGGTGTATAGCATAGCTACATAGCCAAGGTTGTTCGGTGATCGTTATCGTAATATTTCGGTAGATTCCAGATGTCTGTTCTGTGCGTTACCACTGCAAAAAGTTGGTAAAGTGTTTTTAGAAACGTGACTGACTATCTTAATTGTAATCTGCCCGCTCAATTGTGTCTGAAGCAGTTATCATCTATAGTTACAAATCCAAATGCGACATGATACCCTGGCAAATCATTCACGTATTAGCGAGTGTCATTTTGAACATGTGCAATGAACTGTGGGAATAACAGGCCCAATCAACAATATACACCATAAATAGACAAATAATAGCGAGTGTGGGTATCTGGGCCTACAGAACGCAGCCTTTTTATACGTCGAGATACACAAAAGAGTTGTGCTTTGTGTTTGTCCCATGTTTTACAGTGAAATAACTGCACAATAATTGTGATTTCAAACCGTGTGTAATTCATGTCGACGGCAGGTAAACAAAGTGCTCAGTGATACATTTCTAGTGCAGAAAAGGTAGCAATATGGCAGTATGGGCTTATTACTACGCGCTACAACGGTAATCAAGCACATGTGTAAAACTTTACAACACTATCAACAAGTAAACTGTTGGCAATGTAGCCAAGAATTATGTAAAAATTGTGATAATTGAACAGGAACACTGTTCAAAGGTAGGTCCTTTATGGACAGTGAGATACAGTACAAGTCAGTTTAAGCGGGATCACTTTGATGCACAGCTAGCTGGAAGCTAGAGCTGTTTGGTGCGTTGCGTGAATCGGGAAGCTAAAATGGTTTGAACGTTGCATATAGAAACGTTTGCTCCAGAAAACATACCAAAGAGAAGCATAGCATTTGAGGATTAACTTTCGTGGTATTCACCGTATTGGTAGCTACCTGTCCGGTGCTCATGATGGACACAGGTCGCGGTATGACCATGCCATCTGCAGCTGAATGACTCGGACAGGGAGCCAACCAAATAAAGAGGAACTCGATTGTTAACGTAAAAAGCACATGGCTAATTTGCATTTGAACTATGTATCACACAATTCACACACACACACACACACACACACACACACACACACACACAGAGAGAGAGAGAGAGAGAGAGAGAGAGAGAGAGAGAGAGAGATACACGAACAACCAGCTAACTTGCCAGTCTTGATTGCAAATTAGTATTCACAACTGCTATGCTTCATTTAATGGTTGGTCTACTTCAAATGGCGTCCATTTCTCTTGCTACTGAAGCGCAATTAAAGGTTTTGTTGCTTCTAGCGGTTCCGTCAAATATTCATTTTGATAGTAATAAGGACAAGAAAATGAATTTATCCATTAAAATCTTTACAGCCCTAAAATGACAATTTTGTACTTTGCCGAAAGCATTACCAGAAAGGCGCCATATGCAGTAGCCTTCGGGGGTTAGCTATTCAATACAAGTTTTGTCTTAATATTTGGCAGTTCTTAAATAGCTTGCGGTATAGCTATGTTTCACCATATTTCATACAACTGTGTGCCTCTAATCTGCCATCACAGTGACTCGATACCTTGTGGACCTGGCTACCAGCACCGACTGTAAACATTGTTTAGAATGCCATTTTAACCACATCAATTGTGGATAACACATTTGCGGTCGCTTTTGAAGCCAAGAACAGAATGATAATCCTATGCAAATGACAGGGGGCCGCTTGAAACTGAAGAGGCCACGTAACAGAATTAATTCCCCTTCCAATATTACAAGGGGGTCTACAGGGTGCTGAAAGAGTGTATCTGCAGGGAACGTAAATATTACACTGTACTATGTATGACCTTGCTGTAGTCACTTAGGGGGGCGACAGGAAGCTAAGAGGAAAACAGAATGACTGCATTATCTAATTACTAGATAGGGGATTCTGTAGAGAACTCCTGGAGAATGTTCCCGGCAAGATTAAGAAGTTTGAAGTGTATTATAGTGTTAGTAAACTAGGCAATTCAAAAGAATTCGGATTAATTCAGCGTCTTTGCACCGATCTGTTGTATATCTGCGTGTTCAGTGTCTTGTATTTAATGGAGATAGCTCTGAGTTACCGTCTTATTAGGAACCTAGCCTTCCTTATTCGTCAGCCATGTGGCTTCTATATTGATCGGATGGGGGTCGTGCGGTTGCCACTTATGTGGTACATACATTTATATGGGACGCGGCGGTGCAATAAAACCATCTTTCGCTGTTTTTACGGGCATATCTTTGAATTCTGATCGTCCTATTTGTGATATTAAAAAATACATATTCAACCATTTCCTGCCTCTGAAATGTATAACCTTTAACATTAAGCTCCAGTTTTGCGTCAGAAGTCACTCTCAAAATTAATCTTTGCATAGCGGCAGCTTCAGTATCCCCATCCACCACTTACATCAATAATATTTTGTTGTTTTCATACATTTACAGTGTACATCCGGACACCGTAGACCCGACGACAGTGACACCTGCAGGTTGACTGTTGGTCTTCTGCCAAACTTTTTTTTTCTCCTAAGCAAATTACAGGTCCCATTTTATCCCGCTTTCTTTGATTTCCGTTATTGGGCAATCCTAATTACCAATTACTGCTTTATATCCTGACTGTAGCACTGTACTTTATCAAAAATATATATTACCGTGTGCACCAGGGCACATGAATTTGATGCCCAACACATGGACTGACACGTGACGCCTAGTGCTTATCAGCGATCATACTAAACTTACCTTTTTTATGACCGGGAAGGCTCCCGGAAAGTACACACAGGATTAAGCAGACGTTTACTTAATGAGAAGCTTTTTTGTGACCCACTTATATTTTCTGGTATATTTTTAGTGGCATAACTCTTGCATTAGCGCTCGGTTCTTTGTAATTTTACTCAAGGGTAAAAAAAGCTCACACAAAACAGGTTCCCATAGATCTCCTTTCGTGGCGGTGTTCAAATATCGTCCACATGAAAGTTCCAGGAATATTTTTAGTAGTTTTTCCAGAAAACAGATGTATCGATGGCGTGTTCTTCACGCAGACAAAAAGACACTTATTATTGAGCCACTTTAAACTGTGTAGGTAGGAAAAAGGGTACCGTTTCACTTTCGGGATCTAACGATTCAAGCTGCAGCCAATCGTGCCCGAGATTATATAATCAAGTTTTCAATATTAATTTATAAATATGTCTTTAACTATTCTATTAGTTTTTCAACAATGTCTGAAGATATGTGTGATTACTGTACACATAGACGTTAGGGTATACAAGAGTATGCCCCATCAACCGCCACCCCTAATTCGCATTCAACAGGGACGAGCCAGGAGAGATCGAAACTTTCCGTACCCCTGCTTAAGAAAATACTTCGGTCCATAAGACTAAAACTTTGTATTCTCATCACTCTCTACTGCAATTTGCGATATAATGATTTAAAGTGGTACATGACGGCACGAGAATTTTAACGGTAAATTTAAATGTATAGCTCAAGTTATTCTAAAAACCCCATTATATTAGTCTCATAAACAACCAGTTTGTTCAGGATTCCTTTGGCATGCAATCCAACAACTCCATCCTGCACAAGTTTTGTGTCTGGGATTGCGTTTTCAGATACATACACATGATTTTGTGGCGACCTCTCAAATTGGTGCTCAAAGCCACTACATAACCAGACAAGACTTGATGCATGTAACTTGTGTGTTTCAGGGTATGACAACCGTCCCCGCTTATTTGCCTATGTCTGGCACCTTTAGGTCTTAAGTCACTTTACGTATATATAAACTTATGATCTCACATGGAAAGAGACCTTCATTGCGTCTTTTTGTTCAATGGCATTAACGTGAAGAAAAACAAGAGGGCTGTGTGAACAGCCCATGCCTCAGCTGATCTTGACATTCATCACACTTAAGCTTGCAGCTCTATGAACTTGGGAAAGGATCAAGGACACCATGTTCTGAGTAAGTCTGACCTTTATACAAGAACACCTACATGTGCAACATCAAAGTTCAAGTAATTCTCAAGTTATAATGCAGAGTAAAATTCATGTATGTTGCACTGTGACCCCACAAACGAGGTCAAGGTCATTCATGTACTGTCTCAGCATGACCTTCATACACAATAATTAATATGTGTAGCTAACTCAAAACAGATCTCAAGTTATCAAGTAAACAGTAAATTTCGTGTCAGTTGTCCTGTGAATTAGCATTAGAATGCCCATTGACTTACATAGTAATCAATAGGAAAGCTGCATTGAACCATAAGTACCCAAATTGAAAATCCTTAAAAATCAGGAATCCAAAGCAGTGCCACCCAGTAAACAACTGTTGACCCTTCAACAACAATATATCCATCACATTTCAGCTTAATCTGAGGGATGGTTCTGAGAACAAGTGAAAAATAGCAAAACCATACAAAAAAATTCATTAAAAAAAATTGCAGTGCCACCTGGTGAACAAATGGGAACTAGGTGTCCCCGGGAGTGTCTATGTACGATATAAAAGCAATTGGGTGAGCGGTTTCAGAGGAGAAGAATTTTGAAGGTTTGCCCCCTCAAAAAAACAAAAAAATTCATAAAAAATCCAAAAATCAATAGAGCGTGACCATTTGAACAAACTTGGTAGAGATCTACCTAAGGCACATCCCCACCAAGTTTGAAGTAAATCTGGTCAATATTATTAAAGTTATGACCATTACAAGAAATTCCCACGTTAAGTTTTCCTATTAAAACTTTTGTAGAGATTTTTGAAAAAAAAATCATAAAAAAATCCAAATTCATTGGAACATGACCATTGGAACAAACCTGGTAGACACCTACCCAAGGTACATTGACACCAAGTTTGAAGTAAATCTGGATGATGGATTTGAAGAGAAGTCGAAAATGTAAATTAGCATTAGAATGCCCATTGACTTACATGGTAATCAATAGGAAAGGTGCATTTACCCCAAAGGAGCCGAATTGAAAAAATCGTTAAAAATCAGGAATCCGCAGCATTCCCACACAGTGAACAAGTTTGTTTGGCCCTTCCATTAGGAACATATCCACCAAGTGTAAGCTTAATCTGAGTGACGGTTCTGGAGAAGATGTCGAAAATAGCTATCACACACAAAAATTCATAAAAAATTAGGAAAAAATTGCAGCGCCACTTGTTGAACAAATTAAGAACTAGGAGTCCCAGGGAGTGTTCCTGTGTGATATCAAAGCAATTGAGTGAGCGGTTTCGGAGAAGAAGATTTTTTAAGATTTACCCAAAAAAGAACAAAAAAATTCATTAAAAATCCAAAAATCACTGGACCGTGACTATTTGAACAAACTTGGTAGAGACCCACCCAAGGCACATCTCCACCAAGTTTGAGGTGAATCTGGCGGACGGTTTTTGAGAAGAAGTCGAAAATGTGAATTGTGGACGACGGACGGACGGACGGACGACGGACGGACGGACGACGGACGACGGACCCTCAAAAAACCTCAGCTGACTGACAAGTCAGCTGAGGTAAAAATCGATTTGTGCTTATTCTTTGATAACCACACCATAGATATACACTTCAAGAGCCACCAGAAATTAAATAGCAGTACAAAAGACTAAAGACAAGTATAAACATTTGTATAGCGCTAAAGGGCAAACAGTCCAGTAGGTTGACAAGAGGCAGCACTAAGTTCATGGTACATTACCGCAACGTCTCAGAAATAGTGAAAATAAGGACTCCAGATGTAGCAGTTAGGTGTGATCGTTTGCATAATATTTCGAGGGTTTTTTTATTTTTTGTTTTTGTATCATGAGAGCTTCAAAGGCATTTATTACATGCAAATGAGCAAATCGGAAGCAAATAATGGTGGCAAGTGCTGCCCCTGACATTTTTACAGCACAATTTTCTATGATAGGCAGGATCTAAGGAGAAGTATGTTGGTTGAATCTAAAGAGATGAAAAGCGCGCACAGGTGTGCAGCCTCAAAAACTTAAAAACAGATGTTCATCCCAGGTGTTTGTGTGTTTGAAAGTATATCACTCAAACGCCCCTCTATGCGGAACAACAAGTCTACCGTAGTCATTGAAAAAATATGCTTTCTGCTTTAATTAGTTTATTTTATTTTATTTTATTTTTATTTTTTACACTCTTTCAAAACCTAACCAAAATATTCCAAAGTAAAACATTAAGGTAAATTAGTTTTGTCAACATATTTTCTGAGGTCGCAGCCTATTCAGTATGCCAAAGATTTGGGTCAGGGAATCTAAGGTGAAGCAGTCAGGGAAAATCCACACAATTCTGTGCACTTTTAAGGAGCCAGGCATGCACCCACGAACACCGTTCACTTATTTTGATTTTGTTCCCACTGCGAGAATCTGTATGGTATCTATCCAGGAGGTTTCAAAGAGCTCACCTCAGCAGAGAATGATTTATCTTTTTTGATACAGTCACTGGACACGTGGCTCAGCATGCCTGCTGCCAAATTAATGGCCAGTGATCTGATAAGGTCCGCCCAGGTCATGGAATATGGTCACTGTCGGGACTTTTCTTACTATAACCAGCTGCAGTTTGGCTGCTCCCTGCACAGTACGTACAATATCTTGGCAGGCTACATATAAGTAACTCATGCTCAAACCGGTCGTCAGCTTGCCTGCTAAACCGACTCTTCCTCATGAGAACTCAATATACGTTAAAGAAAATTTGGCATGCGTAAAAATTCCTCTGCAGGCGGCAGTTTTGATGGACCTCTGCTTTAACTTTAAGCCACAATATGTTGTCCTGTCGCAGGCCAACATTAGTAGTTAAAAAAAAATGCCCATGTCAAAGCGTTTTGAGGGTTTTCTGCGCACTTAGCTCCGACTGCTGCTGGGTACTGGAGATAAAGCTAGTTCTTTTCACATACACCACCTTAAAGACTGGTTCAGATTTCCATATCTAAAATTTGCAAAGCTACTATCTCTTTACTGCTTTTGACACAGATCCATTGTACATTTGCTTCAATTCTAAGATGGCCAGAATTTTGGTGTTCAGATTTTGTTGCAGGTTGGCATTTTTGAGAGAACCCAAGCATGGCCCACGTGCGAACCTTGCTGATTGGATACGGGCGACATTTGTGATGTTCAAAAAATAATATATCAACTCCGTTGATGAATTTCAAAGAATTAACGATGATATCAAGCAATTTTAATCATAATTGTCATCAAACTCTCATCCAATCGTGAATATGTTTGTTTCAACACCCTACCGAATCTTGGACACCCTGATCTTGATTGACCATGTTGTGTTACTGTACCTAAGCAAACTATTGTCTTAGTCTTCATAATACAGTTAAAATGTGACTCACTTGTGCTGCTGTCTAACAGAGTACTGCCTGCAATGTACGTAGGCCTACTTAGATGTACATGTAAGCACGATATTATGGCAAGAAACGATTACGAATTACTTGAGAGAAAGCTAATAGGATATTACACCGTTTTACAGCTGTTTTTGCAAAATTGTTACATGAAAAATGCTCTAATCTCATTCCACAAGAGAGTTATCGTGAAGTATAAACACATTAACATTAATGACTGCAAATACATGGGATCATTTTTGAAGAAAACAGATGTACAGCTCTCTACGATACTACTTATTGATACAATAGTAGCAAAAAGCATATATTTCTGTGTTGGCGCGGTCATGAACTACAGATAAGTGCAAAGATCAACACTTGTCCCGGCCTAATTGTTAAATAAACACAATGATAATGAAATGGCCGGGTTTTATACTATTTACGTTTATTTCTCTTCCAAAGCAAATGACAAAACTGTAAAAATGTTTTGGTTTGGCTCCTAACAAAATTGTCCAAAAAACTGCTATGTTTTTGGATATCTTGTGAAGTTTATGCAATAGCGCTCTGCAAAGCAGAAAATTTGACCTTGTCAAAGAAAAACAGCAGAAAGTGGGATTTTTTTTCAAGTTTACAAAAGCTATATTTCTTCAACAAAACAAGATATTCTAAAATTGTGGCAAAGTTTTAGGGATAATATTGTTAGCATCAAACAAAACTATTTTTACAGTTTTATCACATGTTTCATAGAAGAAATAGACGAAAACAGCATAAAACTCGACTATTTCAGCATCATTGTGTTTATTTCACAATTAGGCAAGGACGATGATTGATCTTTGCACATATCTGTAGTTCATGATTATACTAACCCAAATATATATATACGATAGCTGTCTTTGCATCAGTAGGTAGTACTTTATCAAGCTCTAAAGTTGGTTTTCCTCAAAACCAGTCGCATGTATGTTGAGTCCTTAAGAATGAGTTGCAACCTAACTACCCGACACAATAAAGTTAGAAGATATACACCGGCAAGTGATATCCAAATGGGACCATTGAAGCTAGACATAGGTGACACATCAAAGTTTATTTGATAAAAATATATGCCATGCAATAACAGCAATAGCTTTGCATTGGCATCTTGTATAATTTGTATCCATATTTAACCGGAGATTTACGTCTCTGCCTTAACCGTCTTAAAGGCTCTGTAAATATTGCAAGTGAAATATGACGAGACAAAGGGATTAGTGGCGGCCGGTGACTAAAATCAAAACGCTTGTATGTTGGCAAGATGTATATATACCTTGAAATGTATCAGGCGTTATCTCTGTCTGAACGCTGGGATTATTGTTACGGGACGTTACGCTACGAACTAAATTTTTAAGTCAAAAGATAAGAATACCGGTAAAACACAAAACGAATGGGACGGTCTATTTTGTTCTCAACGTAAGAGAACCTAAGTTTTGCCCAATGACGTAGATGATGAACCAGAAAGGTCAAACTAAGTTGATGTAACTCTGCTGGGTAATTACTATTTTTGACAGAAACTCGCTGCATTTGTCTAATAAATTCACACTGATTTTGCCAAATTTGTCATGGACTGCCGCCATCCACCGAATGTTAAAAAATTCACACATATACCCCATATATATATATATACATATATATATATATATATATATATATATATATATATATATATATATATGCATATATATATATATATATATGCATATATATATATATATATATATATATATATATATATATATATATGTATGTATGTGTGTGTGTGTGTGTGTGTGTGTGTGTGTGTGTGTGTGTGTGTGTGCTCATCCCGTCTGGCTGTCTGTCCCATTGTCTCCCTCACTCTATATGCCTATGGATTAATTGATTGATTGGTTTAAAACTATTTTATTTCGAAGAAATGCAATTGGGAAACAGGGCAATGCCCCATATTAGTCCCTCCTGCAACAGAAAATTAAGACGTTGCACAACCGTTAAGACAATATTAGATAAGAGGTGTAAACAACACATGACATAACAGATAGAGTGGTAATACCACACGGGTTAAAGATTTGGACCAGATAGTGGACATTTTCGAGCTGTCATCCCAAACGACAGAACCATACTCCAACATAGGGCGAATAAAACCGAAATATATGATTTCTAAGGACTTTCTGCTTAACCGATATTGTAAATGTTACATTATGTTTCCATTACCATTTTCGTTCCTTTGGTGACTAAACTATTCACATGGCTTGACCAAGTCAGGTCGGACCTTATAATCAAACCTAAGTGCCTGTTTTCGTTTTCTCTCTGTAATGTTTCACCCATAAAAAATAGATCAGGTAATTCAGGGGTATAAGCTTTTTAGATATTATTATACTTTTTGTCTTTGATGGATTGAACGAAACAAGCTACCTATGCAATCATATCTCCATTTCCTGTAAATCGAGGTTAAGATAATCGGTCGCAGAGGCGGCATCTTCTGTCTGAATATAAATGGTAGTGTCATCAGCAAGCAATGTTATTGACGAGTTTATTACATTAGTTATGTCATTAATGTAAATCAAAAATAACAAGGGGCCTAATACAGGTCCCTGACGGACACTTCCTCTACCCCTTCTCCAGGAAGACATGGCACCCTACAAAACAACGCGTTGCATTCGACATTCCAGGTAACCCTCGAGCCACAGCAAAAGAGGGACACAGATCCCAGCATATTTAAGTTCATTCAGGAGACCTGGGAAGTAAAGACGGTCAAATGCTTTTTAATAGCGCAAAAGACCAGCCTAACGTATTTTTTGTACATCAATAGCTTCGCAGAAAGTGTGATACAGACAGATTAGCTGGTTGACAGTACTGTCGCCCGGCATAAATCCAGATTGATTGATATTTCTTGGACAGGAAGAGTTAAATTACCCGAGCATAAAGACCTGATTGTTCACTTCCGAATTTGCCTTAAAATGACATCGGGTATACTACCGAGTTAAAGGCAGCCTATGCTCACAATACCACGCCCGTACATTGTCCTTTTCTTCCGGCTTTCGAACGGTACTCTTGCCCATGGCATGTATGTCTAGCATGCAAATCGTTCAGTGGGGTTAACTCATTAGATATTTTAATGATTGCAGATCGTCGTCCCATGTGCTTTTCCGAAGATGGACTTGATAAGATAAGATAAAAATAAGATAAAGGGGGATAAGGTACGAGAGTTTGATAAAATAAGTTTAAGTTTAGACATATTTAGTTCAAACTGTGTTGCCCAAGTAGTACTTTAAATGGCTAATCTGGGAATTCTCCAGGCATGGAGATGCACAATGTTTATACAAGACACACAGAACAAAGACAAAATGACTATGCTCCTTAACAGATGATAATATATTCAAACTCCGAATGCAAAAAAACAAAACAAAAAACACCCCCCCCCCCCAAAAAAAAACAACTTAATTATGCTTATATCTCACATGATGACACTTGCTAAAAATGGGCCTTCATGACACACCACTGGTGGTGACTGAAGGGGAAAAACTTTCCCGGCTACAATTCGTCCGCGACACGTAGTAAACTAAGGATGTAAAGGCCTACTCAGCAAGCAAACGACACATAGATGACCTCCACCCACTGCTGGGCGCTGTCGGAACGCCTTGGCGGCATTCGCACACTGGCTCTGTGGAGCCACCAATGTGCCCAACAGCTCCGGTGTTTCTTCACCGCCTTGTCACTGTCCAGCACCCAGAATGTTAACCCACCGGCGCACTGTGTACATTTTGATGTACATAAGAATCGGCTTTAACATATGAAAAGTAGACTATGGGTGGCACATAAGACAAAAATGTACTAGATAACACTGGGGACATTTCAGCGACGCTTAATTTCATACAATGAGTAAAGTGTGGGATTATACACTCGGTTGCCAGATTAAGGGTCTTGTATCCACGATAACAATTTTGCACAGCTTGTAAAATTAACGAGTTACATTCATCTGGCAATTCCTTATTCCCAAATACAATAAATTAACAAGTCTATTTCTAGCGACATGTCAGAATAAGTTGGGATGCACAGCAGGTGCTAAACGGAAGAGTGATATTGAGAAGCCTCTATCATTTCCGGGTAAATTGGTGGCAATAGAGACAAAAGTGCGTAAAATCTTCCATTGAGTTGGAGCAGCACATGCAGGTCGCTGGATTAAGTTGACTTTATGAAAATCGGAACTAAGCTCAGATATACCTAATCTTAACTGAGTACTAGTGTGACATATACTAGCAAATAGCTGGCCGTATGAATCGACATTCAGGACGTTGGCAGCTGCGGATTAGATATGAGTTAGGACTTGAAGATCTTCAGGGATAGGGAGTTTCTGATATCATTGGGGAGACTGTTTCCATAGTTTGATGGCATTAGGGGTAAAGGGATTTTCAAAGTGTTGAGTTTGGCATTTGGATGGGCGCGGGCTACTGGTAGATCTATGCGGGAACATGCGACTAACATTTGTGAAAGCAGGATGTACAAGAACTGGCAAATAGGCTGTTGTTAATTTATGGTACATTTTGCAAGAAAAGAAGCCGTTTGAAGTGTTCCCGTCTATTGGCTAGCATTAGCCAACCCAATCCGTACAAGACTGGCATTTGATGTGTCAGTGCGTCTTACTGCTCCAGTACATATCACGGCAGCCTCAAACTGAATCTACTCAATTCAGTCGCACGTAACTTGTTCACAATTGTCGAAAGTTGCGCGGCCATATTCAAGAATTTGAGTAGGAGAAGTAAAATACAATCTCTCGAGAGCTTTGCATGATAGCTTAAATTTAAATCTTCGCAGCAGACCAATACCTTGGCTAGATTTGTTTGTGATGCGTGTGAAATGCGCATGCCAAGAAAGATTACTGGTAAATGTAATGTCAAGGTGAGTTTAGGTAATTGCCTCTGGTATGGCAGAACCACCGAGGAAGAGTTGGAGGGGGGGGGGCGGAAGTTGATTTAGCTTTAAAATTACTGAAGTAGATGTTGCATCATGGAAAATCAAAAGCCATAATATACCACATTGGTGAATAATTAGGAGATTGTTATTTAAGTGGTGTGCAGAGTCAGTGGGATTTGGGACTATTTCGAGTACGCTTTTGTCGTCGGCGAAGATACGGACATCACAGATCAGATCGTCCACAATATCATTAATGTATACAAGGAAGAGTAAGGGACCTAATACGGATCCCTTAGGCACACTAGACTGAACAGGCAGCCAGAGGCGGCATGCCCACCAATGATAAAACTTTGAAAGCAGTTTGAAAGATAGCTGTCTCTCCATCTTATAAGAGATTCAGAAAGTCCTGGGTGTCACAGTTTAAAAAGAAGGCCAGCGTGCCGGACCTTATCAAAGGCCTCAATAATATCAAAAAAAAAAAAATCATTCGGGCCTCCTAAGAATTTTGACGACTTTTTAATAGATTGTGCAGGATAATAACTAATTCTGGTAATATTTGAGCCATTGGCCAGAGTTTCGGTCAGTAAGGATATTATTACCTACCAGGTCATCATTAAAACATAAAATAAAATAAATAAAATAAAATAAAATAAAATAAAATAAAATAAAATAAAATAAAATAAATAAAATAAAATAAAATAAAATAAAATAAAATAAAATAAAATAAAATAAAATAAAATAAAATAAAATAAGTGCAGTCGTTAAATACCTTTGAAGTTGCAAAGAAATGAAATCGGGTTAGTAATTTAATTTTTCTTTCGACTTCTAAATACAGGACAAATGTTTAAGCGCTTCCAAGAATCGGAAATTGAGAGAGGCAGAGAAACAATTTAAAAATTTAGTCAGAGGCTTGCTGATGGAATCAGTAGTATTTTTGGAGAATGTTCCCCGTTAATTCAGGACCTGAAGCAGAAGTTAGTCTTAGCAAAGATAACACTTTCATGACATTTTCCTCATTATGTGTAAGCTCAACGGTGCGCATCTGAGTGCGATATGTGAAAGTGTAAGTGACGCACCGCCAGCAAATTACGTATTAAATACATCATACTTTGCAGTGACGTTAGAAATGATTTTGTTTCCTTCGGTTATAGGTGGGATGTCTCCTTTGCTTTTACATCGAAGAGCTGACTTGGACAAGCGCCACCATTGTTTGAGGTTTATATTGTTTTTATCCAATTACATTCGTAATTTGAAATAAGTAAGAGTTGGTCGATTTTCTTCCAGCATTAATAACTTTGTTACGATAAGATAAAGAGAAGAGAAGACAGCATTATGTCGGACTGAAAAAAGTCCACATCAATTAGTACTCCAATATACAAATTAAGAAAGATACTGGCAAAAATTCACAAGCTGGTGCACACGGGCTGCTATATTTTGTCTATTACCAGCTGACAGAGCGTGGTTTGCCCCTGTTGAACAAAGATAGAGGCCTGTACGTCGCTGTTTCTGAATTGATCAAGTAATTCGTTTGGATCTCTCTGTGGCCTACAGAGGAATCTTTACACTATTTTACGGGGAAGTTCTGTTAGACAAATGCGCACCGCTGTGCACAAAAACAATACTTGTAGAGCAAGTTCTTTGACGCTCCATAATCCATCTAAAGGAATTATTAAACACACTAAGAACTTGTCAAACACTGTCAGCTTGTAGTTTATCCACAACTGGACTGTGTACAGAGAGGTACAACACGAATACAACATATTTTGACTTCATCAATGCAATACGCGAACTAGAATAGAAGATTTGCTTCAAAGCAAATCTATCCGTGTGCCTTCAAAAGTTGTAAATATTAAAGTTTACAACTTTTATCCTTTGGTACTTCACATTACATTTAGTTTATGGCTGCATGCAAATTTCAAAGTCCAAATGACCTTGACCTTTAACCTTTACAGGTCACATGTAAATTGCACAGTATTACAATACCCACGATTTAATCCCAACTTGAACCAAATCGGATGAAAACTGACCAAGTTATGGCAAGATGACATATTTAAAGGGCCAAATGACCTTGACCTTTGCCCCTTTGAGGCTACATGTTCTTATAAAAATGTGCAGTGTTGCAATACTTACATTTTGAGTCCAACATGATTAGAATTGGATGGAAATTGGCCAAGTTATGACTGGATGAAACTTATAAAGGTCAAAATGACCTTGATCTTTGGCCTGTAGAGATCACATGACAATTAAAAATGTGCAGTCTTACAATAGCTACAATTTGAGCCGAACATGATCCAATTGGATAAAAATTGACCAAGTTATGGCTAGAAGATAGCCACCATCGAAAGTGGCCTTTGACTTTGACATGACCTTGACATTTGAGATGACCTTTACCTTGTTATGATCGGACTTCTATACACTCGTAACCCCATCTACTATATTAAATAAAATATTGAAGATTTACAATTCTAATTAGCCCTCATTCGCATAATTTTGAAATGCACGACCTCTCATTGTAAAAAGTCCAGACTTTATCTACAGAAGTATAATTGTGCTAAGTTTGGAGTTTCTGCATGTAATACTTTTCAAATGAAATGTCGAACAAATTTGCCTGTAAAGAAAGAAAGAAAGAAAGAAAAAAAAAGAAGGAAAGAAAGAATTCCTAGGAAAACAATATGTCTGTGTTGGCACACAGACATAATTAGCTCTGGCACATTAAGAGCGATATTGCCAGCAAATGTCTTCATCGTCAGAAGGTAAGGAAATATCCATGTGTCCACGATCCACAAAACATTGGACAAAGTAGAGTTTCCAACAATAAAGTTTTGCAGCCGGGTTGGTATAAAAAAATTATATTTGGGGTAAACAACATACAAAAAGATTTCTTCTTATTATAAACAATATAATTCTCAGCTGCCACATGCTGGAACACAGACAAGTCTTTTTGTAAGCCTTTAACATGTGGACACAACATCACCATGTAGTCCACGTAGATAAAGTTATTTCAAAACGCTCATTTGGGAGTTTCAGGCCATCCCCACACTCTGATTCCACTAAAATTAATACACTTCTGTAAATGGTACACCAGGTTAAGTCCAAAACCAAAAGAATCTTGACGGACACCCTATTTGGATGAACTTCTGAAACATAAATGATCACAACAATACACACAGCTCCCACATGCGGCGATATGAATCAGTCTAAGAGCTGTTTTCTTGTGTACCTGCCGTTCGACGGTAACGATATCATAATAAAGGCTTTTCTAATCCCCGGTTCCAGTTATTAATCTTTTGTTGGAATAGACGTGAAAGCAGAATAATAAAACATGTGACGCTTGTGTCACCAGGCTAGTGTCTGCCAATATGAGGTCGGAAACTGGTGAAGATATCAATAAAAATTACACCTGTTAACTTAAACGTGCATTTATCATCCACGTTTGTTGTCACAAATGAAAATTGAGGCAAAATGTGAAATCTATGTTCATGCTTTAAACTACACAAAATGCAACACACACACACACACACACACACACACACACACACACACACAAACACGCACACACACACACACACACATATATATATATATATATATATATATATATATATATATATATATATATATATATATATATAATACTAGGTATAGCAGCACATTTCTATGTAAAAAAGAGAATGGCAAAACCTAACGAGAAATATGAATGAAGCATAATTTCGCGGACAGAAAGTGGAGGAATAAGCAAAAAAAACGCAAAAAATATCAAATGCAAATAGTAAAAATAACCAGAATACAGGCTGCAAACCTGTTGAAAAAGCCTAGACTTGAAAGTGATAACATTGCAACGACAAGAAAAGCGTAAATACTGTTTGGTGCAGTTACACTGGAAACGTTCAGCAGATTTCCTCTGTGAACCAATCATCATCATCATCATCATCATCATCATCATCATCATCATCATCATCATCATCATCATCATCATCATCATCATCATCATCATCATCATCATCATCATCATCATCATCATCATCATCGTCATCGTCATCGTCGTCGTCGTCGTCGTCATTATTATTATTATTGTTATTATTATTTTTGTTATTATTATACCAATAATCATACATGCCGGAGAAAAACGCTGTCGTTCACATCATCACAAGGGCACTGTCTAGGGATGTCAATAAAAATTGTTTCAGCCCAACATAGGCTAGTTAATAGAGAGCCAGCTGCTCGCAGTCGGCAAAGAACATCAGATTAACTCAAGACAGGATAAGCGTAACTTGATAAACTTGCACAGAATTGCCGCACGAGAGCGGCAAGTGCCAGACTTTTTCGAGGACAAAGCACAGACGGTAGAAGGCATCAAAAAGACTTGATCATAGGAAAATCAGAGGATCTTACATTGTTTGACAGTTCAAGACACCATTTTTTTATCACATAGAGTTTATTGTTTCTACTTCGAGGGGTGTTGTAAGGTGAAAACCTAAAAATTCAACAACTCTAGCTATGGGCACAAGCGTTGTCCCCAACTTCTTGAGGAGTCATTATATCCGAAAGCTTTTCAGGTGCAACATTTAGGACAATTTTCTTAACTTGAATAGCCAAAACGATTTTCACCGCTTCCAATTCAACAGTGTCGAGAGATGGTGTGTGTAGAAGGTTAGAATCAGGAGGGCGTAGGTGTCGCCACAATGTACGAACCGAAGAGCTCTGTCTTTGATTTTTGCCCCATTTACTCACTCATGTTCGCGATGCAGTGATGCCAGGTGACAAGGCAGTGCCTTTAAGTGGTTGATGGTGAAACTTTAAAAAATATCCTTTTCACCTTTTTGCTGGGAGTTGCAAGTCTTTCAATGTAACCAACTGACATTCAGTTATTCAACAAATTCCATTGCTGATGGTTTCGGATTTTAACTTTGACCCAGCTGCCTTCCTGCCAGTTTCACTTTTGTTTTAGCAGTTTGTGACTAAAAATTTCTAAAATCAACATTTGCTAATCTACATTTTCCGAAATCAAGAACTTAAGATTGGTTGCTCGCATTACATGTTCTCTAACACGATACTCATGGTTTTCTTACTTCTTTTCCAATAGCTTCTTTTATTTTGATTTTTTTTTCGATTTTCTTTATAACTGTCGTCGTCCACATAATTTCAGAGAGAATCGGATATGCATATTATACGGATGTTGACTTTTCATGTTTTATGTTCGGAACGAGCGGGACTCGAACCTGCAACCTTTGGCACCAGTCGCCTAGCTGAAATGGGAAACGCACATATCCACTCGACCAAATCCCAATTCTTAAAAAAAAATGGTTCAATGGAGGTAGTTATGTGCGAGCGCCATATCAACACGGTTATGTGAAATTCTCCAAGTGAAAACAAAGTGATTGTACTGCACGACACTCCACCTGCTGCATTGCGGTGTATCGAACAACACTATATTATACCTCACTACCCTGCACTGCACTGCACTGCAATGTACTGAAATGTACTACACTACACTGCACTGTACTGTTTTGCACCATACTGCGCAGTACTGCGCTGCACAGTAGTGTACAACACGGCACTATATTGCACTGCCGCCACTGTACTGCACTGCACTAAAAATGCTGTATCATCTCACTTTGTCAATCTGATGTTTTTCTCGGGATTTTGCCTGTTTAAATAAATTATACAAACTGACATGGAAACAACAGGCGTTGAGGCCAGTACTTCTACCCTTAAAACCAAAGTTACAAAAAAATAACAAAAACATTTGAAAGTTTCTTAAATGAGAAAAAATAAATAAACAGCGTGAAGTTAGCTAATCTCAGCATATTTTTGGAAGTCTTCAACATTGTCACTTAGTTTCGTTTCAATACGCAAGTATCTCATATTATCTCGAGTTCAGACCCAAAAAGGAGGCCTTTTAACAATGGTTATGTTGGCCACAGCTCCTAAAGAAAATGTGCCGCAAATGTACAGGAAAACAGGGCTAAGTATGTGAGAAAAAAAAAATCAGTAGCCCACCTGTATATTTTAGAAAATGGCGGATTATGGAGGGCATGTATATTCCCTGAGCCTCCACATATATTGTGTATTGCTTGCTATGAACAAATTCAGTATACACACACACACACACACACACACACACACACACACATACATATATACATATATATATATATATACATATTAAAATTTTTAGTTGGATCCCCTTACTACAGCAAGAGAAATTCTAAAGATTATTATATGGCCAAACTCCTTACAAGGGCTTTTAAATTTTATTATTGAAGACCTGTTTGGCGTGTTATTTGCTTGCCATTTCGTGTAGGTTTACTGGATTTTATTTTGCTTATGATGCCTCTTCGTATGTTTGAATCCGAATTATGCCATTATATTCCCCGTGATTTACTGTGACCATGATGTGTTTGGTTTAGCTGATGGATGTCAAAATGTTCTTTCGTGTTCCCTTTTTATTCACCATGTATATTCTGATTGTACCTGTAACTTCTCTGTTTTACGCCATGTATATATTCCGCTGTATGTGCTTGTATCCTTCAACTGTCGGAGCTTATTTTATATATATATATACATTTGCACAATATTTTTCTCAGCCAGATTTACATAATTCGTATTCGTCCTTTTCAGCAGCATAGCTGAGGTACTCACTCATGCAGCCACCAGTTATGTGTAATCTTTAAGACTGTACAGCCGCTATATCTTGTGTAATTGTTTAGACGGCACAGCTGTCAGAGGTATTGTATAATTTTCAAGATTGCACAGCCGCCAGTTGTATAATGCAATTGTTAAAACTGCGCAGCCACCATTTGTGTTGCGTAATTTTTAAGACTGCACTGCCGCCTGTTCTATTGTGTGCAGCAACCCATCCAAAGATATAGAGAATCTCACATAGCTGATGGTGAGTTAGTGTTACTCTCACGAGTGATGGAGTGATTTCGCCCAGCAACAACGATCACGAGTGAGAGAAAAATAGTGCCTCATTCTGCAGCGATGTAAGATTTTGTTTTATTCCATGTTTAACTGGGGTGTTCATTGCAAAAATATGTCCCTGGCCTACTTTCAACGCATATCTGCTATGTCGTATTATTATTATTATTATTATTATTATTATTATTATTATTATTATTATTATTATTATTGTTATTATTATTATTATTATTATTATTATTATTATTATTATTATTATTATTATTATTATTATTATTACTATTATTATTATTATTATTATTATTATTATTGTTATCATTATTATCATTATTATTATTATTATTATTATTATTATTATTATGAGCGGCAGCAGCAGCAGCAGTAGTAGTAGTAGCAGTAGTAGTAGTAGTAGTAGGAGTAGTAGTAGTAGTAGTAGTAGTAGTAGCAGCAGCAGTAGTAGTAGTAGTAGTAGTAGTAGTAGTAGTAGTAGTAGTAGTAGTAGTAGTAGTAGTAGTAGTAGTAGTAGTAGTATTAGTAGTAGTAGTAGTAGTAGTAGTAGTAGTAGTAGTAGTTAGTTCACTTCACGCGTGACGTATGATGAACCATCCCGTCACGCAGGGTTGACTGTCTGCATGTTAATGCACGCCGTCATTGATACAGGCGCGTTGCAATTTAGTTTTAACAATGTTTGGGTCACATGATCTGTTGTGAGTCACTCCTTTTGCATTTGAATGCAGAAAAAATTAATTCACCCTCAAACATAGAATGAATATGATTCTTAACTTGACGGAATACGGCAAAATTATTTCCAATGAATAAAAAAACAAAGAGAGAAAGAAGGAATGAATAAAAGAAAGAAAGAAAGAAAGAAAGAAAGAAAGAAAGAAAGAAAGAAAGAAAGAAAGAAAGAAAGAAAGTGGAAGGATACTTGATCGCGGATCTACTATGAGCAGCATAGTTATACCAAATGACACTATTTCCTCTTCACACCTTTAATTGAGTCTGAACTGCGAATGTGCCTATATAGTCGCGCTGCTCATTTTATGCAAAATGTAACAGGCCCGTCCAGATAAACTGATCAATAACTTGACATGACTCCAATGTCTTTGTTATTTTTGTGCATTTTTTTTTCAGTAAAGATCCTGAATTTTATTTGCAACGTATTGTATAGAGCCAAACCTTAGAAGGCACTCACTCGCACACACACACACACACACACACACACACACACACACACACACACACACATACACATACATACATATATACATACACATATATATACACACACACATATATATATATATATTGTCAGCAACAGCTGAGCAGTGGAGTGATGACGAAGAGTATAGACATTCCCAGCGTTGTGTCGCAGTCGCTTGACATTATGTTTGCATTACTGTTAACAATCATAGTCTTTACGCGCAGTAAAGTTGTAGTTAGCATGGGTGTAAAATGAAACCCATTCAATACGAACTAATAATGACGTATGCAAGAAAGTAGAGACCTACCTTTGGAGCTGAGCATAACTGCGGATTCGAGCACGCTTGATGTGCGGTGCCTGACTCGCTGTGACCGCTGCGTCTTGAACCAAAACGGGTCTGTATTTATATCCTTTCTAAACCATGGACATCAAATCCATGTCGAAGTTCTGAAAACCAGGAAGAAGATAAATTATACTGATTTGGGTGATCAAACAGACCTGGATGATTTTCATCGAGACACGTCTATAGAGTGGCGCGAGGAACCGTACACCGTATGTAATAGCATACACTGAACGGCCGCACAGGACAAAAGCTGTCTGTTGACTAGCCTCTTTCTCACACTTCGTTATTACGCAAATTGATAGGCTGCCAATTTAAAATAAGTTCCACCAATACTATTATTATTAAGGTAGAGCACTTTGACACCATGACTGAGAAAATGACCTTTGTCGGTTTATATTGCTAAATTAGTTGGTATTATGTGTGCCGGTCCCGGGATGCAAGTATACGGTGTCACCTTCAGAAACATTGTACATGCATCTCTCTCTCTCTCTCTCTCTCTCTCTCTCTCTCTCTCTCATCTCTCTCTCTCCTCTCTCTCTCTCTCTCTCTCTCTCTCTCTCTCTCTCTCTCTCTCTCTCTCTCTCTCTCTCTCTCTCTCTCTCTCTCTCTCTCTCTCTCTCTCTCTCTCTCTCTCTCTCTCTCTCTCTCTCTCTGGATTCGAAGTCAGCAGCTAGTGAACCATGCCCTGAAGTGTGACAACCATAGTTTTTATAATTGTGGATACGTCTTACAAGCTCTTGCGTGGAAACTTCAACACAATGTTATGTATTCTTTTAGAAACCTCGTGACATACAGGGTTACATTACGTTTCGTTAACATATTTTGTAATGCTATGTAGGTTTCTTATGTATGTGTATCTCGTGTCTGGAGTCCTTATTGTACTATAAGGCCATCAGGATAAATAAACAGGTTTAAATGATGATGATGATGATGATGATGATGATGATGGTGATGATGATGATGATGATGATGATGATGATGATGATGATGATGATGATGATGATGATGATGATGATGATGATGATGATGATGATGATGATGATGATGATGAAAAAAATATGCAGGTCCCGGGATGCAGGTATACGCTGCCACGTACACACACTTGCGCACTGGAGACGACATTTGAAACAATTTATCGCCCCCATGGCACGGCAGCGATAAATTGTTTCAAATGTCGTCTGCTTTAATTTATGACCAGTTCAAGGGTTTTTTTTTCGAAATGTTTGTCAGCAAAATGTTCAGAGAATTGTCTGCATTATAGGTGGCCACAGACAGCCTTGCTTGGGTTGAGCTGCGTGCCATGCCGGTTACCAGACTTTTGCAGTCTGATATCAAAGTATGTCACCATTTCCCCTGATTCAGCAGTTTCAACAGGAAAGCTGTGAATTCTTTGTCAATTCAAGACCGACAAAGAGGTTGCAACGGCATGCAGCAAGCACAATACATTTGACAAGACAAATGCGGCTTATGTCAGCATTTATATTAGAATCCATGGGGCTCCACATATATTTTAATGATATCCACGACACTACATGCTCCATTTATTAGCTGAGCATCGCTTCATTAAAAAAAAATGGATATTCGATGATCAGTCGGTAATCGTTGATAGTGTGGACACAGGCAACACCTTTTCCTCGAATCACTCTGCGCGTTAAGATAACAGCTTGTCCATGAAAGACAACTCAATTACGCAGTTGTTCAATAAAACTAATCGCTGAAAACCGATCAACCCGGAATAGTGTTGAACCCGTCGATATCAAAACATGTGTCACGACATACACAATGTCATAGGAATTGAAACCAGTGAGGCAAGCTGATACAAAATCTCATGTTTGTAGGAGAAAAGAGCAGAACAAGTGCATCAGAGCTATAATTTAATTTCACAAGTTCTCTGGAACATGGTTGAATATAAAACATATGGTATATCTTCAAATCCAATCCAAAATAAAACTTTGTTAATATCCAGAACATGCATGCATGAACGACATGACAAACATACAGACCTCAACGCACCCACCCACCCCCTTTCCATTACAAAGTGGCAGATTACATAAAGGTCAATTACAAGGTGGTATCTGCATGAGAGGGAATATATTAATTAATGTGAGGCACATTGTCTGCGCACAAAGGTGCCAAAGGAGCATATGCTGACACACGCACAGACACAGAGAGAGAGAGAGAGAGAGAGAGAGAGAGAGAGAGAGAGAGAGAGAGAGAAGAGAGAGAGAGAGAGAGAGAGAGAGAGAGAGAGGAGAGAGAGAATAATGAAAAGAGCGGACTCTTGAGGCCTAAAGAGATGGGCAGGCAGATGCTCTGTTATCCATATTCAAACGTTAGTGAGATAACAAGGCAAACTCATACTCAGCAAGTTACTGATTGCTGTCGACCGGTTTGAGCGGCAAGGCGTACAGTCATTTATACAGAGTAGAGATACATGGGTCTCTTAACATCATACCGCATTCATACATCTCTTAAAAGGTTTCATCCAACTTTTGTTACGGGCGTTTAATAAGAAACGCCAAAACTAATAGGAATACGCAATACAAGAGATCTCTACACTAGTACAGAAAATTCCCGCCATTGGAACTTGATTTGTAACAGGTCAAAACACATGTCCTGAGATGTGGCTGAAGTAAAACGACCTATCACAAACAAATTTGTACATGTTTTTCATGTGGCGGCACGACATGAGATTACAAACTTAAGGGTGGGATTTTGTTGCAGGGTACAGTTATGCCTGAAATCTTTAACTCAATGGCCTTTAAATACTTGACGAAAAAGCTTTAAATCGAACTCATTTGCCTGGAAAAGAACAAAAGCAAATTCGTGCTCTGATTTTAAACATGATGGATTATAAATGGCAAAGCAGCGATTCATTTGTCGTTCGTCAATGGACCCCTCTTAGTTGCTCTTCAGACGTACTCGATATTTAAACACGACTTCAACCTTGAATGGTTTTAAGCAGGTCTTAAAGCATAAAGTCAAAATTATGAGGCACCCAGCTGACGCAGCCCTGTTTGTTCTTTTGTTGCACACTTATATATGCTCCTTATTCCCTTCATTTTCTGGAGAGCTGCGGTATATAGTGTGACCATGGTTGCTTTACAGTTCGAACATTAATACTCTTTATACATGTGCATATATTGTGGCACATCAAAGAGTCTGCATATACATGCTTGAATAAATAAATGAATTTTGTCACTGTAACATCTACAGAGATGGTAATGTTTAGTTCAGACATCCAAAAAAGCTACACAAGGAACCACACAAACGCAAATTTAATAAGTATCACAACGAAATAAACACTTTATGTGTAGCGAATTCAGAATGCTAATCAAAGATGACAACAGTCGAAAACAACGCTTAAGAAATTTTAAAGAGCATACATATGCGTAATTACTATTTAACCCTTTTTCCCAGTTCCTTGTATGCATTAAGCAAATCCCGTAGATGTTTCGGGATTATCGGTAGTCCTTTCCATTACAAACTTATCTTCCCAAATTGATATTTTCCTGGTTTCATATATATATATATATATATATATATATATATATATATATATATATATATATATATATATATATATATATATATATATATACGTATATATATGGGCGTGTGTGTATTGCATTCAATAACAAAATGATGTCCCCTTTCTTTCCTCATATCTCATATTCTTTTCGTAATCTCTCTGTACCTCTTAATTTTCCGGTTACTTATATGCATTCAGCAATTTCCGTAGATTTTTCGGCATTATCAGTAGTCCTTACTATTATAAATTTATCTTCCCAACTTAATATTTTCCTGGTTTCACACACACATACACATATATACACACACAAACACACACGGACACACACAGACACACACAGACACACAGACACACACACAGACACACAGACACACACACAGACACACACATACACACACACACACACACATATATATATATATATATATATATATATGTATATTGTTTTTGGTATTTTACGTCTTGCAACCTCGTTTTTCAGATATCAAGATTACAGGCGTTAATGCTTAATATTATTTCCTTAAACTTTCATCTTTATGGGAAAAAAAATCCAGTTGAAATCTGAGAGTTGAGTCTTGAGGAAGTTCCTAACATATTCTTAGTCTGGCAGAGACTATAACGTGCCACTGAATTAAGTAATCTTCGTTTTTTAAAATGTGATTCAAATTTGCAAGGAAGTTGTCAAATTCAACCGCATCATTCAACCACATATGTTGGAAATCAATTTTACATACTTTATTACACCAAAGACAAGGCTTTGCTTCACCCAAAGGATAAACGTACTAACTCCTGTACCCTTACTTTGGGGTCCTGGACTTAAGGAAAACAGAATATTGTTCTAAAAAAGACAATGTTTCCAATGGTCGGCTGGTTATGTCATTCTTATATTTGTGTCTTTTCGTCGAGAACCACTTCCTGGTAGTCGTTACACTATTCAACAGTCCGACCTCTTTACATGGCACAAGTTAACCCCGTCACTGTCTAATCTATATAAATATGGAAGTACTATTGTCCATATTGCAGACCTTCTTCTGTAGAATTTTAGCCAATAGGCTGCATTAGCCAAAAAAGATTAAAAGGGTCTTCAGAGGGTAACTGCTCGGAACATGTTTCGCAGCCTGTACCCGTATATGTCTCTGAGTAGTGGCTCCTTGTTGAAGCTAAATATTCAGCAAAGACAACCCACAAAATACTGGATAAATATGAACGTGGCAAATGATGAAATAGCTAAATAAGTGAAGTTTTGCTTATAAATGGACAGCTTCATTATGAATAAAGAATACCTGTGAAACCAAACATAATTACAAAATTTTTATAGTACAAGTTCAGATAAGAACAATTGGACCTACCACTGCATCAGTATGAACCCTGTCTAGCTGGAAAACCGACCTTAGTTAAACCAGCTGCCAGTGTATAACTAAAGTATAAAAGTAGAAAACAAACTGGGGCATTATATTCAGTGTACTCTCTCTCTCTCTCTCTCTCTCTCTCTCTCTCTCTCTCTCTCTCTCTCTCTCTCTCTCTGTCTCTCTGTCTCTGTCTCTCTCTCTCTCTCTCTCTCTCTCTCTCTCTCTCTCTCTCTCTCACCAGCAAGCCTCGCCACCAACCACCCAGCCAGAAACGGGAAACGCACACAGCAACTGCACATAATCGACACGGCCCAACTCTCCGTAATCTATCCAGCACAAGCACTGTACTCGGAGTTGTCCCAGACAGGGGACTGTACATATGTAAGTCCACCAGCATCAAAGGCGCATCAGAAATATAATCACACGAACAACGTCCTATTTGAATATGATATAAATATTGACGACAGGTCAGGAAATGGATGACTGCATTTTATCTGCTTTTATTATATTTCCAAACCTCAACGGAAGACTGAGGTCAACCAGGCGGCTCTGAGGTCAAGCAGATTACCCTGAAGTCAAGCAGGTCGCCCTTATATTATACCATATTTAGTTGTATCCCATCTCTTCATAGCTTCACATGACTTACGTATGTAGCAGCTGGATGATGTTGATATAATGTGGCGATACTAGTGCCTATTCCTTAGCAAAGGACATAAGGATCTCATAGGAATATAATGCTAAAAAATGAATGAAAAATTAAGTCTGTTCGTAGTTCTCATTCCATAAATTCACATACCCTCAAACTGGGGGTGATCATTGCGGGCGGGGATTTCCTTATTTAATTTAGCAAAGAGTATGCGACCCTCGAGATGGGACTTCAAGGGAATTAAAAAATCGGTTTTGGGTTGGGAGGTAATCACTAGAGAATATACTTTGTTGTTGTGTCGTGAAATATTAACTCAGCGTAAAGTGTGAGGCGAAACCTTATAGCTCTAACTTATATTGCATAGTACATTTTAATGTCCTATAAAGACCACTTTGTCAGTTGAGATATTCTGAGCATCTAGTCAGCTACAAGGTTTTTATCTCTATTTTAGATGCACAATAATTCACATTTGTTTTTTTCCCTCGGGTATGTTTGACAGGCACATGGATTTGTGCAGAATGGATAAAAATAATGGCAGTAAAAGACAGAGGTAAAGTCAAAATAATGACACCAATAATGAGTAATAAAAGTTTTTATCATGAAAAAGCTATATCGCATAACGAATCAGCACAGGACACCGTAAACAAGTGCTTCGTTCAACGCCAGTGATTTTTTTATGTTTTTTGTTAGATTATCATTATCTTATTATTAAAACCACACCCGGGAACGGTATGCTTTTGGCAACGATTAAATGCAGACATCAAAAAAAGGCAAAACAAACAACAACAACAACAACTAAAAAAAAACAAAAAACAAAAAACAAACAGCAAAACAAAACAAAAAAAAACAGCAAAAAAAAAAACAAACAAAAAAAACAAAAAACAAAAAAAACAAACAAAACAAAAACAAAACTAAACAAATAAAAAAAAGCCAAAAAACAAAAAAAACAAACAAAACAAAAACAAAACTAAACAAATAAAAAAAAGCCAAAAAACAAACAAAAGCAAAACAACAACAACAACAACAAAATATAAAAGGAGAATGACATTTAGTAAACTCAATAGTACAAATGATACATTTCTATTATTATTTAAATAAATCTGGATATTAATGGGTACCCATGAGGCTGTGTATCTGCATCAAGCTCTAAGAAAAGACATCATATTCATGACCTTAATTCACATTATATCTCTTCAAGACAATTTTTGGGGGAACTTCTTTTGGTGGAGCGGGAATGCTACCAAAGCTGAGCATATATTGGACACTGCAACATCCAAAACCCTGCTGAATTCACTGTTTGTATAAAAGTTGAATCAAATTTATGCGTCTCTTGATGATTCAATTGCAACTGTAGCTTGCCGAATCTTGTCCATTTTAATGGCATTCTTGGTGTAAAAACGTGTCCGAACAGCTCATGTGTACATTTTAATTATGAACACTTCAGTTTTCTGGAAGATTACACATTGCACAGAATCACCTCCCCACGCCGTATCCAGTCCTCATCGCGCACATTTCTGTCGTGTTAGGTCTATTGAAGATTACAATTATACATATCCATTTACATTGATCAAACTATTATTTATCATAATATATACCGTCACTTCCAAAGTCTAGTATTAAAGAAAACGGAGCATGAATATGTACAACTTTAATATATTTGTTTGTTCGTTTCTTGCAACTTGACGGCCGACGGATAGCACGTCCCCAGTTATCGCGATGTCTGTGCCTGCGTCCTTCCGTCCCTCCGTCCCTCCGTCCGTCCTGACGTCCATCAGTTACCCTTCCGGACGCAATAATTTTTGCGCAAAATGAGCAATTATAATGAAAACTAAATGTAGTGCAGAGGCAATTCATTGGAAGCTTGGTCGATTTCAACATTCAGCAACATTAAAATGTTTTCAAGGTGACCATGTGTCAACATATATTTACTCTGGTATATGGGATCCTCACGTGGTTCCGACCCTTATCATGTCTGGGTGCGAACCCTTCCAAGAATTCTTTTTTTCTTTCTTTCTTTCTTTCTTTCTTTCTTTCTTTCTTTCTTTCTTTCTTTCTTTCTTTCTTTCTTTATCTTACTTTTTTTTTTATCCTTCTTTTACGACCATTTGTACGGAATTTTTTCACACTATTATTCCGAAAGCCACCAAACTTGCCATGGTTACTGAATCCCATGAGTGAAATTGTGCATTTCCTTTGCATATAGTCATTATGTTTAAAATTATGCAAATTAGGGGCAATTAAAATTTTAAAAGATAAATATCTTCTAAACAATTGCAAATGAACACAGGATTTCAATGTTCATGTATAGTTTGTGACACCTGCCAATATAATGAACAGTGAATACAAGCTGCAGAATTTCAAATTATGCTAATTAGCGACACTGAAAAAATTTAAAAGTTGAATATCTTCAAAACTATTTCAGATATACGCTGATACCAAATATAGATAACGTTGAACAATGCAAAGTGTTGCATTTGAAACTGTTCTCATCTTGATGGCAGTAAGACAGATTTGCCGTGTAGCACCGCTGTTGCAAAAAATGTTTGTCGATAACCTGGACTCAAGTCTGGTGATTAATCCCAGAGCGGCAGCTGATGAGAAGATAAAATGTCATAAGGATATTGTGCATTTTGTCATGTAAGGAGGTGTAATGTGCCCTTCCTGGTTGAAATTACTTGTATACGATCAAGAGGTAAAAAATATAAGTTGACCCACAAAAACTAGTATACCTGGTAATCTTAAAGTAAGGTCTTCCCCAGTTTAACAAGTCAGTGCTTAAAATAGTGTACATAAACTCAATAAATGAAAACAAGCACTTACAACTACAAGTAAATTTTGAGCATGGTAGAGCAATTTTAATAATTAAACACTTATGAAGAATTATTATGCAAAACAATACATCTCAGTCTGTCTGCCTATCTATCTCTCTATCTATCTATCTATCTATCTATCTATCTATCTATCTATCTATCTATCTATCTATCTATCTATCTATCTATCTATCTATCTATCTATCTATCTATCTATCTATCTATCTATCTATCCATCCATCCATCCATCCATCCATCCATCTATCTATCTATCTACCTGAACCCACCCATCCATCTATCCATCCATCTCTTTACTGGTCGATTCATTAGTCCTATCAGCTGTCATTTATTGCCCACATAAACCAATTAATGTTTACGGCGAAGGCGTTAGAAAGACCAAGGTCTGTGGTATTGTAGCACTTTTAAATTAATCTTTTGTTCCTCATTATTTTGTCACAAGATATATGAAGCGCTGGACCATTTTGTACAATCTTATGTCCCCTAAATCACGAAAAAGGGATATCATGCAACAAAATTATCAAATGAGCAAACATCTAGTTTGACCATAAAAATTAACACACAACTGTAAAATCGACAGGTGGACAGTGATGAAAAACAACCAATTGCTTTTAGGACTCTAGTGCCTGCGTAAATAGGATTAAGACAACAGATGATACCTTTTATTGCATTAAGCCTGGGGTTTATTAAAGTGCCGGCTGGTTAGATCAACGTATGTGGATGAGGCTTGTGTTGTTGTATAATGCTCGTGCATATTCCTAGCAGCATAAAGCACATGCTCTGAAAAGCATATCTAAATAGCCAACGAGAGTTAAAATCAGACAACAATGCTGCAGTCGTTATATTTTTTTACCAACATATACATATATATATATATATATATATATATATATATATATATATATATATATATATATATATATATATATATATATATATATATATATATATATATATATATATATATATATATATATATATATATATATATATATATATGTTTGTCCAGAACCACTTCCTCGTAGTCATTACCCTATCCCGCAGTCGGAACTGTTTACTCTCCACAAGCTAACTTGTCACTGTCTAACCTATTTTCACATGGGAGTACTGGTACTATTGCCCATATTGCGCACGATCTTCCGTAGAATGACATAGGCTGTATTAGCCCAAGTAAATTAAAGAGTCTTCGGCGGGTAACTACTCAAAACATGTTTTGGAGCCTATGTACGGGTACAGGCCGAAACATGTTCTGAGTAGTTACCCACTTAATACTGAATAACTATGAGCGTGGCAAATGATGAATAACATTGATTTTTTCATTTACGTATAATCTCTTTAAAAAAAAACTACACATACATCGGACTTTTGGTATTCGGACAAAATCAGCGTAACTTTCAAGACTTTCCCGTTGTTTCTCGCATGTCACCGTTCAAGTCTCATGTGTGGTCAATCGAGTTGCATGCTATTTTCTAATTAACATATGTATATATATATATATATATATATATATATATATATATATATATATATATATATATTTAATTATCTTGTCAGTCTTATCTGTTTTTTTTTCATAGCACGTTTAAACTGTACCATAAGTTTGCATCTAGTTTGCATAAAATCGAACTGGAAATATGAAATATGAAGCTGCGAAGTGACTTACATGCGTGCTTTTTTCACACGAAGGGGCGATCAGAATAGCATAATTTCTAGTGGCATATAAAAAAATAGCTGTAAATAGATAAAGATAGCATTTATTCATGATGTAAAAATGTACGAAACTGTATCCAAGGCTGGTGATACAATAAACGTAACAAAAAAAAAAAAAAATAATAATAAAAATAAAAAATAAAAAACAAAAAATAAAATGCTCCTTTTTCAGCGGAGCATTATGGCTGACAAGTGTAAGCACATACGTTACGTATTTCAAACAAATGGAACTGCCAGCTGTTAAATGGAAAGTGCATCATTTTGGCGATTTGTAGGTGTTTTCTAGGAAAGGCCATCATAACTTGTCTGAAGTATAAAAACTAAAAAATAGCGTTCAGAGAACGGATTACCTCGGCGCCAACAATGTTATTTCCTTAATTCTGCAATTTTTTCTATGTGTTTTTGGAGACTTCGCAGGTGCCATAATATGGTGCAATTGCATACAAAATTGATGAAGCCGTGTGAAACCTTCTTGTTTATGGTTCTATTGTCCACTTGCACGCCACTCATACGGCCTTCAAATAAATGTTTCAAAAGTTTCATAACAAGTTTAAAAATAATAAAGGGTAGCTGGCTTTCAAAAGAAATATGGTCCGTTTAAGTGAGCAATCTGATAAAAAATTTGGTGTAGCTGCGATGGATCTTTCTTGAAATATTGCAGCAATGTCGTCCCCTTGTGCGCCACTCAGGTGTAGCTGCGATGGATCTTTCTTGAGATATTGCAGCAATGTCGTCCCCTTGTGCGCCACTCAGACGACCTTGAAATAAATACTTTTTAAGTTTCATAGAAAGTTTACAAATACAAAGAGGAAACCGGTTTTAGAATAAGAAACTGGTGCATCATAAGATGCATCTCTGACAAACATTTGGTAAAGCTACGGTGAATATGTTTGGAGATATCGCGGTAACTTCATCAGGGTTGACGCCAATCAGACGGCCTTAAAAAATACATTCAACGTTTCAAAAAAGTTTAAAGGTAACCAGAAGAAGCTGGTTTTCCACAGGAACCTGGTCCGTCATAAGGTTCTTCTAGGACAAAAATCTGGTAATTCTGCAGTGGATATTGTTTTATATAATATGGTAACGTCGTCCCCTTGTGTGCCACTCAGACGGCCTTGAAATAAGTAATTTAAAGGTTTCATAAAATGTTTAACATTAATAAGAGGAAGCTAGTTTTTATTAGGAACCTGGCGCAATATAAGGCGCATTTCTGATAAAAAAATTCGTGCAGCTACGGTGAAAATATTTGGGACACCGTTGTACCGTCGACAACATGGGGGGACGGACAAACGGACGGAAGGATGGATGACGCAGGGGACGACAATACCCTCTGGCGCTTTATATGCCGAAGGTAAAAAAACAAAGAAAGAAGAACAAAAACAAGATAGCAAAGAAGAAAATAAAAGAAAAAACAGAGACGCAAGTTGCCTTATATTAATTTCATTGGCATTAAGAGTCATATTTTGTGCCGCTCAAAGTACACTGTATCTATATTGCATCATTGAAAGTGAAGGCGGATATCTTATTAGCCCATTTTTGGCCGGAACGGGAGTGAATCAATAACTTTTCTTCACACGGGTTGGGCTCAACCCGCACCAAGGAAGGAACTGACCCCAGGCCTACTTAAATGCATTTTGATCTTATCTGCGATGATCAACAAACTTCTTCCTCTTGATATGCAATTTAAAAAAAGAAAAAAACGTTGGAAGAACTGCAATTTGTATTCGGACGCTTCCACAGGCGCACGTAATGCTTAGTCAGTCAAGCTTCCGTGCTAGTAATATACGCGTGGGGGGGGGGGGGGGGGGTAAAGAGGTTGGACCTAGAACATCTATGCGCTCAATGACCCACAGAGGGCCAAATCAGCAATAAAATATTTTGTGTTCTTCTGTGCAGTCAATTATTTGTGCTAATAAGATGGTGGCGGATGGGCCTAAAACCACAACGTCGTCACATGAAGCTCCTACATAGAAAGGTTTGAAACGAAGCTCACATCTGGACCACCATCCCGCTTCACGTTTGGCATGATTTCTCCGTTTCTGAACACATCAACAAGCTGTAATTCACCATTTTATTCCAAAACTGTTTTCTACAGGTGTATCACACAGATAATCCATTGAAATCTGCATATATCCACTGCAACAGGCCCATGATTGTCGAGAAAGTGCCCCGCAAAATCCATTTCGGGCAAAATATCCGACATTCCAGCGCCAAATTCAAACGGGTATGTCATCCTGAATCGAGTTCCTTCCGTGACATTAGCCGTATGACAAAACTTCTCAATCGTCAATCCAACCGTATTCTTTGATGTTCCAGGTCCAACCTCTTTACCCCCCTGCGTATATTACTGGCACGGGAGCTTGACTGACTGAACATTAGGAGCGCCCGTGGACGCTTCGGTGCGATTTGACGAGGAAAAGTGTTTATCGTTCATGCCAGAATAAACCCGAAAAGCCATTAAAAAAAAAAAAAAAAAAAAAGGTAATATGCATGTCTTTGCTATTTTACATGTCAGTTTATATCAATTTTATACCGATGTCTTCAGCATTTTTACTACAACAATATTTTGTTAACGTGCCATCAGCAAAAAATACGTTATGAAACCTAATGCTCCACGTGACAATTACGTTAACTTTATCGGGGAATTGTTTTGAATATTAGCAAAAATGCATGCAACCTAATGAGACAAACTGCAGAAGCTCACAACTTACGGATAATTGACATTGACTAAGAGAACCCAGGAACATGTCATTGATATATGATATGGCAAGTGTCCTCACAGAGTACCACGGGAACACCAACTCGCCCAGTTGACACAAAGTAGATTAACAGTTGATATTAACGAGGCGCATTCGACACCACTAGAGATAATTCCAGTGGAGTATTTCGAAACATTCATTAAACGAAATGTCACCACCTAAGCTTCAAATTGGGTCCGTTTTAAGATTTCATGAAAACTAATTTGTCTACGATGTTTTAAAATTTGACAGTTGTAGTCTTCGTGCCCTTTTCATGGAGGGTATTTCAAATTTAATATGCTCTGATGTTTCTATTGTACAATATGTAGCGACGACAAAATCACAACATTAATAAGCCATGCTCAAGGATCTACTCGTGATAATTTGTTCAAATTCAGGCTAAGTTTGCTGATCTCATGAGAATAAAATGGCTATGAATATTAACTAATTGATATACAAAGATGTTACAAAAGTTCCGACTCGGAAGAGATTAAATTCACCAGTAAAACATCGGTCAGTTAGTGACTTTGTTCTTCAATAACAGGAAAATGGGGACACTTTATAAGTGCTGACAGCGTTGTTCTGATTTATTACAGTTGATTAAGACATAAGGACACATTTCTTCGATATATATACATATATATATATATATTTATAAATATATATATATATATATATATATATATGTGTGTGTGTGTGTGTGTGTGTGTGTGTGTGTGTGTGTGTTACTGCTTTATACATTAATTTCACCCGAGAAGATTTTTTTCATACAGGTTTGTTATACTGAAATGAAATTTTAGATTTCGCTTTTACATAAATTTTCTTAGGCTAACGTTTTCTGAACAGAACAAATACTTTTCTCACCAGTTGTTCAGATATAAACTTATCGTAAAATTTTAAAATGGACCACTGAAATACAATACTTTGGAGAGACAGGTTCATGATAGTCGTTTTTGCTGTTACCATTGTTGGATTAATGGCGTTGCTGTTGCCGGTGCTATATAGTTAGTGCTATGGCCATCATGCTTGCTAAAACTCTCACTACATTACTGTTGCTGAAAAAAAGAGAACCCATTTTAGACTTCAATTTTGATAGAGAACCATTCGGCTGACCAAATGGCGCCATATTCTTTTGGATACAGCATATAGTAGAACTTTTGTACCGAAAATGAACATGTGGCCTAAGTTTTGGCACCTATCAGACTCTGTAAATCTGTTTTTTGTTTGTTTGTTTGTTTGTTTTTTTTTTGCTATGCTATTGATATGCTGCGATTGCTTTCACTGTCACGTCAAAATAACTACGATTCTCACTCTTTGAATCAGGACCAGGGAGTTAAAAATTTCAAGCCGAAATTGAGAACGAAGGCAACATTATTTCGGCAAAAGTAACAATAATGTATCACTGGTTCTCCCAGGGCGCTTTTGAATGAATGTTTCAAAGGTTGAGAGGACCGGTTTAAACCACCAGTTGCCTTTTATGGGTGACCGCCTGCCTCAGGTCAGGAGTGAAATTTGTTTCTTCACATTGGCATTGGAGGGTGTATGTTGATGCTGTGGTAACTCTGGAATCTTCTTGCTGTCATTGTTGGGTTTGTAATTTGTGAATATGGATCATGTTTTTCTAAACTCTTTGCATTAAATCTTTGTGATCAATAAGAAACAACAACTCATCGGGGCTCTTGTAATTGGTGCATTGCTACATCCATGACGACCGCCGTTGTGCAGAAACTCGATAGCCGCGGAGCTGATTCTCAAAAGGGGCCCAGTTAAAGGAAAACGCAACCCGTCCCCTCTCCCGCCTTAGTATTCATTTAGATCGAATTTTTCACCAGCTAGGAACATGTCTTTGGCATATTTTAAGGCATGTAGTACAAGCAAATTGTGGCATCACTTATATGCGACAAGTTAATGTCAATACTATTATGTCCATGTATAATTAGACAACAGAGCACGTCGAAATTATGTATACAGGATTGAAATTAGACAGTGTGATTACCATATCCAAACCGTAGTCCTAATGAAACAAATCCAAGTCAATTCCAATAGGAATTTGTATTCATGCAACTATGACCAAATTTGGCACACAGTACCAAACTTAGATGTAGAATGTGCTGATGATGTAAACTTATGCTAAATTAAATATTTGCATTTGAATGTGTTTTACATGTCTGATAAGATGATAGTTTCTTTTTAAATAATATGGAAAAGTAAATTAAAAAAATCCTATTTGGATATTTTTCCAAAAAGTACCAGAAGTACTTTTAATGTTAATTTCAAAGATTCTAAACAAGACATTTAGAATTGTACAAGTAGATATGGACAGTTATATGTAAAGCAACAGTAAAAATGCTGACTCAGCAACATTACTAAGATGTATTGAAACTGGCAATTTTAATTTTGATCTGATGTTTTCTGTCCAGCGATACATTATTATTGTATAAAATATCAGTCACAACTGCCATGTTTATATATTTATTACTTCACTTATGTAACATCTCAAATCCACTGGATATCTATGCAATGAATTTTCATTTTCTTATCCGAAAACCTGCGAAACAACTGTTGTAACTTCATTTTCGAATATCCCTGCTTTCACAAGTTCTTGAAAAAAGCAGCAAATGATAGGAGTCAAAGTTGTCCAGATCAGTGCATACCCTAGGAAAAGCAATTAACCTTGACACATAGACACCATAAGCTGGTCCGAGTGAAATAATGCTATCCATGCGGGGTAATTTACCATGTTAAATTAAAGATCATCAGGAGTGTAACATAAACTAAACTGCAATTCACCATTAGTATCGGTATACATCATTGTGTCTAAGATGATCATTCTATGTCATTTTGTTGTAGTTTCATTTAATTACAAATCGCCAGGATATATTTTAAATTAAAATTATGAACATGTTTGTTATTAATGGTTAATAGGTCATCCATACATCTTGATGTTAACCTAAAACATTTATCATGAAATTTCTTTTCCTTTGATAGCCTTAAGTGAAACTTATACTTTTAGCAAAATAAACATAAATTGGCCAAAAGATGCACAATTGGTATCCATTGGAATGCAAATTGCCTGTCTAAAGATGGAGTCTAATGGACCTTATATTGTTATTCAAAAAGTTCAACAACTCCGCAAGCTGATCGTATTCAAATGCAAACTGGCCATCCTTCATATCATTACCAAAATAAGCACCTTCATAAGATATGATCATTCTTAGAAAGTTATTGTTCTCACATGTTTCATATATGAGATACTTGATACTTTCTGTCCAAGTCAGGAAGAGATATAGTTATATAGTGCAGAAGAATCCAGAAAAAAAGTTCGGCAAAAAAAAAAACAAACAAACCCCAATATGTACACAGACAGACAAGGTGCGTGGTCATAACCACTGGAATGGGCACTATAAGGGTGCCGCACACAGACATTGCAATATACAGGCTTACGTCAAAGGTTGGAAGAGAAGAGACATGTTGGACTGTGTGCTTAAGGGTTAAAGAGAATACGAATCAGAAGGTGATGCTGCTCATGACCACACAGAAAACCCCTGCTCCAAATTGGTGCAGAGTCACAGCTTGGAAGGATATGGTGCTTATGCAATCACGGAAGCTGTTGGGAAACTTGACAGGGGACAGGCGAAAAAGCCTTTGACAAAGTTGTGACCAGTTCTTTTTTTTTTCATTGAGAAATGCTTGGTTTATAAATTCATTGCAGTGTATAAATCACTATATGGATGATATGATTAGAGGCGTGGAGGACTTCAAACATGTGGGCTGATATTTTGCAGGACTTCAGAAAGAACTGTTGACTAGGAAGGGGGTCCATCCCTATGAAGACATGGACTCGATGGCATGTTTCCAAGAGACCGGCCTCCCGCCCATTGATGCATTTTACATAAACTTGCTAGACCAGGCATTAGTGAACAGACTTATGCTCATGTACAGACAGTGTGGATAACGTTTGAGTTGACAGTATCGGGAGAATATCATTATCTATACTTATTGACAGGTATTCTTTTGTAACGTGACGTGTTCAATAATTTCCACACCCTATCATGGAGGGGTTATCGGTTAGATCCAGATCATTATTTCACAGACCAAGGGATGATTTGGGATGCCATTCTGAAAATGCCTGGAGTGTCACTTGACCTTCTGTCAGACATAGACATGCATCAGATGATTCAGAAAGGAATTAGAGGAAGTTTGGCTAGTACTTATGGGTATGCAGAAAGAAAACAACAAGAGAGCGATTTAGAGTTTTTATTTCTTAAAAATGAAAACACTTTCTGTGGTAATGATCAGCATAAACAATTGATAAGTATAAGTCAAAATTACATATACATAGCACAGAACATTTAAGCTCAGTAGACTGCCAATGTAACACAACCATATCCAGATTCACCCCAGTTACATATTTAACCTTAACCTCGGGCTAAATTACGTTACAAACGTAAGACCGTGTACAGTTAAAAGTATACTCAATAAGCTCTAATAATGTTTATGCAAGTGTCTTTAAAGACTATAATGCTGATACTTCTATGATACAAGACTATCAACTGAAACGGTTATAATTAGTTCATCTTATTCCAACTCGATCGCAAACCTTTTTTCCTCTGATCCCTCAACTTCAAGGAAACATTGTTCAACCATATGGGGAATAATCTTTCGTTTCTGGTACCTAGTGGTACCTCTAAATTGAGGTACTTGGCCAAATTTTCCGGGTCTTCTTTTAACAATTTGTCCAAATCTTTGACTGTTAAGTCTTTATTAACCAGAAACACAACTGGATGTATTTACATTTTGGCTTGTTGTCGGTATATTGACCACATACTATGTTTATAAATACCAGATAACCTTTGTTAAAGTCAAACTGCAAGATCCAGTGTTTAGAAATTCCAGAATGTTACAGATGATTCAAACGTTATGTTCTTTTTGCAAAAAGATGCAATGTTTTGTCTTGAATTTCATCCCATTTGTCTTGGATTTGATCCCAGACCGGCCCCCACAATTTGTTACGATGCCCACCTTCTGAATATTCTAGACTGTGGCAGAACTCCACAAAGAATGACAAAAAGGAGATACCTTTAATAATGACAATATATTAACAATCAGGACAGAGTAGACAAATGAAATTATACACTAATGCTATGCTGATACTCCAATTAATGAACAGACTGTAGGTAAATTGTAATCCCTGGTCAGATGATTCTCCACAGGTAGTGTGCCACAGTTCCAAGTCTTATGGAGGCATGAAATAGTCTGGTCCAAATCCAACAGAGGCATGGGTTGGTTCCAATGTGGTACACAAAGGCACAGTGATGATCCAGATCCCATAGAGGTACAGTTTGGGTCCAACGTGGTACACAAAGGCACAGTGCTGATCCAAATCCCACAGAAGTATGGGTTGGTTCCAATATGATACACTTAAACACCAAATATACCAGTACGCTCAAAGGAACTGCCACAGGTATATGAGTATCTTTCTGCAGCAATAGCTCACAGTCCTATTGGCTTGATGACAACACACAGCTTCTGTCAGATCTCAGAATTCTCCTCTCATTCCTGAAAGGATCTGCTTAATATACACCTGCTGAAAACTCTCACCAGTATTCCGGAATTGTTTTTCCAATAAGTCACACATCTCAATTCTCTGAGACCTTTCTAGAGCACATCAGGGCTTGTTGACAACGAAATGAGTGGTACCCATACGAATGTGGGTCAACATTCTAGATTATTTTATTGTTTACCAGTAACATGTGAGTCATCCCAATAAAAGGCCAACTCACTGACTCTGTAAAACATTCAGTTATATCAATGACCTTTCCAAATCAAAGTGAACAATCACTTTTACATCGATAACATCCAAGCTGAAAGCTACTGCTACTGTATTTGATGTTTAAGTTGACCTTCAACTTTGACCCCAACTTCTTTTGTAAGAAGAGAGTACCATCATATACATGGGTACCAAATTTGCACATCTTACTGTCACCTGATATCTTTTTATGGTTTGCTTAATAGGATACACCCATAGAACGATAAACAAAATTTGGTAAAATCTACAGAGCTCAGTTCTACATTCAAGACACTGTATTATTTAAGTGGTGCCATAATTTGTTTGTACAACAGGCCAAAAATTATCCTTAGGCATCCTTCTATCCGGCACAACGTTCAAACCACATGAATACTGAGGGGGTTACGTTACCATTTTTGGCCTGATATAGGTCCGGGACTATAACATTGAACCACTTGCCAATTTTTGAGCCAAACTGAAGGCACATTAGCTTTCACCTAATTGGCAAATGCTCCGGGCAAACCATTTTAATTTACTATTATTATTACTAGTACTAGTACTGTCACTACTGTCATTACAATTATATTTACTATGAATATTATTGGTACTGTTACTATCACTATTGCAATTACCATAACTGTTGTTAGTTTGGTAAAGACAACCTTCTTTTCTACCTTTCACATGTTGCTATCGTTAAAATTTGTCTATCATTCAGTTAACTTGCTTTCTTCCAAATGTTTTACTTTTTGAACTTTAGTTTAAACATATTTTATTAAAGAACAATTGGCCAATAGGCTCACCAGCCTATATTAGGGCCTCTTGTACATATAACGCAAAACAACTTTTTGTACTTTAGAATGCAACTTAGGTTGCGATTAAGATTTTATTACCAACGCAGGCAAGTCTGTGTGTAGGCCACAGACTACAGTTATAAATCCTTCTATTTTTCATATAAGCATTTTTTAGTCTAAAAAATCAGCATTTTGGTATTTTGAAATTCCGTGAACGGCATTTAACAGATAAAAATGTCCGAAAAATATGGACGGATTTTTGTCATACAATTCCCAGCTCGTTAATTTGCGATAATTGAAATATGAAACAACACCTGGATGTCAGCTTTATACAGGTGTATGGACTGTATTCTTGACAGGGTCACATCATTGTCCTTCCCCACCATAAAGTTCCCACCTGGCCTGGAAGACAGTGCACCTATATGACCATCAATGAAGCAACTCTGCGATGCAGCAAACCTGACTTAGCTAACTTTATACAAACAGAAGCTACAGCATGCTGAAAACACAGTATTTTCACAATGACAGACTATCTCCGTTGGGATGCGCAACCAGCCAATCACAACTGTGGTCTGTAACCTGTATCCAAACATTATTTGACCAAAATATGTGTCATTTTCCTCCCAAAGTTATAACGGTAAAATCACTACCCACCTATTATATTCAGGCCCTGAGATTCAGGCCCATATGCCAAAATAAGCTTTTATAGAAGTTTTGGACCAGGTATTTTCGGCACTCTTAAGCTGTGTTGTTTTAGGTGTTTGATATATAACGTGCAGGTAGCGGACCAAAGTGATTTTTTTTGGGGGGGGGAGCAAGGAGGTATAAATTATACACCCCTTATGCCTGGCAATACGCCCGCCTGACACACAGAGAGAGAGACGGGGACCTACGCAACTGACAATGCTCAGCGGTTCGAGGTGTAGCACCGCTATCAATAGCCACGTATCAGGTAATTGCTAAGTAAACTGCACCGCCATAGAAAACATCAAGGAATACACCGGCGTACTTAGCGTACAATAATGACCCGTGTACACAGAAGACGCTTTAAAAATTAATTGCTCGGGCATTGACCGGTGGAAGAGTGTCTCCTCAATAATTGCTTGTTCTTTGATGGTACATGATGCATCCGATCCTCTTCCTCACCTTCCAGGAAATTAAGGTCAAGGAACATCAACTTTAGCATAGCGATGGAAGTGTTTCATTGACCAGTTCAGCGGCGATTGAGAAACAGCGACAACTCTACACATTAAAATAATATTCACACAGAACGATTTCTCGCGCGATGGAGTTTCGGAAATAAATTACAATGATATCGGTTTTAATGTACTAGGTTGAACCAATATGTACTCTGGATTTTACACGGTTCAATTTCGCAAAAAAAAATGAAACATGACGCTCTCTATATTAAAGACTTAAATTAATGCTTAATGTGCACACAGTGATAGTCTATTTCAATCTGATAGGAATGGTATGCAATAAGCCAAACAGCAAACCATCTGAACTGAGCATGCTCAGTCAGGTATGTCCCTCTAATTAGTTCACAGATTATTCAATACAAACTTCATCTATTTAATATAGAAATGCACAGATGTGACACACAAAGCTTTGAAAAGAATTTTTAGCAGCTGCAAAAATTAAGAAGTTTGCTAGTGTTTGTAATGACATATAGGCTATACAGCTTTAACGGTTCCAAGAAATAGATAAAAATGCAAGGCTTAATTCTGGTTACCAGGGTAACGTAACAAGTTGAATGAAGAAAGAATACTTCCCGTGTTGAGACCTTTAACCTCAATAGCCTGTCTGTAAGCTGAGCTGAAATAGTCACCTGGTTATTGCAGAGGAATCACGGGGATTTTATTTAATAACATTGATGACGGAAAACGATAATCAAATTTTGCTTGTTGGTGTCAATTACCGAAGCGCTACTTTCCTTCCCATACATATATATGTGTATATTGGCAACCGAAACACAGCGTCAGATTTTCACACTGGTTTTTGCCAATATTGCACTGCCCGAATAAATTACGCTTTCATAACATATGGATTTTTGCTATAGATATGGAGACTTGTACTTTCCCGTCAGAAATATTATCCAAAAAAAAAAAAAAAAAAAAAAAAAAAAAAAACTGACCTTAATGTTCGAACGCGTTGGGTGTACAACACTGTCAAAATTCGCTTAAACGTATATTTAAGAATCGATTCTAACCCTTATTTCATTTTGTTTGCTTGCTAGTATTAGTAAAAAAAAATAAATAAATAAACACGCTCACACACATGCATATATGTACATATAGTGGAACGTTGCCTATAAAGACCACGTAAGGGACTGAAAATGTGATCTGAATGTAGAAATGGGCTCTTTATGCTAGTGGTTTTTATTGGAGATTCCATTATATATATGTATATATATATATATATATATATATATATATATATATATATATATATATATATATATATATATACGTGTTTGCGTGTGTGAAAAGTATCAAAGCTTAAAAAAATGTGTTGCTCATCATATATCACGCTCCGTGTAGGTATCTGAACGGTAACCTTGTGTGGAGAAAAATGGTAGGAACCCTAGGAATTTCCACACATACACTAGCATGTAGTACAGTTCGCCCACAATGGAATACGTGTATATGATTGCACACGTAATCATTTAGCTTAACACCATATATTCAATAATGGTGTCTGTGTGTGTGTGGCGAGGGGGGGGGGGGTACTTGCTATTATACCATATGATTATCATGGCAGTTAGCATTGTGTCACAAAAAGTAAGGCTTGATGTATATGAAACATTGAAGAGCATGTTTTTATGTATCTCATGGGGGAGGGGGGTGGTACTTGAATTGTGTTTCTATCCAATATCATCGCAAATATTTGGCATACCTTGAAAAGTTTTGTTTTGTAAATTGGTGATGCACTAATATATCCGTTGACTAGAAAGTTATTCATCAAACCAATATGCTACTACAGATGTTCAATAATAATCCAGAAGCGGGGATTCTAATCTCCCCGCCGCCAGATGGAGACTAACTCAGCAGCTTTCAACTGAAGCGCGCCAAGAAAAGCTAACGCGCACTTAATGCAGTTTACAAGAACCATTTTTATTCTGTAATGATGGAAATGCAGACATGTAACAGTTGGTACTGGCACAAAAGGTCTTTCTTATGAAGGGTTTGATTGCACAGTCAGTACAATAATTCAGATGAAAACAACATTTTACTTGATCGACGTTGAAAGAGCTCAAAGGTGACCAAACATAGCTCGGATTGTACATGTTCGCATCTTGATGAATAAATTTGTTGAAATCATTATTAGGTATGATTAAAAATAAGCTGGTTGGCCTGAAATGTTCTAAGGGCACCTTTTTCTGAACCGAAGGACGTACTTGTGATTTTAAATACTGTCATCCAATATAGGACGTTATCCTAAGTATATCCAAAGTAATTTACGTTGGAGGCACTTATCCGCTCACTAAATCAACAGACACTTTCTAGGACCTCAGAGGGCAGCGTTTCAAGGTGTTCATTTGCCTAATTTTACTTATTTGCATAACAACAAATCCCTTTGAAGCCTTCATTAATCAAATATCCAAATTTTATGCAAATGAACACCGTCAAGGGCTGCCACCTGGGGTCCTGAGTTCTACTACTATAAAGTCTCTTCTCACTATACGCGTTTTTTTTATTTATTATTCCTTTTAGCGCCACCTGTTGGACTGAGGCAACACCTTTTCTTAGCGGGCGAAAACACACCGAAGAAAACTGTTGACCTGGACTGTTATATTCTGTGTACCTTTGGGCATGCTGGTACTTAAACGGTAGGCCTTATTACAAGGAAGACGTATTTAGTACCATTATAATAATTTTGAGCGGTTCGTATTGAGCAGTACGACTTTGGTACTGCAACAGTTAAGGGGTCGCTGCTGGCTCTGTCGAGACAAGCAACGGCGGTTTCCTCACAGGGCTACTTTTATCCTATTTCCATACGAGGAAATTTAGTTTCATGTATATATGTCAGATGGCATGTGGTGTCTCGGAGCGTTCTTGCAATTTCATTGTCCTGGTACTATGGTTTCAAAATTAAATTTTTTTATAATGTGCGCGTGCAAACACGCACATGTTGTTTTCCCCAATGTTCTGTCTTCCTTTTTCTTTCTTTCTATCTTTTTTCTTGCCTATCTTTCCACTTGATGATTGTGTCGGTTTTAACTCAGACTCCATTCAAGCCAGAAACTTCAAATTTGACATGGATACTGTTCCTACAGTTACGTTTTCCATATCGTTCAGAATAAAGAAATGGTTGAAAAGTATGCAAATAAGGTCCATTTGAAAATTTCAGTCCCTCCCTGGCTTCCAAAGTATTCAACCTGAATGTTGGTTCCTGTGGTACATTTGTTAGGGTATTGCATCTATTGGACACATAACAGCACTTGTAGAATTTACATTTATGCTAATTATGGATCTTCAAAACTTCAGAAGTAAATAATTTCAAAACTATAACAGATAAATTTAGCATTCCAACTTCAATTCGTAGGTTTGTGCTATAAGCGCATAAAATAAACTACAAACAAACAAAAAAATGCAAAATTTTAATTTAAGATAATTATGGGCATTTGAAAAGTTTAACTGTAGAATATCTCCAAGCCTATTATAGGTAGTGGTGCCATTCTAACTTCAACTTGTAGGTTTCTGTCATAGGCATTTCCAGTAAGCCACCATCAGCAGTTGTATTTTAAAATTTATGTTAATTAGAGCCCTTGGAAAGTTTTCATGTTGAAAATCTTTAAACCTATTGTTGGCAGAGTTGTCATTCTAAATTCAGTTTATTGGTTTTTGCGCATCCAATGACCCATAAAAAATAATAATAGAAATTGAAATTCATACCAATTAGCATGACTTGAAAAGTTTAAAAATTGAATCTGTTCAACGCTATCATAAGTAGAGGTGCCATTCCCAATTTTATACATAGGTCTATGCTGAGGGCGAATCCAATATACCACAATCACAAGTTCCAGCATGTAAATTTGTGTAAGTTTTGAATGCACACGAGAGATTTGCTTTCAAGTAAATTCCGTTTTCCATTTTTTTTTTGCACTCGTTCCTTGAGTTTCTCGGCTAGCATAAGCAAAATTCCACAATTACGTTATAACTGGTTCTTGTATGCTTTAAAGCCATTTAATTACATACTATTAATATTTTACTTCTATTATTGACTGCATGTATTGATTAAACACACACATACACACACACAGAGAAAAAGACACCCACCCAACCACCCACCCACCCTAAAAAAATAACAAAACAAAAACATCTCGAAGATATGGTAATTTCGCACAGGATTAATAGAAACTCTGCCCACAACAATAAAATAAAACTTCAGTCAATATGCCTGAATGCCAAAACCAGAACATTTGGACGCCCGAAAATAAGAAATTTACATTTACCAGATATATGACGGCATCAGATTCATTCACTTCGATTCAAGATTATGCATGCATTTCCCTATGCATTCATTGAAGCTTTGTTATTGAGTTAAACGAGCATGACATGTTCTGAATGTTTGCATTGCAAGCAGCATGGTCTTCACCAAAATTGAAATCATTCCACCTATGAAGCCACAATTGAATGCAAAACACACAAATAATGCCGACATGCTTGTGGTCGCCGCGAATAAAAAGGTGTCTACACATTTGGAATTTATGAGGCAATTTAAATGGAAAACGACTTATGAAGGTATCAGTCTACAAATAAGTGCTCTGTAATCAGGGTGTCAGGTCTAAGAGAGAGAGAGAGAAAGAGAGAGAGAGAGAGAGAGAGAGAGAGAGAGAGAGAGAGAGAGAGAGAGAGAGAGAGAGAGAGAGAGAGAGTGTTTTGCAAACTTTACATACTAGACACCTGAAACGGACGTCTACTCTATGACGACACCGCCATAAATGCCACGAACAAGACAATGGTTACTTATTTGTAAGAGAAGCAAAACGCAGGAAGATGCAATTTCCATGAAATCTGCCATACGCAAATAGTTCCGCTCTTTTTTTGAATGACTTTCAATTGTAGATATTACAAGGGTGAAGTCTGGATGTGTGGCGCGGTCTACGACAGAGAGCAAACAATGATAACACAAGTTCTGTCGCCCCTATTTTTAAGTCAAACCATCAGCAATGACGGCAGAAACGTATACTGTCACATTAAATGTCGGCCTGAATACACATACATCTTAACGTTTTGTGCTCGTTTTCCTATTTTTGAGAATTCGTGGCGCAAAGAATTAGCGGAATGTGACTTCATGAGCATAAACCTACAGGCTGGCTGGAGCATATAGAGAGAAGGAATACAAAATTATAGACAATGACTCTATGAGATGCCTATCGTTTACGATAGCGCCGTCCGTAGGTACAGATAAATCTTACAGTCTATGGAGTATGTTTTTGACATTTGCGTGTGTGTGTGTGCTGGCCTGACCTGACTGATCCCAAGCTAAATGTACGTGGGGTTATAGCAAGGTCCAGGCAGTTAGCACACTGGGCATAAAGTGAGTAATGTGAAGCGAAAGGCAAACGTGTAATAGGCTTGCCTTAACATGACTTCCTTCAACTAAAAAAACACTACGGCATGTCTTCCAATGACCGCAAAGCGTTAGATACGGGTAACTGAAAAGAAATCGCAAATTCATCCGAGGGCAACCAGGGACGGATATTTGTTTAAGGACTTGCAGGAAATATTAGCTTTATGAACAGGATATAGAAAACAAGTATTGAAAAAAATGCAGCCTTGCTTCAAACAAACTATCACAGTGGTACGTTTCTTTCAAGGACCAACAGATTGTCTGCTGTGGAAATGTACCTCCTGTTTGAAAGCGCCTGTCTAGCTTGAAAGATAATTAGTAGCTATTCAGTGCTACACGATATCCTACCTATATGTAAGACATTAAAAATTTATTTATACCCGAAAGTGATAAATGATTGCTTATATTTTTTCAGTACATTTTGCGAGGAATGCGAAAGTCAGTTACAGAGGTTTTTTTTTCAGAAATTGTACTAGAACACCGCATATGAAATGTTACCCATAATGCAACAATCATTTTCCACTACTCAGTTCAACTGGCATTATTCTAAGGTGAAACTGTTACTAGTGATCACAATTCAAAATACGAAAATATGGAATCTGTCAATAAGATGTGACGTTTTCATTAAAAGTGCGCTGCCCCCTCCCCCGCCAAAAAATCATAATAAATTACATTTTCATCCTCTCACTGATCAGACACATCTCTTTGACAGAAGTTCGGCAAGACAGAAATTAGGGTAGATCGACAGTCTCTATGTTTTAAGCATTCTGGATCAGATAAATGGGCAGTCTCTCGTATTTATGCACTTTAGATGAAATAAGTGGACACTATAGTTTGTACGTACTCTAGATGGAATAAGTGAACACCTACAAGATTCTATGCATTCTTGACCAGATAAAATAGCCACGCTCTATCTTTCTGTTTTTATGAACTGGGGATTAGTTAAAAAGAGATAAAAAGACAGACTCTCTGTAGATTTTATGGAGTCTGGATCAGATAAAAAGAGAGATTATCTATAGATTTTTTTCACTCTGATCCAGACAAATAGAAAATTTTAGCTTTCGTACAATCTGCCAAACAAGGCTATGTCAGGACGTCTGAGAGGAATTGGCAACCGAAGCTTTATATTAATGTGACCAATGATTTGTGGTTTGTTTGCTCTTTCTCTCTTCTCTCTCTCTCTCTCTCTCTCTCTCTCTCTCTCTCTCTCTCTCTCTCTCTCTCTCTCTCTCTCTCTCTCTCTCTCTCTCTCTCTCTCTCTTTTGTTTTTGATTTTAGTTTCAGTGATCTTTACCTTTTTTTCCAGTTTGCGCCTTCCAAAATGCATATATCGAACTTAACAACGCGAATTAGAGAACTTATTATTTACAAACAGAACTTCTGTGTTCCGGTAGTTTGTATTCTGAACCCAGCACCCCTCATACCATCACAAAGCTAGGATGGTCTTGTCATCAACCAGCATTAGCTGATTGTGAATGTCTGTGTTACGTCGGTCACTTCTTTCTGATATGTGAGATAACACTCCTTGAACGACAGGACGCTACCGCAAAAATAAGAAGAAAAAAAGGAAACGCAATCACAAACAAATGAATGAGTGAATAAAATAAATAACTAGATACACAGATAGAAAGATAGATATATAGACAGATAGACAGACAGACAGACAGACAAACAAATAACCACATAAATAATGAAATAAGCAAAGCAATAAATGAGTAAATAAATGCAAAATGAATAAATAGATAGATAGATGTATAATAAATAAATGAATAAATAAATAAATAAGTAAAAAAATGAATCAATCAATCAATAAATAAATAAATTAATAATTAATTAATTAAATAAATAAATAAACAAATAAATAAATAAATAAATAAACAAACAAGCAAAAACGAACGAACGAACGAAGAAATAAATAAATAAATAAATAAATAAATAAATAAATAAATAAATAAATAAGTAAATAAATAAATAAATAAATAAATAAATAAATAAATAAATAAATAAATAAATAAATAAATAAATAAATAAATGTGAGTCATGGTTGGTAGAGAGTTAGAATACCAGGCTGTTTAAGATGTCATATGATCCAAATTATGAGTGATAGGTTTTCGTCTCCACTGACATAGGCATGCATACGATATGAGAGAGAATCGGCTCCCAGTTCATGTTTCCTCGCCTGTTATTCATTTTCAATTTCACCCTATCTCCCAAATTGTCCAATGGAATGATCTTCCACATGCGTTTTGCTTTACGTCATGTCGGTACTCGGTAGTTTGACATATTTGATGCATAAGTAAAGATGGACATTTTTCACCTATTAGGTTATATATGTATGTCAAAAAATAAATAAAAAACAGCATTCTGCAAATACTTTTCTCAGCTCCTTCAAAAGAAAGAACGTGTTACCTAAAGTAATGTGAACATTTTGTTATATTGTATATAACCAGAGCTTTACTGTTAAAATTCCCTTCACAAACAAGTAATTCTAATATCTAGAGACTACATTGCCCAGCACGTCAATATGGCTGAGTGTCTGACTGATTCGACCGTTATTGTTTGCATTTAACATTGACTGAGCAGCAAAGGTACGAACTACACGACAATATGGCTCGAGGATTTTGCTTTTTCTGCCGATGGACTCTACGAGCATCAGTCCTGAAATACTGCTGTAACGTATTGTAACTTTAACCCTTATTTCAACAGATCCGTTACAAAGAGTAACGCCATATACCGGCGACGGAGTTTTCTTGCTAGCGGCAAGAATCGATAAATTCTGCACACGTTTTTTGCAGCCTGCGTGGAATGCAAAATGTGCTTACCCAGTCTGTGCCGTCTCAAAAAAGTCTTGTTCCCTTCCGACGTTTATGCAAGACTGCATCCACAGTTCATTTAAAGCCTAATGAACCAAGCAGTTAACATCTGCAAAATAGCAGCAAGACATTTCGTCACCGCATCCATTATTAGATCAAAGTTTGCAAGTACAATTGCAATGTGTTCATGAGGCCCTGTAATTCAGTTGAAACCGCAACTGTAGTCTTGGAATGAATGTGGCTGTTGGCTACTGAAACATACACCATAGAGCAATACCAAAATATCTGCCAGTTTTGTAATCTAAACTCTTGGTTTTCAGGTGCAGTCCCGTAATGTCTACATCCCAGGCTATTAGAGGTTCTCTCTGGAGCTCTTGTCACCTTTTACTACGAGCATGCTAAGTTTTTGCCGCCACGTTTAAGCCTCGTGCGGCGTCACATGTATGCTGGCCAAGTCATAGCTCGAGATGTGGGCGTGGCACCCTACGGCAACATACCTCGCCATCACCGCTCGACTGTCTTAGGTCTCACTATCAGTGCTATAAATACACCGTTCTTACTCAAAACTAAGTTTTGTAATCAACAATTGTTGCCACTTAAACAGGATGACGACACGCAACATGAATTCAATGTAGTAATTTATGGCCTGTCAAATAATATTGTACGCCAGGTGAGAGCATGTTTACAGACGGCTGATACGGTAAAACAAGTAAAAACGATTGTACCATGCGGCAATTTGTCATCCACCTGAGCCAGCCCGTCCAGGACATGAAGGGGTAGGGGGGTAAGGGGGGGCAGTACTCTGGTACATGTAATTAGTTTTCTAGAGTACGTAGTACGGAAAATAAAAATCTTTCAAAATTTTTGATAGTACAAAGTACGTAAAAATAAGGGGGCTTCCAGTACGCCGGTACGGTAAATAAAAAGCCCCAGTACGCCAGTACGGGAAACCCCTTTCCCACCCTCGACATGAAGTAAACATAACATGGACGGCCCACACAATCCAGGTGAGGCAACTGGGTAGCCGCAGTTAGGGCCAGGTGTTACAAGGCTTTATTGTAGCTTTTGCTGGCTATAACACGCGAAGTAGTTTCCTTGAGTAAATGGGAATAAGTCTGTCTGACATGCATGCCAAGAAGAAAGACAGAACTGTTGCTAATGAAATTTAACAAGCCTTCCCGCCCCTTAAGATAATAATGTGTACACTTAATGCAGTGTTTTGTTCCGGTGAACATAGCTTTTGCACCGTAAAACACATCACATGCACCCACGCTAAAACAGTACAGACTCCGGATTTCGTGCTGCAAACGATCCTCTAAAGTGGTGAACGTTCAGGTGGCCATTGTGAACTGAAAATTGAATCTACATGAAGCGACAGCTACTGTACCCTACACTGATAAATACCTACAAGTGGATAATACGAGTGCCGTGATTCAACCAAAGAAACATAACTTGATCACTTGATCACCCTTAAGCCGATATAAAGAAAACCTTTGGACATGTTCCATTCAAAATGCCTCTTGGTTTAAACATATTTATTGCAAAACAATTGGCTAAGAGGTTCGCCAGCCTGTATAAAAGCCTCTCGTGTATATATATATATATATACAACAGGACAACATGGAAATGGCTCTTGTAACGATACTCCCTATATGTGTAGTTCTTTTAAAGCCGATAACGTAACCATACACACTAATTTTATGACCATTCAGACATCTACGAGAAAACTGCAAGATTTTCAAGTCTTCGGCAACTATGAGTTACTATATTTGACATTTATTCCATTTTTTATTCAGCTAAAAGTGACGTAAAACCACGTTTATCTATAACGCCAAAATGGCGAATCGAAACGGATGGAGCCAAGAAGAGCAATTTGCGGTATGCGTAACTGCAAACTTTGAGTACACTCTGACAGCGGCAGTGAGAAATGAAGCCTGCGAGACAGGTGTAAACTCAGCTCTCTCTCTTGGCAAAGAGAATACCATGTCTTTCTCGTCTGCCCATTAACCAGGACCCAGTGCGTAAACACATGCCTGAGATTGTACTAGTTGTGGCCAAATAGTCTATCCATTAAGCAGGGCTTAGTGAGTAAACGTATGGATGAGCTTGTACTCATTGTGGTCGAACATCCTGCCCATGGATGTGACAACGCCTTCATCATGTCATACGTGTACTGATAATAGCGGAGTTGATAAAACGCAAATTGTTGTGGCTGTTTTAGCTTCGAGAGGTCGTAATCATCTGTTTCTCATATCTTGTAGGCACACTGTTTGAGCCCAAACATTAATCTTCCGAGTAAACCGTCCAAGCTTAACCGCTGTTTCAGCTGTAGTCTGCTTGGTTGTATCTTGTCATTCTCTGTGCGCTGTAATCAAAACATGTTAAGGAAAGTTGAAAAGGAATACATCTATTGATTGACACTTTAACTCGGCTGGCGCTCAAAACTGTTGCCTCCGACTTGCATTATTGCTAGCGGATTTTTACAAAGTGCCACTTGGATCTGGTCCTAGTCGTTTCTGAGAAGCCATTATTTCCAACATAAAGGAAACGCAGTGCAAGCCAGTCTGAAAAGTAAAAATCCATTGGAGCGTTAAAAAAGCGAGCTCCACGTGCATCAGCAGTGGCCACAGTCCCTTTCTCATACAGTCGAATTCTGTGGGGTTTGGCTCATAGAAGTGATATATATATATATATATATATATATATATATATATATATATATATATATATATATATATATATATATATATATATATATATATATATATATATGTATATATATACATATATAAGGCAAGGGTTCAGAGAGGCAATGTGCGTTTTGATTTGAAACATACGGATGTTTTAATGCTTGGCTTCAGTTAGAAAATTTTATTACCATATCATTGTGTCCCATATGGTTCGATCTGAAATACAAATCATACCAAGGACTTTTTATGCAAGACAATGAGGCAAAATCCCATGAAAAACTGCATATTTTAATAAAATGCAAAAGAAAGAAAATCAGTTTTTACCATTTATATAAAAACCCACCTGTATTTTTGGATCTGTACGAGCCGGGGCTCGTGTCTCGTGTGCCTTGTGCTGCAACTTAATTCATAGTCTGGGGGCGAATTCAGTGTCTGTTACAAAATCCCTATTCTGAGGCCTACAACTGGTAACTGTATGGGGTTGTATTTACATTTCCAGGTAATACTCATCCTGGAAAAGTCCCATTACATATTGTACATTACATTCACTCGACAGATTAGCCTTTCCTTGACACTAATCACTCATACATTTTTTATTCTACTTCTTCAACATATCCAATCGACATGGGTGTCATTTTGATAATTGTGGATTCTGCAACCAATGGCTATCACGACAATCGGCGCGGCGGGGGGGGGGGTATAATATGTGAAGCCACAAGTATATATTCTGCAAATGTTTTGGAGCATCAATAAAGATATGATATATGCTAAGGCCGCGATTCTATCAGTTATTCCGTGAAGGAGCCCGGGGTACAGAAATATACACCGTTGCATGGCCTGTATCTCCTGAGGCCGATTTCTGTGAACCGGGCTCCGTCATGGAATAACTATTTTATGCCGTACTAAGAAACTATTAGGCCCATCTTGTAGGCCTAAAATATCATAAGCCAGACTTACAATTGCAGCAGAACAAGGTTCAATATGGATATCACAGGCATGACAAAGCGCATACTGACGTGCCATCTAGCGAGTATATCTCGTAGCCGTAGATATGGACGTAGACGTAGATACGGGCTGGTACAACCGGCTCGTGCCGTCCTTCTCAACCAATGAGATTTCTCCTTATTACTAACTAGTTTCTTAGTACGGGATAAACTTTGATATCTAAATCAAACGTATTTCTGTGCGACTGTCCCGCAATCAGTGCATTGCACAATGTTATAAATGACGCTCAACAAGTGACAGCTCAACGTATGGTGTAGCATTTGGATTTGTAACTAACGACAACAACTGCTTCAGACACAACCGAGAGGACAGATTAAAGTTAAGATAGTAAGTCATGTTTAAAAAGTACTTTAACGACCGTTTGTCCTGGTAACTAAGAAAACGGATACCTGGAACCTTGCGAAATAACGATCACCGAACAACCCGGGCTATGCTGTTTCACCGAACAATTGAAGCTATGCAGCTTGTTGTTTCTCCGGCCGAAGTTAACCATCCAGACAAGTCGGAATAAAATGTTGTATTTGCGTTGACTTTAATGCAAAATAACGGCACATGATGGCCACTCTCTCGATAAAATCGTTCAACATGGGTTGATCAATTTTTATTAGGGAAGGGCAGCTTGCAAGTGACTTTTTTGTTCCATTAGTGTTAGGGTTGGGCTTTTTGAGTAGAGTTTCTCAGGTTACCAAAACCACATATCTATTTTTGCTAGGCCTTAGGTAAATTTGACATTTGTTAAAACATGTTTAAATTGGATGTTCTTTCCTCTTTTACACCTTACCTCCTTTGACTTCAGTTTAGTTTATTACCTTGGCAGAGACGGAGGCTCTTGTTCATAACAAAATGAAATCTTACACATTAGAAGTGATCAAGTCTTATCGTACATAATGCTAAAATTTGAGGAAGATATAAAGCAATAGTTTTTTTTTATTCCATTTTCTTTCTTTCTCTTCTTTTCTTCTTTTTCTTCTTTTCTTTTTTCTTTCTTTTTTTGAAACACAGGTGAAAGAAGGTGAGCATGGTCCACCCATAAGCATGTTAAAACAATCAAACAAACAAAACGAAAACAAAGACACAAAAAACAATTCAAACAAAACTTGCTGACCATTTTCTAATATGGTCAGGGCATTGTAACTTCCGAACGTTATTTGATACAAATCAGATAAAATGCAATTGTACCAGATTAACAAAAAGTCTGAAGTTTAGCTAAATTTTCCAAAATGGAAAGTCATTGCTGTAGCGACTACAGTTACCGGAAGTACGGGTTAAAAAAATATATACTACCAGAACAACCACCCAAGTCACTGACGGTGAAATACCGCTAACGATTTCGACTCACATGGGCAACAACGGTTCGGTAAACTTGTGACAGAGTTTGGTTTTCGGTCCAAAAGCAAGCGACAAACATCGTCACTCTTCATAACTGGATCAATGCTCTCATTTATGGTGTTTGTGAGCCGTGTCACATGACACGATTTTATAGCTCATTTTTATGTTTTTATTATTATTATTATTATTATTATTATTATTATTATTATTATTATTATTATTATTATTATTATTATTATTATTATTATTATTATTATTATTATTATAATAAGTCCAAAGGCTTGCTGATTAGGGGCTTTGGTTTTTTATTATTATTATTATTATTATTATTATTATTATTATTATTATTATTATTATTATTATTATTATTGTTATTATAATAAGTCCAAAGGCTTGCTGATTAGGGGCTTTGGTTTTTTTTTTTTATTATTATTATTATTATTATTATTATTATTATTATTATTATTATTATTATTATTATTATTATAAGTCCAAAGGCTTCCTGATTAGGGGCTTTGTTTTTGTATCATTTTTTTTTTTTTTTTTAATATGCAGCACTGTTTCGGCGACCAATACGAGTTGAGTTTATCACATTCTATGAAACATTTAAAAATATATTAACATGACCCAAAGATAATTCAAATGCACAAATCATCAGCTGTTTTATGTTAGCAGTGAAGAAGGACACAATGACAATACTGTAAGTTTAGTTTAACTCGCGGATTGCATGTTTTATCTGCCTCGCGTCTATGGAATATTCCTTCCACCATGCCATAACGATTATTTGTTTTATGCAGATACTGCAACTATCATTTGAGCAGGGTTTTGATAGTCTAAATGTCCTTTGTTTGAATTTAAACATATTTTAATGACAATGCGATTGGGGAGAAGGCAAAGCCTACACTACCCCTTTATCGTTTATAGCTGGGTAGAAACTTGCGTGTTTAACTTCTTTCTTGCCGAGACAGGAAACAAGCTGAAGTGAAGTCTTTGCTTTGTGCAATTTACAATATAGCTGAAAATGCCAGTGTACTCATGTGATAGGTCACACCAGGGAGGTGTATGAGATCTCATACACCTCCTTGGTCAAACGGAAGCATTCACGGACCTACCCTCGTTAACATAGATGGTAACGAACCCTGTTCGGCAAGTTTAGCGTTTCAATATTTTAGCAGTGCATTTGTAAACACCCGATTTCCTAAGACACCCGTTTTGATATTGGCAACAGCTTGCAATGTTTACGCTTAATGGGATCATAGTTGCAATGGTAAAACAAACTAAAAAAGGAACAGCCGAATGGCGGATCATTAGATGAAAACCCAAAAGTTAAAATGTGAAACCGCGAATCTTTGCACACGGGAAACGACACTGCATGAAATAAGCGAGTGTTCAGCTGGAGGGTAAGACAAAGGGAAAAAAAAGAAAGAAATCAAAACTGTACCTCCAACCTCTTCACTTTTTCTTCAAGAGTAGGTATTGTAAAGCAAACAGAAGATCGCTTTTTCTGCCTGGCTGCAGATAAAAATGACACCCTCAAAGGAAAAACAAATTTCGTCCCTGCTTTTAAGGTGGAAGGTCTGAAGCCGCACCTTTGGATAACCTCTAATCACTTTTTCATATTTTTGGATAGTCTGATACTTAAACTACATGCTCCCAAAAACACAGACGTGTGGACATAAAATTTATATGAGATCATTGATCTCAAAACTTCTGCTTACAATGAAAAGTTTAAACGATGCCTGGCACATGGCTTTGTTTGCATGGGCATGATAGTGAACCATGTCATTGTTTGCATGGGCATGATAGTGAACCATGTCATTGTTTGCACAGTCTTTAGTCCATGACCCCTGGAAACCAATTGAGCTATTGGCGACTAATCACTACCATTCCTCTGATTACTTTGAAATTCTCTATTGATGTAAAAACAAATTAGCACGATCCACTTACTGGTCCCCAAATACGGAAAGTCGCATATGAACCCACACCCAAACAAGCCAAGTATGGTGTTCCCAAGTTAAAAAAGTCGAGATTTAAGCCACAAAATATACTTTTGTTTGATGACAACATCACAGAGGTAAGGCTACAAGTTTATTTCACACAATAATTAAAACACAGGACAGACGAAATGAGAAACTTTTTCTTTCAATGCGATTTTCTCGGAACTGTTCTTTGCTCAACCTCTGCAATTTGTATCTCGCCTCACAAGCGTAAAAAATTGCCTTATCACATTAAAATTAACGGACATTAAAAGAAAAATAATATGTCCAGGAACGGTTCCCAGGATTTTTTTTCTGACAACCCCTTCCGTGACGTTTGGAGCAATTTATAGAAGGAAATTGAACAACCTGTCAGGATTAAATTAAAAATTTTATAACTTTTTATGTATGCTATTTCAGGACTAACCACTGAATTCGATCCTGGACATGGATACATATTTTAAATTTCTTCTGATTTAATCTGAAAAAAATGTGGGACTTCTGCGCGAAAAATGTTAATATACTACCAAGTCAGAAAGAATTCTATAAAATCTCAACAAAATCTAATCCTGCAAAAAGACTCTATGGATACAAATCTATGGATATGTAGTAATCAGAAAACATATAGGTTAAATGTACTTGTAAAAAAATTAAATGGGTAATTGCGATTTGAAAGTTGTCGGTCTCACTGCGCACTAGCTTCACACGCTTATTCTGATTGAAAAAAAAAACAAAAAAACAAAAAAACAAAAAAAAAACAAAAACAAAACAAAACAAAACAAAACAAAACAAACAAAAAAAAAAAACAAACAAACAAAAAAAAAAAGAAGAAACCTGTCAATCACATTTGAGCACGCGCACTTGTCATTTCGTGGACGATTTGGATTGCGCTGTTTTTGGTTGTGGCCGCAGAAATGCCCCCAAAATGTGGCTGAAAAGAAATACAAAGCGCATATAGTTACCACATATGTTCCAAGAGTAAGGTATATTCATGAGAAAAGGTTATGCATTGGATGACAATACTTACATGACCTCGTTCCTCGTGATGTTGCATTCACTACTGGGCGTCTATTGAGAAATTGTACTGATTACGCCAAATTAGGTTCACCACCAATCGCTTGGACGATTCATTTCTCCCGTCTGCTATCATTATGGAACTACCTCCCGGTTGATGCTTGTCTCACAGATTCCCTGCCGCAGATTAAATCTAAATTAAATTACTCTTAAATGTTGACAAAAAGCCCACGCACTTTAAACATGAAAGTCGTTTCCTAAACATATGCCATACGCAGCTGCGTCTTAATTTCTCTGTTTTAAATGCCCATCTATATCATGTCAATATCCTTCCAGTCTCAACGTGTCATGCTCTAATCCTGCTGAAGATACGAAACATTACCTTTTGTTCTGCCCCAATTTCACTGTGCAAAGGATCCGTCCACCGAACACTGTGTGTCACTTACCCACTCCAGGTGTAAATCCGACTGTAATAGTTCAGTGGTCTAGTGACATTGTACTGAATATTCTCTTGAAAGGTAGTGATGATTTGCCAGACACTGATAATATATTCATCTTTGGGGCTGTTCAGACATTTTTATCAGAATCTAGACGTTGTATTTACTAATTTAGTATATGATCTAATTACAAGTCTCCATTATTTGGCATCAATTGTATTATTCGTGTACAAGCCGTGAATTTAGTCTTCTGTTCTCGTCCAGTGTGTATTGTATATATTCCTGTGCGTCCTCTTATGTACTGGAGAGCCTACAGATTAGTCTCTGCTTACTATTAGGCAATCCAGAGAAAATAGATATGTTTATAATTAATTGGATATATCTGCAAGTAGCAATCGATTGTTGTAATATTCATAAAATCCGCTTCCGTAGAGCAAGGTTGATAGACTATAAGGGACCCCAAGCTGAAGGAACGGTTTGGGCACAGTGAAGTCTCTAAGTATCTTCACACCAAAATGCCACACAGATAGGTTCGTTCGCTTATAATCGACCTGAAAGCCCCAAATCAATAACTTTCCACTTTCATGTCTGCGCGCTACTCAGAAGAAGAGGTAGAGCGGAATCAGTGTAGACCAGCACCGTTAAAAACGTCGCCCTAGTGCAAGGTACAAAACGTAAGAAAAATTCGCAATTATGTCTGGTACAAGGTTCGGAAAATTCAACGGCTTTAATAACGAAAATACGCTAAATAAGAATTCCCGGTAGGCCAGCACGGAAAACCCCATAATCGCCCCCCCCCCCCAACACAAGGCGCGTGAATTAACTTTTCTAACCAGATGGTCATATTAACAGTTTACTAAGACTTTCTTTCCAGAATGCAGTAGATTGAATAGGTTTTTGTCTAACCTTTCCCTCTTTTATTAAGACTGAGCCAACAGCTTTCCTTGCCATAGGTATGTGATTGTGATATTTCTCAGCTACAATTCTCATTGAAATGTGTTCTTCATTACTGTTGCGATCAGTTGAAAACACTGAAGCAGACGACTTTTCACCATGGGCCGGTTTTGGCCGGTTTAAGAGGAACAGAGTTAACTTGGAGAAGGGTCATGTAGATCAGTCCAGTTGGTTGCAAAGTAACTTAGGGACCGGCATTATATAATGCCAGAACGACAAGAGCATCGGAAGATTTTAGAGTTCGTTTGGAACCACATGCTTACAAAGAGTGGTTCAATGGATGTAGTTATGTGCGGGTGCTATATCAACACGGTTGTACACTATATGCACTGAGTTGGTATTTATTTCCCGATTAGGAGACTTAAATCTACCACCATTAAGGGAATACCGAAAATAAATATTTTATGTTAGGAACGAGCGGGATTCGAACTTGCAACCTTTGACACCAGTCACCTAACTGAAATGGGAAACGCACATATCCACCTGACCAAATCCTCATTCTTAAAAAGAATGGTTCAATGGAGGTAGTTATGTGCGAGTGCCATATCAACACAGTATCTCTTAGTTCTTCAAAGCGCTACAGACGTCCTTCAAGTTTGGGGGCACAGCATTCGTATAATCTTCTGAAAGTATTTACCCAAAATAACTACAAATTTGCTACTTACATTAAGTAGCAGATTTGCCAAAACGACCGATTGTTGGAAAGCCTTCCACCCCCCCCCCCCCTTACCGTTGAAATTAGTCAAAACTAACTAAAGCAGGCGACATTTCACTACCGTTCTGTTTTGGCTCCCTTTTTGGAGGTAGGGGTGAGGGTAGGTGGGTGGGGAGGTTAGACTGCAATCGCCCACTTCGTGTGCCAGACTAATTTTGTGTAAATCTTAAAGAAGCTGTTGACCCAGCATACCACAACAGGTCTCATAGGTGACTGCGTGGCAACCCGTGCAAATAAAACATCTGAGCGGCCGTCAGAGACATCTGCAAGGTGTACGGCCTTTATGTTATGAGTTATGCTCTTACTTTGAGTAAAGCACTATTATTATATAATTTTTCTTTGGCTAGATTTATACTTTATTGTTCTGAACAGACAGAAGAACCTTGCTGTCCTGAATGACACCTGCTTCAATTTCTTTTCTTTAATATAGGGCATATTGGATATTACGACTAAAAAGTCAAAAGGAGACATATCACAGTCTGCAATCATGGTACTTATTGAATCTTCCCGTGGAGAAGTCTGAGGAGTTGGGCTTTCACAGCAGGCCAACGGGATCTGTTGACTGTCTAATTATGGGAACGGTTGAGGATTAATATATTGCAGCTGCAGCAGTGTCTGAAACTCACGATAAACTATGAAATTAGGTATACCGCCTTTGTACTTGGCCGCTGGCCCGCCCAATGGTCAGAGAGCAGATGGAACTGATAACAGAAGTGTATTTGTGTGGTAATTTGTGATCCGATTGGACAGTAGTACATGGTGGACGAAACGCTCAGAATCTTAGATAGTAAGCTTCCATGTATGATGTAGTAGCGAACGTTATCATTATTCTGAACACATGCTCACTGATTGCAAGTTGGTAAGTACCAATATATATATATATATATATATATATATATATATATATATATATATATATATGGATTAGGAGACAGAAGCACTTCTTTGTTTAACGTTTCATGCTACCAAACAAGTGACCTTGTATGAAACTTTCAAAGCTAAATTTATTGTTTCATATACGTCATTGTAAAAATAACGAACTATAAACGTATATTAATTGACGAAAGCTTACTTTGCCACTGTTGATTTATTATTATTATTATTATTATTATTATTATTATTATTATTATTATTATTATTATTATTATTATTATTATTATTATTATTATTATTATTATTATTATTATTAATAATTTTTTTTTAACTGCGGAACGACCGGGCCTCCAACCAGTAATGTACGGCACCAACCACCTAGCCGTAATTGGTAAACACAAATATTCGCAGCACCAAATCATGTTTCATGCGAGTGCAAGCCATAACCCCGCAGGATTGTACGGCGGTCAATATCACTGTGGCCGAGAAACCACAATTATGTACCTCGTACCCCGTACACCCCGTAGGTTCTGGCATCTACATGTACCTGCGTGGTTGCTACAGGACAACTTACATAGTTTTATAAACGTGTGGCAGGTACGACCACCGAGTGTGTGGTTTTGCCACATCGGGCATTCCTACGGTGATAGTGATATAAATCAGACTTAAATAACCGTGTGATTTGAAGTTAATTCTTAGAGTCACCACAGACGGTTTTTATTACAGGTTATTTCTGGCAAGACCGGTACATTGACCTTTTCAGAACCATATCACTGACTGACACATTGGCCAAATGTTGCAAGATTTATGTTGTCGGTCAAGCCATATAAAATTCCGCCATGTACTCATTTATCCATCCATCCATTCATCTAGCCGTTCATCCATCCGTTCAGTCATTCATTCATTCATTCATTCAATTAGTTAGTTAGTTAGTTTGAGGTTTCGCTTGTTTTCTCGTTCATTAATTCATTCATTCAGTTTGTTGCCTTGCTTCCGCTCTTGTTCATGCATTCAATATGCCGTTTTGGGATGCAATTCTGTAGCTAGCGAAGGTAACGCTGTCAGATCATTCTTTGGAGAAAGTTATTTCTGAGTGCCAACACAGACAGTCTGTTTTTGCTAGAGTTCTTTGTTGGTCTGTGTGCCAACACAGACATAATAAAGAACTCTTTCTTTCTTTCTTTTTTTTCTCTCTTATTTCGTTCGCCAGTTTTCTGGAACACTGTTGCACATAGAAACTTCAAGTGTGGCATGATTATAGGTCTGTACATGAATTTGTGCCTTTTAAGAAAGAGGAAACATTCTGTTCAAGATTATACAAATTAGCGGCATTTTAAAATATAAATCCTGAATATCTCCAAAACTATCACAGATGGAGCTAATCAATCCAACTTCAATTCATATATTTGTAAGACCATATTTTTGTCGTTTATATGTGAATTGAAAAGGTCAAAGGTCAAGGTCGTTTTGCCATTTGAAATTGTCTTGTAGCCATAACTCGGTAATTTTTTATCCAATTTTGATTATGTTGGGCGAAGATTATAGATATTGTAATACTGCTCATTTTTTTTTATATAATTTACATATGACCTCTAAAGGTCAAAGATCAAAGTCAATTGAACCTTTGGTATTTTCATTCAGCCATAAGTCTGTTAATTCCCATCAAATTTTAACCATGGTGGATCTAAGTTGTAGGTATTGCAACACTGCATATTTTTGTAATTTTCATGTAACATCTAAAGCTCAAACGTCAAGGTCATTTGGACCTTTGAAATTTTCATCTAGCCATCTCTTGGTCACTTGTCACCCAGTTTCATAGTTTAATCATGTTGGGCTCAAATTTTAGATATTGTAACATTGCACTTTTGTGCAATTTACATGTGATATCTAAAGGGAAAAGTCAAGGCTTTTTGGCCCTTTGAAATCTCCGTCTAGCCTTAGCTTGAGCATTTTTTATCTAATTTCATTAGTTATGTCAGGTTCAAATAACACGTATTATAACACTGCACATTTTCGTAATTTACATGTGACCACTGCAGGTCTCGGTCATTTGGACTTTGAATTTATCATCTAGCCAGATGTAAAACTTTTTAAGGCACACAGACAGATTTGCTTTGAAGCGAATCTTCTTTCCTAAAGTGAATTTCATTCTTGCAAACATTGTTTGAAAAGCGTATGGTCTTTCAACCTGACCCAGCGATGCCTTACCATTAACGAGACGATGGTAAAATACGTATGTAAGGGGTGAGGCAGTGTATTTAAAGGCGGGCGATGCAACCTGTTAGTCCCACAGAGATCACCAGGTACCTCCTTAGACTGCTGAAGCATATTCAAGAGCTCTCTGCTTCAATTGTGGGAATACTCACGATCATTTTAATCTGGCCACAACTCAATGGACTGTGTCATAATATAGACATCTGCTGTATTCTCTGGAACTGCCTCTTGGCGCAGTAGAATAATTCAACTGGAAGACAGCCTTCACTATCAAGTGCCAAGAACATCACCCTAGTCAGTCTGTCTGGCCATGCAGATTAGCTTATCCTCATACCGCATGTACATGTATCTGTCACTATCAATTTCGATTAGCCATCAGTATTATGAGAACCAGACAAAAATATTGGTAATTTGCACAGCATCACTGTACCGAATCTTCATATTGGAAACAGAGCAGTTCAAATTCATCTATTTATGCAGGATGCAGAAGTACCCCTGGAGAACAAATTATTTAAGTAGTCCCACGTCGAGAAAAAACAATTTGTGCCAGAAGAAAGGATCCTCTGGGTAAGGGCTTTGATCAGACGTATAAATGTATGAATTGGAACTAGTGTTGGGTGTTTCTGTGTTTGGTATTTCGCGTTGTGCACCAAATTCGTCGATGAGATACAGTCCTCACAATTAGACGTTTAATGACAACATGTCATACAGAACGGACGAGGTCACTGACATACGAACATTTGTTTTGAAACCAGCCAAGTAATATTAACCTTACAAAACGTCATTTGTTATATATTATTATTTGATACAGCATCAACATGGACCTGAAAATATTGTACAGATAAGCGAAAAAAATAACTGTAAGATTTATACATATATGCAATAATTTTTTTAACATCTGTGTAAATTGTTTTCACATATGGGTAAATCTTTTTCATATACGTGAAATGGTTTATTTCACATATGTGAAAAAGACTTACACAGGTGTGAAATTCCTTCACACACATATGTAAGTTTTACAAATGTGAAATAAAGAATTTATTGTACATATCTGTAAAACTATTTCATATATGTGTAGACCTTTTTTTTACATGTGTTTCAATCCTTGTCACATATGCAAAATAGATTTATACATATGTGAAATAAAAGTACAATTGTGCAGATGTACAAAAATATTTCACAAGATCTAAAAATTTGTGGAACAAACTCGAAGATAGCACTTTACGCTGAAAATTAGTGATACCTAGTGATCATCGCGCGTCAGTGAGACTTCCCAAGCATGACAATATGGCGGGCACCAATACAGCAGGGACCAACGCCAATCAAAGCCAAGTGGATGGAGCTCTATCTCGGATTCAAAAGTCACTGCGAACCTGTTCTTGCTATGTCGCCAGATAGCAGAACTATGTCATGATAACATGATAAGGGCACTTTCAGCAATTATGTTACTGGAAAATTTGAAATATATACTTTCTCAGCCTTATGGTGAGCGGAGGTTGGAACGTGAAGTTGTTCACGTACGGCAACACATCAATTTGTTATGCTGATGCACACATCTTAGGCCATGCCTACTTCATATTAAAAGTATTAACCCGAGAAAACAAAAGCCTATGGAAAGTCATTAGCGTGGGTCAAAACTTAAAACGTTGCTTAAAATATTCAGAATTTTGCATTTATTTAGCTGAGAAAGCTTTAATCAACCCGTCCGTCGAAAGCATTTTTCAAACAGGTGTCGCGCTCTTCGAGCAACTGACCACAAGTTGAGGGTGGAAAAGGGGTTTCCCGTACTGGCGTACTGGGGCTTTTTATTTACCGTACTGGCGTATTGAAAGCCCTCTTATTTTACGTATTTCCTACTATCCAAAATTTTGAAAGATTTTTATTTTCCGTACTACGTACTCTAGAAAAATAATTACCTGTACCAGCGTACTGACCCCCCCCCCCCTTACCCCCCTTCACAAGTTGAGTTTCGCTGCAATGTCCAGTATTACTCTGATTCCAATTGTATATATATATAATAAAAAGCAGTGAAATTGGCAACTGAGTTAAAGGTTGCCTAAAAAAGTATTCGATACTCTACTCGGTGCGAAGTTATTTTATTATTACCCAGAAGACGATGCCATTGACGGAGGCCCACACTTCAAGATGGCGCCGCCCACCGTGTGGTGGCTTTTCTTCGGCATACCACAGGAAGAGGCATATCTGTGAAATACAACTCTTACCTGATTTTGCACACATCCACACCTAGCCATAGGAGCTCGCTGATGCTCGCTATTGCAAAAACACCTGTTGTCCTACTAAAAACATGAATCGACCTCCTTCCTGTCCGGTTCCTTGTTGGATAGGGGGCCAGCGCATGACCACAGCTACTTATAAATACCTCCTATTGCGACAAGCAATCGTGACGTAGGGCACTGTAGCTCTGCACCTACACGAGCACGAAACAGTCGACTAATTCACATTTAATCGCCCTATCGCCTATACCCCCCTTCCCTGCGTTTTGCTTGAATTACGGCAAAATGGCCAATATAAGTTGTTGAGGCACACATAGGGTCTTTTGAAAAAATAATGAGTTTCATGTAAAGCAGTCAACTTATATAGTTGACCATGGGAGTGGTGCAAAGCGGTAAAAACAACTATTTTATAATGGCCCCGAGCACAGCGCAAACCTATTGAGCATCCGTTGGAGCAAATCATGTATTAAAATGATCACAATGTTATATATGTGGAATATTTTTACACATATTTGAAATAAAAGTTTGATTACACATATGCGAAAAAGTATTTCATATCTTTTGCGTTTTTGTGAAGATTGTTTTCATTTATTTTGCAAGTGTGAACAAGAATTACACATATGTGATAAAGTTTTACACAAGTGCAATTATAATTTTATTACACATATTGTATTTGTGTCTTTTTGTCCAGAACCACTTCCTATTAGTTCTTACCCTATTCTGCAGTCCGAAGTCTGTACTCTCCATAAACGAACCTGTCATTGTCCATCATATATAAACATGTCAGTAATATTGCCCATGATGCACACGTTTCTCTGTAGGATTTAGACATAGGCTGTATTAGCCCAAACAACGGATCTCCAGCGGGTAACTTCTCAGAACATGTTTCGGAGCCTGTATCCGTACATGTCTCTCTGAATAGCGGCTCCCTGTCTTAGCTAAATATTCAGCAAAGACAACCCACATAATAATGAATAAATATGAACGTGACAAAGGATGAATTAGCTAAATACGTGAAGTTTTGCTTACAAATGCAGAGCTCCATTATGGGTGAGATATACCTGTCAAACCAAACACAATTACTAAATTTATATAGTACAAGTTTAGATATGAACAATGTGCATTACACATATGTGTGTAAAACTTTATTACATATGTATAAGAATTTCACATATGTGTAATATTTTTATATATGTAAAACAGCTCGTCACGATTTAGTTGTAACCAGGTGCAGGTCTTGAGATTCACATTGAGTTGCTGTTTTTTAATTTCACTTTAGAAAATGATAATTCACCACCAAATATAGTAGTTTATCCACGCACCGTCAAACTGCGATGAATTGAAAGATTAAAGTCTATTTATTTCAAGTAGGCAAGACGATTGAATATGCAATCAAAAAGCAAATATAAATAGCTCTTTGTTTGCGTTTTTGACTGACACTGATAACTAGTACCAAAACGGGTTATATTTATTGAGACATTTAGCAATTTTCAGTTGTTAAATACAACTTGTTATTCAAACTCATTGTGGGAAAATTTGGCCAAAAACAAGTGTGAAATCCTTTGATAATTGCTCGATTAACAATTGCATATCTCTGTACAACTACTATTGGGGGGGGGGGGTGCAAAGGAATTATGTGAACACATCACATGTATGAAGTGTTATGTCATCAATGTATTGCAGTCTATTTTGATGGTAAAAATTGATAAAATTGGGAGTATATTTCACACAAAGGTGATCATTTTTATGATTACAGAAATATATTTTTCCTATTATGCCATGAAATATGGATTTTTAAAATATGAAACCAATCTTTAATAACTAAAAACGACCACTTTAGATGACATTCAAGTTCTCCCTTATTAAGAATGTATGATACGTCATGGATAACACCTCAGAAAACAAATAAACCTGCATGTAAAGTGTAATGATCATATAGTTATATAACCGCCGTCCGTGTTTTCATATTCAGGCTTAATCTTTCAAGCTAGTGTTATTTAACACTTTCCTTTACTGCTTACGGGATGGCACAAAGTGCTGTACAAGGTTTTATCATAGAATCGAGGACTAAAGGCCACCAGCAAATAGGGAATACCTAAAACATGTTTTTGGTTTGGCCATGGAACGGTCGGGTCTTGGACCAGCAACCTCTGGCACTTACCCGCTATTGCCTGGCTGAAAATTGGAAACGCATATATCTGCTTGGCCACATGCAAAATGTTCGAGTTTAGGTACAAATATACTGTGATTAGTTGCACTGAGGCACTTCTTAAGGCTCTCACTACCGGGCCTCTTGATCAGAGGCTAGATCTACCCCCACAGTTACGTACTTTCCAAATGAAGTGAATAGACTGTGATATCCATGCCCAGGAATCTTCATCATTGTACGCAAATAAATCCCAATGCAAGATTCAAAAGTAATTTGTGATGACGTAGGGCCTTGTAAATGTGACAGCAGGATATTTATTATGGAGGACACGATATGCTGTGGTACTCATGAAATTACGTGCGTCTTACAGAGATAATCCTGCTCATTTCCCCATACTAGTCTAGTCATTATCATATTGTTATACTGAGTCGCGAGCATTCTAAGACACAAGACCCGGCAGGACACTGGATACGCCATTTGTATAGAGACGCCCTGGTAGGTTTTCTCTCAAATTTTAATTTACCATTTTATTCCTACTGTAAACGAAACAACGGAGAAAGATACGCAGCGCACAATATTGGGATATACATGTTGATTTCGAGCTGTTTTCCTAGTACGATGTTAAAATGCCTATGATGGTACTTTATCGCAAATATACACTTTATACCTGATTTAATTTATCAACACTTCAAATTTTCTTCATTCGACCGTTTTGAAGTGTAAAATCATTTTCGAAATAAAACGGCAGACGATAAACCAATTTCACGCGCCAAACTTCGCGCTTCGAAAAAAATAATAATGATAATAAATAAAAATAATGTATCCCATGCTGTTTTAGACATGGTTCAAACGTTTGTCTATATTATACAAGTGTAACCAACTTTTGACCATTATATCACATTGAATTGAAATCTATGCAACTTTCAAATAACAGAATGTATATTTAGAACATATAACAAGTCCAAAACCTTTCTTTATATGTCTTCAACCCTCATGCAGACCGTCCTGTCTCTAGAAAATAACTCCCTGTGAGAATTGTGGAGCAAACTATGTTAATCTTATTGTCGGGGTGTTTTTCTTTCCTTTAAATCTCTTTAACGTAAGCCTTCTAAAATACCTGTTTTATACGATTTTATTTCAGATAAAGAAATCAAAAGATATTTTCTATACTTAAGCATTCCATGGACTGTAGATCTTTAGGTTTCTGTGCACTCATATCCTGACGAACTGGCCAGTTCTATTTGGCCAAGTTTTCTGTACAGCTGAATGCGTCCGTTATGTTTAGGCTACGGCCGACGCAATGCTGCAGTAATTGATAATAAATTGGTCAACACTAGCATAGTCTGCATACAAGCAAGCATGAGATCTAAGAAAACCTCTCTCGGTCCTCTTCGTAAATGTGACCGACAATAATCCGAAGAATCATTGAAACGTGGCCCACAGCGGGGGAATTCATTCTTTTTATACAAATAGGCAAGCTTATCGGTCACATGATTGGGACGTGAACCTCGTCTTGTGACGACGTATCGGTTGTTCATGACACCAAGCTCGACGCGTAGAACCATGATTACACAAAAACGCACTGTAGGGTACAATTTTACCAGCAAGTGCAGGTGTGTTTGTCTGCAAGCTGCTGGTGTCTGGTTTCAAAATTGATAGCTCCCTGATACACCACGCCAGCATAATTTACTATTACAACACATTATGTCATTGTGAATCACACCAACACATGGTAGCTTCATGTCTATATTGAATAAATGTGTCCCCAAGTCCACTTGCATATATATCATGTGCTATTTATGCTCTGATCTGGTGCGGCTCCTTATGCAAAATGCAACCGTAAGGTACAGCTATAGGTCCAAAATGTTAGAGAATGTTGTCTTGAATGCGTAAAATGTACCGTTATCATGGATGCCAGTTTGCGGTCTAAGTTCGAACGCAATATATACGAATAAACGCAAAACAATATGTGCTTTCTTAGCTCGGTGCGGTTCGTGTAAACGGTACATCTGCGTTTGTAGTATGCTGAGTCTCAATTTTGGGACACTCGTCTTTATCCTGTGGGGACTGAGTCCAGAGCGCACTCTGGGCGCAAGACGCAAAGCGCTGTAACTTGTTCAATTGTTGCTTATGTCATCCTAAAGAAGCAGGGACATAAACGGCACTGCATCAGTGCTGGCAATTCATAATGGGACAACGTTGCATGGCGAAACACCTGGGTCTGGATCTCAATATTAATATTGCAGACAAAATCTTAGTTTGGCTGCTCCATGTAACAGAGCATGTACATGTAACAGGTGTTGTTTTCTTCTTTTTTGTTTGTTTTTGCTTTTTTTGTTTGTTTGTTTTTTTTTTTTTGTTTTTGTTTTTGTTTTTTTGTTTTTGTTTGTTGTTTTTAATTATCACCGAGCATTTCAGTCTTTTTACAGGTAATATTTATCAAACGTGACTTTTCGGCCAAGTCACTGTACAATTGTTTACTATGCTCACCATAATTGCATAGCATGGCCGAATCCAGTCTGAACAAACACCCCCAACTGAGACTGTGTAGCTTGCCCCAATCTGCGGCTTTACTGCAAACCAAGATATACTAAATCCGTACTTACAGCTGTTCGTTAAACGAAACAGGATCTGTCTCTTAACTCTTTCACAGCCAACCTGTACTTAAGTCAAAGAACTTAAGATGAGCTTCTTTGAATTATCAAATGGATAACATACTGATATTTTCTGTAAAAAGCGCTTTCATTCAAGTACCAGCATGCCTATAGTCCCACAGAATATAATGGTCTAGGTCAACAGCTTTCACCAGTGCGCTTTTGGAACAATGCGTCAAAAAACATGCCGAAGAAAGCTGTTGACAAAGCAGACCACCATGGAAACTCTTCTTGATTTGCGTGCGTGTATTTAATTTGTACGAATATACATACATATATGAGTTCGTGCGTTTGTTAAAAGAAAGTTGTACAGATCCTTTGAGTTTGCTGGCTTTGCAGAATAGAAGTTCATTATGAAATACACAGGTATTACAAAATAATTGTGGCAGCACAACAAAGGCGGACACAGAAAACACCTAGCTTATCATAGATGGAAACATGCCATGGAAATTTTGGCCTGTGAGCCGTGTGGATTGATGTTACCCTGCAAAGGATAGGTTTGTTTGGATTGCACATGTCAAAACAAGATTCAATCCAACACTGCGTGCAATATGTACGCTCTCTCACTTGAAGAATAAAGGTCGTCTCTTAAGTGTTCAAATTGCACAAACTCCGATCTTTACATTTAAGCGATCATCAAGTTACAAATACTTCACAAGGGCTTTAGCATCGTTATAGACATAGCGTTCAATTTATAATGTGTTTCATGGCACATAATTTAGTCGTGTTGTGGACTCACCTGCGCTTGGTGGTCAGTTCGTTGATTATGCAGGGGCTAGAAAAAATGTAATGTTTGGACACAGGTTGTCCTCCTGTATATATATATATATATATATATGCGTAACATCTCCACCAGGTTTGATTGCAATCAGGGTGAAAGTTTACTTGTGCCTGTGACATTTTTTCTTTGTTGAAGCTGGATCAAATGCTTCTTGGTCGATAAATAAATAAATAAATAGAATAAAATAGATAGATAGATAAATAGATAGATAGACAGACAGACAAACAGACAGACAGACAAACAAACAAACAAATAAATAAATAAATAAATAAATAAATAAATAAATAAATAAATAAATAAATAAATAAATAAATAAATAATTATATATATATATATATATATATATATATATATATATATATATATATATATATATATATATATATATATATATAAATATATATATATATAAAATACAGTAAAAAAATTGTAACAGAATCTAAGACATCTTACAGGACAAACCCCCCTGTCATTGTGACGTTTACATTGGGAACAGTCCCTTAACACTGTAGGTACTATTTGTCTGTCTTTACCAATCCATAATTAATGTCTGTTCATGGAGAGTACGTACTCACTACCAGGGTGACCAACTTGTGAAAGTGTTACACAGCGGGTTGACGACATAGCCAATGCTTCGTTGGCAGTATAATTTCCGGTTTAATTTTTATTATTAGGGTTGCACTCTGGACACGTTCTACGACAAATAGGACGGCTTTTAAATTTATACTGGGATCACAAATCGCCATAAGGGGCTCTCGATTTGACCAGTGGACTTGAAGATCTCTCCCTTACCTGAAGAATTTTTATAACATATGCAAAAATTGTCTTTAACATGCTTTGGTAATTCCACGCTCTTCTTCCTTTAACTCCTTTACTATAAACTTTGTTTCCAGGCAGAACTTTAGCATCCATGACTGTGACACCCTTTAGAACAAAGTAGCAATTACAGGGAGTACATATAATAATATGAGACCATTACATGTCAATATCATAGCTGAAATTCAGTGCAAGTCGAAAACCGTCCAAATCTTGACAAGGCCATCAACATGAACATCACCATATATAACGAGAAGACTTTAATAGCCATCAAGTTATGCATTATTCATTGAATATCCCAAGAGGGTACCATTTCACTTTAACAACATAAAAATAATGACTGTGATGAAAAATAGGAGCAGACAATATTTTTAAAATGCTAGAGAAACTATACCAAAAATCCGAGCAAATAAACACCATCCATTTTCAAAACCCTTCTGTCATCAAACAAGCCAGGTCGAGGTCCCAAAGGTCAAGCTAGGCACACTTACGACTTTATGATATTTGGTATATCAATAAACGAATTTGAAATGTAGTATGAAGGAAGGCATCTCTCACCTGACTTGAAAAAAGTACCAACGAAAGGTAGTAGTAGTTTAGGTCGACTTAATGCAACTTAAGAAATATCTTGCGTCCTACACGCATTGCGTAAAATGTTAGGTTTACATATTTACTACACCATTCATATAATATCTGAAATCCACCTGACATCTATATCATAATTATTCTCAATGGGAGGACAATTAACAATGTTTAATTCAAAATTATCATGTCTGTTGTATGATTTAAACTTTAACTCACTATAATCATTATGCAGCATTTTCTGCGATTTCTTTAATTCCAAATCATTGGGGTATGTTTGTGACATATATTCTGGGAAGTGTTCTATCGATGCTTTGTATGTCATCAATATACCTTAATGTCAGCTTGAAACAAAATGTATCATTAAATTAAGTCTCTCTAAACAGCTTTTCAACCAACTTAAACTCATAGTAAAATAAATTTAACTTTGGTCAAAAGAGGTGCACAAGTGGTAGTGATTGGGATACCAATTGTCTGTCTAAAGATGGAATCTCCAATATTGACATATTTGTTATCAATAATAAAAAAAACAAACAAACAAACAAACAAAAAAAAAAACTCAACAAAATGATCATATCGAATGCAGACTGAGCATTGGAAGTATAAGACATAATCATTCTTTGAAAGTTATTTCTCTTATGTGTTTTGAACATGAAGGCCAACTGTGGTCACAATTTACCTTTGGAAAAAATTCTGATGTTTCTTTATGCCAATTTGTCCAATCTGTCTACAAGCTTCCAAACTTGTTGATAGTGCATGGCCTACTTAATCAATATGAAGGGAATTTGACTGTGACCGTATATCGGTTATTTTTTTGTGTGAAATACTTATCTAAGTTAATTGTTTCTGAGAAATACGAATGTTGTTACGGGAATAGGCGTGTAGCACAAAATTTGTTCTAATATTCAACGGGCTGCCCTGAACACGTTCTTATGTCATGGGTTTTGTGCTTTGAGACCTGTTCATTCTTAAGCCAGCATCGGCCGTCTGCTATATGTCTACATTTTAAACTGATTCATCACTTGCATCATGAGCACCTGATCAAGGGTTACTCCTGTGGACATATAAACACTTGTTCCGTTTTCTCTAATATCCTGGTGCTCCACAAGCGTTCTTTATGTCACAAAATTATGCAAAACAAACAAAAGTTGAAATAGAGTCTTTTTTTCCAGCACACTTCAACTTGTCTGGTGGCCACATCTACATAAAATCTTGGCTATGTTAGTGTGGTGTATGATTGTGTCACATAATACACAATTTGCTCCACGGCTGTTACCTGACCCTTCATCTGATTGATTTTGGATTCCAACTTGCTTGTTAAAGTTAGCCTTTTCTTGGCCACTGTCTTAGTACCCTAAGGCTTGTCTTTATTTTTGTCAGTGATCTCATCATAAAACGGTCATTACCCTATCAATCAGCTGTATCAACACTAACCTTGAACATGTCCTTCCTCCACGTTATTTGTTCCTAAAATTGTGGTACAAATAGAATATTATAATGAAAGATGGTCACGGCGCAAGCAGAGAGTCACACAGTAAACAGAAGGTTGGTCCGGTGGAAAGGCATTCGCTTTACCCCTGAAGTCTTGCAGTGCCATCTGATGAGGACAAAATCATCGCCTTCCCAAAGTAGTGCTCACATTTGGGTGTTCCCTGATCTTGATATCGTTACTTAGTACATATTGTATTTAAAGTTCTGTATGTAGATGAAGCTCATCATATACCAGCTAGAACTAGATGCAGCTTGTATTTCTTCAGCCTTGATTTTGGAAAACCTTTGAACATATTTTTGGCCCCTCCTTGGTACTATCATCTTCACTGTTCATAACACTCTAATAAGAAATTCACATTTCTTTTGTACTGTGGACAGTATATTGGTCTGTATATTTTTAACCAAGGGCCTCTCACGGGAAAATGTTGTTCATAATCTATCTTTATACCACTATTTTTACAGTATAAACATCGTTACTCTTTCCATTCTGGGGATACCAGGTCTTTGATGCCTATCTCTTCATATTTCCACTCCGCGGGCACTCAGTTTTAGTTCTGTTAGAAAAATTATGTGATCTTTTCTTGGAATTTGATATTAATAATGTTCATACACAAAAGAAAAATGGATTTTCCCATATGTACGTAGTTTCCCTTCATTGCTTGAATCTCAACCAATTAATGTTTCGCAAAACTTAATGCAGTTGTCTTTTTATTTCATCCTGATTTGTATCAGAAAGTTTTCACACATTTTCTATATTGTATGTTGAGTATGTTTGGGCTCTTTAGGACGATAGTCATTCACGAAATTCTACCCTTTTTTGCCAAGAATTTTAACTCTCTTTGTGCACTTTTTAGTGAGGTATTGTCAGTTTCCTGCAAATGTTTGTAAATATTCAGCAATCAGATAACAATGTTCATTATTACGAGGTATCTCCACAGCTTGCCCACAACGGCTGCTTTGGATGTTTTTCTATTGTTTCCTAGCGTAAATTTTGCTAACCCAAGGTTAGTTTTTTGTTGTTTTTTTTTTTTTTTTTGGTTTTGTTTTTTGTTTTTTGTTTTTTTTGTTTGTTTGTTTTTTGTTTTTTTTTTTTGTTTTTTTGTTTTTGTTTTTTTGTTTGTTTTGTTTTGTTTTTGTTTTTGTTTTTTTGTTTGTTTGTTTGTTTGTTTTTTATTTCAAAGGATTATGTTTCATATAATTTCTCCATGCATAATTTATCCTTTTCCCTTTTTTAGATATACTCGTAGCGCCCCATATTTTGGGACAACACAGTCCAATGGATTTAAGTCGCTGATCAAATAATTTGATACTTAACCTTGGGTTCACATTTGCATCTCCAAAACAGGCTTTCAGCCTTAACGTTGCTTTAAATACTCTTTTGTCAATCCGTTCTCTTGTTTTAGTCAATTTCCCGGACGCTGTTAAGATAATACCTAAATATTTGTATTCTGTTACACGATCACATTCACATTTAATAGCGCATTAGGGGCAAAACAATCTGAGTGAAGGACTTATCCAAAGCTATATATCCTCACGAAAGTGAGGCTTCTTGTGACTTTATTTTCTGACCTTTGGCTTTTATGTTCTTTGGGACGTTGGTAGGAAGCCTCTGTACATTTGACGAGATCTGTGTGCTAAGCTATTCTGTATTATCACTACACTTTAATAGTTCTTTCTATCACTTTAGTTAACAGGGCACTTTTCTGTATTGCTCCAAAACCAAGATTAGAAAAGATACAGTTATTTCCACATCTTTCTTTTAGCAATACGCCTAATGCATATGATTTTCCCGCCACAAAGCACAGGCTTGACGCCAGGCGATCATGGGGGACGTTCGGGTCACATCACTGTCACAAACAGGGCCAAATGTTCATTTCTCACAAAATTAGCGGGGTTTTTTTTGAGAAATTTAAATTCACAAATGCCAAACTGGTATTCATCTAGTACTCCCCGAACCATATATTTATAAAACCCATCTGCCTTTAATAAATATTCTCTATTTACAAAATATTAGTAATATCCCGCTTGTCCCAACAGGTACCGACCCGTATCTCGCCATATCCCGCCAAGCGAGACTAGGCAATCAGGTATGCAGTTGTGGCGGGAAATTGATATGCATATTTCCTATCATCTTCCTTGAGGATGATGCTTAATTAGCTTTTCTCAGTTGGAATCATGATGGCACAGTACTTAATGACCCCTTAAGTATCTCCAGCTCAATATTGCAACAATCGTGACAATTGTACCCTGTGGCCTACCAAGTCCCTTTCCACATGGTTTCCAAAGACATGGGTAAAAGCTGGTACTTTAGGGGGTCCCATAAAGTGCCTGCTGTTGTTTTGCTGTTTCCTATACAGCTGTTCAAGCGTTTGCCTAGGGCAAAGTCTTATGAGCTCCATGTTGGTTGTTTTTAAATGGCCAATGTGACAGCCTGAGGTTTTCAAAGGCAACCATGCGCTTTCGCTCTTGTTAAAAGTAAAGTCAGTTCCAATTTCCAGTTCATGATAGACACGTTTCCCGCTATCAGCCTGTTCTATGTCCCCTGTTATCCATAATTCCTTCCTTTGTGTTGTCGTGTCGACTATTTGATGGCAGGATGCTGTTGTTCTTTCATGGCATCGGCTCCACCAGCGGCTGAGCGGGGCTGCTGCCTTTGCCCTTTAGAACTTGAAAGATGACATTCTAGATATGTTGGGTCCCACATGGCTTACCCCGCCTGTCCGCCGCTGTGTAGCACCATGGTTAATATATAGTCTCCAACGCCATAATTCATGCATGCCATGGCCAAACAAGGTTTCACTAAACTTCTTTGAAGGACTCTTCTGTATCCTTGCTACGGCAAGCTGTATAATCCCCAATAGCATTGTCAAATGTAGGGAATGTGTCTCTCAGTTCATCTGCCTTACTGTCTATTTCATTAGCATCGTTGTCAATCAATGCTACTCTTTCTTCTCGTCACAAATGGTTTTGCTATATTTCTATTCCGCTTCAAGTTTACTAGATCAAAGCCATCCACACTCACCATTGTTCTTTCTTCTGACTTACCTGGTGCTGTTCGCAGAACTTCATGCCTGGTACCAATTACTACATTTCGGCAACCAAACAAGTTACATATGCCCTTCACGATTGACGGCTTTATTGTACAAACCTTCTGTTTGAGGTACAGAAGTTTTACATAATGCAGCACCTTTGTAACAATACAGATTTGGACTTGCAGCATATGACATATACACATTTATCTCAACACCACATAAAGCTTCTCAGTCATATCCTGATTACAGACACAAATAAAGCCATGTAAGATTACAAACTACAATTTTCAAAGTTTCGTTCCTTCTTTATTTTATGAAATTACTTAATTTTGCCCATTTATGAAGTTAGACAAAACCTCAATATTGCAACAGTGTGTATAAATTTAGGGGAATGACACGTACTGTACTTGTCAGATACTAACTGTCAATTTATAACGGCTAAACCCTCATATCATAACATGGTCTACAGTTATTTATTAATTCCACACTAAGTTCCAGTAAAATAAACTATATCACCACCCCATTAATTGCATTTGGAAATAAAAGCTTGCGCTAAAACAGACACTAAGGGATCATGTACAATTAAAACCATTCCAAAACTCCAATTATCCATTGGAATAAATTAACAACCACCCACCCACCCCCACCCACCCCCGTCCAAAGTCACCAATTCCCTGGAATTTAGATACGAAACCAGAGTGGTATGCTCGCTAATCTTCTTCTCTTTTACTAACAGCAGTATTTGTACTTATATCATTGAGGGAATCCTCAAACAGGTTAAAACTCTTGAACTTTTAATCGCTATAAACGCGGCTATCACCGCTGTGACCATTAGGCCCCTTACTACCATAGCGCTGATCCCCGCTATACACGCTATCCTTAAAAAAATACACACACGAAAAGGTTCACGAATAGGTTTAAAACATATAATGATTGGACATATGGCACGTAAGTACTTGACAAACATCTAAATTTGACAAATCTGACAGAATTTACATGTGTTTTGATGTTTTATTTCCACAGCAAGGGCTTGGAATTGTATTTTCTACAAATTTGACAAAAGTGTAGTTCCCAAGGTCGCCGAAAGTGGGCACGCTTTCATGATACCATTTTGAAGAGAATGACCAAACTATGAGCTGTAGTGCAATCTTAATTCCTAAAAATGTCATCTTACAGCACACAAGCCAACAAAATCTTGGCATGGCCCACATCCCTTTGTGTAACTATATATTTCTCACTTAAAGAAATTAAATTTGGCTGGTACCATCCGTTTATCGTTTACAACCTTTACTGGTGTGACGAAAGCATGCATAACTAGAAAAGAAGATTTGTTTCACAGAAAATCAGTCTTGGTGCCTTCAAAGTGAGAACGGTTTTAACTGCTACACTTTGCCATTGTTCAACATAATCTAAATTGTGTGTATTAGCCTAATTTGCATGAATGTAAATGCGACAACTTTGGCTCTTGGTCCATTAGATGTGATCATGTCAAAAACTTATAAAGTGAAGTTTGAATGTCACCACTATTTATAATAGTTTTGAAGCTATTCAACATTTTAATTTTGTGTGTTTGCCTAGATCATAAAAATTAAAAGCCTATAACTTTGGTTTATGGTTCACTGGATGTGGCTATGTCAAATACCTATAAATTGAAGTTGGAATGGCGCATCTATCTATAATACTTTTGAACTTATACAAGATTTAAATTTAGTGTTTTCATCTTATTCGCACAAATTTAAATAGTACAATTTTGGAACATGCTTCATTTGAAACGGTTATGTCACAAAACAGAAATTGAAGTTGGAATAGCACCTCTCTGTATAATAGTTTTGGAGATATTCAACTTTTAAATGTTTCAGTGACCCTAATTAGCATAATTTGAAATTCGACAACGTTTATTTTCTGTCAATTATATTTGGAGGTGTCACAAGCCTATTCATGCTTATTGAATTTTGTGTCGTTTTGCAATATTTTGGAAGGTTTGGAGCTTTTAGAATTTTAATTGCCCCTAATTTGCATAATTTTAAACATCATGACTAGTCAAAACAATATGCACAATTTCACTGGTAGGTCAGTCACTATTTTAAGCTTAATGGCTTTCAGAATAATAGCGTCCGAGGAAAACTCCGGACAAGTTTGGTGGTAAAGGAAGAAAGAAAGAATTCTTGGAAACACAAAATGTTTGGGTCCGCACCGTGATAAAATTCATCCTTTCAATATATAGGTATCACGAGTCTACTCCTCGAAACAATTTTTAGACTATATTTGTTTCATTAACACGCTTTATCTACTACGCCCTTTCGTCACGTTGACCCACTGATTATTTTTCCTTTGCATATAAGCCCGATATAATGGCCCACTTGGGCATTGTAGGATGCCCCATGCTTGGAACGACGTTTTTGGTTTTCATCGATCTATTGAAGACGTATGAACTACAAAAGAGGTCACCTTGGTCAATACTTCACATCGCTTGTTCGGTCCACGCATCAGCAACCTGCACAGTATGGAGTGCAGGTGCGCCCATCATGCGACTAAGGGGTGGTTCAACATTTTCATCATTTTGAGAACCGTACACACAGTGCTCATTTTCATGATCCCCCCTCCCACCTCCCAAAGAGTACAGTTCAACATTAAATTAATGATGGTAACTAGCAAGGCCCCCAGCAATAAACCAGAGATATCTTTCTACAGTCGTGCATCTCATTTAAGGTTGGACGGTGTTGAATACAGGTATGTAATTGTCTGTAAGCGTAGAGAGCCTGGAGATCGCCTCAATTAGACCAGCATTTCTTAAAAAATTATTTACTTTGTTCTGATTACCGCATATCGCCCCAGGCAAACAAGGCTGTTAACTCGTCATTTGCTGCAGGCGAGAAAACCCGCACACATATACTTGCAGAATAGCTTGTCCACCCTCTCTGGCACATGCAAAGATCAACTTTCACTTTCGGTGTGCGTAATTAACATGATATGGCAACATGGAGCATTTTCTTGCATATGTACAACATAATATATGATCTCCACTAAAACTATTAAGAATAGCACCAAAATTATACAAATGTTGCGGTATCTCTGAAAAAAAAAACAAAAAAACAAAAACAAAAAAAACAAAAAAAAAAAACAAACAAAAAAACCCCCAAAAAACGAAACCCCCCAAAAAACAAAAAAAAAACAAAACAAAAAACACCCCCCCCCCAAAAAAAACCAAAAAAAAAAACAAAAAAAAAAAAAAACAAACAAAAAAAAAAAAAAAAAACAAACAAACACACACACACACACACACACACATTTTATTCAGTACGGACTATCACGGAGATTGACTAATTATAATGCATACCGGTGCACTAGCTGTTCGTTCACCAGGGACATTCCGAATGTTTTGTAATACCTACTGTCGATATGTCACTAAATTTTGGTACTTACGTGACATGAAAAAAAAAAGTACCCGTGGACTTGAATGATAGGGTTTCATCATGCTAGATTGTTGAAAGTAGGCATTTGCGCATGCTTGACCATGCGCAAACTTACTTGAACTATCTGTCCGCCAATCACGGCGAGAATCTCGCTGAAACTGGGCGAGAATGTCACCATCTTCTATTTTTAGATTTTTATCGCAGATTTGGTAAATATATGCAACATGAAGCCAATTTGAAATAGCATGATGATATTGACGAGGTTCTGACGTTTCCATTGATACCAATCATGCCTGGAACCGCCGAGAGAATCGTGCGAAGTTTGAGGCCGAAAAGTACGCAATTTTACTGCTGTTTTTGCGGATTGTTATTTGGCAAATATGCCCAAACAATTGATTAGATGTTAGTTTAGAAGTCTGTATGAATAAAATTGTCACATTTTCGGAACAAAAGTGTTTATGCAGCAAAAACTTGAGGTTTGATTGACCGGAAATGCTCATACGATATATTTACGTAAATAAACGTCCATATGGATGCCACGATACTGAGCATATTGCTTGTGAGGGGCGATCTCAAGATTAAATTCAGCGTGATAGACAAGTAGCCCCCATAAAGTAAATAGCAGAGGAACAGTTGAAAACTTCGCCGTTATCTTCATAGAACTTGTTCGTGTCACTGCTAAAAAATTGCGCTGCTTTATACTCCAAATCTTCAAACAGAGCTGACGATCTTGCGTCAGTGAACCGATCATTATTTATAACATTATTAAAAGCGTACGACACATTTTACCCCACCACCCACCACCCACCACTCACCCCCAGTGTCCGGTTTGTATGCTTGTGAAAATGAAAATGTTGAACCATCGAACCATCCCTAAACAATGTACTGCATATGACTGATTGAAAGTATGTTATAAAATGGTTTGATAAACAGGCACGTCATTCTTTAATCATTTGTAAAATACACATACACAAACATGTATACATACATACATACATACATACATACATACATACATACATACATACATACATACATACATACATACATACATACATGTGTGAGGGAAACGCAACCAATGTTGGTTACGTTACTTCATTGTGTTCCATGTTATTTTCTTCTTAGTGTTTGAGATGCACAAGATTTATAAGTTAGATCTCGAGGAAACATTAATGTTTACATGAAACTCTACGAATATATCTTCCTCTAAACAGAAGTACGGTCATCACTTGCATCCTTTTCCTCGGTGTCTTGCTGCAAACTTTTAATGCATTTGTGTCAACCAACATTGGGTGCATATTAAGACAGGCGGCGTTCCGTACACAAGTTTCAATAGTTTGTTGGAGACGAAACCCCTGCTGTATGTAGCGTGATAACCTATATTAATATAATTTATATGTCTATTGTTGCCTTCATGCACAAGGTGTGAACAGGTGATAAGCGGTATTTTGTGACGAGGCACTCATTTTGCTCTCGAGGGTTTTGCAAGGGTTGTTATCCAAAACACACCGTAGCCGCTCGCGACGAAAATATGTGGCAAGTGATTTTTGCGATATGAGTGAACTGTAAACCATTCCAGGACACAGAGAGATTATGTTAACCGTCGATTTACCATTTGGTGCCTAAGCCGGGAAGCATGGTTATCATCCTGGAGATACCTTCTACTCAGCCCGACATGTGAGGCGACCATACACCTCCAGGTATCGATGGCCTCATACAACGCTGAAGATGAAAGATAATGCCCTGCCAGAAACAACCAAGAGGAACGACTGTCAAAACTAGAAAAGACGATTTGCTTCAAAGCAAATCTGTCTGTGTGCCTTCAAAAGTTGTAAATATTAAATGCTACAACTTTTACCCTTTGGTACTTCACATTACATTAAGCTTATGGCTGCATGCAAATTTCAAAGTCCAAATGACCATGACCTTTGACCTCTACAGGTCACATGTAAATTGCGCAGTGTTACAATACCAACAATTTAAGCCAAACATGAACCAAATCGTATGAAAATTGACCAAGTTATGGTAAGATGAATTTTTTTAAAGGGCGAATGACCTTCACCTTTTCCCTTTTGAGGCTACATATTCTTATTAAAATATGCAGTGTTGCAATACCTACAATTTGAGTCCAACATGATTCGAATTGGATGGAAATTGGCCAAGTTATGACTGGATGAAAATTTCATTATCCAAATGACCTTGACCTTTGGAGGTCACATGTAAATTTTTAAAATGTGCAGGGTTACAATAGCTACAATTTGAGCCCAATATGATCACAATTGGATAAAAATTGAGCAAGCTATGGCTTGAAGAAAGCCACAGTGGAAAGTGGCCTTTGACCTCGAGATGAACTCTACCCGAGGTGAATTTTGACCTCAAAAATGACATTTTCGCTTAAAATTGACCTTTGACCTTGACATGATCATGACATTTGAAATGACCTTTACCTTGCTATGATCGAATTCCTACACTCGGAACCACGTCTACTATAGTATAAAAAATATTGAAGATTTACAATTTTAATTAGCTCTCATTTCCATAATTTTGAAAAGCATAACCTCTTATTATAATGAGGCCAGACTTTATCTATAGAAGTATTAATGTGCCAAGTTTGAAGTTTCTACATGTAATACTTTTCAAATGAAATGTCGGACAAATTTGCCTGTAAAGAAAGAAAGAAAGAAAGAAAGAAAGAAAGAAAGAAAGAAAGAAAGAAAGAAAGAAAGAAAGAAAAATAGAAAGAAATCATAGAAAAACAATATGTCTGTGTTGGCACACAGACATAATTAGCTGAAAGTCAGCATGTTCGTTTTCTTTCTTTCGTTCTTTTTTCTTTCTTTATTTTGTTCGTTCTTTCGTCCTTCTTTCCTTTTTTCTTCTCTCTCTCTCTCTCTCTCTCTCTCTCTCTCTCTCTCTTCCATCCTTTCTCTTTTTCTTGATAAGGAAAAAAATCCCAAGCATATAAAAGATTTTGTTGAACAAGTGAAACCCGACAGAGAATTTGTATCGAAATATTTGGCCCCTGATACGTGTAATATATATTGCAACTGTTGCCGGGACCGGTAATATAGCAGGTGGATGTGATGTGCTGGTGGATGTTTGATTGAATAATATTCCATAAGCTTATTTCATGATTAAAGATTCCCTTATGTTCTTCAACTGCATCACGCGATTGTGATTCGTAAAATATGGTTCTAACATTGAAAATAAATACGCGAGGAAAAGCAAACACCGGATGGAAAATTAATTTAAACCTGGGGGTGGGGACCTTAGGTCCATGGGCACTATCGCCATACTGTGCGTTATCCTCATGTTGTTCGTTACTAGTCATCATTATATTGTACCTTCACACCTTGAGGAATCCCATGTTAAACGTTGCCGCCATATTGTACCTTCCCGCCTTATTGTGCAGTGTCTCCATGCCATGCGTCATCACCGTTTTGCGCCTTACCGCTTTTCTGTCCGGTAACCCCATGCTGTGCGGTACCACTCTGGTGTACCTTAAAGCTTTTCGTGCCGTTTCCATGTTGTATGTAACCACTATTTTGCACGTTACATGAGATTGCGCAATATATGTTACCACCTTATTGTACGTATTTGTCTGGCACGTACAAGAGTACTATAAACATCAAAAGCCATAAAACGTATACCATTTGACGGTGGAAATGAGGACCAGGACATAATGAACAACACGCTTTGTATGCCTATATTTCTAAGCAAATCGTAATAAATGCCATTCATATCATATATAGTTTCTCTCGATGGTTTGAATTGTTTATGCACCCAAACAATGTCATACAAAAGAAGCACCAAACCTACCACGGAGTCTTCTATTTTAGATTACGTTTAAAGCGTTGTGCACATGTCGGATGCTAAATATTCAAGGATAATGCTACATTTTTATAGTGTCTACCAGCAAGACTTTTTATCCACCAGCAGTGAGACAGCAGATTATTTCTTGATCCCAGGATGTGACAAATGGACTTTATCCAGTTGTAGAAGGAGGGCGGGGGAAGATTTTCTGATGGGGGGGGGGGGGGGGGAGGAACCTTAACTCCGGCAATCATACAACACTAAATCATCCTCAGTTATTTTCTTTTGCCTACATCAATTAAAACCAGACATGTGCCTCCTCCCAACATCGCACTGACATTATTTGCCTACTGGAAATGACAGCATCAAAGTTTGGCTAATGCAGAAATGGGGGAAGTGGCGGGAATATACCAGAGTAATAACCATGTGTTGAATTGTGGGAATGAAATATAGATGTGGTCAACTATTTGGCAGTAAGATTGAAATCAATGGCAAGTGCCCTAGTTCATATAATCTGATTTACAATGTATGTAATAAACAAACAATGCATACATTCAAATCCAAACTTCCCAGGCACACCTGAACTGAATCGTGAGTCGATGCAGCAAAATGAAAAAATGTAATCTGAGCAATGTCAACATTGGCACAACTAAAGTGAAGCCAGCCGAGAGATAAAGCGTTTTTTGTTTGTTTGTTTGTTTGTTTGTGTTTTTTTTTTTTTTGGTTCTTTTTTATTATTATCATTTTTGTTTTCATTTTTATTTTTGGGGACCTGAATTTAAGCATTGGCTGTAAAATATTATTTAAATAACACTCCGATTTGTGGCATTGATGTGTATAGACTTAAGTTACTTTGACCTTCAAGACAAATATAACGATACAAAAGTGACGTTTATGAAAAAGTGCTCCTTAGAGTTTTTTCTTCCAAAAATATATTTTAAAAAAACGCCAAGATAACGAACATAAACTCTTAAACATAAGAATGAATGGCTTACTTTTTGTTGATTAGTTCACAAGGAAATAATGTATCGCCCAACATACTGTTTAATCATTAATTTTTGCTAGCGATACATATTCCCGAATTTTCCCGAGGAAACCCAGTTCGGGAATATTAAACTCGGGAAAAGTGTCTCCGTACAATCGGGAGAACAAAACTCGTGAAATTCTGATTTGGAGTGTATTCGGGATTTTTTTTTTGCCCGGGAATATAACTGATTATACAATATGTATTTAAAGTAGCGCAGAATATTTAGTTAAGGGTATATATCAGGTTACGCGTGAGTCTTACAAATGACTTAATAAAAGTCTGAAAATACGTTAAAAGTACCATAAACTATATATTTCCTGAAAGCTAATAAATCTGGGAATAAGTTGATAGCATTTTCATTTTTACAAGTTCTTCTGTGTTGACACAACAATCAGGTAAAGTGATCATAAAAAAATCACACAATTATTAAATCTACTTTTTTATTTTGAGCTTGAGCATGTGCATTTCTGTTGCAAAAGCTAGCAGACATGATTTTCTTCACAAACGTGTCTCATTTTTGTCATTGTTTGCGCTATTGTGGAGATACTCCCGTTTAAAGTTGAAAAGATGACATTCCATTCTTACATCAAAGGTTTTGACTTTTGGCTCGCTGTGGAGGGAAAACCACTCAACATAGAAAAAATCTGAGACACTTTTTTAAAGATTATATTCTTGTGAACAGTTTGTCACAAACCCCAGGTCTTTATGAGCAAAACTGACGAAGTTGATTCCACAAGAAGTTGAGAAACAAAGGCCAGGAATGATGCCGAGAAAAACGCTTTCAAAGCAAATGCCGACTTCGATAGGACTCACGCTATTCTTTGGGCCTTTGATCGCAATGACACCTTGGTATTCCGTTACGCACTCCTACCTGTTGAGTAAATGGACAAGTTTGGAGCATCAAACTTCAAAGAATGCTTTATTTTAGAGGTTTTACATCCAAAAATGTTATAATCATGCTCATCTGTCACTTTGGATTCCATGTTGGGGTTTCTCAAGTTTAACCTGATTGGCCGACAAATGACTGACAGGTGGTTACGGGGCAACCGGGTTCTACGATGTTTGCCGTCTTGCGTGGGGCCCAGTATAGGTGTCAGTAAATCGGAACTTCAGTCTCAGTTCAGAAAGTTTCTATCAAGTTCACAGGATCGTTGCTTACATTTGTGTGATTAGAAAGTGCTATTGCAAAGATGCCGAGAAAGAAAAAACCTAGGGGCAGACCGATGCCTGCGTCAGTTGCAAGTGAACTCAAAGCGTCTGATCTAGGATCATACTACAATCAGTTCCTTCCAGTGGAGACGACCCTGCAACCCGACGTGAGCCTCACGGAGACCCCGGGCGAGTCTGGCATTGCATGGTCAGGGTCGAACGAAGTCGCGGCCAAGGTCACGGATACTGATTCGGTGAACACCACAACATCCACAAGCCAACCCGGTCTGGACAAACGCTTCTGCAGTGCTAGTGCCCAGAAACTCGGAGACTTTGTGGTCCACGAGGCTAGATCTACAGATTGTTGTGAACAAGGAGATGTGAATGAACAGCCAGAAGGATACCGATTATGGGACTGTTCTCAGTTGCAGGCTTGTATTGATGCCGCTGCTGTGTGTGCAACTTGTAAAGTTGGAACTCTGAAACTGAGCGAAAGAACAAGTATTGGAGCAACAAGAGGATGGAAGTCTGAGTTTATATGGATATGTTCAAACGACAGTTGTACACAAAGCGATAATGCGGTTTGCCTGCCCAGCTGATCGTAGTCTGCTTGTGCGGAGCGTGCGCAGAAGCGCTCACACCTGCTGTATGTAAATGAGGCTCCTGTTGGATTCCTGCAGGGTGGAGCTTAGAAGCTTAGCTAGTCCCCAGACGAAGCCACACCAAACAGTGAGAACCAGGCCCAATACTTTTGCCAAAATTCACAATTTTCCTTTACACAACCTGAAATCTGATTTCGGCATACAAAACTTAAAGGAAAAGTGCATAACATGTGTGAAAATAGCAAAAATGATGGTTTAACCCATTGTAACCTGATATATATCCTTAATGACTTTTTAGTGGTTAAGAAACACGACAATAATTGCGCCCTTTTTACAAATCCAATAGTCAAAACATGTCTGAAATACACATGTGCTTTCTCTTGCAAGGATGGTAATGATACCATTCTTCATCATCATCATCATCATCATCATCATCATCATCATCATCATCATCATCATCATCATCATCATCATCATCATCATCATCATCATCATCATCATCATCATCATCATCATCATCAATCAAATAAAATTAATAAGAAACATTCATGTAGCATGATTTGGAGAGATAAAACGCTACGAGATACGATTACTCATAACTCTATCATCAAAAGCCCGTAAATGTTTTACATTCAAAGGAAACGAAAAACAGATAAATATTGGTTAGACCTATGTTTATGGCAAATTTTGACATGACAAATGTGGCGTATGTCTGGGGGCATTATGTATCACATTTCGAAAACATGCATTATATTCCCCCATCAGTTACCGCGACGTACCCGTGTCTCATCGCGCACTTCATATCTTCTAAAGATCCATAGGTCGAACAATATATCAATCCAAAAAGAAGACTCATCTGCCTCGTAATTCTATACGCTGGTGCTTCCTGTGGTTTCTGTGTATGGTCGCTCCTTGTTGTAAAATGAAACACAAATGGAACTACCTCATGGCAGCGGCTGACAGCCACGGGGGGTGGGGGTGGGGTGGTACTTCCATGTAGGATTGTACTGGATATGTGCCGCGGGATAGGGCCTATTTTCATTACTCCCAGGATAAGAAAAGGCTCCCAAAATGTACACACCTGGATTAGGATAGGGGTAAAAATTAGGATGCACGAATGCAGCTCTCCTGTTAACATATTACAGGATTAAGAAAGGGCACCTTTTCGCATCTGGGGTAGGATTAAGATAAGGTAATGCATAAAAATGTCCGAGGCACACACCCACCCGTATGTGCCCCCCCCCTCAGGCTAACAGCATCATAAGGAAAGTTGTACAACAATTGATTAATTTATGAATAGGTGCGTTCATAACCTAGTACATTACCCAAATATTCTACGCTACTTTAAATTCATACTGTATTATCATTTATATTCCCGGGCAAAAAAAAAAAAAAAAATCCTGAATGCACTCCAAATCCAAATTTCGCGAGTTTTGTTCTCCCGATTTTATGCAGGCATCATTCCACATTCAATCTGCTACAATTTTCCCGAGTTTAATATTCTCGAACTCGGTTTCCTCGGGAAAATTCGGGAACATTTATCCCTAGGGAAAATTTATGATTAAACAGGAGATGAATGAATCTTTATTGACTGCGCTGTTACACAAAATACAGCAATATGTCAAATATACAACATGTACACATGTAGAGTATGAAAAAAAAAGAAAATCACATTAAAACTGCACACAATCAAAAGCAAAATGTAACAAAAAACAGTACAGACACGTACAGCACAGTAGAGTACAATTAATACAAAAGATTTACATAAATCACTAATCACTTGAAATGAAAATAGAATGCAGCCATCAAATTTTGAGATGAATTATCGGATAATGGTAAAAGTTATACTACCTTTGTCGGTTTGCCTTTCGAAACGCAGTTGCTCCTAGAATTTTTGGCGATATATTATTTCCTTGTGAACTTATCAACAAAAAGTAAGCCATTTATTCTTATGTTTAACCGTTTATTTTCGTTATCTTGGTGGGGATTTTTTTAAATACAATTTTTTGGAAAAAAACTCCTGTTCGTGCACTGTACAGCTGAGCTGCTGTATGCACATGTATTGCACAGTTATACTTCAAAGGTAAATAATAGGTGTTATATGGGTTGTTTAAATCTCTGAGCGACCTTGATGTGACTTTAGTTGTTGAAAGGTGGCCTTCCAAAACAGCCCTCTTGCACGAGAAGCAAAACAGCGATTACACTGTACTTTTAAGTCAAGATGTACTAATCAGAGTGCATTGGCAATCCCTGTATTTTGCAAGCCTGAGTTGCCAAGATAAGCTATGGGCGATAGCCAGTCCGACACGGCTCATCTTTGCTTTGGCGTGCCCTCTCGCCGGGGTAGCCAGCTGGTCAATTGATTCCATCCACCTAAGACTGCGAGATTGACATCAGCTTATCCTCGCCTTGGATAACTCGTCGGCAACGAGCGTTGTAGCATGCTTCAGTTGTGCATCAAATGATGTGCTAAAACAAGTAAAGTGACTAAAAGTTTTGGAGAAGACCTAGTACAGTTTGATACCCTAAGTCAACATATTGGCGTTGCGGGGGGGGGGGGGGTTATTTGCTAACTTTTCCTATTAATTGACCTGTTAAGGGCAAAACAATGTGTACAGTATTCAACACTGTCATCCCAACTATTTGATAGAATTTCGAATATTTGTAATCTAATGTTGTATTTGCTTAAGTCTGTGCTCTAAATCTGAACATCACACAATGGAAAAAAACAAACTTTTTGTCTGTCTCCTGTGTGATTTGAACTCTCGAACTTTTGCGCCATAGGCAAGCCAACAGCAAAGTCCAACATCAGGCGTTGGTACAGTAGGAAAAGTCAGAATTAGCTGTAATGTGTGCATTCGCCCCAATACACAACTGGATACACAAACATTTGGAGGGCTAGAGCTGTGTATTCCCATAAGTTTGTATGTTCAAACAACCTTGACTAAAAAGTAAACTTGTCACTTATGTAGCTGTGGTTATACGGTTTTTCTGAGGTATGTCGTTATGCATTTAGATTTACTGTCTGGAATTTGGTGTTTCTATGTGCAGTAGTTTTCATGTTATTAAGTTACAAAATACAATGTAAGTAAAGGGAATACACATCCCTAGCCCTCCACTGACTGCAGTGCCCTTTTTGAGGCAGTTCTTGAACCTTCTGTTCTTGCCCGTGCCTTTTAAAAACAAAAATGTTGACTGAGGACCGAGGATCATGTCGAAGTCCAGGACTCTCTAAGTTTCTATTCGAATGTGATAATATGTTAATGAGTTTTTAATTTAGACTTGGGCAGTGACTAGAGCGGCTATGGAGCGTAGTGAGATAGGATTACGGTGTGTGTGTGTGTGTGTGTGTGTGTGTGTCTGTGTGTGTGTGTGTTGAGAACTACACGAAAGATCTGACGCTCTTGCTGCTGTCTGTTCAAAGGCGGCTGTGGCTCGCACATTGACCTGTCGGACATTTCCTTAGACTGACAAGTTTGATTATGTCCGTATGTCCGAGAAAATGAAACTTTAATACAGTTTTTTTTTTTTTTACGTAGGAGAAATGGCCTACAACCCAGAGAAACCACTAGACTGACAGCAAATGATAAAAACAAATGCTTCCATTGAGCCATTCTTTTTAGGAATGCAGATCTGGTATATGTATTTCCCATTTTCGGCCGGTGTGATTGGTGCCGAAGGTTACTGGTTGAAGACCCGACCGTTCCGTGGTCACAAAACATATATTATTTCCGGTGCTCCTTTGATGTAGGTGGACTCACATATGTAGACTCCCCGATCTGGGAGAACTCCGAACACAGTACTAGAACTTGCCATGTCGATTTAGGCATTCACGTACACCGGCCTCCATTGAACCATTGTTTTTGGAATGGGAATTAGGTGCAGTTGGTATGTACGTTTCCCATTCCCCGCTAGATGACTGATGACGACGGTTGCCGTTTCGAGACCCGACCGTCCCGTGTCACCAAACATGTAACACTTTGGTCAGCCTCCTGTGAGATTAAAACCCTCGACCCCTGGTACCAGCGCCCAGCCAAATGTAAAGTCAAACACTCTGACCTCTGAGCCATCAGGACCCTACCCTCCCCCCCCCCCGCCCCCAAAGCCGGTTGACTGAGGACCAGTGGTGAAGTTGTAGCGGGTGTGGCGCTTGTAGATTAATTTGGGAACTTCATAGACTGACAATTTTAATTATGTCTAAGCAAGTGCCACCCCAATAATATTCTAAGTCGGAGCAATGGCCCACAGTGCAATGCCCTTTCTCAGTTTACAGGAACAAGGTCAAGTGCAAACGTAAATATGGTTCAATCTTCTAGTTCAATCTCTTATGCGCAGATCCGCACTTACAATTTCGCCACGCATGTCCCAGCCCACCGATAGCACTTCTAAGGACGTTTAGCTGCGTGCTTCCTCTCAATGATTTTTTTGTTGATACTGGACGTCACCCAGAGGAACAAAACATTTTTAAGATCGCTTCCCAATCCAATGGATTTCATTGGTCAATACTCCCAAAACTGCCCCTTAATTCCAAAAACCTATTAGTTCAAAACTTTATGACTATCTTATTTAAATATAATACTTTTTGTACCACCCCTAAACAATTTAAATATTGTTCACGTTTCATCCCGTGAATTGCTGACATAGAAATCTGCTGCCACCTGTGTGTACTGCTTTTCAGTATCACGTCAAATCAACTGACATCAAAAGAAAAAATATTATATCCAGGAATGGTTCCCAGGATTTTATTGTTTTTTCTGACAACCCCTTCCGTGACTTTTGTAGCAATTTATAGAAGGAAAATGAACAACCTGTCAGGACTAAATAAAAGATTTTATGAAAAAAAAATATATTATGCTATTTCATGACTAACCATTGAATTCGATCCTGGACATGGATATCTATTTTAATTTTCTCCTGATTTCAACTAGAAAAAAACAACTTTGTGTGACTTCTGCGAGAAAAATGTGAAAATCCTACCAAGTCAGAAAGAATGCTATAAAATCACAAAAAATTCCAATCCTGAAAAAAAACTCTATGGATACAAATCTATGGATGTGTAGTAATCAGAAAATATATAGGTTTAATGTACTTGTGCAAAAAATCAATTGGGTAATTGGGACCAAATCTGCTATTCTCACTGGGCACTAGCTTCACAGCTTCCACCTGAATCGCTAGGCGGCGGTAGTGGTCTCAGACCTCACGTAACATTTCGAGATTAAGTATCATGCTGTTCGACTCATATGTTGATTCTCAGCCGCTTGTTTTCACGCGGCATGGCGTATCTTATATCAAAAACGGTCATGCTGTGCAATACGAAATTGCATAAGCATGGATTGACACTAGTATCCCCACACCTATGATGCTAACATATGGTGTTATTAATTAAAGTGTGTGTGTGTGTGTGTGTGTGTGTGAACACACTTTTTGGTTTTCCTGAAATTCATTCATTCTTTCTTCCTTTATGTCTGGGTGCCAGCTCAGACATATTGTATTTCTTTGCGTTCTTTCTTTCTTTCTTTCTTTCTTTCTTTCTTTCTTTCTTTCTTTCTTTCTTTCTTTCTTTCTTTCTTTCTTTCTTTCTTTCTTTCTTTCTTTCTTTCTTTCTTTCTTTCTCTCTCTCTCTCTCTCTCTTTCTTTTTTTCTTTCTTTCTTTATTTCTTTCTTTCTTTCTTTCTTTCCATGGCACCCAAATTTGTCCGGAGCTTTTCTCAGACACCATTATTCCGAAAAGCACTAAACCTGCCATGATGACTGACATACCAATGAAATTTTGCCATTTGGTTCGGAATAGTCATGATGATTAAATTATGCGAATGATGGTAATTGAAATTTTAAAAGCTCCATATCTTCAAAAATATTATAGGTAGACACAAAGATCTAACTTACACATCTAGCAGCATTTGGAACTTTAAGTCTTCAATATCTTCAAAACTATTATAGGTAGAGATGTCATTTCAACTTTTTCTTGGGATTTATTGACCGTTGCCCATATCATAATGGATCTAAAAGAAAAGTTGTAGCAATTTAAAATATGCTAATTGGCAGTATTCCAAATTTTCAATCTTGATTATCTTCTACACTATAATAGATTCCAAGTCATTCCAACTTCTACTAGGGGGTTGTTTACCGTTGCGCACCTAATGAATTAAAAACAAAAGTTACAGCAATTCAAATTATGCACGCTCACTCTCACACACAGCCACAGCGAGAAAGAGAAAGAGAGAGAGAGAGAGAGAGGGAGAGAGAGAGAGAGAGAAAGAGAAAGAGAGAGGCACGCGCGCACACTTACACACATGTATGCATACATATATATGTATGTATGCGTGCGTGCGTGCATGTATGTATGTGTGGGTATGTATGTTGTATGTGCGTATGTACGTATGTATAATGTTTATAATATAATGTGTATAATACAGCAAGCACTTGGCCATATGTGGCGAACATATGCGCCCCGACACAACACGATGTAGAGTTAAAATGGAGAAAAAATACCCCACAAAAATAAACAAAAAATAATCTAAATGAAACTCTAAACAAAGCAAGGCAAATTATAAATAAAATAAAATAATTATGAAAGTTCAGCTACGCATAAATTCTGAACTGCTTTAAACAGTGGAGTTTGTTATTCACATACTGTTGTATGTGAGGGAGTTTTCCATATTCTGTCTTTTATTCCTGATTATACCATCTACCGCAAGTATTTCCAAGTATTTCCAAAGCCTTCACGGAGTGGCTAAACATTAAATTGCGAGCTGTAGTCACTGGGCACAGTACCCAACCAATGTACTTCCCGCAACCTAGAAGTAAATCTCGGAACTGGTTTAACACACACACACACACACACACACACACACACACACACACACGCACACACACACACACGCACACACGCACGCACACACACATATATATATATATATATATATATATATATATATATATATATATATATATATATATATATATATATATACATATCGTTATTTATGCATTTGCCTTCGTATGTCAATATGAAACATGTTAATATGTGCTCTTAGCTTTACGTCATGTGAAAAAACAGTAATAATTGGGACATGTCCGTTAAAATTGGGAATGTCAGTAGTTACAAGTCATTCATACTAAAAACACTGCACTTAAACCAACCCAAATACTTGTGTAAGTATTTGTAATTACTTCGGTGACAAGCTTATTTACTTAAGCAAGTTTTGAGGCAATAGGTATTTACTCTCTCGGGTAATCAAGTCCCTTTGGTACACTCATTGTTAAGAAAATTTGCCACCGTAGTAATAAAACATAAATGACATAATTGCTGCCAATGAAAGCGTTTTTAGTCTGTGGATATCTTTGACGTCCCCTTCAATATGAATAAAATTATCCCTAAAGCATTACGTATTGAACACGCCTCACAGATACCGCTAAAGGAACTTGCATCTCTAATATGTTTGAGGTGGGTTTGTTCCACGGTTTTGGACAACTTGTGTATGTATGTATGTATGTATGTATGTATGTATGTATGTATGTATGTATGTATGTATGTATGTATGTATGTATGTATGTATGTACGAATGTGTGTGTATATATATTTGCAGCATGCATGTATTTATGCGTGTGTGTGTGTGTGTGTGTGTGTGTGTGTGTGTGTGTGTGTGTGCATGGTACGTTCTTGGATCATTATATGACCATAATATTTCATAAAAATGGTCAAATAAGAGTGCGTCTACATGGTAAACTAGTAGTTTGGAATAAATATAGCAAAAGTATACTGTCATCAAATTTGAATACAAATCCAGCCTTCTGTTTGGAAGGAAAACACACTCTTTCACAATGAAGCTCTGCATTTATAAGAAAAATTCACGTATTTAGCTAATTCGTCATTTACCACGTTCATATTTATTCATTATTATGTGGGTTGTCTTTGCTGAATATTTAGCTCAGACAAGAAGCCGTACTCAGAGAAACATGAAAGGGTATAGGCTCAGAAAATGTTCTCAGTAGTTACCTGCTGAAGACCCTTTAATTTATTTGGGCTAATACAGCCTTTGTCAAAATTTTACAGAGGAACGTGTGCAATATGGACAATAGTACTTCCATAGGTGTATAGGTTAAACAGGGACAGGTTAGCTTGTGGAGAGTAAAGAGTTCGGACAACGGAATGGGGTAATGACTACTAGGAAGTGGTTCTTGACAAAAAGACACAAATACAATGGGAACATTTACGATTTTTCTTTTGGAACAAAGGAATATGAGGTCCTTTTACTAACAATTCATGAAATCACTAAGGGAAGCAACATCAAAACAGATTTTTTGGAACACTACCGAGGGCTCTCTATTTTGGATACATGGGTAAAAGTTCCCCCGCTTAGCCCCCCCCCCCCCCGCAGTAGAGCGATGGACTCTGGATATCCCAGTAGAGCCCAGCTGCAGAAAGTAAGCTCGCTATGCGACAGGTATGAATGAGGTCATGGTGGCCCATCAGCTGGTCACCAAGTTGAGCTTTATGTACAACGTGCTCAATAGAATTTTATTATGGGGTCAATTCTCTGTGATTTTGATGCCCAAGCCACACCTACTCATTACAAAATCGCCACTTTCACATTTTCCAGCCTGGTAAACCTTAGTAAAATAGATCAGCGATATCATATAACCTGTTAGTATTAGACGTGATCTACATATCCTTTAATGCGGCATGTCTAAATCAATTAATTGTTGAGATACGGGATTTAAACCGTTCATAACACTGTGACTCATAATCCCCGGCCGATTATAAGTGATGTCACAAGTGAGACATACATCCGAGATGCTCACCTCCTCCAAAGTTTCATTTTATTTATGAAGAACCATAGAAAATTGACGATGCTAGACTGGTCACAAGATTCCGTCATTTTCTCCCCTTTCTAACATAATATTGCAGGTGACGCCACCGATATAAAAAAGACGTACATTTCCATACACTTCGTAAGTCCCACAAGTTATTATGGGCTAACTAAAACACCTTGGGGTGCAGAGCGTTCACAGAATTTTCACATTGTGGCCTTTATTTTTGTAGCAGCCATATATGTTCTTTATCTTCAACTTAAATTAGCCTTTCAAAATGTGCAACCTTCATCCAGCTGCCCATACATAATTTGTTTGCTCAAATCGGGGTACAACCTTTCGAATCTGGAGTGATCAAGAAGACGAGGATGGAGGGAGTGATGGTGAAGCGGAATCTGCTCCTGATGAAGACACAGAGAATCCAGTAAGGGTAGTCCATTGAGGACAATGTTGGGATGACAAGTTGTTGGATTTTCATGTTTTTTGCGAGGCTGTGCTGAATGATACATGGAAATCCAACAATGAGTGATCCCAACGTTATCCAGTATGGGTCACCCATTCTGGACGTTCTTTCCCTATATCTGAAAAGGGAAAATGCACTTGGAGAGTTCTATCGGAGAAATAAGTTTAAAAACGACGCCATTTTGAAAGTGGAATGAGTCAGTATTTTATTAAATGCACCATGGCTTCTCATTGGCTGGTCTACTATTTGAAACAAATGAGTGACAAATCAAATGAAAGATCACAACTAAAACCTCATCCTTCATACTCATGTACATAGGATAACCCATTCAGGATCAGCTTCAGACATAGGAGAGAACTCAGTATTCAATCTATTCATCATGGAAGTACTGGATGACATGTAAAATGATTACAACACTGAGACAGAATCATACATGACTGAGGGAATAGCGGCAAGTGAAGCCAAAGATGGGGCTTGTGACGCCATACCTACGAGATTTGCTCAAGTCCCAATTACAACATACACTGGGTGGTAGGAAAACCTGTATGATCTTTAGATAAACACATTTCACAACACTATCAACTAAATCATTGATGAACTCACAGATGATAAAGACACAGGCTGGCCGGAGGCTATGCTTGCAGTACTGAAGAAACGAAACTTCTGTAAGTCATCCAAGGCTATGGACCAGATGAAAATACAGACTATAGGAAGCCACGTTAATGTTCCTTGAAAGATTGTGCTGCTCAGCAATCGTTGACTTGAAAAAAAAAAACTGTGTTGATCAACATACGGTGACTTGAATATGCGTTATCAGAATGCATAAGTATATTAAACAAAAAAAAAAAAGGTACAGAGGTTTCTTCCATCACTCCATACGGTCTAAAAATACTTTAAATAGAGTGGTCCATGTCGTCCTGATCATAACAAACTTCTAGACTTTGTATCGTTGGAAAAAGTAGTAACAGGTCGCCTTTTTCATAACATGGCTCACGGGAGGATGGTTACCCTCCGTCAGAATGGTAGGTTGTGGACTAAAACCCCGATTGGAATATGAGACTAAGAAACCGAAAAACATGGTATTAGCCTGGTCGCTCTCGTTGCAGAGACTGAGGAACAAGCCAAAGCCATCTGGAAGGAAAAACAAAAAGAAATAAACAGAGATCTGCACAATTTGCTTTGCCAAAGAACGGAAAGAGACAGAATGCCATCCTTGGAAAACGACTAAGCAAGATCACAAAGAAAGAACCATATGTGATTCGAAGAGCCCAGTATGGGAAGAACTAACCAACGGTGGATATACTGAAAATATGTGTCATACCAAAAGACACTGTGCTAAAATTATGTGTGACAACAAGTAAATATATTGCACATTGTATGACGTGTCAAAAATGGTTGTTTGTTGACATCGTGGTAGTATTTATGATAATGGCGTTTTTGACTCATTTATTTGATTTAGTTAGTTTTATGTTTAATTTTGTTTCATTTTGTTTTTTTTGCTATTCTTTTGGTGATGTATATTATTTTCGATATGAGCTTTGTACGTTTAACTTTTAATTAGTCCTTATTCATTTGTGAAATTTTCACTTATTTTTATTATTTTGGGGTTTCACATGGCTACATAAAACAAATACTGAGATACTTTAGTGGTATACACACACACACACACACACACACACACACACACATATATATATATATATATATATATATACATATATATATATATATATACATATATATATATATATATATATATATATATAACATGATTTTGATCTCCGTTCTAACAATATCATGTAAAAGATACGTTTCATATTAAACTTCTGAGTTCGGTTGGCAATGATTTTGGGATGCCACTTTTGTTATTTTGGAACACTTCTTTCGACACCGCCGATAGCCGTTCTGCCCGTTATTTCTCATGTAGAAAAAACAAAGGAATACAAAGGAATGTCTCTTTCTTTTGCACTTTAGACAGCAACTCAACTTTCTTACATAATAAGCAGACTGTTTCAACCATTTTAAACAACCTTCGCTGGCAAATCGAGATCAATATATACACATTTGACGAAAAACTGAACGGAAACAGCACTGCCTGCAGTTTCTGTGTCGGGTCAATCTGCTTTGTGAATGAAGAATCTGGCCAACATTGTGTATCAAATACAAAGAGAAACTTGACAAACCAAATCTGTAAACCCAATTACTGTTTGAACACTATTACATATGTCAATACGGATGGGTCTTCCCTTTATCGTGCAAGTCAGCAAAGTTGAGGTTTTGACTTATTTTTTCGGTCTTGTTCAAGTATGAGAAATGGAATGGAGTAAAAAGTGGACAAGCCCCCGTATGAGAGGGTTTGTCCACTCAATCATGCATTACGATTAGTGTCAACGAAGCCATATTTCTGCGCCTTTAATATAATGTATGGTGACGTCCCACGCGATGCCTTTGTGTGGGGATTATTGACACGGTCTGTGGCTTGGCTTGTCAAGACATGTTATGTCCAAGTACCCGTGGCTGTGTCCAGAGGCGGGTTTGTGTGTGTGTGGGGGGGGGGGGGGGAGGGGGGCACTAGTATGCATACATGCGTAAACTTGTACTGGGTGTCTATTCCAATATGTTTGGTACGCATAGATTTTCAAGAAATAATGTAAGGATGTTGGTGTCCACAAAACAGCTGATCTGGTTAAAATATCAAGAATTGTCTCTCAAAATAGCTGATCTGGTAAATATACCTGGACCTTGTCTCTTAAAATAGCTGATTCGTAAATATACATACATACATATATATATATATATATATATATATATATATATATATATATATATATATATATATATATATCTGGCTATGCCTTGACCTGTCCACAGCTCACAGCCTTTCATTTTGATGGGTCGGTGGATGGGTGGATGGGAGGGGGAGGGGTCTGTTGTATTGTTTTCCTCTGATAGGCATAGATTTGATCAAGATGATTGGAGTGTCCTCTTATTATTAAGATTCGTTTGCGCTGACTGAGTAAATATAATCCCCTGTATGCCACACCTCTTACCTGCTTTGTTTATATATATATATTCATTCTCTCTCTCTCTCTCTCTCTCTCTCTCTCTCTCTCTCTCTCTCTTTTTTTTTTTTTTTTTTTTTTTGCTACCCCCAGGTGTTTTGATGGTCACTAATCCTTCCGGACGTTATTGATGTGTGCAGGGTTCACTAATCTCCGCAGTTGGTGTGAAATCGACTACCCTTCCCCGAGTGCAAACCCAACCACTCATAATGAGTCAACCAGAATGCTTCCCCTTCCACCTTGAAGAGGATCTGTCCCCGTGGTTCCTCTGGAGAAGTCAAAAATGCCAATGTCGATAGACAAAGACCGTGCACGTCATATCAAGGACCACTACATCCTTTCAGCTGTCACGTCAGCCAAAATAAACACACTTTTTTATTACTTTGTGAACTTAGTTCTAATTTGGCATTGTCTCTAATAAAACCGCAACCTGGCATAACTTATTAAACGATACTTTAACTTTATTAGGTTTACAGGATCTCTGAAACTACTACGATCTTTTGTTGATTTTAGTTCCAAACCACAAACAAATTTGGAAGACAGTAAAAGATAAAATTGTCCCAAAATCAAAGAATAAAAATTTAGGAGCTATGTATTATTCAAGAGATATTTACTTTTTGACCAATATCTAAAAGAGATCAGTAACTTTGTCGCTCGAAGAAATGTCACGTTTTCATGTATGAGTCCTCACAATCTTCAATTGAAAACTGGCAGACACAGGCATCCTACCAAAGTCCCTTGTCAATATGTGGCTGTGTCGGCAAATTGAAGATGAAAGTCATTTTATTGTAACTTATCCCAAATTCGAAATTCCCCGAATAAAATAGTGGGAAAAAATTATAGAACTATTCTCTAATTTCCATTGTTGCAGTGTGTGAGAAAAGTGTGGATTCCTTATGAAATTGTCAGACTCAGAAATGTCTAAAATTTCCACAGTATTTCTGGCAGATTGTACATCTGTACGAGATAAAACATTATAGCTTATCCGGCTCCCTCCTACAGCACAGTTAGCAGAAATCCATATCCTATAATTCAAAGCTTGTCTGTGGTTATATATTGAAGAAATTTCGCATTGTTTTGTTGCTTTATTTTGCTTGTTTGTCTGTTTGGTTGTTTATTTTATTGTTTGTTATTTTGTTCTTGTTTTTGTTTTTTGCTTGTTTTTTTTATTTGGGGGGGGTGTTTTCTGTGTTTCGGTATTTTGTCTTTTTGGGAGAATTATAGCCTCTCGTTTTTTGTTTAATTTGTTTCTCTTTTTTCTGTTTTGTTTCTTTCTTTTTCGGGAATTTTCGTTTTTTAAATTACTATTGTATATAGTATTGTGTTTTATGGCTATGTATTTCATCAAAAATTAGTACGGCCTGCTTTGTCTGTGCGGAAATACTTGTTGCTGCTGTTGTGTGCGTCCAAATGCTTGCTGTTTTTGTGCTTTGCGTGTCTAAAGATTGTTTAAAATGTACAAGCGCAGCGATCAAGTTCATTTCATTTCACTGCAGATCACGCACCACAAACACGCAAAATGTATAAAATGAAAAAAAAGAATATCCGTTGGCCATCCATAAACAAAGTTTTCAAGAGACTAGAGATTTTCTTTGTGAAACACGCCAAGAAAAAAAGTCATCAAAAACACTGATCACGTGACGAATAAACTTGACAGAGGTCCGCAGAAGGTATTTTCATGCCAAGTCTGAATAGGATCCCGCCGATGGTTATGAACTCGAAAAATCAAAACTGTAGACACAGACAAACAGAGGACCACAAGGTACTTACCTTGCTCAGCTGAATGAATATTTATCAAAGAAAGCTTTTTCTGTATTATCTTAAAATAAATGGCATGTTTTTTCCCCTGAATGTGAAGCAAACGGTCTGGCAAAATAGGCGCCATTGTCTACCTTAACACACACACATATATATATATATATATATATATATATATATATATATATATATATATATATATATATATATATATATATATATTTATATATATATATATATATATATATATATATATATATATATATATATATATATATATATATATATATATATATATATATATATATATATGTTGCAAGTTGCCTGGCGTGGATCATGCAACTAAAGGTAAGACATAGCTACCTTAGTCTCAATTGAGTTTGAAAGACAATTTTTGGTAAGTAAGTAATTAATCTTTGTTTACCTATAGACAAAATACTCAACAGTAAACATAAGGTCTCAGAGCTTTTACAACCAGCTGAGGGGAACATATATATATATATATATATATATATACAACATTTTCAAACTTAATATCAGCTAAAATCCTTGTCATACACTATGGTCACATGAAGAATGACATCTTATTATACTTCTCATTCCTACTAGTTTTCTGAAAGTAATGAACCTCAAGCTTGAGACACCCACATGAGTTCTTGGAGCTCTTGATAACTTTTTGTGAGGAATACGTCTCCGTGTCATATGTTTTTCTCCGACTTGAGTGTATTTGCAAAGCGCATATCGATCTTCAGCGGGAGCTTGAATTTTTGAGTTTCAAAATGGCCTTCAATTGTGTCGACCTGTCAACGCTGGAATTTAGAATGTTTCCATCACAATTTGCCTCAACAATATGGACTGAAATGAACAGCTTTCGACTTTAGTGAAAATTTTGAATGTGCTTTTTACAAATTTAGGAACACAATATTACCTAAAACAGCTTAATTCTTCCTAATGCAAAAGTCTGTGTGATGCCATAAAATTTCCTCTAAATTCACCACAATGAAAAATGTGTGACTTTAATTGCAAGCCATTCCGCATCGCCGTCGCAATGCTGCTCCCTTTGTCCAAAGAGGAAGAATCTCCTGCTGATTATCTTTCAGCCGGGTTGGACTGCATGTGTTTGCGTAGATGTCACCTTGCCAAACACCAGCACGCAAGTGTTTTATAGAATATTTATTAGCTGTAAGTATACGCCGTACGTTGGATTATAACCAAGCTTTGGCAGATTTGCCTCAAACCATTCCAGGAAAATCAATGATTGTCGATCGATGATGACAAGATCAAAACTGAACATTGTAAACCCAGCGCCAACCTCCGTCACATTAGTGTGTTGCTGCTAACACCTGGCCAATTATCGATGTCAGAGGGTAAACAGATGGGGCTTTCCCAATGCAACCTGCTGCTCTTCATTTTATAATAGATACCCAAAGCCCTGAATGTCAAAATACATAATGTACCTGCTATATTATGAAAAATGGAAAACAAACGACTGTCAACGAGAAACACAAAACACAACCAGGTGCTCATCATTGAACAAAATGAAGTATTCTTTAAATCAAAAGCTCCTTAATGCTTCTTTGGTATGATGCTCAACGTGTTGGGAATCATTTTCCGATCCTCATCGGAAGTTGTGCTGGAGAGCTCTTTGCAATATGTGCACATATGGATAAAAGACCCGATTTTCATACTACCTTAGGAATATTATATAAATAAATATATAAATAGATAAATAAATAGATAAATAAATAGATAAATATATATATATATATATATATATATATATATATATATATATATATATATATATATATATATATATATATATATATATATGGGTCAAATACAAAATTGGTCAGCACATAATGTGAACATTTAGAATTCAGTCGTTATTTTTTTCTGATTCCAAATGTTTTTTGGTAAGTATACATATTTTCAAGTGTTAAACATATTCAATTAGCAATACGTTTCTTTTGAGATAGAGCTAAAGATATGGACTACAAATGATTTTTCAGTACGACGGGACAGAAATCTTTTATTGGCTGGTTTTAAAGTATTATTGCTCTATCAGATTTTAAAGTTAGAATATAAACTGACCTAAAATAGTTGCGTATAAAACTCACACTACAGAAAATATTCCTTCTGTATGTTTCATGTTGTTATCACTGTTGAGGCAAAAAGTCCGTCCCGTCGCGTTTTTACATTCATTTCGCCGCTTCCCAAAACACATAATACCCCTTGTAAAGTTAATAGGGGGTAAGTTATCAAAATGGGTACACTCCTATAATTTTAGCAATGAGTGGGACTTACATGGATAAGTGAATTCAGTGTAAAGAGTTGGTTTGATAATTGCGTCCCGTCGCGTTGTTACGTTCATTTAGTTACTTCTCAGAACACATAATGCCCCTTGTAAAATCTAAAGTGTCTAAGTTATCAAATTTGGTAAAGTCCTTTCATTTTAGCAATGAATAGGACAAGAGTGAATATATGAATTCCTTGTGAAGAGTTGGATCATTTATACGACAGGACTGGATTTACATAACTGTTTGTGCACATGGGGTGCAACGCTGAGGTAGGCCAATGCAGTTATTTCCTTCAAGTTGCCCAGACAATCATCCGTCAGGTCACTGCAGGCTTAGAGTAACCTGTTCATCTTATTTCAGCTTTTGCCATGAAAGAATCTCTACAATTCTTGCAGAGATCATACAATAGTAATGACCTTGAATGATTGATTTGAGTACTGAATGACCAGAACACTTAAGATGTACGATAATTGACCCAAGATATAAACAAGTAAATGAACTTACACTCGTAATGGGAATAGCAATCGCCTGAAGAAAAATAGGCGGACAGAACAGTGCGTTCACACTGTGTGAATATACCACATGCAAGGCATTGAAACAATACCAACACAGTTGGCGCAGAGCACTGCATCCACTTTTTAGACAAGGTAGAGTTTTGAGTAAAGTTACTTAAAAGAAGCATTCATTTAAATTCATTGCTCATCCATTTCCTGTCCTGGCTCATAAAGCTGGCAGGGTGAGAGACATTGCCATTTGCTGTGATTTCAGCGAGTAGCATGTGCGCTGGCCAGACCCAGGGTCCTAGTGCAAAAATCAGACCTTGCCATGAGCAAATCAGTGGTGAGCTGCTGATAACTCACATGAAATATGTTCAGGTAAGCTGTCAAGGGAACTGCCTGTATTATCTCTTTACAAAATCTGTTGCATTGATGACTAATCTAAAGCACGGGTGAAGGTGTTTCAGGTGTGTACAGGTGTGAAAAGGAGTGGTCACTCACCTCTTATATGCAAGGCCTGAAAATGAACGGCCCTTGGTCTGCTCAGCAGGCAAGTCCTATGATTATTGTAAACTTATTATCGTCAGCATTAGATGGCCCCGAAACATCTACACTGATCATAGTTTGTGATTGCGTTAGTTGTACTTTCATGTCACTGCTCATGTGCCACTGACGCCTTATATGAAAAGATCATGCAACCCCCAGCAGTAATTAAAGTCCCGGCACTCTCACTATTGTCATTCTGGCTATGCACTGGCACACACAATTTAAAATATATAAAATAAATGTGTGTGCAAAAGATTTTCATTTATCTGTTTTTTATATAAATTAATTCCAAACTGTTAGTAATGTTCAGTAATTTTGATAGGAAAGAAATACAAAATTACATCTTCCAGAAAATGTAACAACTTAGAGTTTCCAGAAAATGTATTTTTTTCCCCGTCCTGTCGTGAAGAAAATTTTGACTGATAAAAAGGGATAAAATCAACCGAGCTGTGCTGAAACCTGCTGACCATACACCGTCTCGTGATAACAATTGCTTTGAATTTGTATGGGGATACTTCTGCGTATTCCTAGTCAAGTGCTACAACTTCTTGATTTGTTGATGAATTTTGAGCATTTTTCTAATTTCGACTCGCCTTGCCAAATTTCATACTTGGGATTCTTCAAACTAGGAAAGAATGTATGTTAACTCGGACTTTCAATAAAGTTGCTCATGAACTGCGAAAATGTAAGTAATGTTTTATGAAAATATATGTTATGAGTAGAAATAGCAATGTGCCTAGACAAGTATTTTTCATGTAAAACTTCACCAAATCCTCTTCAAGCACATTCAGAGTATCATAGAAAGATGTTTGCGAGAATTGTGCTAAATTGTCACGTTTAAAATATTTTTCCATGAAATATCTCGCTGATATATTTTCAAGGCCACCAATACAGGCATAAATTGCGTCATTTCGCTCTCTCAAGAGATTCGGTCTAATGTGGTCACTGTTTGTCGATTGTTTGAAAAGCAACTGCATCCAAATGGAATTTTCGGAAGAAACGTATGTTCCCATTTCAGAAGAAGAAGAAGAAGAAGAAGAAAAAGAAGAAGAAGAAGAAGAAGAAGAAGAAGAAGAGGAAGAGAAGAAGAAGAAGAAGAGAAGAAGAAGAAGAAAAAGAGGAAGAAGAAGAAGAAGAAGAAGAAGAGGAAGAAGAAGAAGAAGAAGAAGAAGAAGAAGAAGAAGAAGAAGAAGAAGAAGAAGAAGAAGAAGAAGAAGAAGAAGAAGAAGAAGAAGAAAAAGAAGAAGAAGACAGTGGAGTTGGGTATTCGATTCCAGTTGTTTTAGTTTATTCAGTCACGTTCCTCCAAACTGTGAAATTTCTGCTCTCTCAGGAAGTACCAAAAATAAGAAAATTTATAAATAATGGCCACTGAGAAGGGTCTTCCAGTTCGTAAGTAGGAAAAATAAAAAATGTCTGTACACTGGAACGGAAAAACCCATTCAGCGCCTATTACAGTCCCCGCCGGGTGCAAAAAGAGTGTAGGCACAAAGCCATGAAGAGGTAAGACACTGTGGTCAGGGCGTGCCGTCAAATTTTTCTTTGTGTATTTTGGATATCTAATGCTTCCTAAAACTCAAATCTCACAGCCAAAAAATGTTTGTTGGCAATGAAGAGGTGGTTGCTGCCAGCAGCTTTTGCTGTCAGATACAAGCTGGAAAACTACCAAAATGTAAAAACTGGAAGCAACTGCTAAAGTTCAGGGAGACAATGCTGAAAACATTGTTTCAGGTGTCTTGAACCTGAAGGATCACATATGTGAGGCACTTATCTATCCTCGTATGCTTGCGCCTCGTATACCAATGCCTAGACAGGTTAACAGCTTTCCTCAGCCTGCTTTGGGCAAGGAAACCCCTTGACCTGGAATATTGTTATGGTTAAGGCAACATACGAGAAGCTGTTACTTGAATGAAAGTCGGTTTTTCAAGAATATGAACATGGTATCGTTACGTCAATTCAAAGTTCATCGACTTTTGTCTAAATTGCATTCATGACTAAACAAGTGTTACAATTGCAAATATTGCTTCATTTTTGTTGCTTGCTGTTTTGTGCAGTTTTTTTAATTTTTGTTTTGATTTTAATATTTTATGGGGACACTTTCCTATGTTTAAGTGTGGTTTTTATGTGTCTAATTTTATTGAATTTTATTTTTTTGGGCAAACAGGAGTTGCTTGGTTGGATTGGTATGTTCTCGAAATCAGAACCAAAACAAGAAATCACAAAGGATGCCCTCCCACTTCACCTGTGACTTGATTGTCTACAATACCCACCCATTATGACAAGGTCATCTCTGTTGCTGAATGATCAATGAATATATTGCACTGAGGTAAAATTCGAAGTGTTATATTCCCAATAACACTAACAAATCAAATTTGAACAGTATCTTTATGGGCGCTTTGAAGATATCGCAGTAAAAAAAAATGAAAAGGACTGTAAATAGATCAGAGAAACCGAAATTGGGTCACAGGGACCTGAAAAGCTAATCAGCTATTTTTTTCAGTGTTATACCAGATTTTGGAAAAATCTTTCCAGGCACTTTGAGTATATCGCAGTAGCATAGGCCACAATTACCACACAACATGTCACCAACAATGATGAGGGAATCTTTGATATATACACATGTGCGTCTGTAAAGAAAAGAAGAAGAATCCTTCCTGGTGCTAAACACTTTCCAGACGAAAGTATTTTAATGGTTTATGTACCTGTGTGTGGTCATTTTGGACAAAATTCGGAATGTTGGACCCCAAATAGTATGTACCTTTAAATTATCCCCTATGAATATATGTATGTACACACACACACACACACACTCACACACACACACACACACACACAGATATATATGTGTATATATATATATATATATATATATATATATATATATATCTTTAACACTTTATTATATATATCTTTAACACTTTATTATCGATATATATATATATATATATATATATATATATATATATATATATATATATATATATATATATATATATATATATATTTATCTTACTTTTGGGTCAAAATTGGTGCTATAATTGGTTAAGATATATTTCATATAGGCCTAGGTCCAGTACCACCTGCAGTGCTATAAGTACCTATACGATCGTATAGGTACCACAGTACCTATACGATCGTATAGGTACTGTGATATCCGGAAGTGACGTAGGCCTGCGTGTGTCGTGCGAAACTGTCGTCTGCTCAGTAACTGAGCTCTGTTTGTGGCAACTGGTCGCAGTGAAGCAAATTTCTCATCATCATGGCGAACGATGAAAACCAAGATTCTGGCTCATCTGCTGGAGAAATTTTAAAAAATTTAGCATCGGGAGGAGCCAAACTTATCCCTGACAGTGAAGAGCGGTTCTCTTTGGAGATGGATACGACTGTGAGTGTGAGTGACTTCATTGAGGACATGTCAAACAAAAACACGCTGAAGAAAACTCGCCATGATGTTGCCCTGTTTAACACATTTCTACAAGAAAACCGGACAATAGCAAGTTCCTATTTTGACCCAAAAGTAAGATAAATATGTCATAGCATGGTTTGTTGGGGATATGAAGTATATCAACTCGCATATGGTACCATATAGGAGAACTCGTTCGCTTCGCTCACTCGTTCTCCTATATGGCACCATATGCTCGTTGATATACTTCATATCCCCAACAAACCATGCTATAACCTATATATATATATATATATATATATATATATATATATATATATATATATATATATATATATATATATATATATATATATATATATATTTCGATAATAAAGTGTTAAAGATACTGTGAATGCAAAGTGAAATTGACAATATACAGATCGCAGTAACTTCAAAATCAGGTCACAGAGACCTGAAAATCTTGTCAGTAAATTTTTGTTCCACAATATATTTTTATGCCAAATTTGTGAAGAATTAATTCTGACATTTATCAAAGTAATAAACACAAATTGGAGGTAAATAGGCCTGATAACCAAAATTAGATCAAAACAACATGAAAATCTAAGCAGCTGTTCCATTTCATCGTTCTGCCACATTTGTGAAGAATGCATCCAGGCACTTTGATAATACTGCGCAACAATTTCAATGTGACAGTAAATCTGTCACAGAACCAAGACAATAGTTCAATGTGCCCTGGAAATCAAATCTCCTTACTGGAGTCTTATAATAAATCTCTGTACCAAATTTGAGAAGAGCCAATTCATGTTCTGAGAAGATATTGTGGTAACAAAATTCACACTCAGTAGGTCACTTTGCCCAATAAATATGTCACAGCGACTTGAATGCTAACCAGTTGATCTGCGTCCAATCATTCAATTCAAAATAAAATTGAAACGAAAATCCCTTCGGGTCTTTTGAAAATACCATGGTAACAATGGTTAATTGGTGCCGACATGCGGACCTTACGGAGGGACGGGCGGACGCAATAATAACCGGAAACCATCTTGATTCCCTATAACGGAGGATACTAAAATTAAAATCTACGATGTAAGAATGTGATTAGGTGAGAAATTAACAAATTATTCAGAGCAGAATTAACCTAATGCACCCAAAGTCACCAACAGAAGCTCAGTGGTAAAAAATTTAAAACAAAAGGCAAAAACGAAAATTCAGGATAGCCATTGTGAGTATATATGAAAAACCACCAGTAACAAAATATTCCATGTAGGAATGCTAATTTATCTAATCTAAACTTTCAGCAAGTACAGTTGTTTTATTCATTGACGTTTGTCAAGAATACTTATCGGTAAGACCATAGAGCCTGAATTCATAGGTTTCCGCTTCCAGATTATTTCAAACAACAGTAAATGGTTGTATGTCATCACCACTGCATTATGGGATACATATTTGACAAGAAGCAACCTTAACGACGTATGTTTGTTTCAACATTACACTTACTTCTGGAATTGTGGTACTATGGTGGTCAATCCCGTTAACTTTATCAATTTTTATGCAATGGTCTTTTTTGACATTTTTGTTTTGCACTTTGCATTGACATGTAGCCAGCAGTTATTTTATAGTGTCACTGTTTTAATTGAATGTAATTTTTTTGTATGTTCGGTTTCCTTTATGCTTCATAAATAGTTAAGTCTCCAACTGCGCTGATCAGTTGACTTATTTACGCTCCACATGAACAGGCTCAACGGCTTTAAGCTAGACTACTTAACGCTTACGCCTACAAGCCTAAGCCATCACTGTCCCTAAAGGCCAATATATATCAAGATTACCTTGCCGGATTCCACTCTTTTTCGGAATCTATGGAACAGCCTACAGTGTAGTTTATACGCAAGCCCAGTCACAGCAAAATTTAAATGGTTTCTCGGTAGTTTGCGCTGAACCGACTGCAACCAACAAGGCGAACAGAAGGAAGAAACATGCTGACTGTGGATACGGCAAACACTGACAGCTCGTCCGTTGATATACACCTGCTACAGGTCAAGGTTGTTTGTTCAGCATTTTTTTTACACATCTACTGTTGGTGTTAAGTAAGTCAATATATATGGCTTCTCAATGCCCGCTTAGAGTCAGTTCATGTGGCAAGGGTCATAAATTGTGAACACATTGTTTGCTTGGCAGGCTAAACAGGCCCGGATGTACTTACATTGTACATGTAGGTGAACTACTAGGCCTTACTTGATCTCCATATGGCCATAACTAAGCGAGGTGTTAATTGAGTGAACACGTAGATGTCCCAAAACCCATCAGTTTGATATATATATATTCATCGTCAACGCCACCATTATAACGATTTCAATGCGACGGTGTAATTGAGAATGGGATCGTCGCTATTGAAGAAATGACCATGAAGCGCGGCAGAATACTTCCCGTCCAAATTACTCTTCCGAATTAACCCTTGATCGCCGATAAATGTCAGCAGCTTTCCCCATAGGCGGCCATCGTGCAAAGCCACCAAAACGCTGCTAACAAACCAGTTGTAGCGAACATATTCCCTAGATACAACAACATTCAACAATTGAATTTCATTTTACACCACGAACTACTGAATATCATCATTCTGGTTGGGCAAGGTGTTAAACTTCCTGTACCTAAAGTGATAGGAAATAATGTCATAATATACAAAATCTTCAGTGTTCCGTGAGAAAGATTTTGCACGCATGTCGCGGTAAATTAAGCCAGAGAGGCGTGTTATTGACAAATGTGTTGGTGCACTTGCTGCCAGGGAGTGAGAAGATAATTTGAAAAGCCTGCACGGTCCTGTGGACATTGAGCCGACGGAAAGCAGATATGCGTGTCTACCACTCAAAGAGACTATCATTTTCATTCAAATTAATTTTAATATGTTGAATAACGCTTGCCCTTTCTGTTATGTATTTTGGCGCCAAACACTTCGTCGTCTGCGCGGCAGTTTCGCACACGTATAATACCATCCATCATACAAAATTATAGATTTTTTAAAAAGATTTTCCACGCATCATTTTTTCAGACAAAAGAAAGATAGAAAGAAAGAAAGAAAGAAAGAAAGAAAGAAAGAAAGAAAGAAAGAAAGAAAGAAAGAAAGAAAGAAAGAAAGAAAGAAAGAAAGAAAGAAAGAAAGAAAGAAAAAGACGAAGATCAACACCAGGTGGCTAAAACACGGGTGTGGACTTTCTGGGCACAACCAGTGTGACACATTTCGCAAAGTGATCCAGCTGACAGATATTCATGAACGGCTTGGCTGCTTCTTCAGCGGGTCATCCTTAGCAGATTTTGTTATTGAGTAACAGGAATACTCAACATACTTACCACCAGAGACCTAGTGATATTGTTACCTGTTGGCCAATTAGACGTTACAAAATACACTTTCATTTTTTTCCCCTTTTACTCAGAATACGGGGCTGACGGGCGGGTTTTGCATTTACTTTATCACTGAAGCATGGAAAGTGTGCTATTGTTTACCACTCATCAAGTGGACAAACGGTCTGTTTGACATAAAACAAAGTGAAATTGAAATTGTGAATCAGAAGTGCAGGTGGTGGTGGTGGTGGTGGTGAAGAAAAACTTGAATTTTATATTAGGGGGTCGGAGGGGGGGGTTGCTCAAATGTCAAAGTTACCTGCACAAGTTCTAAGAATTTATAAACATTATTTGGCAGAGTACACACGTTACACACACACACACACACACACACACACACACACACACACACACACAAGTAACTGGAAAGCAGGGTTTTAAACTACAGTAGAATCTCTAATTAAGACCACCTCCATAATGAGACCACTTCTATATTAAGACCACCTATGTACAGACCCATTTTTGTCTTTCCTTAATTTACTTATATCCCCATTAAGACCACTCCCCTATTAAGACCACATTTTCCAGTCCCTTGGGTGGTCTGAATAAGGCGATTCCACTGTGCACCGTGACTGTTTCCGCAAGGTACTTATTGTTTCCGTGTGCCAAGACATCTATCTATCTATCTATCTATCTATCTATCTATCTATCTATCTATCTATCTATCTATCTATCTATCTATCTATCTATCTATCTATCTATCTATCTATCTATCTATCTATCTATCTATCTATCTATCTATCTATTTATTTTATATGTTTGCTTACCAGACATATCCATACCTGCTAGCGGGACTTGAAAAATTTGAATGCTGAATGTGTATCTCCAAAACTCTGACGCATATGTGTGCTATTCCGACTACACATTCTAGGTTTGTCAGTCGTAAAGTTTGCGCAGATATAAACTCTTAGACATCACGAAAGCTGGGATCCCTGAACAGCGTGTGATCGATCCTATCAGTCAAGTTGAAATAATGCAAGTTAGGAGCAACAAAAGTAGATTTGCGTGTGTTTGTGATAGGCCAGGCACATAACCAGCCATTATCTGTCATCTTTAATCAGCATGGCTGGTGAGGACCGATTGGTACTTATAATTACCTTACAGTGGCGTCTCGTTGATGAAGTGCTGTGACTTATATATAATATATAATTGTATTTGTGTCACAGTGGATTTTCACTTTTCTTTCAATCTAAATCTTTTGACCATTTTTTCCCTCGTCGTGGAAATCTACATACATGTATTCAATTAATCACTTAAGCATTGAATATTTTGTATTACGTGCGTAGATATACAATAGGAACCCCCCGAGATTTATATATCGGACATAACTGAATGTATCCCATGCAGCGATGAAATGGGCCAACTTGTAAACTGATGTCACGCATGTCCCTTGGAACAGTCTGTCATGGGACGTGGAATGTATCACAGTAAATTGCCGGTAAATCTTCATTGACGTTTACTCATATCAGATTCCAGCGGTTCTAGATCTATAGAACTTTTTAAGCTAACGTTCTTGGTGACGCATATGTCTTCCTAATCTCGAGAACCTCTACCTTAGTCTTTCGATGTTGTATAGACCCGTGCAGAGGAAAAGACTAAGTATATATCTAAATGCGATGAATATCACGTATATGTACGTATTTGGTTGCCACACCAAACTGAGCGCAAAGGATACTAACATCACTTTCCTGTTCGCACCTGTCCCTGATCACCAGTGCCTCCAAATATGTTCTATCTGTAAAGCGTCTCTCTATATCTACAGAAGTTGTTAAAGAGGGAGGATACCGACCAAGTTGGTATGGGTACCGTGAATAGTTTATTGATTTGCTGATTCAGCTGCCAGGTGTTCTATCAGTTCTGTAACATATCCTTGTAAACGATAAGTCTTTTAATTCTGAGGTCACAATAACATCAATTTGGTTCACTTTTTTATTGTCAATTTCGACATAGATAGATGTACTCTGACTCTGATTTGACATGGCGAAAATATTCATATTCTCCGTGTATGAACATTTTATTCAAATAAAGGCATATCTGCCGTTGCAGATACCATGTGAATGAGGCAAGTCCGTTGCTTTCTGCGGCACGTTTTCAGCGCATTTATGTGCCTTAAGCGCGCTTAAAAAGACAGTGACTCTGTTAAAAATTGGCCAGTTGAAGCGGTAAAACACGCAAAAAACCGCGTTTCTTGTTGTATGGAAAAATTAGACCAGGCAGCATGTTGCAAGACATGCGCTCTTTTGCGACGTTTGGTGTGTAATTCCAGTTGGCTCAGTGTTTCTACTTGGAATTGCATACACAACGTGCATGCAAACACAGGGATGCAACAGAAGAGATAAGTCCGATTATGTAAACAGGAACCACCTTAATCATTCAATGAAAGCCATGAAACTAATTTTGCTGGGCGGGTATAATTGTCCAATGGCGTAGAGTTTTTACAGCCGTATTTTTACACTGTTGTGTATTCTTATGATGAGGCCTCTTGATGAAAAAAATAAATTAGTGGGAAAAATACGACAGTACGGCGGTGAATAGATTTAACGTAAAACGGTTTCAGTATCCGATGGTCTGGGGTAGAAGGATAGACGCAGCTTTCTCGTAGGGACCACAGCTGCGTCTTGTAGATTATTCTAATTCATGAACCATGCAACCTTTAGGGTTTTACCCACACGATATGTTTTCACATTCAATTCAAAATAAATCTCATCTGCATGATAGATGAACATATTATTAAACACGAATTAAAAGCACAAGATGTATTTTTGAAAAGTTTGCATTTTGTGACTTTAATATGGGGCAGTTGTCTACAGAGAGATGCATATCACTCTTCAGTCATTTGCTGCTGAGTATCTCCGGTCTAAATCCATGACTGAATGGAGAATAAATCCTAATATCAACCTTATGGTACTGAGCGATATTATCTGTGCTTTACCAAAAATTCCCTCTGAAAGTGATTGTAGCAGTTGTCTTCTCGAATTCGAACGTATCCTATTTTGTATGAATTTTCGCACTAGTTCAATGGATCAATGGAGTCTCTTAATGACTAAGAATGAACTAACCTGGTGAACATAGTGTCACAGAAGCGTGTGAGAAATTGCAAACTAATATCCTCTGCGTTCTCTTATTTGAAGCTTGAAGACCCAAATGAGAATTCTCAGAAAGCACTTTACACGGGAAAATATGCACATTCATAAAACTTACATTTCTAAAGCGAGGAAGCTGAATTTTGACCGTTGTTACTTTTTCCTGCAGGTACACATGAGCTCAGAACCAGGTGAATGCATTATATTTTGTAGATTTGCGGTCTGGATTAAAAAATGATGATGATGATGATGATGATGATGATGATGATGATGATGATGATGATGATGATGATGATGATGATGATGATGATGATGATGATGACTGCATATTTTTTTAGTCAGTACTAAAAATGAAATCAAGACCTAAAACTCCAGTACACATGATTGTGTTTATGGGCTGTCGACAGACGGCTTCAGGTGCAGCATACAACCAGAAACCTATTACAAGTCACATTGAGAGGATACCAATGAGGCCATTAACCTCTCAAAAAAATGAGAGATATTATGGAAATATGAAATTAAACGAATATATCGTATTCCCTTCAAAAATACCCCGAAGCGCTTACAAAATACTGCAAGGTTCCTTCAATTTAAAACCAGACTTTGAACATTATCTGTACAACATTGAAAAAACGGGCATGTCAGACTCCATATTCCATGAAAAAAAAAAAATCCCAAGGAGTATTCGCCCACTCCTTTTCGTGTAATAAGTAATTGACACCTGTATTTAAATCCTTGTGCATGAAAAAACAACAACAACAACAAAAAAAAAAAAAAAAAACAAGAAAAAAAACACCGCACTCTTCTGCATTTGACGAGGCAAACAATAAGTACGGAGTGTGTTATTCGGGATTCCTGTTTCCATATTCGTAATATGATAGTCTACATTCCCCGTGTTTCATGGAAAACACGAGGCGTAGTTGTTCCAGATCCATGTATGTTCCGTATTATGTACAAAAATTATATAGGGTTTGCTCTTACAATGAGATGTTAACATGTAGAGCTAGAATACACAATTACTCACATTATAATACAAATAAAAGTTCAAGATTTTAGGGAAAATGTTTTGATGTGCTCAATGAAATCTGTATTTCTTATTTGATCAACAATCATTTTTGGCTTGGCATATGAAATTTTAAAATGCTGCATATTCTCCATAGTGATGTATACTTATGATATAGGTCATGACTCGTCCTGAAATATTCAGTCAGATGGCTTAGTTGCATAGTAATAATAATTTGGATGTATAAAGACTATCATGTGGTCGTAATATTTTAAACATGTTAAAAATCTGCACCAATATATTAGACTTTTCAAACATGAGTAAAAAGTCTGTCTCTCCTGCTCTAATTTCGGTGTTACTTTAGCTGCCAATTCCATATTTTCTCCACGTGGAAAAATGTTTAGGTTCACAGCTTCCATGCTTTTCCCATATACAGTCCACATTTCCATATAATTTCCATGTTTAGTTGCCAATCCATTTTTTCTCCTTGTGAAAATTCTTAAGTTCATATTTTCAGGATTCTTTTTATTTTTGTTCATTTGTTTTCCGTTAAAGGTTTGCTGTATTACATTCCTGGGAGAAATTAAGAAAAATAGCGGAATTTTATACCTTATGTTCCGGTCTTGTCGGCATTGATTCCACCAGCAATCAACTTATAAGCATAGTTCGCAAGATCCATATTGGACTAGAAATTAATAAAGAGGCCAGAATGATCTTTCTAGATGTATCTAAAGCATTTGACCATGTCTGGAATCCTGGACTGTTATTCAAACTGCGACAATTAGGCATTTCTCAGCCAACAATTAAATGGGTCGAAGGTTACCGTACCAATCGTTGGCAGAGAGTTGTCATGCATGGCCAATATTCGGATTGGCTGCCTATAGAATCTGGTGTACCCCAAGGCTCTATCCTTGGGCCTTTCTTTTTTCTGGTCTATATCAATGATGTCGTAGACAATATTCATCGTGACATCAGACTTTTCGCTGATGACATCATCATCCTAAAAATCATCCATGACCCTACTATATCTGGCCCTCGTGTCAATACCGACCTTGATCGTATTGGTGCTTGGGGCAATATCTGGCGTGTCACTTTTCATGCAATCAAATCTCCTTCTCTTCTTTTCTCCTGTAAACGCAACAAAGATACACACCCAACATTGTATCTTGACAGCTAGGCAATACCTGAATGTACGAACCATACACACTTGGGCATCACACTGTCCCATGATTTAACATGGCACATTCACATAAATCGTACCGTTACGAAAGCTAGCAAGCGTCTTTCTCTACTAAAAAGGCTTAAATTCGAACTTTCTAGGAAAACTGTTGAAAAATTGTATATGTCTATGATCCACCCCATCCTGGAATACGGATGAACTCTCTTCGACAATTGTAGTCAAGATTTGTCTGACCTACTAGAAGGCATGCAGTACGAAGTTGCAAAAATTTGTTCTGGTGCTCTCAGGTACACACCCCATGAAAGACTGTTGTCTGGACTTGGATGGGAACCACTTCATGCTCGGAGAAAATTTTACAAACTGCTGCTTCTATACAAAATATTAAACAAACATTCACCGCAATACCTTTTTGATATGCTACCAAAGTACGTACTCGCGAATAAATGGCGCACCCTTTGTAATTCACATGATCTTAGAGATATTAAATGTAGAACTAGTCGATATTATGGTTCATTCCTGTCGTCTACTCTTGGACTTTGGAATGACCTCACCAGTGATGTAAGATAATCTCCGTCGCTTCCTCAATTCAGTCAAAAACTAGAAAAACTATATTCTTTCAACACGATATTCCCAACTGCTTTGCTCAAGGGGACCGCTTCCCTAATATATTTCACACTTAGCTCCGCCTTGGTCGCTCAGGTTTACATTCTCACTCATTTGAATACAAAATTGTTCCTTCCTCGGCCTGCTCTTGTCAACACAAATGCGAGGATACACTCCACTACTTTTTTTTAACTGTCCACTCTATGCTAATCCTAGGAAAAACTTCTGAATACGGCTGCGAATGTACTTGCTCCAGGTGTTAATCCAAATCTACTGTTACACTTTGTCAAAGATACATGTAGATTACTAGAAATCATCTTATCCGGTAGTATCGAAATTTAAATTACACCATTTTCTCAGCTGTACAACTGTATATTGTCGAAACAAGAAGATTTGTCAATTAGTTATTTCAGATTCTCAGCAGTACCGCAGCTGTATAATGCAACGAAAAGGTTATACTCCAAATATTGTATCCTCGTAGTTTTGTACTTTCGTAGTTTCGCAGTTAAGTACTAAGGCAAGGTGAACTGTGCTTCTTGTAATCTCCTGTGCGTTTTGTATATATATTCAGTGTGTGTTCTTTGTACTGGAGATTTTCCAGATTAGTTACAATATAACTACTATGGTCGTCCAGTTTGGTAAGTAAATATGTTTACAATACTATATAAAAACGAAAGGTACAGGGAAATCATTAAATATAGAAATATTGATTTTCAGTCTGATTTATTATTATTATTATTATTATTATTATTATTATTATTATTATTATTATTATTATTATTATTATTATTATTATTATTATTATTATTATTATCATTATTTGTAGTTCAAGGAGGGGAGGACACTTATAAGAGTAAAAGCCCTGATTTTGAGGAATACGGTTATAAGCACCCATATCCCCGGGAGATAAACCGTGTTTGGTTTCAAGTAAACCAAACTTGATCTTTCAGGGCAGACCTAAGCATAAAGGTAGATGTCCTTATCTTAATTACCACAAAATGCAAACATATGCAGTGTCATTCTTCTGATGTCAACTTTTGTTGCAACTTTTGTGTATCTTCCAGGGCCATCTATATTTCTAACGCACGAGGAACATATGAATAAAAAAAAATACTGAAAGCAAAAAAGGGAGAGGAAAAAAAGAAAGTCACAATGAACTAATACAGCACAGAAATGTAACATTGGACAATACTTTACTGAATATGTGGAACCGATACAACTGATTGGCATGACAAGTTAAAAATAGAATTCGTTTAAATTGTCTTTTCAAGTTTCCATTCAGCAAGGTATATTCGTTCGCCCCATACCCAGAACCAATATAATTAAGGGAGTTGTATTGTGGAACAACTCCTGTCTACGGCTAGGAGACCACAGAATATCGGAATGTACAACCAAGATATTATTGATATTAATATCCTTATGGAAAAAATAAGAAATCTCTAGGATAATTTCAATTTGTATCGGTATGTCATCACATATAAAAAGTATTAATAGACGCTGACTTCTATACGGAAACCTTCAAATAATGGTTTTATCCAAGCTGTGTAAAAACGCTCATCTTCTCATTTGAAGAAATCCCACAGCTCTCAGCCAGAAAGGGGCATAGGATAGGTTTTTTTATAATTTTTACCTGATATAGAAAATAATTGCCAAACCGTGCCATCGAAACGTTTACTTCAGTGTGATTTTTTTGTACATTTCGATGTACTGCCATGAAATGCATTCTGTCCAAACGCGTGCCCAAGATGTTCACACGTGTTAACTTTTTAATCGGAAGGTTATCTGTAAACAGGTCAGGGTGAGTCGGCAACTACAATTAAAGCATCATCGAAGTCGTGGTGTTGTGCTGTAGGTTTTACATTTGTCGCATTTGTCTGTACTCTCACATTACTGATAAACTGCTCGTTACACTTTTCCGGGGAAGGTGGTGTTCTAAAAGAGACACTGATAACTCTAATCTCAGACAGGTTTGAAGAGTTAATTTGACAATCCATATTCAGAATAAAATTTTGTTAAGGCATGGAGGCCCTTAACAATATGAATGTATAAAAGTAACAAGTACAGATGAGTTAAAATATAAAACAAAGATAGATGGCATGAGCAAATACAATAAGACACATGATTGTTGATGAAGGGCCTAGAAGCGTTCAACAATTCCAAAAAGATGTGTCAAAATATTCCTTATAAAACTGTAAAGGGAGCCCGCATCACGAACATGCTGGGGGATGGCGTTCCATATTGTAAGGACTACAAAACCTAAAGATTTGGGGGTAGTAGACTTATGTATTATTGAACCGGTAGAGGCAAATCTGGTATTGTAGTTGTGTGATTGAGATGGTAAGATGAACAGGTTAGATAAATACTCCAGGGTTTTTTCATTTAAAATTTTCCAAAAAGAATACAGCAATTATAGTGAAATCGTTGCTTAATGTTCGTCCATCCAAAAGTATCCAGCATGTCCGCGATGTAGTTTCTTGCAGGGCATTTCAAAATAATTCTCATCGCTCGATTTGGGATTTTCTGCAGTCTCACTAGATCTCAGACAGATTGACTGCTTTGACCACGAGTTTGGCATATGAAAGCGCTTTAACGACACGAGATACACCAAAACTATTTGCGACTTTAGCCACTTATATCTCCAACAGTACTTTCTGTACTACACCCAAACCACATATATGTGTATGTTCGTCATGATCCAAAGATGATCTATACATTGTGATCGGAGCTGTATCACTTCAATTGATAAAAAAACATTGACTAGTATGTCGACAACGGGCGATATCAAAAAACGAAATAATTCATTGCTTACTTGACATAAATTGATAAAAACTTGTGCACTCTGTAGCTAACATACCTACGGAAAAAAATATATCCTAGGATTTTTTGTATCTCGATTACCTAGGTCAACACAAGACCCTAAAGTTTGACATGTCACTTTTTCATTTGATCTTTGATCTGTTCAATTTCTTTGGTCCATAGGAAAAAAAAAGGATCAAGCAAATGAAAATCGCTTGATAGTTTTTTATTTAAGACCTTTATGAACACAATGCTTTTTTTGCCATTCCTCTTTGCTGAGCCATTCTCCCGGCATAACGGTGTGAAGTTACCTCTCTTGTACATTTTATCAAAGAGAAAAATCGAGCTTCAAAAGGCTTTGAAGACAATAAATTGACTGTGGGGCTTTATAGCTTGGCCGAATTAGGCTGTCTTCCCCGAACACGGGGTTCAAATAAACCTTTTCATCATCATCATCATCATCATCATCATCATCATCATCATCATCATCATCATCATCATCATCATCATCATCATCATCATCATCATCATCATCATCATCATCATCATCATCATCATCAAGCATTACATGAGTGAACATTCTGACAGTTCGTCACTCAAACAATCATATTGAGATGAGTTTCATGGCCTTTGGAGTAGTAATATCATAGTCTTGTGAGGCATCAGAAACCACTTGGACCACAGGATCGTCCTCTGACGTCATGTTGAGGGGTAAAGCATTCGCGCTGCCCAGGACTTAATCCGCAGCAACCTGGCCTTCGGTACACATGTGCACAAAGTGAGAGGTACAAACTGCCCCCAGTAACGAATAATCAAGTGGAGTGTACAATCAGCAAAATGGAAAACTTTTCAGGACTCTGGGAGTTGTGGGACTGAATGGAGATGTCCAGATTCGGTGATCGTGGACGGGGTCACAGAATCGGTACAACAAAAGGAAACACATGTTTCTATTAAAATAAAACCTTCCGATCTTTTTTCAAAAGTTACCATACCCAATCCACTTTTACAAATAAAGTATTCTCAGAAAGCGCAAAAAAAAAACAAAACAAAACAAAACAAAACAAAAAAACATCAATTTACGCAAGACATTACGATGTGTGCGTAAGCCGGGCTATGAATAAACCACGATAGTCAACAAACAGCGTGAGACTACGTGCCAAACATTTTGAGATTCAATACGATCGTGGGTACTTTTGATCATTTTCAGCCCACTTCGTTATTTTCGTCCATGCACATTTACAGTGCTGAAAAAATGTGGTCGCGATTCACTTTGATAACAAAATCAAATGTTACTTCGGCTTTGTGCGACTGTCTCACAATGTATTGCGTCATGTTCAAAATGGCGCTCACCAACGCACGCGTGTTGGTTTAAACGTATGTTATTAAATCAATTGGGAAACAGGGCACAGTCCTACATGAATCCCTCTTGAAAACAGAAGAGGAAAAATGAAACGCTTGACAACATGTATAGGACGAGTGCAAGGAAAAACGCTATTACAATGACTGGTACAGATAGAGTGGCAAGCCACACGAGAAGAAGAGTATACACCACCAGACATGTTTACAGATAGGTATAGAATTGTTTAGAGTAGGCTTTAGTACCTGTATAAGTTAACTTAGCATTTCTAACTGATATTAAAAAGTATATATATATATATATATATATATCACACCATCAAGTGTCAAATCTGGCTGTTGATATTAGGTACCAATGTACTGTTTTAAAAATGGAAACGTTTTCATCAAAGGTGCAGTGTTGTGACCCAAATAGAAGCGTTTGAACAGTAAGGGATGCAAGAGATATGATCGAACTTTGTAGTTGGTCACTGTAAGTTCTGTGCTTCGTACATTCGGTAAAATAATGAAAAGCATTCTCATTCGCCGTTCCACAGGCACACCTAGGAGAGTTTACCACACCGATATTAAATAAATCAGCCTGAAGCTTACTACATCTCATGCGCAAACGTGCATGGAGAATCGCCACTTTCCTCTCACCCATATAGTATAATTTGTTACATTTCTTAGTATTTTTGTTTAGCTTAGACTTATACTCATCAACATTTTCGGAATCACGTACTTGCCTTGGAAGACTGTTCCACGCGCGTGTTTTGCCAGCTAGAGTATCGTATCACAATTTGGATTTGTAACTGACGATTTTAACTGCTTCAGACACAACCGACCGGGCTGATTAAAGTTAAGATAGTAAGTCTTGATTTCAAAAATTTTTAACGACCGTTTGCCCAGGGAACTAGGAGAACGGACACCTGATATTTAGCGAAATATTACGGAAATGATCAAAAACCGCACCGAACAATGCTGTATTTGAGTTGACTTTACTGCAAAATACCAGGCCAAATAACGGCACACGTGGGCAAGCTTATCTATTTATCATCAGCTCATTTATAGTTGATTAGAACGACCGCTCTTTTTTTGTTGTTTTGTTTTTGTTTTGTTTGTTTGCTCAAATGGATGGTCATTTGATGGTACCGCTTGATTGTCTGCTCTTCTGCCGCAATTACCCCGTCTACTCAATTTTGTTCATCTTCGTCAGATAATGTGAAGAATAAATAATATTCAAATTATCATTTAAAAATCATGGTGCTCACTATCACTGCCGAAGGTCTCCTGTCTTGCCATGTTTAGCACCAATGTAGTTCTGTGGGATATGGCACGCTGCCTCAGAGACTGGTTGCGTTTGTGGCGTCCGTAACAGTTTCGCGCCAGTGACCGCGATCAAGATGGAAAGTAGCGCTTTTGGCTTGCCAAGAAGGCTCGTTTTAAATGCATTAAAATCATCATTTCAAATTATGACAAATGTGTAAAATAACCGGATATTGTTTCAAAGACATGACAAATGTGTAAAATCACCGGATATTATTTCAAAGGCATTTGAACCCAAATTAATGGGAAGTTAGACCCCATCATTCAATAGGACCTTTAATGTGCGGACAGCTGTGAGTGATGGTTCAGTCATAAATGCAAGCAAAACACTTAGCGTGACGCGTTTTGTTCGAACGACTTTCCAGTTAGTTAGTTTATTCGGAAAAATCAAAGCGTGAATGACCACATTCTTTCAATTTCTTCATAAAATAAAAAAAAAAAAAAAAAAAAAAAAAAGACGGTTTTGCTGGCCACTGATGAACAGTTCATAATCCGGGATATTGGCTAACACTCTCACATCGTCAGACCATGGTCATTCGTGTAGCCTCCTTGGTCAGACCAAGCGCTAGCCTACCGACACAATGCAGCATTCGCCGTATCAGTGAACTGATAAAGCTTCGGGCATCAACGCCCGTTCCGTAATGACCATCACGTGGTACATAGCTTGTATGATTGAAGGCCTCTATTGTCTTCTTGCATGAAACTGCAACCAAAAAGATCCATGTGGTATTTAATATTCAAATTTTTTCTTTTCCTCATTTTTATTTTCTATTTTTTTTTTTCGTTCGGAATTGACATTGTTCACTAGTTGATAGATGCGATGTACATCTGTGAAAATCAGCAAAAATCCTAAAATTGAATGCCAAAAAGTTTATAGTGTAGCTCGTGTCGTTAAGGTGTCCTTTATTTCGAGGTTTTCACAGATCAATTGGCCAAAAGACAAGACCGGGCATTTATTCTCTCCTCGTGATGATTTAGTCTATCAATCAAAGAAATGCTATTCGCTTCCGCCGAATGAGATGGGGGAGGTGTAACTAAACTTTGGGCATGAATGACAATGGCAGGAGTTTTATTGGCTTTGTCTAGTTTATTGAGTCTCTCTGCGACGTAATTATTATTATCATTATTATTATCATTATTATTATTATTATTATTATTATTATTATTATTGTTGTTGTTGTTATTATTATTATTATTATTGTTATTATTATTGTTGTTATTATTATTATTATTATTATAATCATTATCATTATCATCATTGTTAATCGCCAGTTATACTGACATCGAAGTTATTCCACAATGCCTGCTTGGCAGATGCAATATCGCTATCGGTAAAGCGTAATAGCCCTTGTAACATTTTCTTTGGTGTCAGTTTGCAAACTGAATACGGTACATGCTACAAGTGGCTGAAGAAGCATTTTGTCTGCCTCAACATCATTACCACCTGTTTCACGCTCACTGAGATGGACAGACTCGGCAGCATCATTTTGCCCCTTTTTAAACTTATTTCTTGCTTCTGTGACATACTTTTCCGCAGCTTTGTTTTAGCAGGGAGGTGGAATTTAAATTCCACCTCCCTGGTTTTAGCAATGATAATATCCTCAGCCAGTCTTCTTGATTGCAAATAATGACCACACAACCACAAGTCACCATAATATAACATATTCTTACCATTCTTTCAGTGTTAGCAGGGTCCATTGTCTGGCCAATACACTTTGGCATTGTAAAAAAACACAGCTGTCTGCAATAGGGGTCATCTGGGTTGGTTTAATTTCTCAACACACAGACTTTTGTTCCCATGATGCATGTTTGTGACAGCTAGCGACCCATGCCATTTGAGGTCAGGTGGGTCAGCAAAGCCCATTACATTACAGTGAACCTAAAAGATTCACCCTGCATATGAGAACGATTTTTGGAATTATCATCTTCTAATCTACCTGAAGTTCATCTATGGAGAAAAAATGAGAGTCATGAAAAGTGACCACAAGACGTGGGCGGTCAACAACCAACAGAATGGGCAGCACCACCTTTAGGTGAATTTAGAACTAACCCAGATCTCCCCTGTCGTCAGGCAGCTTGACTGGCTACAGTCACATTAACCCTTATGTCTGTTGCCAAGTACTTCACCAGGTTTCAGACAGCAAGTCATATTGACCTGCCTTGAAATATCTGACGCCTTAGTCTTAACTACCACGTTCATCTCTGGCAGCTAAGACATCGTCCTACCAAAATACTGTCGTTGATATTTACTAAATCCCCAGAAATATGGAATATTCTTACCTCCGATCTGATGTCCTTTGGCAAGCTTCAAAGTCACGTGACATGGCAGTAAACTCTGAGAACATGTCTGGTTAGCACGTACGATTATCCCATTAAATTGTGTGCATAACATAGAATTTGATATTATTTTGCCAATAAGCAAACAAGGTTTATCTGTGATTGAGTCACGTGACCAACTACGTTAACTCTTTCACACTGGCTAACAGTGAGCACTTGCAACTGTTTGAGATCCTCGTGCCAATGCGAGGACGCTTTATACCGTTTCCTCAGGCCGGATCAACAGTCGCGGGTTGGATTTCGTGGAATACCACTGACTTTGAGGAGCATATCTGAAATTAATTCACTACATTTCCCAAGCAAAATGTTTAAATATAGTTCCACATTTTCATCGTTTTTGGATTAGCACTGTGAACATTAAATGTTGTAACCCTTCCCACTCCAAAATAAGTTATGTGCAATGATGATCTTTTTAAAGTTCATACCAATATACTATTCAACAGGTTGAAAATAGCCACAATTTCCCATAAATTTTAGGAGCTTATAGGTCAATGTAGCCTCTCTTCCCCCTTATACTATATAAGTGCTACTTTCTAATTGATGACAATGTTGATCCTCACTTGATGGAGACATTTTTCACCCGGTTGCCTTTGGGGCACTTGAAAATAAGGGGTTTCAAGGAATGTTTGTTAGCTATATACAAGACCTGCATGCGGCCCAAGCGATAATTCGTAAATGTGTAAAAATCGGGAAAAGCCCCAGCTATATGTAGTTACATATTTTGCGAAGATCAAGGCTGGGTATGTTCCTACAAAATGTGCAGAGAATGCAGCAGGTGGTTTGAGAGAAGGAGTCAAAAATACCGACACACACACAACAATTTATGTACAAAAAATGTAAAAGCCTTACTACCTGTTCAAGAAGTTGAGTTTGGGAGAAGAGGCCATAAGTACTGAAAGCGTACGAAAATTTACCAAAAAGTATCAAAGCCTTGCTGTCTGTTCAACAAGTTCAGACTAAGCGGTCTCTAAAAGAATTCCTACGCACTTTCGAAGCAAGTGGCCAAGCCCTTCCGGAGAAGACTTGTTTCAAAGATTTTCCCAAAAAGTGAAGAAAAATTTATTAAATATAAAAAAAATCACCGCAGCATAGCCATTTGACTAAAATCAATACAGGCGCGTTAACGGAACATCCAATGTTCCTCTGCTTTGCCCTTTTCTTAAGTTTCATGTCCGTAAAAAAAAAAAAATTAAAAAAAAAAAAAAAAAAAAAAAAGAAATTACTCTAAGGTCTCTGATGATGACAAATCCATAGTCAAAAGCTTTCCTTGGCGCGAGTTTTGTGCGTATCCGTGTTTGGCGCGCAATGCGGAAAATCGGCATCAAGAAAAGTAATTGTCTCAGTCTAAATCTGGTCAGGCAAGGGTTGTAGTGACTCCTTGCAATAGATCGAGAGCTTCTGTATCAATTATAATGACGGCTTGTCCAATATAAAGCAATCGTATATCAGTGGCATCATGCATATAGTTGTAGCATGTAAATATCTGAAGCCAATCCTTGATGAGGACAGAAGGCACGCACTTTGACACTCATTTTCTTGTTGAAATCTTTCTCCCTTGGCTGTCAATAGCAGGACGTAAACATTGCATGGTGAACTTTAATGGGCCAGATATTGGGTTAAATGAATCTGAATATTCTATACGGACGATAAATGTGGATAAGCAACAGCTCATGCAGCTATATTCAGATTGAGTTAACCTCAGCGGATCTCTCAATCTCTATGTAAATTATTTTGCTCGTTAATGCCATCACATTGCGATTGCAGGAATAAAGATTGAAACTGCAATCGACACGACGATGTAACACTGAATTGTCCTGTTCCAATGCAATTTGTACTTAGATAGAATATACATACAAGGCCATAGTAAAGCTACCAAAAGTGCTACATTCTGATCTCGCGAGAAGAAACGCTTAATGAAAGAACATTGTCCGCTTATTGTACGCCATTTGGTAATAACGTTCTGCATTTCAATTTCCGCAAGAGTGAGTAATAAATGGGCACGATTGTTTACAGTTGCAGATGCGCTCACAGATAAGTTGACAAGCCTATAATTCCTCATGATCTTTTTTTATTCCATACTCGTTTAATCTTCATTGACAATGACAGGTTATTTTCACCCATTATATTCGGTCAACCGCTCTCACCTGGGTGAATCCGCGCTCTGCGCTGCTTAATTGGTGCAACATAATATATATCACACGCCTGCATAGCAAGTTGCAAATTTAATTAATTCTCTTTTTTTTCCGATCCCTGTATTTTTTTGTAACTTTTACTTAACAATTCTACCGAAAAATGTAACAACCGCGGGGTATGGAATAAAAGTAAAACCAAGCTCGTGTACATGCGTGTGCGGCATGTGGTATGCGGCATGCTTCCCCCATGATCCCTCCTCTGTTCGTGAAGAATGCTCGCGAGGCAATGCACGCTCCCCGAGTTTTGAATCCTCCAAATAGTTGGCCTTTTTTCAGCAAGGAAGAGGTCACCACGGACTCTGTTTTCTATGTATATAAGTTCGGGCGGTGTTTAAATAAAATGATTCAGGTGTAAAATGATAACAAAAGTCATTTCTATCTCTTACCTATACACACAGCTCATTGAGGGGGGGGGGGGGTTGCTTCAGGACACGTGACATATTTGAATTTGGAGGTTCAATGCAATTTAGCTAATGCTATTGACTTACGTTTCTCCATCTAGAAAGGAGACTGGTCGCATAAGTGTGTAGTTTGTATGCTAATAATATATGTATGTATGTATACATACATACATGCATATATATATATATATATATATATATATATATATATATATATATATGTATTCATATATATACCTTCATTCGCACACATATATGGTACATACTGAAGACAGAAAAAATAACGATAATAATGACAATAATTGGATCAATACCAATATATGAAGTTATTCAAACCACATATTTATCAAATCAGAAAAGGGAAGAAGAAGAAGAAGAAGAAGAAGAAGAAGAAGAAGAAGAAGAAGAAGAAGAAGAAGAAGAAGAAGAAGAAGAAGAAGAAGAAGAAGAAGAAGAAGAAGAAACTTTCTGCAACAGAAAAACGTATCAGGTTCAGTGTAAGTCCATTTAAATGAGTAAACAATTCCTGACGGTGACACTCATGGCCATATATTGCACACATGCTGGATGATAGCAGTGAGTTCGTCACGCGTTATGACTTTAACTTGTGGTTCCTTACATTGCGTTCTGTTCATGTTCCATATTCTGTGTCCGTGCAAGCTGTAAATTTGGTGGGGATATGGGCCTAATAAAGGAATGTCTGTTCAGTGAGTAATTTGTTACACACGATACAAGGTAGAGGCATAACACATTGTTTAATTGGAAAAAAGAATGCGAACGCATGCCCGTTTTTCTCGGTGAAGGGATTTTATCATATCTTTGGAGCTTGGCTATCAAAGAACACTTATTGTTGCCATTTGCAATACACGCTCATGGTTGTTTTGGTCGAAGTTTCCGTCTAGAGGGCAATATTGACGCCAGCTGCGATCAGAAAAAAAGACTTGAAAATGACACACTGTACTGACAGGGGAAGAATCGTTCAGTAGGTCCTCTATTTAATTATCTAATTATTTTGTGTTAAATGGCAAATTTTAGAGAGAAAAACTGATTAAGACATTGATTGCTTTTGTCCGATTGATTATATACACAAATTATAGACTTCAGATGCAGATTAGTAAATATGTTTCTTGCCTTTGCTTGCGTAGGAGAAATGAGGCCCCAAAGTCCTTTATTTGACCTTCCCTTTGACTAATCGTTCACATCATGTGATGCAAGAGGAACAACCGAACAGGCAAATGCTAGTTTGAATCCTTGTAATGTTTATTGTATCACAAGCGGAGAATGTGTACGTATTATATGATACCGCTCTTTAATGTTTTGCGGATGTTGGACTGTTGTGTGGTGAGGTATTAATAGAAGTTTCGTATCTTGTGTTTCATTTTGGATGCATTTAAGGTTTAATGTGTTTCACTGTGTGTGCGTGTGCGTGTGTGTTTTTTTTTTTTTTGGTTTTCGTTTTGTTAGTTTTTGGTTTTGGTTTTGGTTTCTTTTATTTACCTTTTTCGTCTTCTTTTTAGAGGCCGCGGCTGTAATTTTTGTCCCACCTTATGTTTCAACAGATTTTCACCTGCGCTAAAAACGTCCCCCATGCTTGCTGTAGGGTAAATACAAAAGCAGGATAAAGACATGTGCATTCCCGACCCTCATTATCGCCCTTTGTTGTCTCGGATCCCTATTCGATGACACATTTAGTTTGTAATTCAGGATCCCCGGAGTCGTGTTTCTATTGATCATATCGACAAGGTGAGCGACATTCTCATCGGCATGCACTGCGAAATATAAATATTAAAGATATGATTAATTTCTAATTTCATAACTGATTCGTTTCCCGATATCTGATATATATCTCTTTTCCTGAATCTCAAGCGAAATCAACTATATAACTGGAAAAGAAGAATTGTTTCAAAGCAAATCTGTTTGTGTGCCTACAAAAGGAAGTAGTTGCCTTGTACATGTAAATTGAAATTGAGAAAGCCACATTACATTTAACATAACATTTTAGTGGACAACTGCTGCAAATTAAGACTTTTGGATGGATAAAATAGACTCTTGGAAGGATAATGTAGATAAAAAGAAAGTGCCAGACAGAAAAATATCTGCATAAAACTGTACTGTACCTTTTTATAACAACCTTTATTGATCTATGGTTCACACTTGACACTACAACATGGATTAATGACAAAAGCGTCACTATAACTTCGCTGAAAGGCCAAAAACTGTTAAGAGATTCTGATTTTACTGTTGTCTCGGAGATTAGCTTCGGACAAAATTGATGATGGACAACCCTAGGATGTAAAGGGGGAATGGCACATCTACGCATAAAAGTTTTGAAGATTTTTATTCAAGTGCTAAAACTTTTGCGCGTGGTTCACTGGATGCGCCTAGAGTACAACTTATGAATTGAAGTTGGAATGACATCTCTGCCCGTAATAATTCTTTAAATTATTTAACATTTCAACTTTTCAATTACCCCTTATTAACATTTATCAAAATCTTTAAGTTTTATTTGTGGCTTATTGGGTGCACTTACAGCACAAAGCTATGAATTGAAATTATAATGGCAGCGCTTTTTACAGTAAATTTTTTCATACATATTCAAGGTTTAAATTTTCAAATGGCATTAATTTGCGTAATTTGCAAAACTGTCACCCCTCTTCAATTAAGAGGTCAAATTTTATGTGTGAATGTATTATCATATCATGTTTGGAGTTTCTTATGATAGTCTTCAAATAAAATGCGGGACAAATTTGCTGGTAGGGAAAGAAAGAAAGAAAGAAAGAAAGAAAGAAAGAAAGAAAGAAAGAAAGAAAGAAAGAAAAGTCTGTGTTGGCATGCAAACATAAATACATATACCCCATTAAATATTGCATGGCCTTTTTTTTATTTTTATTTTTATTTTATTTTTTTTTTTTTTTTACAGTAAAACATCCATGTTATGCTGAAATGCGAAGATGTACAAAGATACTGCTATTTGATAACATGCCGCCCGGCTTACCATACCCAGAGTCTGGCAAGCAAAAAATGCACGCACGGCAATGCGGGTCTAATAAAGAGGGCAAATACTATACTAATTCTGAGTGCTGAAACAAGAATTTGATTAATCTCTTATGTTGCATTATACACGTGCACTCGGGGTCTGTCATTAGGCACAGTGGAGGGCAAGCAGAAAGCTGAATCCTATCTTGAGACGTTGCTATGGGAAGAATCTGAAGTCCTTTAAACTTAGACTCGTGACCCGTTGCTCCCGAAGGGGGAAACTCCACACGGAACTTTTCTTTGCAATACCAGTACGCTCGGTACAGTTTTATCACTGACTTCAGGGAAAACAAAAAGTCGTTCCTTGGTCCATGAGCACAAAGTGGGTCATAAAATGAAAAGACTGCATCGGACTACCTTCTTTCCGGACCGTTACCTTGGTGATAAACCATCCCTCTGCATATGGCCTTGGCAACATGTTCCTATTTATTCCAAACTTATAACGCCATTATTTTTTTTTTTTTTTAGAAATTCCACAATTACGGGAATGATCGAGATACGTTTGTTGCGGGCCACTTATTGCGCTGTGGATCCCCCCCCCCCTTGTCCCAGCACGAAAAAGAACAAAGGAACGCTGCCGCCACTTCTTGGCAACAAGATTCCGTCGTTTGTTTATCTGAATCCACTCCCGAAACGATATCAGTTTCTTTACTTTGTTTCCGTACGTTGACATTGGGAGGGGGGGGGGGGTGGAGAAATTAGTTTGAAAGAAATTGAAAAATACGTTTTTTTATGCTCAAAATGTAGTGAAATCTTTTTCTCAAACACCCTTTTCGTCTGTACAAATTGCTTAAATATAAAA